>OX439389.1:13914578-14552652 GCA_949319315.1 Zelleria hepariella | reverse complement strand
CGTCTGTTTGTTCTACCTTCAGAGGGCTGTTTCTTTAAAACCGTAATATTATGTAATATCCTGCTCAAAATTTCACGACAGCAAATAATTACAACAATAAAAAAATAAAGATACATAAAAAAACCTTCATACTAGGAGTACACGCGTCAAACTTTGTGTGAAGATAGAGCCTAAACTTTTGTAACACCTTGTATAACAATGAATATACTTCCTGTCCCGAATTTCTGGTTGCCATGCATTTTCAAATTAATATGGGATCTACCACAACAAGTATAGTTAGTTAGTTCATATTCATAGTTCATGACAACGGCATTTTATAAAGATTTTTATGAGATTAAAAAATTCGCTCGGGACAGAGCTACCGAGCCAAGTAACTGTCGATGCGAATTTAATTTTACTCACCTTACCGACTACCTCCTTTTAAAACCTCCTTTTAATCTTATAAAAATCTTTATAATGTTCCTAGTGCTTTACATGAAACAAAAAGTTAAAAAAAGTAAGATGTAGCCTGTACAATTGTACATGTCCCACTAGCTGGGCAAAGGCCTTCTCTCAGAGAGAGAGTTCGAGCTTAATCACCACGCGTGCTCAATGCGGGTTGGCGATTTTTGCGTTGAGGGTATAATGCCTCACACGCTCAGGTTTCCTCACGATTTTTTCCTTCACCGTCAGCGAGTGGTATTGCTACTACAAATTCACAAATGTACGTAACTTTGAAATTAAACAAAGTCATAGATACATGCCCGCACCGGGAATCGAACCTAGGACCTTTCACTTCAGAGTCCACTGTTCTACCCACTAGACCACCACCGCTAAAATATTATTTATTCTCTCGATGAATTGAGTTTATGGCACAAGCGGTGAGCCTATTTGCTCCGATTACTACTAGGATTACATAGGATTTACTACATAGGATTACTACACATCAGCAATACGTAAACCTTTACATTTTCGTTGCAATCTCGCCCGTAAGTAAACGATTTTTTTACAGAATAAGCAAGCACAATGGCCATGTCGGGTGGACAGCGCTCGTGACGTGATACAAAAAAATATATTATATGTAAGTAAGAAAGTAAGTAAGTAATAAAAATCATTTGTAATAAAATTATCTCTCTCTCCAAATTTTTCGATAAACTACGAGCAGTACCTATCAGACGAGTATATCCAGCTAAAAACCTTAGTAAGCCCGAGGGTTTCCTTAAGATGATTTTCCATTAAGATGAAATATGACGCACAACTAGCGCCGCCAATGAAAAAAATATATATCCTTTTTCGTATAAGAACTAACGTATGCAATCGATTCTCGCCAAAACGAGGCCACTTTTGGCGAGAATCCAAATTCAAATTCAAAATCGATTGCATTCTTAAGTTCTAGGCATCCAAACCTTAGGTCCTAAAAATAGTTAAGCCTCGCGTTGAGAAATCGCAGGAGCGTTTTTTGCTAAAAACGCATCCAAAAAAGATATGTTTTTTTTTTTCATTGGCGGCGCTAGTTGTGCGTCGTATTTCGTCTTAACTACATCTGCAGCTTTTGCCGAGGAAAAAGCGGATATTTAAGCCAAAAATATCTTCCGAAACAGAATTGCGTAGAGCGTGATATCTTACGGAGGTATACAGCTTAATGCTCGTGCGAGTTCGAACGTCACCGAGCGAGCCGCCCGACAAATAAAATAAAAATAAAAATGGAAGAAGCACAAAGGAAACGGATGCGATGCACGTTCTCCGCGAAATTGCCGGTTTTTCCTTACAAAGACGCGCGATTTCCATCGCGGTTGTGTAAACTCGCCTTAAGGCTGATTTACACTTCAATAAGTACAGTGGCGAGTTAACTTGCCACTATGGCGAGTTAAGTAAAGAAAGTTGTTATTACGTTTGAACACCACAAGCTAAATAAGTAATAAGTTGTCAAAAGTTAAAGTTAGACGGCGATCCTATTTTTCGGCGAGTTAAGTGCGACTTTAGTTGGCGGGGTTGCGCGACCAGTTTAGTTGGCGGGGTTGCGCGTCCGCCGCAACCCCGCCAACTAAACTGGCCAGCGCGCCATGGCGTCTAGACGGGCGAGTTAAGTACAGTGCAGCTGTAGTTTTCGCCGCAGAACTGCCACATAACTTGACTCGCTTACCGATGTGTGTGGACGCTACTTATAACTTAATTCTTAACTAGCAACTGTCAAACAACTTAACTTGTTACTGTACTTATCGAAGTGTACATCGGCCTTTAGGAAATGTTTACCGCCCCGCACTACGGGCAAACACTTGTGTGATACTTCCGGACAAGACCCAGTGCCTATGGCACAGCCGCAAAAGCGGGTCAAGGGGGTTATGAACCCCTGGTATCAGCGCTGGATACAATACGTGCCATGCAAAGAAGAGACTCGACCGCGCCTCCCGCACCTCTTTCGAGCGCCCCGATGCGCCCCGATTAGCTGTCCTTTCCCGCTAAAGAGACCTATAACATTCATCAATGCGCATGTCAAACCACTACACGGTGGTGTGGCCTCTTCTTTGTGGCACCCATAATTGTAAGGAATCGTCCATTTACTTGTAGGTATTTCATTTTTTTTTTTTTCATTTATTTTAAACCTTTTAGTATCTGTGATTTCACATTAATAATAATAATAATAACCTTTTTATCTTAAATAAAAAGAGAAAAACAAATGTAAAAACAAATAATAATAATAATAATTCATTTATTTTCAGATAATAATAATCCATAGTTTTGTTAGTACAACTTAATAATAACTGTTAGTAATACTTGTTTTGTTTGGTAATTATTTTGCACCAGTGTGCATATAGCGGACCGTCATACCGGCCTGCGATTAGAACTAATCTGAATTTTTATAATTTAATTTAATAATGTACTTATTTGAATGCTGATTTTGTTTGTTATTTTGTAATTTTTAAACCTTAATTTTAATTTTATTGTAATTTTAATTCAATGTATGAACTTTCCGATTATTATGGTTGTTTATCTACCGAAATAAAAATAAATTATTATTAATGGTGGATCTACACTGAACGCTTGGCAAACAAGATACAAACGCGCTACGAAAATGCTGTTTTCCTATCACCTTGTAGCAAAATACTGTTCGCAGCGTGTTTGTGTCTTATTTTCCAAGCATGTACCTAGAGCACAGACATTTCCTGTGGTGTAGATCCACGATAAACATAATGGAGATATTTACGGCGCCTATTTTAGATAATGATAGCCGACCTCCGATAGGATAGGAGATGGGACCGAATGATTTTGGATTTTAGAGAATACAGCGGCTGATCCTGTTGTGTCAGACAGGAAGCCCGCTTTATTTCACCCTCGTCATACGGCATCTGAAACAGGTTCGTTTTCATTACGCCACCGCGGGATGGTCCGCTCACTCTGTGTTTATATTTAGCACCTATTTCACAAAAACAAAGGCTCATCACATGAGTGCGCAATTGCCTTCTGGCGTCTACTCTCGTTGCCTCAAAAAACACGCACAGGTATGGAGTGGGACACGCTAGACTGGTTCGATCATGTGCGCAACGTCGAAATTCGACAGAAGATAAAAGTCGAAGATGTAGGCGCACGAATCATGGATGGGACGACGGACGATGGACAAAAGCGGTCACTGAATGGTGGCTTAGAACCTGCTCGACGTCCTGTGGGCAAGCCGCCGACCCATGGGTCAAAGACCAGGCCCGCGTTTCATATAACTGACATTAATATTTTATTATGACATTCGATGTTCATTGATAGGTCGGTTTGTAAACAACCCTTTTTTGTAACCTCATGTCAAATCGACTACGCAATATACATCGAATTGTTATAATAAAATATTTATGTCAGTTATAAGAAACGTGCACCAGGAAGTCAGCCGGAAACTGTCGACACAGTTAGCAGAGGACCGGGAAGTTTTGTGTGATAAAGAAGAGGCCTATGCCCAACTGCGGACGACATTCGTGGACTGGGTAGATAGAATGAACACATTCAAAGCACTTCAAAGATGGCGTTTACAGGCGTGGCCATAGAAGAACCAGAATACTTGCTGTCTTTCGCTTGGCACAAATTAATTTTGACAGCCGTATTCCGGTTTTTCTATGGCCACACAAATGCTTTGTGAATTTGTGCTGAAAACCACTCATTGTGACACTATTTTTCAATATTCCTGTTAATTTGTTTCAAGAGTGGCAGCTCTCCAATATCATCACATTGTTGGCAGATTATTAGATGTTGCACTCAAGAGCGCTCTCACCACAGAGTTATGTGGCTCGTACGCTTCGCTTTCCTCTCGTTTGCACATTATAACATTTTTAATTTCGAAAATATGCAGGCAAATGTAATGTTATATTTAATATACCTACTACACCAAAGATTGTTTAGCTGGGGAGCTGGTGACCACTCGACTTATTTTATCGTACAAATTAAATTTTCGTGATCAGCGGACTCTAAACAACCTGCCAGCATTGTACGATAAAATAAGTCGAAGAGTCACCAGTAGTTAATACTAGGACTGCGGCATTTATAGATACGTAATATCAGTGGGAAAAGAGGTATGCTGTACGAAGGCCTGAATATTTTAAATCAATTAGGTATCACTATCATAAAACTACACTTACTAAAAGTCCAGAAGCCCACTTTTAAGCGCAGAGATTTTCTCTTCCTTATTTTAAACAGAAAAAAATGCAAACCTCAATTAAAGCATTCCTGCCGGTCTGAGTGATCTACCTGCGTAATTAAATAGTTTCCGTAAGCCAGCGGTTCCCCAACTGTGCACCACGAGGCACTGCTGTTTTCTCGTATAGAAATACCGTAGTAGCGACAATGCCTTCAGTATCAAAACCTTCTATAAGTCGCTGAAGCAAAATAGGTTCTGAATCTGTAAACTCACCGCGAACTTATTGTACGAGCGAAGCGAGAGAAATTGTACGAGTCTACTGGAACAATCCGGCGTTTGTATGTATGTATGTTTGTATGTATGTATGAATGTTCATTCGACGAATATCTTGAGTAAATTTGGTCGGATCTTTATGAAATTTGGTAGGCGGGTAAATGAATTAGATAGAAGAAATTAAAATATTTTTTAAATTCAAACATGAGCCAAATCGGTTAACGGGTTGCCGAGTTATAGGGTTGTAAAGTTTATGTGCAATACGCGTGTGCTTGCGCCAATGGTGTTAGCAAAAAGTTACACTCGCGAGTTCATAGTTCGGGGCGAACCACTACCTAGTTATTATGTTTGGGAACCCCTGTTTAGCCACTTGCGGCTCAAAACAATTTAGTTTCGTGTTGTTTGCTAGCATTCCGGAGCGCAGCTCGAATTTTATGCAAAAGTTTGTTATAGTTTGTTTCTTTTGACTGTATCCCGAACTACGTTATTTTATGCCAAGTTACCAGAGATGGGCGGTGGGTATATACCCAATCTACCCATTTGGGTATTTACCGGGTACATTGGGTATATACCCGGTAAATACCCGTATGCACCCATTTGCTGGGTATATACAATTTGTGACTTAAAATTAACAACAAAGTATGCCAATCAGTTCTAAACCATGTTCCCTACGCAAAGTACGTCTTAGTAATTTTTCGTTGAACGCATATTTACAAAGTTATGCATGTTTTTGTGATTTCTTTGTATGAAAACGAATATTTATAAGGAAATTTGTCTTATATTTTTATAGAATCAACAACTGGTATGTTTAAACAGTACTTTGTCATACTTTGTATGACTAATATAATAGTTTTTAATATGAATTTAACAATAATTACTATTTAATACGAACCAAGTGTCAAAAATTGATATTTACATTGAAACGGTAGACAATACACTGATGAAGTCAGGTCATTTCGGTCTAATTAAAATGCGAAGACGGCTTAAGTGTTGCAAATAACAAAAATGTATAATCATAAAGTATGGTTTTATGTTTGTTCTCCCCGAACAAAGAATAACTAAAACTTATTAAATTCGTTTATTTTATTTATTTTATTTTGCAAATGGCATTGTGCTCAAAATGCTATACGGTGAAATGTAAGCCATCCAGCCACATCATTACGTCCGAGTCGGCCTCATCTACACCGGCGCCTTGGATGGCGAACAGCGGGTAGTCATAGTTGATGTGGAACATCGTCCGCACACGCAACTCGGGTCCGACCCACAGTTACATTTTGTGTATTTAGCTCCGCACACCTTCCCCGTAAGACCCGGAATCTATTTATTTGTCCAGTGCTTTCTGGGAAGATGGAAACCTAGTACACGGATATCTGGCTCGGACTCGAGACACCGATCCCGCCATTTCTCCATCAGCGTTCTGTCGTCCTGCAAGAGTTCACGGGCCTGCATGGCATGGCAAGATGGTTGCAATTCTCTGATGCAACCCCGGTTCGGTCAAAATCCCACCAAAATTGAGGGTTGCTTTGACCGAGTGCTTGTACTAACTTCTAATATCGAAGCAGGATTCCAAAAAAGAAACTCAAAACAGTGGCGGTATTCGTGGATCTCAGCTCAGCATTTGAAACCCTCTGGAACATTGTCTGGAAACAGGGACAGTCAGGGACTATCCTAACGAGCTCGTAATTTTTTTAAATGCAACGCACTTATCGTCTTTATGACGCCCTCCTTTCAAACGCCAAACTCTGAACAAATAGTGTTACGCAGGGCTTAGTCCTGGCGCCTACTCTTATCAACGTCTAAGTCAGTTACATACCAAAAGTCTCCGGGCGATCATTTATGTAGGCGACGACATTGCCATCACAGCACAAGCTTCGAATCTCGAGAAAGCGACAACACTGGTTCAGGAAGCCGTTGCAAAGTTTGAGCGCTATTTCATCGACTGGGGACTTAACCTAAACCTAACCCATGTAAAACTGCGAGCTGCTCCTTTTACCTCAAAAATAGGCAAGCTAGTAAGTGAAGGTGTTAAACGCAGTTTCTGCAATGAAGCACGACCCTAACCCAGGCCATCTTGGTGTAACTCTAGAGAGAACTCCCACTTTTAAAGCCCCCCTCAATGGTATCAAACAGCTGCAACCTGATACGGAAACTGGCAGCGATAACATGGGGCTGCAAAGCGGATACACTGCGCATATCAACACTAGCCCTTGTCCATAGTGCGGCCCGAGCCAGTGTAGGCCGGCCATCATACTGACCTGGGTGTCGTTGAACTGAACAGTGCCATTAGGAACATATCCGGAACCGTCAGACCCACAAACACCAATTGGCTTCCCGTCATTTCCTACATATTCCCGTCAAGTCTGTGAAGAGAATTAATGATCAGAATGGAGTATGATAAGATCAACCATATGCCGCACCTGCCACTAGTGCCTTATCTTCAAGCAACCCGCAGTGGTCTTCGCCTACCATCAAAGAGATCTTTTGCCATGCCATGCAGGCCCACGAACTCTTGCAAGACGACAGAACGCTGATGGAGAAATGGCGGGATCAGTGGACATCTGTGGACCTGCCTAACAAGCATCTTGAGATTCTTGAGTCCGAGAAAGCACTGGACAAATAAATAGATTCCGAGTTTTACGGCGAAGGTGTGCGGAGCTAAATACACAAAATGTAACTGTGGGTCGGACCCGAGTTGCGTGTGCGGGCGGGTTCAGACCACATCAACTACGACTACCCGCTGTTCGCCATCCAAGGCGCCGGTGTAGATGAGGCCGACTCGGGCGTAATGAGGTGGCTGTATATTTAGCATGGTCGTTTTGACACTCTCTCGAACTCGAGTGACAGACGTGCCATGTCTATTGTGCGAGCATGGCAGGCGGGACTCGAGATGGCAATAGATTAGGGTCATGTCGAGCAGAAAGTAGTTATTGCCATTTTGATTAAAATGTTGTATGTTTGTCTCCATCGCCATGTTAGCGTAGAGCCAACTCGAGCCCGACCGACAAGTTGACAGTTTTGCATAGAGAAGGGCCTATCTCGAGCTTACCATGCTGCCCGTACTGGACGGCTTACATTTCACCGTATAGCATTTTGAGCACAATGCCATTTGCAAAATAAAATAAATAAAATAAACGAATTTAATAAGTTTTAATTATTCTTTGTTCGGGGAGAACAAACATAAAACCATACTTTATGATTATACATTTTTGTTATTTGCAACACTTAAGCCGTCTTCGCATCTTGACTTCATCAGTGTATTGTCTACCGTTTCAATGTAAATATCAATTTTTGACACTTGGTTCGTATTAAATAGTAATTATTGTTAAATTCATATTAAAAACTATTAAATTAGTCATACAAAGTATGACAAAGTACTTTTTAAACATACCGGTTGTTGATTCTATATAAATATAAGACAAATTTCCTTATGAATATTCGTTTTCATACAAAGAAATCACAAAACCATGCATAACTTTGTAAATATGCGTTCAACGAAAAATTACTAAAGTATACTTTGCGTAGGGAACATGGTTTAGAACTGATTGGCATACTTTGTTTTTCAATTTAATAATTTTCATTATACTTGAAATCACAAATTGAATGTACCCAGCAAATGGGTGCATACGGGTATTTACCGGGTACATATCGGGTAAATACCCACAGGTGGGTATATACCCGGGTACGTGCCCATCTCTGCAAGTTACGTTACACCTTTGTGTTTTAGTATTGTTCATACACGCTGAAATTTCAGAATTCGCGTATGCTTATTGCCACTGAAATTGACCGTTTAAAGCTGTCCTTACATTTTATCTAGTAGCAAGGGCTTAGCATAATACCGATTTGGCAGCAGTACCCATTCGCCGTTATAACGCCGGAAGTTGGATGGAATTAGCCATACAGCTGTCTAAAATAACAAAATTTACGCCCTGGATCAAATTCAAAAATATCCACTGCTGATTCAAATTTCTGTTTTTGCCTAACTACAGGGTGCACTCTAAGTCGATAGCGGAAGTTTAAGTAGACTGTCTACTGATCACTACAAGCAACTTGTACTAGGTGGCGAAATAAATGGAGCGAAAAAAAAATCTGCTGTTTCATACATTTGGCACAGTACTGAGTCGACCTTTTGTATGGAACAGCTGATATTTACTTCGCTCCATTTTTTTCGCCCATTGGTACAAGTTATTTGTAGTGATCAGTAGACAGCCTACTTAAAGTTCCGCTATCGACTTAGAGTGCACCCTGTAGATAAGCATGCAATACATGTAAAAACCGGGGCGTGTACGGAAAATCAGCGCTATGTTCAATCAAACGCGTACAAAATATGGTAAGAATCCTCTCCACTATGCAGACCGATGTATAGGAGAACTATTTCTATTGACTGCATAGTTCATTCATAAAATGTCATTCGATGCGACTTATTTTTATTTTTTTATTTAGCGGTGCGGTAGTATGAAATTCGGTGCGCGAGCCCAAGTTTTTCTATTATTTCCTATCCATTTACCTATACTCGCATGTCAGATTGTGCAGTGGCTATGTAGGCAGCAGACAATGAAATTGGATCTGTCTGAGGTAGGTAGACTATAAAGCTACCAGTGAAAAAAACATTATTTTCTTTTTACCCGACGGTCCCAACATCTGTCTGGCATCCTATGAAACTTTGAAAGATCTTCAATAGAGCTAGTTAGTGTTTCTTACTCGTATTACAGGCACGATTAATAGAGAAAACTATATGAAAGTCGTATATTTTTCTGTTTTATTTTGCATCATACTATCAAAGAGAACGATCATAAATAATAATTGGGTTCTGACACCAAAAAATAGGATATCAGGAGATACTTAACATTCTATCACATTTAATAGTGTTTTTTTTTAGCCGCCCTTAAAGCACAAAACGCTTCTTCTTATCGTCTACGATACAAAAGTCTGAAAAACGGTTTTAAATCGTTGGTCCTATTTTTCTCTTGTGTTGCAAGAGTCTCACTTTGCGGTCCCAGAAACGCGGTTACTTGATAGCTCTCGGGTCGCCTCCAGGAGATCCGCTGCACTGTGGAGCATCAGATTCAGCCGTTTGCGAGATGTTCGATATTCTAATTTGAAATAATAATTAATATCTTTATTTAATAATGTCTTTACAAATTGGTAATTACCAGGGGTTCCCACACTAGGCTGGGCCTGTGACGTGGGGAACCAGTTACATTTTTAAACATAAGAGTTCGTTTATAAAATTAAGCAAGTGAAACTACAAATAACAGATAAAAATATCTTAAGACCTAAAATGAGTTGAGTACTGTTGTAATACAAGTTGGAAATGATCTAATAATAAAACTATTTTAAATTTAAACATTTTTTATGTGTCCATGGTAGACATAATTTAGAAGTTAATCCTAAGAGAGTGCCATTAAAATGTCAAGGGTTTTTTTATTGAGCGCAAAAGTGGTGTATCCTCTTTTGCGCTCAATGCCTCAATTTAGTAGTTATCTAGAGACTTAAAACTTGGCCTTTTAACAAAGCGGATAAGTATCGAAGCTCCCGTAGAGTGCAGCCCATTTACTTGCCGTCCGGCTACCAGGCCCTCTACCCTTGACGCATTCATTTCAACATGGCTGAATTTACAAAATTCAATACCTATTTCACTAATTAAGACTCATTTTATATTGGTATTGTGCAAAATAGTATTACATTTGAATAAACATTACGAAGTATATTAAATCAAATGATGACTATGCGATGCAAAAGAGAAATAAATTTTCAAACTTTGTAAATATGAACGCAAAGGCGTCAAGGGTAACCCCCCAGACCGGAGACCGGAGAAGCGATAACATAAAAACGAATGTAGACGTAGGACGGCGATAATTTACCGAAGTAAACCTTATTCATTTGAAATTGGGCCGGGATTAACACAAGGAACCTTTTAAGGTACAATAAATACACCCTCGGCTGGGCCGGTATAAATAATACGCTTTATGAAGCGAAAAAAAATGCCCAGCCTTCGTTATTAGATTTTTTCCTGTTAGTACTTCTACCAAGCAGAGACATTGTAAGTTGAATTGGCGCCAAGTCTCGCAGCAAGCCTGTGAAGTGCAATGTAAAGTCCAGTCGATTATTCTTGCTAAACTTGACTCTAATTTTAAAAGTGTAGGTATTTCCAAGGCCATTGGGCGAAATCTGACCCGGGGGGTTACCCTTGACGGTATTGCGATCGAATTGAAAAAGTTTTAAAATTAATTTATCTTTGAATTCGCATAGTAATGCTTTGATTTTAAATGCTTTGTAATGTTTATTAAAAGGCAAGGCTGTTTTATTCAATAAAAACACAAATGTAAAATATTAAATTTTGTAAATTGCGCTATATTGGGCCCGTATTGGAAAAATGCGTCAATGGTAGAGGGGCTGGTTTGTGAGAGATTGCGTAGAGAAACAATATTAGTTTTAAATTGTTAAGTTTAACCTCACATAAAAATTTTGTACTTATTTGTTTTATGCTAAGCCTTAGGAATAAAAAGTTACGGTATGTTAAAAATTCGATATTGATTGAAAACATTTATTCGTTATTTAATGAAAATGGGCCCCGATCTCCTCTGATGGAAATGGATGGTGTGCCCTACGATACAGCGAGCTTACCCAGTAGACGCCGGAAAAAAAAATATCTGAAGAAAAACATTTTCATACAAGAAATCTATTGTTTTTTTCATCGCTCACAAAAATGCGACCCAAAAGACACGTATCAGAATCTACAAATTCTACCCAATTTTATTCCTGTACGCCGTGGATATGGTATCCATACAAATGTCATTGAGTATCTTTGCTATTGCAATTTTTTATCTATAGGTATCTTCTCCTGTTGACCCACATTTTGAATAATAACATTGTATGTGAAAAAGTCAAGATGCATCGAATAAATAATGGTACAATACGTGTCACGAATGAAGAGACTTGAGACACCACGCGCGCTTGACATGCGTAGTGACGATTTCCGAGGTATCTTTAATGGTATGAGGTCTGAGCGCGGGAAGGGCGTCATCAGGGGGGTTACCCTTGACGCTATTGCGATCAAGTTGAAAAATTTTTAAAAATTATTTTCTCTTTGAATTCGCATAGTAATGCTTTGATTTTAAATATTTTGTAATGTTTATTCAAAGGTAAGGCTGTTTTATTCAATAAAAATACAAAATGCGTCTTAATTTGTAAAATATTAAATTTTGTACATTGCGCCATTTTGCGGCCGTATTGGAAAATTGCGTCAAGGGTAGAGGGGCTGGGCGGCGGAAAGAGTGCGGGAGGCGCAGTCAAGTCTCTTCTTTCGTGGCACAAGACTGTACGTATCGTGAGTCTTGTTACCTGAACTTGGCCGATGGCAATGACGTGCTTATTAGTTTTTTTTTCTGTATAGCACTACTAGCGTATGTACTTTCTTGTTATTTATAAAAGGAACTGCTAGACAAAGAGCTGCCAACCATCTTCAATAAAAGTGTCGGCAAAAACAATGTTTTCTCATAGTACAACTTACTATACTTTTTATAACGCCAGAAGCTATACGTCCAACAAACTTTTTTTTAAAGCTTTGCATCTTACGTAATGAGATGATTTAGGTATGTAGCGTCCAGTGACATTCATTCACACAATATGGGTGAAGTGATTACTCGGGCGCTGCAGTGCCTGGGACATAGGGACATATTTAGATGGAGTAGGCTTGACAGCTTAGACGGCCCAGCCCATAGGAAAGACAACTCTATACGTGCGGAGCCAACTAAGCCGCGGGTTTCCTCACGAGTTTTCTTCAGCCCTGCTTTGTTTAAGGGTGGACGATAGCAACGTGGCGGGAAATTCAAAATTTTCACCGTTTTTTACATTTTGTATCTAAACTGAGCTATTTTTGTTCAGCGATTTTTCGTTCGCGGCAATAAAACAGTATTATTTTAATTATTGTAAACAACAGAACAACAATAATTCAGCCGATTATGTGTTCTGGTCTACGAAGCAGTGGCACTGCCCAAAAAACTTGTCGTAGACCAGAACACATAATCGGCTGAATTATTGTTGTTCAGTTATTTACAATAATGAAAAGAATACTATGTTATTGCCGCGAACGAAAAATCGCTGAACAATAATAGCTCAGTTTAGCTACAAAATGTAAAAAACTGTGAAAATTTTGAATTTCCCGCCACCTTGCTATCTTTCCACCTTAATTCTAAAACCGCTTGTGTCAGAGGCCGGGCCGGGACGCGCGTGGCCTTGGCTCCCCTAACGAGGCCATCGGAAGTAGGAAGTCTTGACACGGTGCGGGCGGGCGATCCTTAGCGTGATAGCCAGATCGATAGCCCGCTGATTCGAGGCACTATACAGGGTGTTAAAAGACCGACAACAGACCCGAAAGCTGCGGGCGGGCGATCCTTAGCGCGATAGCCAGATCGATAGCCCGCTGATTCGAGGCACTATACAGGGTGTTAAAAGACCGACAACAGACCCGAAAGCTGCGGGCGGGCGATCCCTAGCGTGATAGCCAGATCGATAGCCCGCTGATTCGAGGCACTATACAGGGTGTTAAAAGACCGACAACAGACCCGAAAGCTGCGGGCGGGCGATCCTTAGCGTGATAGCCAGATCGATAGCCCGCTGATTCGAGGCACTATACAGGGTGTTAAAAGACCGACAACAGACCCGAAAGCTGCGGGCGGGCGATCCTTAGCGCGATAGCGAGATCGATAGCCCGCTGATTCGCGACACTATAAAGGATGTTAAAAGAAACCCGAAAGCTACGCATACTAAACACTAATTTTTAATTCGAGTCCACGGAATGACAGTTGCTAGTATGGAACTGTCAGATAAAGCCTTTGTAGCAACTGTCATTTCGTGGACTCGAATTAAAAATTAGAGTTTAGACACCAAAACAAAGTACTTTTTCGATAAATTATTGCTGGGAAATTATTTTGGTTTTTTAGGTTATTAATATTGCTGGGAAATTATTTTGGTTTTTTAGGTAATTTTGAAAAAGATTTTATCACGCAATGGACGTGTAACGCACAGAAGTCGTATTGCGCAAGCGTAGGTATAAGTTTAAGTTACTTAAGGCTCCGTATAAGGCTAACTAGCGCCACCAATGTTGAAAAAATCATATCTTCCTTCAGAAGAAGTTTCTGAAAAAATCCTAAGATGAGCTCATGCGCCATGCTTTTCTAGATTTTTAAGTGAAGGTACCCAACTCAATTTCTAGTCTTAAGCTGAAAAATTTTCGATAACCGCCAAAAACGGCCGCTTTTGGCGGTTATCGAAAATTTTTTAGCTTAAAAGTAAATTTCGAAGAGGGTATTTACACTTAAAAATCTAGAAAAGCATGGCGCGTAGGCTCATCTTAGGATTTTTTCAGAAACTTCTTCTAAAGGTAGATATGATTTTTTTAACATTGGTGGCGCTAGTTAGCCTTATACGGAGCCTTAAGCTTAAAGTGCCGATGTTTAGAATACATCTCGGGTTGCAATTTTAAAGTCATTTTTTGTAAGAAATATTCATAATTTTGATATAACTTCTTGAGAAGGTATGTAAAGAACTAGATACTGAATACATTTCAGCAAAAAAAAGTTTTGAAAAGTCCGACTTTGAACTTCATTATCTCGGAAACCGTTGATTTCCCAGGCACAGTTCCTTGGGCAAAAATGTTCATTATGATGAGGACAATACGTGGTTTCCCGCTTTGTTGGCGGTCTTTTAACACCCTGTATACAGTATGTTAATGGACCGCCATCCGACCAGCGTGCTTATTCTGTAAAAAAAAAACTGCACAGTTGCCAGTCCTCAAAACCGGTTTATTTGGGAAAAGAGTGTCCTGCTTCAGAAAAGAAAAATATTTTGTTTTTTTTTATATAAGTGCAAAGTGTTGTACAGTCGGCCACACGCTAGGATACCCCTTTTTGTTCGATTGGCACCCTTTTGCCGCGCGCGGTAAGAGCTGCCATGGGGTATCTGTGACTGTGGCCGACCGTACCTTGATCTTGAAATCTTGATTAAATGCGCCACATTTTCATATAATCAGTATCATACATATTTTTTAAAGATGGAGTGTCAGAGTTAGCGAAAATATTGTTTCAAACTAAGACTCAATCCACGAAAGGTGGCAGAAAAAAATTAGGTTGTGATCCCTATCACCGGGTTGTCCCTGTAAAAAGAGTTAGTAGGATCTTTTGTAACACCTTGTACAATAAATAAACGCAGGTGAATTTTGTATGGACCACTACCGAGCGTCGATGAAGCGGCTAGTTTGATGTAGACTGTAGAGGTTGCCCGTATTGTTACGCTAGCATAACAAAACGGGCGACCTATAGAAACGTTCGGTGACTGACCTTACAAAAGAATCGAGTCCATATGAGGCATGTTTTATTTCAAATACACCTACAATAAAACTCATTGTATTCCACAATAGCAGAGAATAGACGAGAGGAAATATGTTTTCATACATTTTACACGTCGTGCTAAGTCGACAGAAAATACAAAGACGTCTCCTCTTGTCTACGCGCGCAAAGAAAAATGCACAAAATCGATTCCTGTATTTGTATTATATGCTCTTTGCCTGTATCAAATACACCAAACCAAACGAAAATTTTAAGACTAAGAACTACATACGCGTACAACAGTGATAAAATAAAAATCCAACACGATAAAAAGTTGTTTGTATTTTTGCCCTTTTTGTCCTTGTTTTCGTACACGACGTAAACCGCTGGGAAAACCGATTGAGAGAACAACAACCCCTCTAATATGACATGAGCTTTCCCTGTCGAGCTCCGAGACTGCACTCAGACAGTGGTGTGTACCATTATCATGTTCCTTAAGCGAAATGCGATAGCCTGGCAGCGGGGGACCGCCCGCTTTGCGTCAAACATTTGTCAGATAAGAGGCAAGCGACACTCTCCAGATATTGGATCAAATGCTGAGGCATGATGAGGGTAATTCCCCCCCTTGCTCCAGGGAGACGCTATCGCCGTACGTTATCGTAATCTCATTATTTAAGGCGCCCCGAACGTGAAATTAAACCTCAAACATTCGCGCCTCCTTTGCCAATGTTATTGTTGCAAATTGTTATTGTATGATTGTGTATTGTACGGGTAGGTTCGGGCGTTTGTCTTGTGATAATTGCCCCAGTCTCGAGGCCTATTCAGACTACAAGTCGAGAGCTAAGGGCGTATTATATAGGGTGTTGAATGTAGAGTCGACAGAGTCGTAAGCCAAGTACTCAGACTTACTTCTTACCCATTGAGTCCATTCATGCGGCTAGGTACTTATGCAGCGGCACGTTTTCGAGACTTCATGCACTTTAAAATAGTAACTTTAATTACAATATTGGTGCGAACGAGCATTTGTTATACGACATCAGTGAAAACAGTACTGTGGGTCAATGAATTCGGTATGCAAAGTTTTTTGTTCGAAAGTCCGTTATTGGCTTAATCTTATCTTTAGACAATATTGAGAAACTAATTTCAATATTTTTTATTTTGGTTCAGTAGTTTGGATTTTACAACGTTTCAAAGACACGGTTTTATGACCTTCACGCGACGGTCTGCATACTGTTGGCGGTCATAGGAACAAAACATTTTAGCGCATAAAAATAAAACTACTGGACCAAAATAAAAAATATTTAAATTAGTTTCTCAGTATTGTCTAAAGATAAGTTTAAGCCAATAACGGACTTTCGAACAAAAAACTTTGCGTACCCAATTAGACCATGGAACAAAATAAAACGATGAAAATAAAGAAATTTTATTGATGTGTTACACTGGATTCGCCAACTGTAAGAAAACAGACGTTTTCACTAACATACTGTTTCATGGCGGTTTGAATAACCAGCAGAATATGCAGGTATTTAGCCTTGTGTCTTTATCACCCTGTATAGTACGAGGTGCCAAGTTGGCTAACTAGCTAGATAACACAGTTGTGAGTTGCGTAACTCTATTCCTTGCGAGGGGCTTCGTTTCACAACAGCGGCTGTGGATTTGATCAATCAATTTAACGTTCAGAATGTAATTAATTAGGCGACAAGCCGATCGATACGAGGCGCGAGTGCGAGCGAACACCCTGCGCCTAAGAGCGAGACAGGTGTGGATGCAGGCTTTATCGGGGGGGGGGGCCTCAATTACGATGTATTAAGGGTGGACGATAGCAACGTGGCGGGAAATTCAAAATTTTCACAGTTTTTTACATTTTGTAGCTAAACTGAGCTATTTTTGTTCGGCGATTTTTCGTTCGCGAGAATAAAACAGTATTCTTTTCATTATTGTAAACAACAGAACAACGTTAATTCAGTCGATTATGTGCAAAATGTACAAAATGTAAAAAACTGTGAAAATTTTGAATTTCCCGCCACGCTGCTATATTCCAACCTTAATGCTGACGGTCCTTTTAATGGTTTTTTAGTACAGCAAAGAATATTCTGATTCTAATTCTAGAGGATTGGTTCGCTGGTTATAGGAGAAAAACGAGAAAACCCCGGTTTTGTCCTTCTCCTGGGATGCCATCGACACTTCATTGCGTTACAGACTTAAGCCCAAGGTTGAAGACGAAGCGTGGCCTCCAACCGACAAATCTGACGCAGGCGCGACGTTAAATTCCTGCCGCCAGTTCCTTGTGACTCTGCCACTGAGTGGACATTGACATCACATCGGTCTAGTTAAGTCAAAGCGCAAAAGTGAAACTAGCCATATTTGTGTAGCTTTCATGTGTACGCTAAAATTTAGATATGAAGCAATTAATATTAATAAAAATGTTTTCCCCTCCTCGCCTTTTGTGTCCTTCGTCGACGGCTTTTTATATTATTTAATATTCCAAATCATTTATAATTTTTTCGTTCGCCACTGCATGGGACCATCGCGTCGTACCATTCTACCGGGTAGGGAACTTATCATGACCCCCAACCTGGATCCCCCACCGAAGCTCTACAGGGTGCACTCTAAGTCGATAGCGGAACTTTAAGTAGGCTTTCTACTGATCACTACAAACAAACGGAGCTAAAAAAAAACGGTTGTTTCATACATTTGGCGCAGTACAGAGTCGACCTTTTGTATGGAACAGCTGATATTTTTTTCGCTCCATTTTTTTCGCCACCTGGTACCATTTGTTTGTAGTGATCGATAGACAGCCTGCTTAAAGTTCCGCTATTGAGTTAGAGTGCACCCTGTAGTATAGGGCGCGGTCATAGATGGATGACCGTCTATAGATGGATGACCGCTAATATTAATAATAATATCTGAGAGCTTCCGTGCTTCGGAAGACACGTTAAAGCGTTGGTCCCGTTTGTTATTAAATAATAACAATCGTTAATCCATATCAGAGGCTCTTTGGGTGGCCTAAAAACTCTGACACCAGGGGTGGCCATTACACTATACGATTACCTACCTACCTGGATCCGGCCCTGTACAGAGAACAAATCTACAAATGAGCGTAAGTCGACACCGTCGCTCGAGGGCCGCGTCGCGCCATTCTATCTACACCCGGTGAAGCAGGAAACTTATAATGAACGTGAAAAAATAGGAATTTAGAAAAAAAACGACCCGACTGCTGAAAATCATTTAACGACCGACGCTGCCTCAGCAACCCGGTATGGAACTAAATTGCGCCATCTTTCTCACCATCGTCTGTCCTGAATGCTACCTATACAGGTTGCGTGGCGGGGATGCCCAAATCGTGAAATAGTAAAAAAAGAAACGTTCAATAAATAAAAAGCATGGAAGTATTCGCAAAATCGTAGAACAAAAGTTGTTAAAAAACACATTTAGGGTGGTATCAATAGTCGTCTGAGATCACCTACTTGAGCTCGATCTCAAGTAGGTGAACCCAGAAAAGTCAAATGCTAATGCCTTGGCCTTGGCTAATGTCGAACTTGAGTAGCCGTCAGCATATTAATAGACACTAGCTTGGGATTGACATTGACATTAGCCAAGGCATATGACTTTTCTCAGATCACCTACTTGAGTTCGATCTTGAGTCGACGACTGTTGACGTGTTCCAGGAATAAAGCTATTTAACAATTACTTACCCTGTATTAGCGATGCGCGATTATGAATGATTTTGAAAGTCGAATGATCTTAAAACACTAATGTTCGTATTCGACTTCAAAATTAGCGATACGCTAATCTTGATAATCGAATGAAACCACTAATTAGTAGTCGCTAATGTCAAAACACTTTTTGTACTGGCTGCATAGAAAAGTATCGCTAATTTACGGGCTGCCAACCTAAGCGGCTTCGACGGATAACCATACTGACAACATAACAAATAAAATGGGAAATTAGGTTCTTTTTTTTATTGAGGTATTGTATAGATAAAAAATAATAGTAAATAACGGTAAATAAATTAAGCCAATTAAAGTAGTAATTAAACTTACCTAATCTTATACTTAGCTAAAAACCAAATCGGTCCTTTTTACGGAAGTTGCCAACCTAAGCCTATCCACGGATGACAACTTGACAGAAATAAGCGAATGAAGTTAGCTAATAAAAACCGAATCATTCCGATTCGCGGCGGAAATGGCCGAGTTGGCCAAATCATTCATCGGCTTTGAATGATTCCCGAGTTGACCCGAGTCGAGACGGAAACGAACGACTGACTCGACAACTAATAGTAGTGGTAGGTTAGACTGTTAGTTTTAGCTACTAATCTAAACGTATCATTCGACCGAGTCGAATGATTGCCAGAGTCGAATGATTTCATTAGTATCATTCATAATCGCGCATCGCTACCCTGTATGCAGGAAATATTTTTTGGTTTCAAATATGAGCCAAATCGGTCAAAGTTTCGCCAAGATATGGAGTCGTAAAGTACATCGCGAGTTCCGGGAACTAAGTACAAGTTATAAAGTCCAAACTTCCACTTTCTAGAGAAGACCGGTGTGCTTATTCTGTAAAAAAAACTGCCGAAAAAATGCTCTTAGAAATAAACAATATTTTTTTCGAGATTTATATTTTTCTGCACATAAACCGGTTTCGAGGACTACAGGGTGCACTCGAATTCGACAGCGGAACTTTAAGTAGGCTGTCTACTGATCAATACAAACAACTTGTTGGTGGCGAAAAAAATGGAGCTAAAAAAATATCAGCTGTTTCATACATTTGGCGCAGTACTGAGTCTACCTTTTGTATGGAACAGGTGATATTTTTATCACTCCATTTTTTTCACCACCTCGTAGAAGTTGTTTGTATTGATCAGTAGATAGCCCACATAAAGTTCCGCTATCGACTTAGAGTGCACCCTGTAGAATCTGTGCGGTTTTTTTTACAGTATATGCACACTGGGTCCAGCGAGTGGTATACGTGTGGACCACTTTTTGTTTATAAATTCTAGGGTCCACTTGCGTCGACCAGGGTTAGCCAGTTAACTCTGAGTTAACGTCAATAATTGTATGGAAATGTCAAAATAACTCAGAGTTGGTTGCCTAACCCTGACTGCCGCAAGTCCGCCTAAGGTCCACTTGCGTCAACCAGGGTTAGCCAGTTAACTCTGAGTTAACGTCAAAATTTGTATGGAAATGTCAAGTTAACTTGGAGTTAGTTTGCTAACCCTGAGTGACGCAAGTCCGCCTAAGAGGGTAAACCATTACCCTCCTTTTCCGACGAGGTTGGGTAAAAAACGGCCCCAAACTACCTAAGCTGTCGGGGAGTTGGATTTACAGAAATGTTGACGTTTTATTGGTGTTTTTACATCTCCGTGGAGTTGTTAAAACGAAACGGAAACTCAACTTGATGTTTACTGTTGCTTTTTTTCACCATCGAAATGTTGCGACGCCATATTTTTTAAACAAAAGGGTTGGTGGCAATTTATTTAAATTATATTTTAAAATTTACAGGACGCGGTGGCAGGACCGCTTTATGTATTTCGAAAGCCGGCATTCCAACACTATCTGCCGATTTCTGAATTGAGAAATTCGCTAAGCAAATGGGTAAGTATCGTCCTGTCTCTGCAGATTTCTCACAAAAGAGCGTTACAGAAAGATAGTTAAGTATTTGCTTAGCAAAATTCCCAATTCAGAAACCGGGCCTATGTTTGTGACCGCGGCTACACTCGCCTTTATACAGAATCCCTATATCTACCCGTCTCATAGCTCATGCTGATAGAGGAGCCCTTCTACTGACCACTGCGCCCAGTGGAAATTACTATGGGTTTGGTTGTAGGTCGTCCCATCTGTAGTTTTTTTTAAGTTAGTGACTAGGTACCTAATTCTAAGTATACACGACAGCACGTCGACGCTTACACGGTAGCACTGTACTCGGTTACGTACAGTCTGACGTGCTGTCGTTTGTACAAATACAAATACAAATTCATTTATTGGATAAAAAGCGGTACATTAAAAACAAAAGAAATACTTATCCTAAAGTAGATACGGTATGTCTAAATGGAAGAGTTGGCAACTACCACCTGCACTAGCCTTAGCGGCCGTATTGCAGAATGGCAGTTGTGTAGAGAAGTGGCCCAATGCACTTGGGATAGATATCCTTGAGAGTTCATTGAGTAACATTGCGTAGTAATTAAGTGCCCAGCAGTGGGACACTCACATCCAGGCTAACTAAAAAAAAAAAAAAAGTTCTACACGTCGTGAAATTATGGTCCGTAAATAAACTTCTATTCTATTGTATTCTATCTCAAAGAGACAATGAACGAGCAGATGTAACGGTTGCTCGTTGGACTAACGATAGGAGTAATGACCTGTCCCCTTATCAGTATGTTGAACTTCGTGGAATTGTCCGGCAGCTTTTGTCTGTTACTAAGTGACTAGGTGCACTTCGTATCATCCTATACCTACCCATTCCAAATGAAAAATGTTTTTTTCATCTCCCACGCTCGGAAAGTTTGCTGTTACTAGTAACTTACGATCGTGTAAAGGCCGGATTTAAACTATCTGAACTTTTATGCGCTTCGAAATTTGAACGCGACGCCGGGACAGTCTTTCCCGCGCCCTATGGTTTTGAAAAAGAAAAAAACACTGGCCGTTTAAGTAGATGCCAGATCCCGATGGAAAATAAAACCTCATTCATAGTTCGTTTAAACGCGTATTTCAGCGAAAGCGATTGTTCGTGCCCATTCTCTATACAAAACTGTGAATGTAAATGGTGCATAAGCATCTTTTAAAAAGGTAAAGTCACGGAATAGAACATTCAGAAACGCGGTTTCTTCTTATAGTCTTTTCAATATTTTGTACACATATTTATTTTTAAATACCAGTAAATAAAAAAAATGCTGCGCTTCTGTTTTATCAAATAGATAATTATGTTTTGGTTTGTTAAATACATTTTTTCAAACGATATTACTAATTTAATTTTTTATGTCCTACAAATTTTTAATTTATAAGGTATAAGTTCAGAATGCACCCGGAAAAAAAAAACATTCTTTTATTTACATTATTTTTGTGTCTGGATAAATAAACTTCAGGAAATTATTAATAAAACGAATGGTTTTAATACCAACGAAGCTCAAAACTTTAGTGCGGCAGCCGTAACTACAGTAAAATATGCTTTTAAAAGGAACTTATTTGACTCACCTGTTTTGCCTGTAAGTAGTTGTCTATAGAGTTTGTCCCGCTTGGCTAACAAAGTCATTTCCTCGCTTCTGTGAGATGAAAAGTTTTGTGTTTTGCACGAATGCAATATTATTTGCGTCTCGTGCTTCTGAATACCTCGCTAAGCTCAGGTTTCTTTTTTTGAACCACTCGCTACGCTCGTGGCTCAATTTTAGAAACCTTCGCTAGCTCGGTTTTCAATACAAGCACTCGCCGCAAACAATAATTTTGCATTCTTGCATAACAAATAACTATTTTTTGTTTCCCTTTAAGTGCTTTTCCACAGAAGTAATTTTTCGTAATATTGGTTGTAAACCACCTCCGAACGAAAAAAATAGCTGAAGGCGAGCAAATAAAAAAATATTTTGTTTTTTTTAAAGCACTTATATCATTATAAATACTTTCGTAAGTTTAAAAAATCGTCCGTAAGAAGAATATCAGTTGGAAAATTCGCATAGACAGTTAATTATTGAAATCGGTAAAGCATTTTTTGACGGCGAATCGGTGATAGATCGGTCTCTCCTAGCTAGAATCTCCCCGCAAGTCTGCAACGCGTTTACGACATTTAATTGGCATAGGTAAATTACTTTACGATCGACAAACCGACGTAAATAGACTGATGATAGCGATGATCAAATTAATGAACAATCAGACATTCCACTTCATAATTCATGGAAGTTATTAATAGAGCCGCAATTATTTTCAAGCTGCCGCTGAAATGTCATGGCCCGGCTACACACCCGTGACACCCGTCATGCTTGCAAACTTTTTTCACAAACTATTCAGGCGACCCGCCCCAGCCGGCCGTGTGGACAGCAAGGCGGTTGCCTTCGGAAGCGGGGTTTGTGAAATAGAAGACTTTCTGAAGATTGGACTACACTGTTTTGGTTTTCAAGAGCTTATCTGCACTGCAAGTGTGGCCACTTTACCATGATATTATATGTTTCAATTCAACTGAATCTGTTATATGTGTTAAAGGTCATCAGCACTTTTCTAGTTCATGAATGGTTGTGAGGAACAGACGAGGAAAGCACAATTTTAATTCTGTTATAGAAAGAGCTTGTCGAGAGTTTTGTATTTTAATTTTGAGATGGCAAGACGAAGTGTGTAGCCAGACCCTAACAGCCGGCGACTCCTGATTACACAAATTTTGCTCCGAGGCGATTCATTGCGAAAGAAATCGGGCCCCTTTGAATCGTAAACTTCACTTGCCTAAAAATAGATTGCACCTCCGGAGGGTGATGAAAAGTAATTAGTCAATATCGCCCTTAGCTAACAAATTAAGGTTAATTTCTGAAAATTTCCAGCAGAGTTATTGTCTTCTTATTTAAATGTTTAAAACTACATAGATTCTGCATAGTTTAAACAAAACAGTGACAAAGCGGGACAATGGTAAACTCCGCTCAGTAGACTTATAGCGAATAGGAGGCTGATAGATAGATCGTGCTATTTGCAGGATTTTCTGTAAAAGTAAATTATGTCTTATACACACGCACCTTTAATGTTAAGCAATACATCAAGGGGCCAAATCTTTTCGGCGGTCCCTCTCGCCGCGGCGTCCAAATTAGACTTGTTCCTGAGTTAAGTGGTGTTCGTACAGAAGTACGAAGGTCTCATTAAGGGGTCTGCGCCGCCCCTCGCCGCCCCTCGCCGCTCCTCGCCGCGCTCAGGATCTGTGCCCCATTTACAAGGGGCTAGTATTAGTGCCAAACACACGATAAACGCAATCCACGTGGCACCGATCGGTCACCAGTGAGGCGCGGAAGGTCGCTCTGGACGGGAACAACCTCGAATCAACTGCGCAAGATCGAACCAACTGCGCAAGATCGAACCAACTGCGCAAGATCATCCTAAGTGGAGAAAACTTCTTCGAGCCAGCAACAAGGATGCTGGATAAATCATTTGCAATAAAAAACCATAAACTTCATTATTACGCGAAAGTGCTACAAAGACTGTGAATTTTTTATTTTAGTTAGTTAATATTTTATTGGGTTATTTTAGAAGGGTTTTGAAGTTCTTGATATTGTTGAATGTACTGTTTTTCCACAATATGTATATTGCTACATTTAAGCTGCGTTGCGTTGCGTTGCTTCGTCGCATCGGATCGACGCATTATGCCAAGCGCTAGTGAATGTAAACGGGGGGGAAATGGAGTAGGTTTCCTCGATTTAAAGCGCTATTAAAACGGATCGCTTCATAGATTGCGGCCGTCGGCGCCTCAAGCTTATTAAGATGAGACGGCCTGTACAGTGAAAGCGCCATTTTCTGACCAATTTGGACGGGATTTTGGTGTTGTGTAGTTAATATTCTAACTTCAAATTCTAGCCTTAATAATGCAACGGAAATACGTCGTTCTTCAGAGGGTTGTATTATGTTTATCAGCCAACTAACAGAAATAGTATTATCTAACTATCAGACACAGCAATGTAGCATACATTATGTAGTTGCAATAATACAAAATTATCGACATACTAATACTAAAGTGGTTAAAACAAAATGACTTCATTCGTGAAAAGCTACACCGACTGATTACGAGTGAATTGCTGCTGTCCGTTTTCCATCTCCGAAGTTTTATGGGACCACATGGAAAAAATACTCTTTCAAACAAAAAAAGAATCTTCAAAATCGGTTCACGACCACAAGCTAGGATACCCCTTTTTGTTAGATTGTCGCTCTTATGCCGCGCGCGGTAAGAGCTACCATGGGGTATCCTAGACTGCGGCCGACCATACCAACTAAGCTTGAAAAGTTGATTTGGCTACCTTAGCACAGAGTTTAGTTTTGTTTCGGAGCAAGGTGTAAAATATTACTTTTATTTATTTTCTTTTTACTTGTTCTACAGGGTGCCTCTATGTCGATAGCGAAACTTTAAGTATGCCACCTAGTACAAGTTAAGATTAAGATAAAAGTTTATTAAATTGCCATATAATTGCCAATTGCGCATTGAGCACGCGTGGTGATTAAGCTCGAACTCTCTCTTTGAGAGAAGGCCTTTGCCCAGCTAGTGGGACATGTACAATTGTACATCTTACTTTTTTTTTTTTTAATTGCCATAACACAAATACAGGGTGACTAAATTGTTAGTAAGTTGTTTGTATTGAACATATAGTTTCATCGGAAACCCAAAGTTAGGAATACCGAGAATAAGCTATTTATAATTGGCAGCGTGGGCACCACCTACTAGGTATCGAAAACAAAGTTTCAGTTGAGTTTTGGCACTTCGCATTTGAGAGGAGGGTCACCTTTCAATTTACTAAATTGAACTCAGTTGTAGTTCTACTTATTTCCATTTAGATTGATAGAAAACTCCTCATTGTAGACCAAAAACTGTCCTCATTGTCTTATGGCTGAAAGCGATGTCATCGAAACAATTTTTTTTTCTTGGACAGAGTACTTCTGGGGCAGTCAGAAGGAGGGAAAAATGAAACAAGATTCTGAACTTCTGGGCCCATTTATTTCTGTGAATAAGGATTATTTTTGTCTCCTAAAAAGAAAGTATCTTCGCTTATCCTCTTTACCTTACAAACGTCGACATTGACAGGTTGTAAATCCGCCGAGCTTTGCCGACTCGTAGGGAGCCGCGTAGCACTTTATGCATCACAGCCTCTACGGCGTAGCAAGCGGCGTAGCGGTACAGCGGCGGCGTAGCAGTGTGTCGTAGCGACTTAGCTAGCGGCTTTAGTGGTTTTCAAAGGCGCTCTGGGTGTACTGCTTAGAAGATTTGTAATCCCACGTCAAGTGTAGCTTATACAGGGTGTTAAAAGACCGCCAACAGACCCGAAAGCCACACAAACTAGAGACCAAAACAAAGTACTTTTTCGATAAATTATTTCTGGGAAATGATTTTGGTTTTTTTGGTTATAATTTTGAAAAATATTTTATTACGCAATGGACGTGTAACGCACAGAAGTCATATTGCGCAAGTGTAGGTATAACTTTATGTTACTTAAGCTTGAAGTGCCGATGTTAAGAATACATTGCGGGTTGCAATTTTAACGTCGTTTTTTGTGCAAAATATTCATAATTTTTATATGGCTTCTTGAGAAGGTATGTTAAGAACTAGATACTGAATACATTTCTGCAAAAAAAAAGTTTTGAAAAGTCCGACTTTGAACCTCATTATCTCGGAAACCGTTGATTTCCCAGGCATAGTTCCTTGGGCAAAAATGTTCATTATGATGAGGACAATACGTGGTTTCCCGCTTTGTTGGCGGTCTTTTAACACCCTGTATACTAGCCACTGCTAAGCAGAGGGTTCTCTTGAGGCGGTGGGAAAGAGTACCTAGAGAGTTCAGGCTTTATATCCAACGGTTTGTTTTAAACGTTGAAGTCGTATTTTTTTCCTGCAGACGAAGTATTGCTCGGTTTGCTTTAATTCAAAATTTTTGCCCTCAGGGCAATTCAGAAGATATTTCTCGTAAAATTTCATCATTAGTATCATAACCATATTTCTTAATAATGGTTACTATCATAAAATTGTGGCACTGTTTCTAAAAAATTGCTCATTTAATGAGTGCAGCATCAAATGCTTCCATATAAAAAAAAAACTAAATAAGATGTTAGCTGTGTCGGCATAAAAATATGCATATTGTTTATTCGATAAAATCTCAGGGGAGATATTATGGTCATTAAGTTTATGCAGTGTCGTTGTTGGTGAATAAAATGAATATGTAGATGAGATTATGGCCCCAGTAGTTAATAACTCTACCTTTTCAATCAATATAGCATTTTATTTTTATTGGTTTGGACTTTATCTTATGGCAATTAGGTTCAATTTATGGTGGTAACAGTACGTCCACCTTGAGTTAAAGGTACAGGTTGTTTGCGGGTTGGACAGATCTGTCCTCTCCGCCATTGTTTATTTATTGTTCTTTTTATTCAAGTCAAGTGGGTAAGATGGGTTAAAGAACTGACGATAAGGTGAAAAAGCTACTATAAGTACTCACAGTCTTTTGTCTTCCACAGTCCTCCATGCAAGGTCATGCAGCAGACCAATTTTTCCGGAAATTCGTCCTGCTCCTGTATTCTCTAAAAATAACCGCTGTTCAATGTCAAAAAAAGATTGTTAATTTCAATAAGGGCTATTTTTGAGTGTTTTAACGCTCGACGGTTGGGTGTTTTTGTTTACATAATAGAAGCTGGCGCTGACCCTGTATTTTCTAAAATCTTCTTCTTGGCGTAACTCTCCACTAATTTAGGTTGGCCGTCAGCTCTTTATATTCTTGTCTGTTCTTTGCCAAGTGAAATAGATGTTCGATGCTGGCTATCTCCGTCTATTTTCTAAAATAAGCAAGCACCCTGAATATTTACGTTTCGTTAAGGACTATTTTCCAGCTAATAAATTGATTTTGACGGTTGACAAGTGAGTGATTTTTTTTAGAAAATACACGCGCTTGGACCATGTTGTCCATAGGTTGATGCCTATGATTACCCTTTGAGAGATGCTCAAGGCGCATGGTGTCATATTTTATGCTCTATTATATTTTTATGCCTTATATTCATTCCCCGGCAGTTTCCCGCCCATTATAGCGTCTACGGATCGTTTCCACTCAATAAATTTTATGATAGATCAACTCGATGTAGGTACAGCCTGCCTCACCCGGAGATACACCCTTTTTCGATACTCACACTTATGCCAAACGTGATAAGAGCTACGGTGAGGCTATTGCTCGGTGCAATCTAAAATCTACTATGTGCTGGTAAAATCTGTTTTATGTATTGTTGTAAATATTAAATAAAGTAGTAGTAGTACACACTAGGCACGTCAGAGTGTACACTTTTGTTGTAAAGTCGCCCGTAACGTAACCGAGTAGAGTGCTAGCGTGTAAGCGTCAACGTGTTGTATTTTGTACCTTTGATACAATTTCTCAAGTCAGAATTATACTCTACTCCGCTTATGTTTCTGAACAAGGCGGGTCGTATCTCAATAGCAGTTGTTTAGAATAGTTTGCTGGAGTGGTTGTGGGTTGAAGGGGCCCGCTTCGCATCGGCGGATGCTCGAAGACCAAAGGATCTCTTCAACGATTGAAACTGGTTTCAAATTATAAGTAATCGGTAAGTCAAAAGAAAATAAAAGTATAAAAGGCGACTTGTTCGAGATAGTCTTCAAGAAAATCTGTTTAACAGTTTTAACATTGATTTTATTTTCTACTTAAAAGGAAGTCCCAATCAAATTGTATATAATGTTAGTATATTGAAGTTTGCTAAAGAAATAAATCTTTTGAATTGATGATGAATTTTTTCGTCAAAACCTATGGAGTGGGGTATCAAAATGAAGGGTTTTACAAATGGCTTACAAAATATAATACAGTTTTAGCAGGCGGGACCAACACAATTAGCCCAAACTAGTCCCACCTGCTAAGACTGTGATGCAGCACTTGGGTTTTCTTTGTTATTTACCAGATTTTTCATATTTTTACGCAGTCGGGATTTTTCTTTATTTAATAATTAATTTTATCTTTACTTTTAAAGTTATTTAAAAGTAAAATTAAAGTAATGTCTATGAAATAATAATAATTGAACACAAAAAGCTTTCATTAACTCAGCCGATAACAACAGGCGCCTACAATTGCTACCTACAACCGCACGACCGTGAGGGTCCAATCGGATAGATAAATCAGTCCACTTCACCGATTGATGGACTGGCCGATAGCCGTAGCACAATTGATACGCACTCTCATTGTGCGTGACGTGAACGTGACAGCCCGTTCTTCATTAACGTAGCACTCACAGCCTAGTTGGACTAGCCGTTCTTAATCGATTGGCAAAGTTAAGCAACAACGGCCGTGGCCAGTCCATGGATGGGTAAAGTCCGTTCGCTTAGATAGTGTCCGTACACACGACGGCAATCTTGGTTCTTGGGATATCAAAAATTTTTGAAGTATCTGTGATGGAAGCAGACAAATTCATTTCAACACAATGCTGATGGACATTAACTAGAGTTGCGAACATGTTTTACAAAACCTTCGTCTTTTAATTTTTGGGTCATTCGACGTTTCGTCTAGAGTGTAATGGGAATTTTCCTCGCCCGGCAGAAGGCCGAACGAGGGTAATAGTAAGTGTAAATAAATAAAGGAAACGTCAAAATTCCGTGCAAGAATATATTTAAAAGTTAAGGTAAAGTTTTATTTTTACAAAAGGCCTCTTCAGGCAGATATATAAGTTTTGGTGAAAGAGATTCGCTTTCCTAATATGCGCACTTATTATACTTATTCTAAGTTCCTTAACTCTTATTATAAGTTTTTACAATTACTTAAATTAATAGTCGAAAAACCAAGTGAAAAGGCCTATACCCAATAGTGGGCAAATGTGGGCCGAAAATGATGATGAAGGTACTTGGAACTTGTCTGGTAAACTTGACTGGCGTCCCGCAGGATGGTCGGTAGACGCCTCCTGTAAAGGGGATATAAGGTCCCATTGATTCACTGTCATACAAACAAAACATCTCGGAGGTAGGTAGTAGGTATACAATTCAACGGCTAACTTCACACAAAACTCTATTAAACAAGCGGGGCGTCCGCAGAATGCATACGGGCGAACCGCGGTCATGTTTAGAATTTTTAAAGAAAAAGGGTAGAATTTGGTCATTTGTATTATTCAGAAAAAAATCAGAAAATTGCGTCTAATCAAGCAGAAGGCTTGCAGGAGACGTTCAGGTGAGTCGCGGAATGGTTTTAGAAAATTTCGGAAAAAAAGGTAAAATTTGGTCATTTGTATTATTCAGAAAAAAAACAGAAAATTGCGTCTAATCAAGCAGAAGGCTTGCAGGAGACGTTCAGGTGAGTCGCGGAATGGTTTTAGAAAATTTCGGACAAAAAGGTAAAATTTGGTCATTGGTATTATTTAGAAAAAAATCAGAAAATTGCGTCTAATCAAGCAGAAGGCTTGCAGGAGACGTTCAGGTGAGTCGCGGAATGGTTTTAGAAAATTTCGGAAAAAAGGTAAAATTTGGTCATTTGTATTATTCAGAAAAAAATCAGAAAATGGCGTCTAATCAAGCGGAAGGCTTGGTACAACACTCCTGCAAGCTCCTCGCCGGTCAGAAACCCTCAGAAAATAAATATCAATCACTCGCTACAAAAGAGCCCTTTTATCCACAGCGTCTCGACCAAATCTTAAAATTGTTGGCTGGGAGGCAGCCTCTTGCTAAAACGCACCTTCTACAATAGGTAATAAATACTCGGGGCTAAGCATGGAAAGGTACATTCACACGGAAATCACAAAAGTTAAGTTTTATTGTACATCGGTGGACCGACTGCTAAAATTCCGGGCTGGTAAGCAGCGCCTCATCACAATACATATTCTACGATAGATTATACCCAGGTCCAAGCAATGCAGGGCACATTTTCATACAAATCACAAAAGTCAGGTTTTATTACACATCGGTGGACCGAATGTTAAGATTCCTGGCTGAGAAGCAGCGTCTCATCCCCGTGGAGCTTTCAGCATCTTACACAGGGCTCCAGCGACGACGCTGGAGGCACCACAATCAAATTCCTGACAAACGCACGCTTAGAGGTTATGCTGTATTCTGGTACGAGCAATCACGTTGAAATAGCTTAGATTTTGTACATACCGGTGGGGTAATCAGCTTGCGGGGCTGGTTCCACTCGGAAGCGGTCGTCGGGTATGTTCCGCGCCGAGAAATAACAAAATAAAATACTGAAAAGAAGAAACAAACACGGTCACAATCATTCGGATCAAAAGAAGACGGGGCTTACGGCCACATTCTCGTCTAACAAAATATCGCGCAACTTACCACGAAATCGTGTTAACTACTCTCATGGACCAAAGGGTCCTCTTCAAAAGCTCTGGAGGTTGGCGTCCAGGGTCACTCGGGGGGTAAAAATCGCCGGTGGGAAAACTGAAACGAATTCCTTTACTTTAACACGAGCCAAATCGAGATGCAAGGTTGCGAGAAGCAAAAAGAACGAAAACTCCTCAGATTCACAAACTTAACCCAAAAATTCTCACCTGGAGTCAATGGCTCAACCTCTCGGGCAGGGTTCTCGTCGCAAAATGGCGGAGTCTCCTACGCAGTTACTGTTGAGGTTCGGGCCAACAGTAAAACCCGTGGATTCCTCTCGCAGCTAGGTGACCCTCTCTTGGCGCCCGGGAGTAGGTACTTCTCGCAGCTGATCGTCGTCGTCGCGTAGGTATCGACCGTGAGGGCGGGCCGTAGGTACCGGCCGGACTCGTCGCAGTGGGTACTTGCGCCCTGGTGGCACCAGGCGTGTGACCAGGCGCAGGGGTACCGGCGGCAGGGTCCGCAGTAGGTATCCGTCAGCAGGCTCGGCGACTCGGCGACTCGGTGGCGTGCTTAACCGGCGAGTTCGCAGCGGTTTAGCAGGCGGCGGCGGCGGCAGCGTCAGCCGTTTTCAGCACCAACGTCGTTGGTGGTACCGGGATGTTGCGGGGAAGAGAGAAGAGAAACAAACTTCTGCTTTCCACGATTGCTCTTAGAGAAGAGTGGTGATAGATCTTGGCGAGTTCCGAAGATGCCCGGTACAATTTTGGGCGCGAGGCCCCTGAGTTGGGCTTTGCGGCACAGAGAGCCACCACAAATCTTCTCTAATTTGAGTCTAATTCGAATTTTATTTTGCCTATTAGAACGTTACATTTTACATCATATCTTTCTTATTTACTAACAGATTTTAATAATTCAAACGGTTTTAAGTTCGGGAGAAAGAGATCTTTGTTGTGGTGTGTAATGTGTGTAGGTGCATGGATGTTATAGGCCTCTGAGTTAGCTATTTCCTACCTACTAAGAGCTGAATATCCTACCTGCCATGGGCCGTGTAAGGAGTGTGGAAATAACTTGTAAGCGGGTGTGTTATCATTTATTTATCCCTATTGATATATTTAAGTACTTATTTAAACGATAAATTAACTTTTGAGCAAGTAAAAGTTACAAATAATATTACGTCAACTTTAGGTATTAACAATTTGGTCTTAAAATTACGGCTTAGAGTGCTATAACATTACAATACTGGTCAGTTACATACATCTACGTGAAATAAGCTTAGTTACACATGTCTACATAGATTTACAGGCTAAATTAACATGAAATTTACATACAAAAGTTCTAGGTATAAAAAAGATTTTCTAATAGGAAAATTACATCGAGTTATGATTAAAACAGATAAAAGGCAATTATTTTACATTCGAAAACAAAGAGATTCGTGGAAAAAGACACTAAATAACAAAGAAAAACAACAAATCAAATTATTTACAAATAATTCGGGTTTTTACACCCCGCTACTACTGCGCCTACGCGGGTGACCGCGGTAAAGCGATCCGGCTCTCTCATTGGCCGAGACCAGTTTACTTCACTTTCTCGCTATGCGCTAAGGAGCAGACTCTGCCTGGGTCGTGGGCAGTCATTTTAATTGTGTAATAAATCAAGTAATAATGCAAATATTAGTTAATTAAGTAAGTATTATGAAAGAAAAAGAGTATTAAATGAGGTAAAGTATAGAAAAAATGGAAACAATGTATTTACAACGGCATGTGCCAAATAGTAGGTATTTAATCCTACATGCCTATTCCAATCCTATAGGTAATTATCTTTCGCCTAGGTCGGTCGTCAACAGTAAATAGGCTCTAAAAATGCAATAGTTTAGGAAAAATTAAGGTGTTTAGTCTTTAAAATGGAATTGTAGGCTGTGCCTAAAAGTAGGTATTTAATCCTAGTTGCCTATCCTAAACATTCAAATATCTTTTTCAAAGGTCGGTCGTCAACAGTTACGAAGCACCACAAAACATGCGGCCTCAAACCTACTACGCACTTGCAAGTTACCAACTTAACACACGCAATTGCGTCTCGCTCGCTCGCGCAACCTGAGCGTCTATCGGTTTCTCTCGTACTTGAAATGTCAAAAATGCCTCTGCTATACTTTCGCCGGGAACGCAAATTCCCGCAGCCGAATTCATTCAATGGCTAATTTTGAACCGCCGCACCGCTAGTTCCTTGCGCGCTCACTAGGTGACACGACCGGAGCCAAAACAAAAAAATAGTTCCAACAACCAGATGGAACTAGGAGTAAAAAAAAATAGTGTTACAAGAGGCACCTCGCTATCCTCCCACGGACGAAAAAACATTTTATCTACACGCAGCGATCGACACTCAATACAAAATACTAAGTCAAAAGTCACAAGCACAACCTCTCAATACGACGACGCCGCTCGGCTCTTGACGAGCGGCGAGCCAAATTCACTGGCGTGTTTGCGCCGCGTCGGCTTTACTTTCTTTTGTGAAAAGCCGCCGCGCGCCAAGGCGCTAAATATCAAAGTGACACTATGATAGCGAACGGATTTTAACCGCTAGTGGCAATAATAGCTGAGCACTTTCGTGCTTCGGAAGGCACATTAAACCGTTGGTCTCAGTTTTTGTTGATTAATAACAATCGTCAACCCACTTTGGACGGCCTAAAAACTCTGACACCAGGAGTGGCCACTACCTCATTCGATTAATGTCCTACTTACACTCCTACCATTAACGTAGTACCTACGGAACATCATCGACTCCTGTATCAATACACTAAACAAATCGAAAATGTTCACATATCAAACACTAGAATTAGGCGAGACCTATCTAACCGAGCCAGTTTCAACAGATTGCAAGATATTTTGCTTGAAAAAAAGTGAGTGAGAAAGTGAAAAAAAACTTCTTTTTTTTTCAAGCAAAATCTTCAAAACGTTTATGAAGGGCAACACCAAACTGTCTGTTTTAGATAGGTCTCACCTAATTCTAGTGTTTGATATGTGAACATTTTCGATTTGTATAGTGTATTTGATACAGGAATCGATTTTGTGCATTTTTTTTGCGAGCGGGGGACACACTGTGCGCGGCGCCTTAACACGCTCCACATAAAATTAATATTCACCCGCGGTCATACCTGTGGGTTAGGCGGACTAAGCTGTGTAGCTACTATTTGCTCCATCTATTCTCTCCATCCCATTGAATAAAGATTAATTTAAAAAAAATCCTTTGTAAGTAATTTGTTTGGTATTCAATACAATACTACTACTAAACATATCCAAGGCACACCAGCACTAGATGCTGTCAATCATCTTGATAGAAACCTCGAGCCATGGTCACATCTGCACGATCTCACGTCACTGGGAGCTCTTCTCCGTAGTCAGGAACGTTATTAAAACTATTTTTTTACTTTTTAATTTGTATCCGTAACGGGGGTAGTCAATGACTAATTATGTACATAGCCGAGGGTAGTTTCAATTAACAAATGACATACAAGACAGCTGTCACCTCAGTCTACCGCGACCACGAGCCCTGCAAAGGTCTCGAAACGTTGGAAAATTTAAAAAGTTATATCCGTTAAAAAATTTTTAAATTATGTATAGAGCTCGTGCAAACCTAAGAAAATATAATCTTGATATGTCGATGCATTGGGCTTAGTAAAATTCGCTCTCGACACTTCATAAGCAAACATATTTAATTACGTAGGTACCTACTGTCACTGTGGCCTGCGGCCTGCATCGCACCACACTGCAGTTTCAGGGAATTTCTGATTTCAGATCGAAGCAAAACGTTGGCATTCCGTTAGCTATGATTTATCGAACTTTTGTAGAACTTGGCACCATTTAGCCAACAAATCGGCTGGTTGTATCGAACTTGGCATCTTTTCGACATTTATGTTTTGGTTGTTGCACAAACTGCGTCCAAAAGTCGTTGCTATAATCGACACTCATCTGAATGAAGTAGATAAAGGAAAATAAAATCTATCCAACTTATATCCAGAATTCGCAAGCAAAAGAGACCAAGAAAGAAATCACGTAACCACTTGTGTTTTTTCTCGTCTTGCTTACAATATGCGCATGGGTAGGTACCTATATTTGGTTTTACTTGTGCAACGCAGGCGAACTCTCCAGCCCCGTAATAATACCTTGCCACAAAATAGTTGCTATAGAAATATCTAAAAGCTGAAACAGTCGAAACACCCTATGAATACGGGGCCAGACTAAGGGTGGCATTAATAGTCGTCGACTCAAGATCGAACTCAAGTAGGTGATCTCAGAAAAGTCAAATTCTATTTAAGCTATTTTTGACAGCTATTCAAGTTTGACATTAGCCAAGGCTTGACATTAGCATTTGACTTTTCTGAGTTCACCTACTTGAAATGATCGAACTCAAGTAGGTGATCTCAGAAAAGTCAAATGCTAATGTCAAGCCTTGGCTAATGTCAATGTCAATCTCAAGATAGTGTCTATTTGACAGCTATTCAAGTTTGACATTAGCCAAGGCTTGACATTAGCATTTGACTTTTCTGAGTTCACCTACTTGAAATGATCGAACTCAAGTAGGTGATCTCAGAAAAGTCAAATGCTAATTTCAAGCCGTGGCTAATGTCAATGTCAATCTCAAGATAGTGTCCATTTTTTCAGCTACTCAAAGTTTGACATTAGCCAAGACATTAGCATTCGACTTTTCTGATTTCACCTACTTGAGATCGAGCTCAATCAGGTGATCTCAGACGACTATTAATACCACCCTAACTGCCGATTTCTGAATTGAGAAATTCGCTAAGCAAGCACTTGATTGTCGTTCTGTCTTTCTCTACAGATTTCTCACAAAAGAACGTGACAGAACGATACTTAAGTATTTACTTAGTAAAATTCTCAATTCAGAAACCGGCCATAAGTCTTAGGCCCGGTTTCTGAATTGAGAATTTTGCTAAGCAAATACTTAACTATCGTTCTGTCACACTCTTTTGTGAGAAATCTGCAGAGACAGGACGATACTTACCCATTTGCTGAGCGAATTTCTCAATTCAGAAACCGGGCCTTAGTCGGCTCGGCTCGCTCGGATGCTAGACAAGCCTTCTCCAATTTATAATAACAATAATTATCAGTGGACATGCTATTGAAAGCTGTTTGAATAGTAAAGGCCTACATTTCTGTTGGCAGTAAAAATAATTCCTTACTTAAAAAGAAACTTGAGGCTGCCTTTCTACGGTTACTTAGTAGCTCGGCACTCCAGGGCCACTTGTGACCACTTCCCGCCTTTTTTCAGAAGCGGTCGCGGGAAAAACCACTGATTTATGTTCCGCCGGGTCGGGCCTGGCGGGGGGGGGGAGGCTGGACCCAGAAATCCACTACAGATCGTCTAATCAGACAACTTGAGAGGTAAGGAAAACAAAAAGAGGTCATAAATCTCCCCGGCATTTTTTTTTATTGAATATTCTAAGTAGACAGTGGGTTGATAAATAAGGAGAGTACCGCGTCCACTAGCGCCAACAATGAAAAATATCATCTTTTTAGATGCGTTTTTTGCTAAAAAACGGGCCTTCAAATAAGAATCCCTATTTTTAGGACCTTTTTTCTAAGATTTTTAGATTTTTAGGCCTAGATTCCAGATCCCAGAACCTACGAATAAATCCCGCATATGAAAAACGGGAGCTTTACAAAAAACAAAAAATAACATTTTCTATTTGGATGCGTTTTTTTTCAAAAACGGACCGTCAATATCTAAATGGAAGAGATAGAATTTATTTACAAGAAATATTATGGTTTACAATTTGGTTTTAACCATTTTTAGGACCTAACGCTGTAGAAATAAGTCCGCCTCTGTACATAATGAATGACTCACACAAATCTCTGTACCTAAGTAAATTTAAGGGTGGACGATAGCAGCGTGGCGGGAAATTAAAAATTTTCACAGGTTTTTACATTTTGTAGCTAAACTGAGCTATTTTTGTTTAGCGATTTTTCGTTCGCGGCAATAACATAGTATTATTTTTTTTCATTATTATAAACAACAAAACATCAATAATTCAGACGATTATGTGTTCTGGTCTACGACAAGTTTTTTGGTTTTTTGGGCAGTCCCACTGCTTCCAAGACCAGAACACATAATCGGCTGAATTATTGTTGTTCTGTTGTTTACAATAATGAAAAGAATACTGTTTTATTGCCGCAAACGAAAACTCGCTGAACAAAAATAGCTCAGTTTAGCTGCAAAATGTAAAAAAACTGTGAAAATTTTGAATTTTCCGTTACGCTGCTATCTTCCAGCCTTAAGTTTATCTCAGTGTTTTTTTTTAATTATATATATTTAGGTTATTATATTAGGTTATTGAGTTATCCTTCTCCAGTGTTTTCTTCGGGTTAAGGCTATCTCAGGATAAATTATAGTCCATCGCATCCCGCGGATGCAAACGAGTGGTGAGAAATGAGCCGCCCAACTCACACCCTTCGCTCCATGTGGCTATTCGAGCTAGGTTGTCCACTTGTCACTTGTCACGGAAATGATACAAAAGGGTCTATTTTATTTACCCCTGTCCAATGAGTTGCTTTCTTTATCATTTATACCTACAGCTAGCGCCAATCAAAATCATATTATCTTATTTTGTTATAAAGATTTTTATAAAGATTTTTAAAGAATTTTCTTTTGATATGTTGTTGCAATACGTTTTTTTGACCAGAGTACACAAATAAGACCTTTATCCCGGCAGTACCTATGGCCCTAAGTCCTATAAACAACCACACACACACACTAATACCTACAAACAATCAAAAGAAATCATTATATCCAACCACCACGAGATATCCGACCTAAGGTCAAAGGTTAAGGCATTATAATTTAGTTCGTATTTCACCATAATATTCTGAATAAGGAATGAAGCAATTTAGTGATACAAGTCGTCGAGACACCGCCCCCAGGGTTGCCAGTGCATGGACGATAACTCTGCCACATGAACACTAATGCCGGCTACATACAGTACTGACAGATTTTTTCTGTAGCGGAAAACCGAATGGGGATTCCGAACGCAGCAACTGCATATAAATCTATGAAAGTTCCGGACGGAAAAAAACCGTATGTGTGTGGTAGGTCAATAGACTTTACGCAGTCACTGCGTTCGGAATTCGATTTTTTCCGTTCGGAATTCCGTCTGTATGTGGCGGGCCTTATACGTGTCACAAAAGAAGAGATTTAAGACACCACGTAGTTTGCGCAGTGACGATTTATAGGTATTTCAACCGACTTAAAAAAAAGGAGGTTCTATGTTCTGCTGTAGATATGTATTTTTATTTTCCTTGTATGTCCACCGATTTCTCCGTCAATGAGCCGTTTTCAAAGAACTAATTCAAAGGAGTTCATAGATGGCGTTTACAGGCGTGGCCATAGAAAAACCGGAAGACGGCTGTGTCGCCTGTCAAATTTCATTTAGCACAGATTAATTTTTGACAGCCGTATTCCGGTTCTTCTTGGCCACGCCTGTAGGTGCCATCTATGAAATACTTTGTGAATTTGTGCTGAAAACGGCTCATTGTAAGACGATTTGATTTTTTTTATTTTATTTCAAAGGGCGTATTATTTAGACAGCGGAAAGAGTGCGAAAGGCGCGGTCAGGTCTCTTCTTTCGTGGCACGTATTGTATGAAATATTTTGGTGGGAAATTATCAAATTCCTTCTCCCTTCAACGGCTAACGAATTGAGTAGGTTCACTTTAGGTTCACTGGTTTCATGATTGAATTTGAAATGTAGGTAATAAAAGCAACTGGCAACCCCGAGCACCCCAGAACGACACTTTTAATTTATGATTATTGTTGAATATAATTTCTACTTAATTATTTAAAACAGAAGGAAACTCGAGTTAAGACAAGGTGCGACGCTAAAGTTTGATAAAAACTTTTACCTGGTACCAAATCTTGAGCGTGTTTTGGAGGCTTCTTTATCTTAAATTCTTAAATAGGTATACCTCTATAAGTCGGGTCGCTAAGGCAGATTAGTTAGGTAGTAATTAAGAAAAATATATAAGTAGGCAAAAAGTGGAATCAGCAAAGTTTTAGAACAAAAAAATAGAAGTTAAAAACTAAAACCCGACTACTAAAAGGCTTAAAACAAGACCTGTTTATCCTTAAAATAGACTCATAGATAATTAATCGTAGTCGGAGGCCATCGGTTTATCAAATACGAATGTGGTGTCCTCCGACTACGATTAATTATCTATGAGTCTATTTTAAGGATAAACAGGTCTTGTTTTAAGCCTTTTAGTAGTCGGGTTTTAGTTTTTAACTTCTATTTTTTTTTGAGCTTTTTAGTAAGTTATTTTGGACGATCACCAAGAATAGAACCAAGAAGGGCAAAAAAAACACATTTTTGAATTTTTTGTTCTATTTGTTATGTTGACGCTACATGTGTCATACATTTTTGAAAAGGTCTTTTAAGGTGAAATACGTCTCACAACTAGCGCCGCCAATGGAAAAAAAAAACATATCTTTTTTTTGGATGCGTTTTTAGCAAAAAACGCTCCTGCGATTCCTCAACACGAGGCTTAACTATTTTTAGGACCTAAGGTTTGGATTCCAGATCCTAGAACTTAAGAATGCAATCGATTCGAACGCAATCGATTCTCGCCAAAAGTGGCCACTTTTGGCGAGAATCGATTGCGTTCGTAGGAAATCCAATCCTGGAATCCAAACCTTAGGTCCTAAAAATAGTTAAGCCTCGCGGAATCGCAGGAGCGTTTTTTGATAAAAACGGATCCAAAAAAAAGATATGATTTTTTTTCCATTGGCGGCGCTAGTTGTGAGACGTACGTCGTCTTAAAGCCCTTTCATTTGATACCCATGACGATGGTATCCGATAATTTTTATTTTTAGGTCCACCACTTTAGGGCGCAGCACAGCCGCCATCTTGATTTTTTTCAAAATTAAACTATCCTGTGTTACCTAGGTGATTAAGACAAATCCAACGACACCTCATTTGTTGAAATCGGCCGAGTAGTTTAGGCTCTGCGAGGGAACAGATGAACACACAAACATACATACATACATACATACATACATACATACATACATACATACATACATACATACATACGCTGCTAAAATCATAACCCTCCTTTTTGCTTCGCGTAGTCGGGTAAAAATACATCTTTAATCTTTTGTTAACACCATGCGTATGGGACCCCCGCAGTGCCCGCAACACTAGTATGTAATTTCCTCAGATAACTTTTAGGCATACATACAATAATACGAACTAATAACCAGTGTAAGATTCAGAATATTGTAGCGCCGCCGCGGTCTGTCGAGCAAACGTACAGTCGGCCACAGTCTCAGATACCCCTTTTTGTTCGATTAGCGCCCTTATGCCGCGCGCGGTAGGAGCTGCCGTGGGGTACCTGAGATTGTGGCCGACCGTACATACCTACCGTCGCCTTGCCGTCGCGAATGTCAAATACATAGACAAATGTTATCTTACACAGCTTCGGAAAAGCAATTTGCTTAATAAATGATCCGGCGAGCTGGAGCTGCAAGCCACCCCCAGGGAGCAATAAGGGCCCTTAAAACCAAGTTCAAAAGGACCAAACTCGCATAAATATCATACGCAAAACTCTCGCAGACAAATAACAGCAATTAACGAAAACGCGCGCCCCGGCGAAAAAAGAATGCCTTATCTCCTAACAAAGTTTAGAGATGAATTTTTCACGTGACAAATAAAAGAGGGGAAAGTAAAGTTGAGATTTTCGCCAGACTCGATCCCGGGCTTTAATACTCCAACTTCCTGGAATGTGTTGAAGTAGGAGTAACTATCTGCTCTACGCATAAACAGGTATTTACACTTTTAAACAACTAGTTGTGGCCCGCTGCCTCGTTTATGTTGGAAATGTTTTAATTACACAACCCTAGTTTGTCTGTGGCTATAGTAAAGCACTAGATCTGTCAGTTTGACATCCACTGTGCGACGCCGATTGACATTGCAACAAAAGTTTCCTCCCTTTGTTAAAATTCTAGCCTCATTTATTTGTTCTAACAATATTAAGCTTTAAAGTCGTTTGTCTGCTTGGTGTTAGGACACTAACTTGTTCTACTTCTAATCCTTCTAAGGCGTGAAGTATACAGAAACGGCATAAGGCGTAAGGCGTAAGGCGTAAGGCATACGGCGCAGAGCGGGCGTGGAGCAGATAAGGCATGAATTATACAGAAACGGCGTAAGGCGTAAGGCGCGGCGCTCTCCTCTCTCTTTCTCTCCAATACATACTGGGATGAGTTTGTTTAATTTCAAAGTTACGTACATTTGTGAATTTGTAGTAGCAATACCACTCGCTAACTGTGAAGGAAAACATCGTGAGGAAACCCGCATCTTAGTTGGCTCCACACGTATTGACTTGTCTTTCCTGTGGGCTAGGCCGACTAAGCTGTCAGCATAGTATAGGTGCTGGGCAAGCCTACTCCATCTAAAACAATGTCCCAGGCACTGCAGCGCCGAGTGGTTTCTTCACCCATCTAGTGTGAATGAAGGTGCCACTGGACGCTGGATAAATCATCTCATTAAGTAGAAGCAAAGGGCCTTAGTTTTTTTTAGTACACTCTGTCGTGTTGTCGTGTGTACATAAAATTCACTATCGTCACATATTTTCTGCTCCTACTGTTGCGCGTCTCTCCGGTCGCGCCTGCTAGCGACGCGGAACAGGCGACGAAACGGCGTGCCTGCGCCACGCCGCTTCAGTATAATTCAAAACGTGTCGCCTCCATACATTTTGTATTGAAATGTTTTGAAGCGGCAAGATGCCTGCGCCGCGTCTTCACCTTACGCCTTTTCTGTGTAATTCAGGCCTAACGTGTGGTTGGTTGGTGATTGGGAATGTATTTTTCTTTTCAGGGTTTGGGTCCCCATGCGGCATATCACTTTTTTTTAAACACCGGACACAGTTATTTTGTCACTCCCATGACTGACTTGACACTGGCAGAAATAATCGTCGGACAAGATTGCGTTGGTTAAGGAGATAAAAAAAAAACAAAAGTTTCAAACAGGATTGCCAAGGAATGTTACGAAGAGCGTCTTTTGACGTATTGCAAGTGGTGGCGCAGTACATGTGCGGTCACTGTTTTTCAACGATTTTTCATTCGCGGCAATAACATAGTATTCTTTTCATTATTGTAAACAACAGAACAACAATAATTCAGCCGATTATGTGTTCTGGTCTACGAAAAGTTTTTTGGGCAGTGCCACTGCTTCCTAGCCTAGGTTGCCTGTATTTTAGGAGTCCAGTAAACACAAAAAAAACATTCAGCCTTTAAAAAAAACACACACGAACCATAGCACTTTTTTGTGCATCAATTAGGGAAAGACCAACAAACACACCCTAACCTTATTGTAATGTTAGGATTTACTTGGCTAAGTTTCCAGTGGCAATTTACTTAATGCACAAGCAGCGGAGGTAATTATTTCACCGCTAAGTAACGCCTGCGGGGCGTTGCCTGTGGGTTACCTCATAAACGTGAGGGCTAAGCTTCTATTTCTGGTAATGTCATATCATGAACCTATGACATTATCTCTCTCTCTCTCTGTCTCTCTGTCTCTCTCTCTCTTTCTCTCTCTACCAAGCTTTAAACCCATATGATGGTGGTGTCAGGTCAGCCTTCCGCTTCGCTCTATTTTTCGGAGGCTCCGCACTCTATGAGATCTTTCCTGACCAATTCCATCCACCTGGTTTTCGGCCTTCCTCTGGAACTCCGCCCGGGCAAGGCTTTAGACGCAGCGCCTCCTTACTGATGGAGTCATACATGAACCTTTAAGTACAAAATATAATTAGCGTCTACTGGCGAGGCGGGAAGATAAGGACGGTGGACAAGGGCAGCAACAGAGTGGCGTCCAAGAACTGCAGGGTCCTTAGCGTGTAACGCAATGGTGCCAAAATGGGCCCCGGTTGACGGTTTCAATTACGATTTATTAATGCTGTCGGTCCAGTGTCGGTCCTTTTAATGTTTTTGTAGTACAGCAAAGAATATTATGAGTCTAATTCTAGAGGTTCTAGAAGTAGCTGATTGTAGAAGAACAACGAAAAAATCCCGGTTTTGTCCTTCTATCTGGGACTCCATTGATACGCCATTGTGTTACAGGCTAAGGCCCCTGGACGACGGTCGGTGGGCAGGGGGCAAATTCTCGGCAATCTCGAATGTGACTTGTTACTAAGGTTTTCTTCGTAGAATCTCGAATGTGACATACCCGAGAATTTGCCACCAGACCATCAGCCCGATATGGTCGGACGACATCGTTGTGTCGGTGGAGGGTCCATGGATGTGGATGGCTAGGGACCGTGAGAGGTGGCGTGAGGGGGAAAAGGCCTAAACCCAACAGTGGACAGAGGTGGGCTGATGATGATAATGATGAAATATCAGAGTTACGTTCATTTGTGGCCGTCGTACAAAATAGTTCAAAAGTGCTCTGCTTCATGATAATATCTGAGTAAGTTTCTGAACGTGGGAACGCTTTTTACGCTTCGATAAAATGAGTTGGAGGGAACCTCTACATTAGAATCTGACTTAAACTCTAATTTTTTAATCGAGATCACGGAATAAAAGTTGTTACAAAGGCTTTATCTGAGAGTAGCATACTAGCAACTGTCATTCCTTGGACTCGATTTAAAAATTAGAGTATACACCGTGCAATTTTAGTGGTTTTAAAGCCGAAGGTATTTAGTTGCACTCGTGATTCTGGGCCAAATTCCAAAATTTTACTTCAAAACGAGCGAAAAAAAAACACTTACCAATACAAACGGCTATCGCCAATCGACACCATTTGTATGGAAAAGTGTTTTTTTTTTTGGAATTTGGCTCAGAATCACCAGTGCAACCTTTGGCTTTAAAACCACAAAAATTGCACGGAGTAGTTATTAGATTTTTCGGGATGTTATTTCATACTTCCACCAAATGTAGCTGTGTTCTTTTGTTTTAACGGTGCGTAGCCCTATTCCAATATGAAAGTCTGTATAATACAGATGCTGAACAAAACATCTCTTATCAATGGACTTCAGTAAGTATCACTCGAAAACAGTGCAATTGTTTTATCTTATCCTACTATTAATATAAAAATCAAGTGAAGTTCGCCTTCACGCAAGCTAAGCCGGGGCGGATCGCTAGTTGCAAAAAAAAAGATGTAGCCTGTCTAACATGTCCCACTAGCTAGGCAAAGCCTTTCTCTCAGAGAGAGAGTTCGGGTTGGATCACCAGACGCTCAGATTTCCTCACGATGGTTTTCCTTCACCGTTAGTTGTAAATAATGTTTCACTTACTTTTATTTTGTCGGAATAGCCGACATGTTTCGACTTCGTCCGGAAGTCTAAGGGTGGTATTCTAGAATGCTACTTAAACTCAGTTTAAACAGAGTTCAGACAGTCGATAAAGCAGTGCATGTTTTGATATGAAGGGAGGGATATTCAAATCAAAACATGCACTGTTTTATCGACAGTCGACACTACTAAACTCTACTTAAACTGAGTTTAAACAGAGTTTAAGACGACGTACGTCTCACAACTAGCGCCGCCAATGGAAAAAAAATCATATCTTTTTTTTGGATGCATTTTTAGCAAAAAACGCTCCTGCGATTCCTCAACGCGAGGCTTAACTATTTTTAGGACCTAAGGTTTGGATTCCAGATCCTAGAACTTAAGAATGCAATCGATTCTCGCCAAAAGTGGCCACTTTTGGCGAGAATCGATTGCATTCGTAGGAAATCTAATCCTGGAATCCAAACCTTAGGTCCTAAAAATAGTTAAGCCTCGCGTTGAGGAATCGCAGGAGCGTTTTTTGCTAAAAACGCATCCAAAAAAAAGATATGATTTTTTTTCCATTGGCGGCGCTAGTTGTGAGACGTACGTCGTCTTAAGGAGTTTTCTAGTTTGAACTGAGTTTAATCAGAGTTTAAGTAGCGTTCTAGTTTGAACTGAGTTAAAGTAGCGTTCTAGAATACCACCCTTAGTAAAGTAAGTAGTCGGTAGTAAGTGAAACCGTCAAAGCGATATAAAAATGTGCAGTGCTTACGAAAGTTTAAGTTTTAATAATGTTTTAAGTTATAATGTAGCAGTTGCACTGCTGCAGGGCATCCAAGCTCGGACCACCATAAATCAAAGTTCATTTCGCGCATTTTTCACAGAGATCGTTAATCATCCCGAGCCTGCGGGCGTATTCTGAGACCCGCGATAAAAATCTTTTTTATAGTAATAGTAATTAATTTCAGGATAAAATTGTACAGTAAGAACTTAAGGCTGGAAGATAGTAGTGTGGCGAGAAATTCAAAATTTTCACAGTTTTTTACATTTTGTAGCTAAACTGAGCTATTTTTGTTCAGCGATTTTTCGTTCGCGAGAATAAAACCGTATTCTTTTCATTATTGTAAACAACAGAACAACAATAATTCAGCCGATTATGTGTTCTGGTCTACGACAAGTTTTTTGGGCACTACCACTGCTTCGTAGACCAGAACACATAATCGGCTGAATTATTGTTGTTCTGTTGTTTACAATAATGAAAAGAATACGGTTTTATTCTCGCGAACGAAAAATCGCTGAACAAAAATAGTTCAGTTTAGCTACAAAATGTAAAAGTCTGTGAAAATTTTGAATTTCCCGCCACCTTGCTATCGTCTACCCTTAAAGTTACTAAGGCAAGGGTGCCCTGCTTCCTAAGAAGGTAAAACCTGTATTATTATAGGGTAAACAGTTCTCTCCAAAATCTTCACAGAACAAAGGTCAAAATAATAGTTATACCGACACAATTACACTAGGGAGAACGCCCATTGTAATTTATATCACACACCGACACCGTGAATCGTTTGTGTTTACCTCAAGTGGCCTCCATATTCACGGTGCGCACGCCGAAAAGTGTTTACTAGACATGTGTAGGTAATGCTCGTAATATTACAAAAGACATATTACACAACGGTGTCATGAAATATTACCCATTACACGAGAGAATAAAGCATGGCACATAGCATTTCATTACACTAGATGCCATGAAACATGACATCATGGTATCTCTTCATTGCAGACATGAAACATGACATCATGGTATTTCTTCATTGCAGAGATGAAACATGACATCATTGTATTTCTTCATTGCAGACATGAAACATGACATCATGGTATTTCTTCATTGCAGACATGAAACATGACATCATTGTATTTCTTCATTGCAGATATGAAACATGACATCATTGTATTTCTTCATTGCAGACATGAAATATGGCATCATGGTATTTCTTCATTGCAGCCATAAAACATGACATCATGGTATTTCAGCACACTTTAATTGCAGTACGTCGTACAGTTCATTATTAATTTTATTTCACCAGGGGCCTTAGCCTGTAACGCAATGGTGCCAAAATGGGCTCCTAGTTGACAGCTTCAATTACGATTTATTAATGCTGTCTGTTCTTTTATTTAATGCTTTTGTAGTAGGTAAAGGAAAGAATATTCTGATTCGAATTCTAGAGAATTTGTTCTTTGGTTGTAGGAGAAAAAACGAGGAAACCCCGGTTTTGACCTTCTGCTGAGATGCCATCAGCCAAGGTCGCATCCCATTCTCATACCGCGCGCATTATACTATGAAAAAATTGTGATCCTTGTTAGTTGAACGAGCGAGCGAAGTTCTCCGAGTCTACTGGAACAATCCGGCGTTTGTATGTATGTATGGATGTATGAATGTTCGTTCGACGATAACTTGAGTAAATTTAGTCGGATCGTCGTGAAATTTGGTAAGCGGGTAAATGAGCCAAATCGGTCGAGGGGTTACTGAGATATGGGGTCGCGCGAGTTCATAGTTCGGGGCGAACCACTAGTTAATGTTATTATTGGGGCAACCGTTAAGCGTTGCAATATTTTGACGATCAATTCGGCTATGTGTGTGGGTGGCGTCTGCTTGCTTACACTACACGGGACGGACTGTGGCTGTGTGTATGTGGTGCGAGCGGCTGCACTCGCGCCTTATAAGGAGCTATGGAGATTATCTGGCGTGGTAGTGAGTGTGTTGTTGTTGCTCTGCCTCTCTCGCACGATGAGTGTGAGAAGTGGTGGGCGGCCGGCGGACTGACGCCGTTGCACGGGCGAATTAAAACCTAATTGTTAATATAATAAGGCTTATTTTTAACTTTTTGAGGCGGTTCAAATCCTTGCTCCAAAATAATAATATGTCACGAGTTATGAGCGCTGACCTTGAAGTAACTTTCTGTTGAGTCTGTTTGGCGGGGTACGTGAGGGGGGCAGGGTGACCAGATTTTAGCTAACTCGATTCGCCTAATTTTGTCTTTCGAGTAGCCTAAATCGCCTAATTTTTTTTCTCGTCTACTTAGCCTAATTCGCCTATCTTTTTGAGCCTAGAAGCCCAAATTTAGCCCAAAATAAAGAAGAAACTTAAAAACAGACATAGAAAAAATAAAAATGAAGTTTTTATTCAATGCATTAGTTTTGCTTTATTGTAGTCTCGGAAACTAAAATATTAACTTAGCAAAAGTTAACCGTCACAAATAGTCACAATCGGCGGGAGAATCCTCCGTTCCACGTGCATATCATGTTTCGTTAACAAACATTTTAGGGAATAATCAATCAAAATAAATCGCCGAAATAAATGCGTACTATTCCTGAGATAGCCTAAATCGCCCGTTCCCAATTTTTACCCGACTACGCGAAGCAAAAAGGAGGGTTATGATTTTAGCAGCGTATGTATGTATGTATGTATTGTAATGATGTAACCTCCGTTGGACTACTGGCTGATGATAATATTTGAATTAGGTAGGCTATTTAAAATTATATGTTGGAAGGCTGTAAATAAGATTGTCAAGTAGAGACAGAGAGGAGATCCGCCGTTGGGTGCGGACGAAAATGTATATTTTAACTAAATAATAAATAGGAATGTTGGAACATCGAGTTTAATTGATAGAGTTTAGCTAGGGATAGCACACAAGTGTTACAATGGTGGAGGCGCCTTAGATCGCGAGTTACCCCGATAGTTTTAAGATTAGGTTTCAGCTGGATACTCAACGATACACCCCCAGAAAAAGGATGAAGACCTGATAATAATGATGATGATGATGGTAATGACGAGCCAAGCGGCCAAGCAGAGTGAACTCACCAAGTGAGAGTGAGACAAGATAGTTCTATGTGTGCCAACCAGGAGGACTGGCACAATTAATAAAGCTAAGTGGTTGATGTTTTTATAAAAAGTGAGCTAGTCGATGTTATTGGGTTTCTGCATAGCAAACCATGGCGTCGACCTTCGATGGGTTTTCCGTCGACATCAACGAATTTTTTCGCCAGTTCGAAATAATCGCGGCGATAAAAGACTGGTCGGATGAAGATAAAAGGATTGTGATTGCAGCGTATTTGTCCGGCGCAGCGTTTTATTATTATAGGGGATTTCTGTATGAAACGACTACGACGTATAATGAGGTAAAAGAGGCCTTGAGGGCAGAGTTTCAGCCGTGGAATGAGCCACAAATTAATAAGGGTTACGGAACCCATGAGGTGCAGAAGGCGCCAGAGTCGCCAAGTGTTCAGCGATCTGTAGATATTGAATTGATTATTCCGAACCGATGCAACCGTTCAAATGATTTACAGATAGAAGAAGGGTCAAACAACGAATGGCAGCAAACAATGCCGCCAAGTTCGAATGTAGAAACCGCCGGACGTTGTGAGGATGAATTGACGTCCGTGGAGGAAGATGATGGCCCGACCGCGCAGCTGGTTGATGAGCTGGCAGAAGAAGCAAAACAAAAATCCGGTGGGTCAGATCCAGTTACTAAAGTAGATTTAGTAGAAGAAGAAAGAGAGCCGCAACGCGACGACGAGATCCGGCGCCAGGGTGTGCTGCAAGAGAATGCGGGAGTTTCATTTTCAGGGTCTCCCCTCATCAAAACAGAAAAATGTCCTGTCACTGTTGAAGGAAGCGGACAGCTGACAAGTCGTCAAAACGAGACATCGACAATGGAGGTGACAACGACAATAGAAGAGGCATTGACAACCGAAGTGAGAGACTCGGACTCCTCGCTTGAATCCAAGGAGATTTTGAAAAAGGTACAGGTAAAAGAGGCGATGACACGTGTCAATGTCAAATCGGATGACAGCTGGGAAGGAAAAGTTTTCGTGACAAGTGTCAGTGCGAAAGTTGGTTTTTGTGCAGTGCGGAAAAGATTTTCAGAGCGGTTTAAAAGGCATAAAGCGCGGCGAATTAAAAGGAAGCCCAAGGTGGGTGTGATAAAGAAGTCGAAGTATAAAGCGCGACGCTTTTCATATAAACGGGATATCGCGGCGAGAGTGCTGAATAAAATTGTAAATAGGTGCTGGAAGTTCAAGGGTCCCTTAACAATAGATAGACAGAGATCCCTGTTGGTTGGTGAAGTGATAAAGTGGAAGGAAAAGATAATCCAGTAGTTTAAGAAAAGAAAAGACAGTATCAAGGAAAGAAAGAGACTCTTCTATGAAAGATAGTTAGGTAGATTGTTGTTGCAATGATGTATAATATAGATTATTAATGCTTGTAAATATTTTCATGTGCGGTTTGGACGGGGGAATATTACCTGAGGCGGCAAAGCTTGCAGCTGCAGAGTGCAGCGAGGCTGAGGCTGGTTGACCTGGATCGGAGAGCTGCCGGCAGCAGCGTGTCCGATGCGTGTCGACGGATACTCCAACAGCCATACGTTACGAGGCCGACATTTATGATGATAGGAAGGGAGACAGGGGAGACACTGGCATGAGTCGGATGGACTTACCCCTCAGATAGAAGTATAGCTTGATGGGGAAGTTGGTTGCTTTTGGTGGGTCTGACTGACATAGTGCCGAGGTCCTAACTGTTAATAGCATAGGTTTTTTATATTTTATGTCGACGATTGGGTAGCCCAATTATGTAAGGGCGGAATAATATCGAATGAAGTCGAGTAATCTTTGGGCCTCGCTTGTAAACTATGATGGCTTGGAGTATCCAGTTTTAACTCAGCCGGATTATTAACCAGCTTTGCCAGATTGTATTATACGAATTCAGGGTAGTATTCTCGCATTTTATGAGTAGGGAGGTAGGTATTTAGGGATGGTGATAGTGAAGTGACAGTGAAGTGTTGTACTATTATTTAATTGAAATATTTAAGTTGTTTATTGATGTATAGTTAGATAGTTAAGATTCCTGTCTAATTTTGATTTTGTAGATGTTCAAGACCGACCACAGTTGATTAAATTTTGATCACTATCAAAATTTAATGAACTAGAAGGGGGAAGATGTAATGATGTAACCTCCGTTGGACTACTGGCTGATGATAATATTTGAATTAGGTAGGCTATTTAAAATTATATGTTGGAAGGCTGTAAATAAGATTGTCAAGTAGAGACAGAGAGGAGATCCGCCGTTGGGTGCGGACGAAAATGTATATTTTAACTAAATAATAAATAGGAATGTTGGAACATCGAGTTTAATTGATAGAGTTTAGCTAGGGATAGCACACAAGTGTTACAGTATATATGTATGTATGTATGTGTTCATCTGTTCCCTCGCAGAGCCTAAACTACTCGGCCGATTTCAACAAATGAGGTGTCGTTGGATTCGTCTTAATCACCCAGGTAACATAGGATAGTTTTATTTTGAAAAAAACCAAGATGGCGGCTGTGCTGCGTCCTAAAGTGGTGGACCTAAAAATAAAAATTATCGGATACCATCGTCATGGGTATCAAATGAAAGGGCTTTAAAAAAACTTTTCAAAAATGTATAACACATGTAGCGTCAACATAACAAATAGAACAAAAAATTCCAAAATGTGTTTTTTTTTGCCCTTCTTGGTTCTATTTGAGGTGATCATCCAAAATTACTAACTAAAAAGCTAAAAAAAAAATAGAAGTTAAAAACTAAAACCCGACTACTAAAAGGCTTAAAACAAGACCTGCTTATCCTTAAAATAGAGTCATATAGATAATTAATCGTAGTCGGAGGACACCACATTCGCATTTGATAAACCGATGGCCTCCGACTACGATTAATTATCTATGACTCTATTTTAAGGATAAGCAGGTCTTGTTTTAAGCCTTTTAGTAGTCGGGTTTTAGTTTTTTAGGTAGCCTAAATGGCTACTGGTAGCCGATCGGATTTTATGGCCGCCATTTGACTCCCTGAGGTAGCCCAAATGGCGACAATTCGCCTAGTCTGGTCACCCTGGAGGGGGGACGGGGGGACGGAGGGGCAGCGATCGCCGGCGAGCGCCGGCCCGTGATTGGTAGATCAGTCGCTCTACCTTCTAGATACAGTCACGCACATCGTTTTTTGGTTTCGTCCCAGTAAGAATGCAGAAACAAAATGTGTTAAAAAGACAGTTCACAAAGATGCAAAAAATTTATTGAGAACAATACGGATTGAGATTATTTTTCATTGATTGTTCACACGACAGCACGTCAGACTGTACGCTTTTGTTGTAAAGTCGCCCGTAACGTAACTGAGTAGATTGCTAGCGTGTAAACTTGTAAAGGTCGACATGCTGGTGCTGTCGTGTGTACACCCGTTTTATCGTAATGTCGTATAAAATAATTGTATAGAAAACTATTTAAAAGAGTGCAAAATTCACAAAGAATACTGTCAATCTGTTCAGTCAGTTTCTCCGATTTGTATAGTATCTCACTCAACTACACCGTGTAAATGTAAAAAAACTGTAAAAAAATTGAATTTCCCGCCACGCTGCTATCGTCTACCCTTAAAAAATATCCATGAATATTGCCAGTCCTAAGCCTGGAACAACCCTTTCTTTCTTTCTACATTTCATGCAGTATAACTAACTAGTGGTTTGCCCCGAACTGTGAACTCGCGACCCCATATAAACTTAACACCCCCATATCTAGGCAACCCCTCGACCGATTGGTCTCATGTTTGAACTTAAAAATTATTTTATTTTAATTTACCCGCCTACTAAATTTCATAACGATCCGACCAAATTTACTCAAGTTATCGTCGAACGAACATTCATACATACAAACATACATACATACATGCATACAAACGCCGGATTGTTCCAGTAGACTCGGAAAACTTCGCTCGCTTCGCTCGCTCGTTCAATAAATTAGTGGTTCGCCCCGAACTTTGAACTCGCGACCCCATATCTCAGCAACCCCTCGACCGATTTGGCTCATGTTCGAACTTAAAAATTCTCTTTACCTTATTTACCTGCCTACCAAATTTCGTGACGATCCGACTAAATTTACTCAAGTTATCGTCGAACGAACATTCATACATACATACATACATACATACATATATACATACATACATACAAACGCCGGATTGTTCCAGTAGACTCGGAGAACTTCGCTCGCTTCGCTCGCTCGTTCAATTATCCAACTTGGGTTACAGTATGAAGGGAAATCAACTTTATCGTATATACAATAATTTATACATACGACAGCACGTCGACCCTTACACGCTAGCACTCTACTCGGTTACGTTACGGGCGACTTTACAACAATCATTTTATTTCAAGACGTGCGCTGAATTGTCATATTTCATGACGTGTCATGTTTCATGTCATCTGGTGTAATGAAATGAATAACTGTACTGCAATGAAAGTGTGCTGAAATACCATGTGTCATGTTTCATGTCATCTGGTGTAATGAAATGAATAAGTGTACTGCAATGAAAGTGTGCTGAAATATGACGTGTCATGTTTCATGGCATGTCATGTTTCATTTCATGACGTGTCATGTTTCATTTCATGACGTGTCATGTTTCATGGCACGTCATGTTTCATGGCAATGTCATGTTTCATTTCATGACGTGTGCTGAATTGAATTGTCATGTGTCATGTTTGGTGCCATGATATAAGGTAATATCACGCGGTATGAAATGTCATGAAATATATCATGACTTCGAAGTGCACTGTTTTGCGCATGTCTAGTGTTTACACGCGGCCCCTTGCGTGATTTCTATAAAAAACTGAATCCGCCGATGCGAGGGCAGAGCTGCGCGATGACGTGAGTGTTGAGAGTCCTACACAGAACCCTTAGCCCTTAGCCCTTAGCCCGAAACGCAATGGTGCCAAAATGGGATCCCGGTTGACGGTTTCAATTACGATTGATTAATGCTGTCGGTCCAGTGTCGGTCCTTTTAATGTTTTTGTAGTACAGCAAAGAATATTCTGATTCTAATTCTAGAGGATTAGTTCGCTGGTTGTAGGAGAACAACGAAAAAATCCCGGTTTTGTTTTGATTTGAATAAACCTGGGACGCCATTGTGTTACAGGCTAAGGACCCTGTTTGCGTCACTGTATGATTATTTGTTCGCGCGCTTTAGTATAAAGATACCCTAGCAAGCTGTGTGTGAATTTTGTTCCTAGCATGCTAATAGGACTTTTGTTTATACCCGTTTGTTCTATTCATAAGCATATTTAATAATGTAACGAGGAAGTGCGGGGTATCTGTAACACAGGTTTCGACATAGTACAGAGCCCCATCGCCTATTTCATTTGTAATTGCTTAATGAATAAAGATTTATTATTATTATTATTATTATGTTGGTATATCTTTTAGATCACGGGCCCATGGGGACTCGGTCCTTTGAGGCTTGCGTGGGGCCAAAGCCAACAGCACAGAGGCCTTTTAAATATCATTTAATCTAAATGTGATGGGTGTATCTGCCGGATCTTATCTCTGGATAAATACGAGAATCTACCCAGAGACAATCTCCATCAGATACAAGGACTATTGCAAAATAATAAGGAAAAAAGAAAAATCTGGGCTATAGGAGTGTCAGGATAAATGGATTGGGGTGCCGGGTTATGGGTTGAGACCTATTGACGTCTGCCACGGAAAATGTCTCAAGGGGTTCATCACTGGCAGACGTATGACTTGCCGCTCACTAAATGGGCCACCTAAATAAGCCGCCGCTTATGGGCCTAGCCCTGGACAGCAAGGTGGCAACATCGTTGTGAGCAGCTCAGGGTGTCGAGAGGTGTGCGCCGCTTTCTACCCAGTGACTGTAGTGTGGTAGCCACAGTCACAGTGCCAACTCGCGTCTTATGCATCTTTCACTTCCACCCTGCGAGCATATAAATAAATAAATAAATAAATAAAAAGAAGTTTATTTCAGCCAAAGTACACTTTTACATTTTCAAACTTATATTAGGGCTATGTTTACACATAATTAACAATACGGCTGTAGGTTTTTTGGTCATATTAAGGTGCTGCTGAGACTTGCACTAGGAAAAGATCCTGTATCGCAAACCTCAGGTAATTCTGTTTGGAGGTGGTCAGATATCGTACGCCGTAGGAATAGGTGTCAACAAACAAGACGTGTCAGTAGGTAGGTATGTTACTTACTTAAAATAAAATTTTGACCAAAATATGTATTAAAGTAAATTAAAAATTAAAAATTAAAGTTAATAGTTAAAGGTGCACACACACAGCTAGTTGTGATTCTATAACACTCGGGAAGAGAAATACCAATTTAGTTCACTGGGTAGGGTACCCATTCCTCCCAGTCCTGCGAAAAATAGTTTCTTGGAGTCGGGTTTTAATCCACTGGGAGCAATGTGCCCCCTATTACTCATTTTATAACATGGTAAATGACTTAACTTAACATGCATGACACACTATCTTTGAACAACCAGGAGCTGTTCGGTTTCGTTGTAATCAAGTTTAAGTAGCCAGTCTCTTAGTACTCTTTTGGCGTTGTGGTAGTTATAGGTAACGAGATTAGCAATCGGTATGTGAGCTAAGTTGTAAAGAAATGGAGCCAAGAATATATGCGACTGTTTAAAGAAGGCTGTATTGTGCTGAGGAGTTTCTAAGACCCTATCCTTTCTTCTCTTTTGATTTACCGTTTCAATAACAGTCTCATAGTCTACTGCTTTATGCTGGTATAGTATTAACTGTTGCACAAACAACTGTCTCACTGTCAATACCTTGCAGTCCCTGTATAGTTCGACAGTGGGATGGCGGTAGGATTTAAATGACATAACTTTAAGTACTGCTCTTTGCGCTCTTTCTAGGGCAATCATGTGCGATACTGCAGCCCCTCCCCAGACTACGATACAGTACATCAGGACAGAACGACAGAGAGCATAATATACATTTGTCAGCAGCTTCCTATCGGCGACATGTCGGAGTCTTCTGAATATATACATAAGTTTTCGCACTCTGCCAGAGACGATTTGCAGCTGTGGCTGCCATTTTAGATGTTGGTCAATCACAACGCCTAGGTACTTAATCTCTGCAACACGTTCGAGGGAAATACAATGGCAGTTTTGGTCGAATGGAGCGCTACAATAGTGTGCTTTTATTGAAAATGAATCAAGAGGGGGTTGGGTGGTAATATTTATAGAGAAAGTCATGTATTTGGTTTTTCCTGTATTTAGAGATAGAAGATTTGTTTTTAGCCACAACATTATAGCCGAGAGGCCCGTTTCCGCATGCCGCTGCGCTTCGTTCCAGGTATCTCCATAAAAAACTAACGCGGTATCGTCCGCGAAAGAAAAAGCTGCGCCGTGTGTCAAAGGTATCCCCAGCATGTCGTTCAGGTAAATGAGGAATAAGCTTGGGCCGAGTACGCTTCCTTGTGGGACACCGTAAGTAACAGTCGCATCTCGGCTGATAAAATCCCCAATTTTAACCCTTTGCGTCCTGTTCGTTAGGTAATCTTCAAACAGCTTAAGTTGGAGTCCTCGTATACCTATTTTGTTCATTTTTTCCAACAAGGCGGGAATGGAGACAGTGTCAAATGCCTTAGCCAGGTCAAGAAAAATGGCCAGACACCGCTTACTCCTGTCCAATTTCCTTGTGATAGTTTCTACTAGACCAGTCACTGCTCCAACAGTGGATTTGTTTTTTCTGAACCCAAATTGATTTGGGGAGAGCAAACTGTTTCTCTCAAGGTTTGTATCACCTGGTGATATAGCTCTAACGCCCCACTCTGGACGGCCGGCTAAGGCAAGCCAGAGGTGAGAGCCCTGCGGCCCCTCTTGAAATCCACTTCGGCCAACCAGTAAAGGTAAGCCGAAGACGAGGGGCCTGATCGACTCTCCGAGGATCTCGGGTTCGTGGTGTCGCTAATTCACCAACAGCCCGCCACAAGCTGCGCTGCGAAGACTGACTGCGCCAATGTGACACCTACTGCTAGCTGTCACATTGGTGGGCGATGGGGTCGTCTTATTATTATTATTATTACTAATGTGTGTGAATAGGTGTGAATCCATCTTCTCTCTCATCGTCTTTTGTTTTGTTTTTATTTTGTTCTTTCGTACGAATTGGAATAGGGGTCTTAGCCGACGACGAGGAGGGGCATAGGAGATTCGCCGGAACTTGGCGGATATATTTAGGCACAATGTTTGCTAAGGTACTTTAATTATGTACCAAAGCCTATAGACACACTTAATATTAAAAGTATTCCTTTGCCTTTATAACATATTTTTATTTAATTTTATAAAAAGTAAGTGGGTATAATACGCGCCACAAAAGATGAGTCTTTACACACCACGTGGGTTACAGGTAGCGTCACGAGTTATGAGCGCTCGACGAAACTGGTGGGGATTTCTGCGCAAGTGTGTACAATCGCGCGCAAAATGTCTAATATCCACGCGGGATCTAAGACTGACGCTGAGCTGAACTATAGTTGAGTGAGATACTATAAAAATCGGAGAAACTGACTAAACTTAACGATTTAAAGTATTATTTGCGGATTTTGGACTCGTTATATTTTAAATGGTTTTCTATACAATTATTCGGACATTACGATAAAACGGGTGTACAATCAATGAAAAATAATCTCAATCCAATATGTATTGTACTCAATGACATTCCAATACAAATGGACAAACTGTTCCGTACAATAACCAAGTCGAAACATGGCACACGCTAATTTCACCCTATTATGCTTCGACTGACTTTTTATTTCTACATTGCTGCTGACACTTCAAGGCCTCAAAATGTATTGTGTCACTAAGCGGAAATGTAAATCAATCACGCAATTTGAAGCTACGTAAGTTGATTTTTGAAGTTTTTTGGAATAAAGATAGCAGTGGAGTAGCAATAGCCTATTTTAGTTTTTTGTTATGGGGAAAAAAAATCTGTTAAATGTTGCGGATATTATTTTAAACAGTTTATATTCAAAACTATGAAAAATAGGCAGGTAAGTATAATTTGTAAATAGCTTTTTTCCTGAAACATGTCAACTCCTAAATGTGATTTCCAACAAATGTTGTTCTACGACTTTTCGAATAGCTCGATAGCTTCTAGAAAAATAATAACAGCGAAGTTTAAAAACCAGGTGATACAAATCTACTTATTTATCCAGTCCATAAATAAAGGCCACTGCTGGGCATAGGCCTCTTCCTTTTCACGCCAACCCCCTCGGTCTAATGCCAATCTCGTCCATTGTCCTCCCGCTGTTTTGACAATGTCATCGAGCTTTCAGTCTACACACCGACCCTCAACCCATTCTAGGCCAGCATTCCGTGACGCCCTAGTCCACCGTTGGTACTCCCGCCTAGCCAGATATCTTCGACTTTGGTCTTCTGCCGAATGAAGAGGATGAAGTATTCGTGTATCAGTGTGGCGGGGCCTGGGGCCTGAGTCTGTAACGCAACGGTGCCAAAAAGAGCTCCCAGTTGACAGCATCAATTACGATTTATTCATGCTGTGTCGGTCCTTTTTTTTGTTGTAAGTGCAGGAAATATTATTCTGATTCTAATTCTAGAGGATTAGTTCGCTGATTGTAGGAGAAAAACGAGGAAACCCCTGTTTTGTCTTTCTACTTATACTGGGACGCCATCGACACGCCATTGTGTTACAGACTTAAGCCCCTGGTAGTTTTTTATATTATTTTAACTAAAGCCTATCCCATCATCTTTCTCAGTAAACTGGCAGGTCGAACTGTCATGTTAGTGAAAATGCCTGCCCCTTTTCAACTGACTAAGGATAGAGCAAGAACTGTGCGAAAAATTTTAGTCCTTAGAATTTTTACTTTACAAAAGGAGTCTCCATTGTTTTCTTTTCTGACTATGTACTTGAAGCATCATTTTGTCTATCTCTTTCTGACCCGCGGGAGAGAAAGAAACAGGAACATTTGTTTACAATCAATGGTTTTTATTGAAAATTTAATAGTTTCCTCTTAATATTTGTACCTTTTCTCCTGTTATCATATGTAAATAATATTAATTAACCGATGGTAGGTCACACCATCTTTATTTCGCATCGTCAAGGTGTTATTTCGGCACTTTTTTGTACCACATTTTGGCATGTTGTCAGCTGCGTAGTCATCAAACGTCTAATGAAAATATTGTGCTTACACTGAATTTAAGCACAATTTTTCAGTTACCGATTTCGAGCGCCTATGAGTTGTCCATTTGTATTAGAATGTCATTGATTGTACTCAATAACTTTTTTGAATCTTTGTGAACCGTCTTTTTAAAACATTTTGTTTCGGCATTCTTTCTGCGAGGAAATAAAAAAAACGATGTGTGCGACTGTACCCCGAGGCTAGACCAATCACGCGCCCGCGCTCGCCGGCGACCGCGCCTCTCCGTCGCCCCCCGCGTACCCCGCCAAACAGACCGAAAAAATGAGTTCTGCGCATTCAAGGTCAGCGCTCAAATGCCGCTCATAACTCGTGACTAGAGCATGGATACCGGTTTTCGGTAATACCGAAAAACCGGGATCCCGGACTAAATATCTACATTTGAAAAACCGGTATTGTATTATCTTAATACCGGAATTTCGGTATTTTCGGTATTACAGATAAAACTCTGAAACAAGTGTGGAATATCAAAATTTCGCGCGCATGCGATGCGTGCGAGGGCGCCGTGCGGAATAGTCATGTGAACCGGTTTTAGTAACCTACAAAAAAAACGTTTTTTGTAAAAACCTATAAGTATAAACGCCGGTTTTTGTTTATTAATTAAAACCGATTACTTTCTTATTTTGGACTGCAGTCCAGGGGCCTTAGCCTGTAACGCAATGGTGCCAAAATAGGCTCCCAGTTGACGGCTTCAGTGGAGGATTTTCTGACAGCTTTAAAAAATAAAAAATAATTATAAAAGCTGTGACAGATGGCGTTGATCCGACAACACAAAGTAAATTCGTGCTTACTACAGCGAAAATACTTTTTCACTTCATTGCTCTGTGACTTCATCTTTCACCTCATTCCATTTTGGTACATGAAAAAGTGCACGACTTTGTTATTGTTCTTGTATGAGTGAATGGTAGAACCGGAAACACTTTTGCTCCATCACCAATACCTAAATATTGTGTTTGGACGTATCTACGAAGCCCAACGAGCGAGAACTGGCTTATAAAAAACATATCTCGTCAGCGACATCCAGTTACAAATTTGGAACTACAACTCAGGAGCTGTCAGAAAATTGCCCATTACGATTTATTAATGCGGATTGCGGACGGTCCTTTTAATGTTTTTGTAGTACAGCAAAGAATATTCTGATTCTGCAACATTTTCTCCGAGTGCGCGGACAGTTTGTGAGCGAGTGAGTGTGTGTATTTGTTTTCATGCTAGAACTGCAGGACGAATTTGCCTGAAGGAATGGAGATAGCTTAGAAACCAGACTAACATAGACTATAAATTACGAACTAAATTCGTCTGGTAATGTTGATAACGGAAAAAAAAGTCTACGCGGACGAAGTCGCAGGCAAAAGCTAGTATAAATTAATATTATCGTTCAAATAAATAAACTCACTAATTTTAAATTTTCTATTTGTCTATTTTATAACAATTTAATATTTTTTAATATAACAAAAATTTAATACCGAAAAATACCGAAAAACCGGTATCCCGGTATTTAAAATCTTGATACCGAATGAATACCGGTATTGGGAAAAGGCTCCGGTATTCCATGCTCTACTCGTGACGCTACCTGTAACTTGCGCAGTAGACGATCTCTAGGTCTCTTTAGCGGTATGAGGTCTCCGCGCGGGAGGGACCGGGCGTCATCGGGGCGGCGGAAAGAGTGCAGGAGGCGCGGTCAAGTCTCTTCTTTCGTCGCACGTATTGGACACAAAACAGTGCACTCTATTCACTCACGTTACGGGTGACTTTGCAACGAAACTGTAAAGCGTCTACGTGCTGTCGTGTGTACTATGTTTTTGAGATCCTTTTCTACTGCCCGTTGATTCAATGTCTCGGTGCGACTCGCTAACGACAAGTGACTAATAATTATTATAAACATAATAAATTACTGACAACCATGCGATCGTTACAGTGCAGTGGGAGCTTGATTGTCCAACTTCAACATCAATGACCGAATTGAAAAGTGAAACTATTATTAAGATAATCTTTAGTTGACTTTAAAAATAATCTTTAGTTGAAGTTCTAAATCACAATCGCTAAGTTAAAAGAAATGGTTCAAAACTCCATATTAATCTAAATACCTACATTACTATTTACGTGTATTACTTTCATGCTGTTTCGTTCACTCGAAATCTTACAAAAATAATCGCGATCGCAATCACGATCACTGTCGCTTTAAACATCAGCTCATGTCATAAAAAACATTTTTCAATTGAATTTAATTATGATTTATGTCGACGTTAGACAATCAGGCGCCTGGTCGTTGCGAGCCGCAGGCGCGTTATCATTAGCACGGTGCAAAACTTTGTGAAAGGCGGGTGCCCCGTTTACAGGCGGGTGCCCCGTTTACAGGCGGGTGCCCCGTTTACAGGCGGGTGCCCCGTTTACAGGCGGGTGCCCCGTTTTCAGGCGGGTGCCCCGTTTACAGGCGGGTGCCCCGTTTACAGGCGGGTGCCCGTTTACAGGCGGGTGCCCCGTTTACAGGTGGGTGCCCCGTTTACAGGCGGGTGCCCCGTTTACAGGCGGGTGCCCCGTTTACAGGCGGGTGCCCCGTTTACAGGCGGGTGCCCCGTTTACAGGCGGGTGCCCCGTTTACAGGCGGGTGCCCCGTTTACAGGCGGGTGCCCCGTTTACAGGCGGGTGCCCCGTTTACAGGCGGGAGCCCCGTTTACAGGCGGGTGCCCCGTTTATATTCGGCCCTGTTTACGGGCGGGTGCCCCGTTTATATTGGGCCTTGTTTACAGGCGGGTGCCCCGTTTACAGGCGGCTGACCCTTTTATATTCGGCCCTGTTTACAGGCGGGTGCCCCGTTTACAGGTGGGTGCCTCGTTTACATTCGGCCCTTAGCCTGTAACGCAATGGTGCCAAAATGGGCTCCCGGTTGACGGTTTCAATTACGATTTATTAATGCTGTCGGTCTAGTGTCGGTCCTTTTAATGTGTTTGTAGTACAGCAAAGAATATTATGAGTCTAATTCTAGAGGATTAGTTTGCTGGTTGTAGGAGAACAACGAAAAAATCCCGGTTTTGTCCTTCTACCTGGGTCGCCATTGATACGCCATTGTGTTACAGGCTAAGACCTCTGTACGCACTGAGTGGCTCCGCGTTTATTGAACGAGCGAGCGAAGCGACTGGTTCGGGGCGAACCAATAGTTATACAGGGTGTTTCAAAAAGGTCCTGTGACACTGAAAGGGGTCGCTTAACTCACCAATACAAGCAACTCTTACTATGGGGCCAAGTGCGAAAACTCGAAAAAATTTCTGCTGTTCCGTGTTCCGTACTAAAATTCAATACAAGACACCAAATGTATGGAGCACCAGATTTTTATATCGAGCTTGTAGCTTGGCGAGTTAAGCGACCCGTGTCATATGACCTTCTAAAACACCCTGTATTTGTAAAGTCCTACGTTTTAAAAAGTTCTTTAGCTACTTGCATTGTTATTTGTTACTGATTTCAAAAGGAAAACTTTTTACGCCGAAGTTAACTTGACTGCTTTTTAACATTGGGATTTTATCTACACCCTGATGTATAAATTCAGAACCCTTTATTCAATTAATTTTAACTTTCGCCGCCGATCTCGGATAAGCCCAAGTTAAAAGCGAAATTCAATTTTATTTCGCAATATTTTCGACCCTAACCGAATAAAATTGTTGACACTAAAAACGCGGTTACTTGTTTGCAAATATATTGAGAGAATACAGCAGGGTTGTCCCTGAGGGGTCCATATACAACGTGTTACAAAACATCCTAACTCTTTTTACAGGTTGTAACCTACTGGTCAACAGACGTCAATTCTGTAAAAAAAGTTGAAAAAAACTATATTATTTTGTAACCTCAAAATTGTTTTTTTTTAAATAACTTTTGTCTGTGTAGGTGTATTTGCATAGCCTTGAGTTGTTAAAACATTGTGAAAGTCAATGTAAACAATATTTATAAAATACTTGTCTTCCGCCACAGCATTTACATTCTATTTATCTTAAAATCAACGGAACGTCATAGAGCAAAAAAAATATTCACGTTGTGATCCCTATCACCGGGTGCTATTTCTCTTTAAAAAGAGTTCGGATCTTTTGTAACACCTTGTAGATCTCTGTCCAATCCATTGAGTGCTGGGGGTCTATGACATGGACATGCATGGGTAGCTAACTACATGCAACCCAGTCTTACCTCGTACTTTTATTCCATTAGTAACTTTTAATTATTCGCGATATCTACACATAACTTGGTTTGAAACGGGTCGAATCGCGGTTACTTTGGTAGGTGAATTCCCTTGTTTCTTTGTCCTGCAATAAAAAAGGGTAAGATGTAGCCTTCAGGATCAGAATCAGAATCAATTGTTTTTATTCAATATGCCATAAATAAATTATTTACATTGAACGTCAAAATATTATCTAAAGTAAAAAAAAAGTATAGATACTTATTATTATCTAATAAAAAGTATAGATACTTATTATTATCTAATACTAAGTATCTAGCTACTTTTTTTTCTCCAGCTTCACTAGCTCTGATCGTTCTTGGAGAAGAAGCATGGTAAAGAAACTCCAAGGATCTCGTGCTTAAAACATAATACATTTTGTAATGGAGGTAGGTACTTAAAAAATAACACTTTGGTAAGTGTGGTGATCTTGCGCTGAACTGGTTTAGTGCCAGACTTCTTTGTCATTTAGATAATCTACAAGTGTAGACACTTGTAGGTACTAATTACTAACTTGGCGACCGCGCGGTCGCCAAGTTCAGTGATAAGCGGCCTTCGCGCGTAATATTAGCTGTTTTCATGTTAGCTGCCCCTCTACCCTTGACGCATTTTTCCAATACGGCCGCAATATGGTGCAATTTACAAAATTTAATATTTTACAAATAGAAAATACCTATTTACCAATAGCAAAATAGTAGTAGTAGTAGTAAAAGCATTTATTTGTTACCACAGTCACACATACATAATACATACAATAGAAGGTATTGAAGACCTTCGCCAATTTAGAAAGGTCTAAATGGCAGTAGCTTGTTGGTGTCCGTAGGCTCTGTAGCTATTTATTAAAAGGTTCTTAGAAAAACTAAAGCAGGTCGGCAGATAAAAGCCTGAAAGTTACCAAAGACGGAGAATGGAGAGCGATCGCTATTTTAGACTAATGCATCTTTTGTGTCCACACAGTGGACGTTGAGCTATTCACGTTTTGTTGGTATCTCTTGTGGCCTGGCCTGGGTCATGCGACATGCGACTTGATGCGACTAAATAAATGTTTGCAAGTTTCTGCATGTACACACGACAGCACGTCGGATTGTACACTTTTGTTGTAAAGTCGCCCGTAACGTAACCGAGTAGAGTGCCAGCGTGTACCTAAGCGTATACGTGCTGTCGTGTGTACTATTACTATACGCTAGCTAGAAATTCAGAGACAACACAAGCGAGAATCCGGCCAAGTGCATTTCGGAGTCACGCCAACGGTTCCGTAAAGTCACATTTTTTTGCATTTATCCCGTACCTAGGTTTAGTTTCCTATTAACTTCTATCTAAGGGTGGCAATGGCATTAATAGTCGTCAGCTCAAACTCGAGCTTAAGACGCCGTGCATAGTGAAGCGACCGCGAGCAAAAAAAATGAAAAAAATCGATTCCTGTATCAAATACACTATACAAATCGAAACTGTTCACATATCAAACACTACAGGGTGCACTCTAAGTCGATAGCGGAACTTTAAGTAGGATGTCTACTGATCATTACAAACAACTTGTGCTAGGTGGCGACAAAAATGTAGCGAAAATAATATCAGCAGTTTCATACATTTAGCGCAGTACTGAGTCGACCTTTTGTATGGAACAGCCGATATTTTTTTCACTCCATTTTTTTCGCCACCTAGTATGTTTGTATTGATCAGTAGACATCCTACTTAAAGTTCCGCTATCGACTTAGAGTGCACCCTGTAGAATTAGGTGAGACCTATCTAAAACAGCCAGTTTTGTGTTGACATTCATAAACTTTTTGAAGATATTTTGCTTGAAAAAAAATAGGAAGCCCACTTTTTTTCAAGCAAAATATCTTGTAATCTGTTATGGATATCAACATGAAACTGGCTCGGTCAGATAGGTCTCACCTAATTCTAATACAAAAATGGAGCGAAAAAAATATCAACTGTTTCATACATTTTGCGCAGTACTAAGTCGACCTTTTGTATGGAACAGCTGATATTTTATTCGCTCCATTTTTTTCGCCACCTGTCCCCGTAGCATTACTTTTATCGAGGCGGATTTATCCAACAAAATGGCGGTTTATCTGCATTTTTGACGTCTATAGTGGGTTATATATCGCTCTCGACGATATATAACCCACTATAGATCCGCCTCGATAAAAGTCATGCTCCCCCCGCTGGTACAAGTTGTTTGTAGTGATCAGTAGCCAGCCTCCTTAAAGTTCCGCTATCGACTTAGAGTGCACCCTGTAGTGTTTGATATGTGAACATTTCCGATTTGTTTAGTGTATCATATACACTAAACAAATCGGAAATGTACACAGGAATCAGGTTGTTGCATTATTCTTTGCGCGCGGGCTAATTTACTATGCACCGCGCCTTAAGTAGATGATCTCAGAACACAAAATCACCGACTTGAGACCTGGGCTAATGTCAATGTCAAGCTCAAGCTAGTGTCTATTAATATGTATACTCAAGCTTGAGCTTGAGCTGACGACTATTAATGCCACCCTAAGGCCCGGTTTCTGAATTGAGAATTTTACTAATCAAATACCTAACTATCGTTCTGTCACGCTCTTTTGCGAGAAATCTGCAGAGACAGGACGATAATTACCCATTTGCTTAGCGAATTTCTGAATTTTACTAAGCAAATACTTACGTATCGCTCTGTATCGCTCTTTTGTGAGAGATCTGCAGAGACAAAACGATACTTACATATTTGCTTAGTGAATTTCTCAATTCAGAAATCGGCAGTAAATGTGTGCCTATAGGACAAATACTTATTTATGTGTCTACAAATAATATTATGGATACAAAACCGTCTCCGTCAACGTTGAAAGTTCGTGTGACAATGAATGTGGTGCTGCCACATTCGCGTGTCGCAACTCGCAAGTCGCGTCGCGAATCGCGTACAACCAAAATTAAAATGTCTTATGCCGTAAAGAGGCTATTACTGAGCAGCCGGTGACGGCGGGCCGGCTGCTGAACAAAAAAAAATAGGTCGATATAGTCTCGGAATCGACCTGGTTTATTTTGGAAGCCTACTTCATTTCTAGACCTACGTATTTCCATTCAGCCTTTCGTAGTTCGCAGGGTCTTAAAAATCAAAGAGCTCTAGTGCCTAAGATATACACCATTATAAAAACCTCCTAGGCACCGTCTAGTTACTTTGATCCTTTGATCTTAATCTTTTCCAAGATAGAAGGTGGAACTTTTCGAGTTAAATCTCGATTTAAACGATCTTTTTTTTTCTCACGTTTGAAATAAAATAAGGCCACATACAATTTTTATTTTTATTTAATCACATTATCCTTACTGATGGAATGATAGATAAATAAATAGGTAGAGAATAGTTTAATGTTCAAGGTAAATTAAATAGCTACAAGGATTGTCTTACCCGAGTTCCATAGGGTAGGTCCCTAGGCTTCGGTCTGGTCTGGGCCTCGACTTGGTATGTATTCCCACAACTTACTGAACGCCGCTCGTATACTGAGCTAAATACTGCAAGACGGTTGGCAAAACGTAAGAAGCCGATTCCTGGCTATACATAAAGTCAAGGTGGCACCACGCGGGGTCTTCAATAACATGGTAACCCAACAAATTCGGCAGCTGCCCCGCTGCCCATAAAGAATCCCGAGGGTCCACGACATTATCCGAAGCACCCTGAAGGACTGCCACGGGGGTTGTCACCAATGACAAGTCATAAGCGGGCGGTGCGGTGCTGTTGTAAGCTGCTAGATTCGCCTCTTCGCTGCCGAAGTCAAACTTATTCAAACGCGTGGAGTTACCCGTCTGTGCCCATCGAACCATAGTACGCACAGAAACGCCGCCTGGAAACTGAGAGTATAGAACCGAAAAGGTTTCGGTGGAAACGTATTCCGTCGTCGCATCGAGCATATACAAGAAGCTAGTGCACAACTCGTGAAGTAAACCTGCTTGGCTCTGACAGCTGTATTCCATTGCTGACTGCAGAAGTCCTCCCTTTGTAAGTGTTTCGTACATATTGAGAGCCGTCAATGTATCCTCTAGATAGTAATAACTGTTGAAAAGAAGTCTTGCAGCTATAGATCTTGTGTGGGTCATTCGTGTGGCTGGTGCCAAGCCAATAATGACGTTTAGCTTAGCACACTCTTGGGCATTCTCAGAACACATCATCAGCACGGTTCCGCCGCCTTGTGAGAATCCAATGTAGTTCAGCGAAGAGTAGTTTGTTTCTTCCAAGACTGCGTCGATCAATGCCGGCAGGTCGTATTGGGCCATCTCGTCGAGGGAATGCAGCCAGAATTCTGCATCGACATCTGGATCTAGAGTGGTGTGGCGACGCCCGTAGTAGGTGCCTCGGAAGTTACCGAGCCACAAATCATGGCAGGCGTCAGCTAGCAGGTATCCGAGTCCCGCTCCAGGGCCTGCTGCGATGAAGGAGTCAGAGCTCATCAGCGATCCATGCATCATTAACACTGGCGTTCCACGGGAGGTACAGTCACTTGCCAATAGCCTAAACAAGCTCAGTATAAACCCGTCTTCGGTCGTCACCGAGTATTCCGCGGCCTCATAGCCGTATTTTGTTGCTAGTTCCGTGAAGTTCAGTGTCGTGTCTTCGGCGTAGCCTAAAGCTAGCTTTGTCTCGTCGCTGAGGTTGAGCTCCAGTCTGAGAAGTCCTTCGGTGTTGTTGAGGGCCTGTGTGATGTTGTCGATGATGCCACCGATGAGGTCAATGAGCTGAGCTTGCGCTCCAACAAGCAGCAACGTGATTGTGAATGCTTGTATCCACATGGTGACGTTCAGATTTTTATAATGCAACTTTTCTTGCGGTTCCTGCTTATATAATATTAGAATCAGATTAGAATATTTATACGGACCTAATCAGATAGCATTTGTTGCTAATAGCAATAAAACCTGAGCCGAAGACCTTAATGAGTAGATTTAATCAAGTAGATAATTATATTAATTATTTCATTTAGATTCAATCATCTCAATCGCTTATCGAAGTGTATCTACTTACAGGGTTGCGGAGACGTTGAAACTGTCAATGGCCTATCCAGCGCGCTCCGAGGACCGAAATAATACATTTCGCGCTGAGGTTGGGGACCCGCTTACCCACTATTCACTTGCTTTACGGGCGACTTTGCAACGAAAGAACGAAAGTGTAAGCGTCTACGTGCTGTCGCGTATACTACTTTAATAGAATTATCTAAAAATAGGTATACTTACTTTATTAAGAGTAAAAAAAATTGAGATTCCTTGAGATTTCGAAAGTGTGGCCGGAATCCTGAAAAGAGTCTATAAATCCTAAGATCTCAGGATTTATCTCAGGATATGGTAATTAATTACCAACGCGATCAAGTTGGCGCATTTCTGGGAGCGCACGCGACGAGATAAGATGATATTATGGCTCTACATGACACGTGATGTGATGTTCGGAGTGATGGTATAATGTAAAATGGGAGAAGAAGAAAGATGTTGTAGCAGTATAACAACGCTACGAGCAACCTTAGCATTATGCTGAGCCACAACCTTTTTACGGACATTGCACACAGTATACCTACCTTATTAATGCTGTACTAATTTATCTGTGGGTCGTGGCAAGTAAATAAACTTTTCTCTACTCTCTACAACCAGTTGAGCATAGCAGTTGTGCCTAGGGTCAGAGAGGCCCTATCTAGGTATGCAGCTAGCTCATTAATGTCGTCCACGGTTGGGCGTAGGCCTCTTCTTTGTCATGTCAACCATCACTAGGTGCATAGTGAATTAGCCCGCAGGCAAAGAAAAAAATGCACAAAATCGATTCCTGTATCAAATACACTAAACAAATCGAAAATATTCACATATCAAACACTAGAATTAGGTGAGACCTATCTAACACGGCCAGTTTCATGTTGATATCCATAACAGATTGCAAGATATTTTCGCTGAAAAAAAAGTGCGAAAATATCTTTAAAACGTTTATGAATGTCAACACGAAACTGGCTGTTTTAGATAGCTCTCACTTAATTCTAGTGTTTGATTATGTGAACATTTTCGATTTGTTTAGTGTATATAGGTATTTGATACAGGAATCGATTTTGTGCATTTTTCTTTGCGCGCTGGCTAATTCACTATGCACCGCGCCTTAAATAAGTTTTTTGATACTTTGTAAAGAATTTAAATGTTTCGCAAGACGTAGCTAGCTAGCTACCAGGTATTAGGATGACTGAGTTTCCGTGTTCGTGCATGAGGTCCATGTTTCGCCCACCCTGTATTAAAAGTTACATTTTCGATCTGTTATCACGGAAAAATACAGATATCTCATATCTGTGATATTCGTAATCGAATGAAGCTAATCAGTGCAACTGCGAGTTGGAATTGCGCATCAAGGGTTTCGTACAAACTTGGGTGCTAAACTCAAGAACGCGGTAGCAGCGTTTGCTGCCATGAATAGTGACCTGCTGGCTATCCGGGATTGGGCACAAGACTTCGGTCTTTTGGTCAACCCGTTGAAGTCGCAGGCCATTGTATTTGGCAGCAAACGGCTGCGAGATAGCTTACCTTGGGAGCAGCTGCCCTCGATCAACTACAATAGTGTTGCTATCCCCTTTACGGACAAGGTTAAGAATCTCGGCCTTATCATGGATTGCACTCTATCCTGGCAAGCGCAAGTGAATGAGATCAGCAAACGCATGCACTTCTCGTTTCACTCTCTTAAAAGGCTGCAATTCTTCTTGCCATTCAAAACGAAAGTGCTGCTTGCGCAGTCTCTCATGTTGCCGCTGCTGGACTATGCCGACGTCTGTTTCATGGATGCGACTGAGGCCATTGTGGATAAGCTCGAGCGCCTTCAAAATCTGGCCATACGATTTATATTTGGTCTCAAAAAGTATGACCACGTATCGGACTTCAGGCGGCAGTTAAAGTGGCTCCCAATTCGTATGCGCCGCAATGTGCATATGCTGTCACTCCTGTACAACATCCTCAGGAACCCCAATGCCCCCCAGTACCTGCGACAGAGGTTTTCGCTTCTGCCCCCCCGAACTAGACCTCAAAGGGAGTGTGACAGGAGGACATTGCTGGTGCCAGACTGTAACACTGAGTTCTACTTAAAATCCTTTACTGTACGCGCCGCCCGCCAATGGAACCGTCTGCCAAAATCTATAAGAGAAAGTTCTTCTGTCTCCGCCTTCAAGACTAAGCTTAAAGAGCACTACCTTTCTACGTTATAAAAGCTAAGTATTATTATTATGTAGTATATGTACATATTTATGTAATTATGTAGTGTATATAATCCTTATATAAGTACTGTTCAAATATATTATCTTTATACAGGGTGTTAAAAGACCGCCAACAAAGCGGGAAACCACGTATTGTCCTTATCATAAGGAACATTTTTGCCCAAAGAACTATGCTTGGGAAATCAACGGATTCCGAGATAATGAGGTTCAAAGTCGGACTTTTCAAAACTTTTTTTTTGCAGAAATGTTTTCAGTATCTAGTTCTTAACATACCTTCTCAAGAAGCCATATCAAAATTATGAATATTTTTTACAAAAAACGACGTTAAAATTGCAACCCGCAATGTATTTTAAACATCGGTACTTCAAGCTTAAGTAACATAAACTGATACCTACGCTTGCGCAATATGACTTCTGTGCGTTACACGTCCATTGCGTGATAAAATATTTTTCAAAATTATAACCTAAAAAACCAAAATCATTTCCCAGCAATAATTTATCGAAAAAGTACTTTGTTTTGGTGTCTAGTATGCGTGGCTTTCGGGTCTGTTGGCGGTCTTTTAACACCCTGTATATTTACCGTAATATGTATATTAGTATGTATTTTATTTATTGTACACTGTTTCCCCTCCTGCTATCTTATGCCATTTCACCACACCAAGGGTTGACTGGAAGAGATTTCTACTGAAATAAGTTCGCCGTGTACACTGCCACTTTCTTTTATGTAATTTGTTATAATTGTTTTTCATGTGTGCAATAAAGTATAAAGTATAAAGTATAAAGTAAGGGGAAATGGCATTGTAAAAATAATTAAATCAGCCCCTCTACCCTTGACGCTATTGCGATCCAATTGAAAAAGTTTAAAAATTAATTTCTCTTTGAATTCGCATAGTAAGGCTTTGATTTTAAATATTTTGTAATGTTTATTCAAAGGTAAGGCGGTTTTATTCAATAAAAACACAAAATGCGTCTTAATTTGTAAAATATTAAATTTTGTAAATTGCGCCATATTGCGGCCGCATTGGAAACATGCGTCAAGGGTAGAGGGGCTGGTTTAGCTTGTGCTAATGAAGCCCTTTCATACGATACCCCACATGATAAGGTTGCCCCAATTTAGTTTGGACCCTGCATTTATTGTATTAGGATCCAATGTTTTGTGAAGTAAGAATGGGGTTTTTTCCAGGCATCAAAAATAGCCCGAATAACTGTCAAAATCAGTCTATTAATCTGTGGTTTCCATACAAACCACAGATTTAGTTGCGCGATAATTCGCGAATCGCTGTCAAATTTGACACTTGGAAAAATCCCTATTATAAAGACGATTTCGAATTTCAACAGTCAACGGTGAGGAGAAGACCTCATATATTTTGACTCCCCTGTAATGTGAGTAGTATGTTGCAAAAACGGGCGTAACTTTTGATTGCGTATTATAAGACCCCACTATTCTCCAAGATTGAGGATGAGAGATCAAACAACTTTAGTAACAAAAACTTAACTTTATTCTTTTTCTGCAGAATTACACAAACCGAAAACACAACCGTCTCGGACCACGGCTCGCAACAGCATGCCTGCCCAACCAGTCAACTCAACCGTTATACTTTTTTTTTAAAATCATTTGGCTTCGCTTTCGGTCCAAACTTTTTAATTTAAATCGCTGACATTATCGAATGAATACCTTTCGAATATTCATTCGATAATTTCAAAGATACTCGAGTATCGACCCTAACAATCGACCATCCTGATATCGTGCGCGTCCCTGCGTACGACACCAGGTGGAACCCTAACAATCGGTTGAGTGACTAGTTGTTCAAACTTTACAATAATCATTAAATATTTGTAGCTAAAATAATAGCAATTTTAGATCTAAACTGTACCTATCCAAATTCACAAAGGTTAGGTTCCGAAATACTTACTGGTACATGTAGTTTTTATCACCTAAAGGAAAAAGGCACTAACTATTATTTTCCTATTTACAAAAACGAATTAACAAAAAAAAAAAAAAAAAATCTTTAAGTATTTTATTACAAAGCAAAAGGTTCCAAATGTACCTACTTGAACATAACTATTTTAAGTACTATTTTATGCACAAAATATAACATTAAAATATAGCCCGAACGAACGATTAATCGGGTTTAATTAACAGTAGCGCTATCACCTAGCCCGAACGATCGATTAATCGGGCATAGGTATCGAGAAAACTAGACCAAACTCGAACGATCGATTAATCGAGATGGTCATGAACGCTAGTTGGTAGCCCGAACGATCGATTAATCGGGTTCCCAACTAGACTAATGTCTTGAACGATCGATTAATCAAGACACTAGGTTTAGTGGACGTGCACAAGCCGATCGATTAGTGCTTGTGACGTCATGTCGATGGTGGACGCGCACAAGCCGATCGATTAGTGCTTGTGGCGTCATGTCGATGCTCTGGCAGTTGGTTGATCAAAACCCGGTCCGATCGATTGCCGGCTTTGATCTGAAACAATGAACAAAGTATCCTGTAGATTTTCTGGCGATTGCATAACTAAAGGAGGATTAAAACGAGCATCATATTATTTACAACAATCTAAGTTAAAATCGATGGATAGTACGGTTGTACCGCTCGACTAGCCCGTTCGACCTGGGACTAGCCGCGGCATTCAGGACATGCTTAACACCCTTGTCCAGACAAGACTTTTTTGAAAGCATGAGATAGAGAAACTGCCACGATCACTTGTGAGGGGGTTGGAGGCCTTGAACGTGCTAAAGATGTCTTCTAGGGCTCGAATAGTGTTTTGGGTGTTAGTTTAATCAAGGAAATTTTGGTGAAGGCGTCCACAATTACGAGGAGGTAAGTGATACCTCGGTTTGACTTAACAACGGGTCCAAGGTGGACAACGTGTAGCGTATGGAAAGGAACCTCTACTTTAGCTATGGGGTGGAGAAAACCCTCGCGTCCATTGCAGTTGGTCTTTGCGTAAGCACATTTATGCAGGCGTTTACGTATTTTTTGAAAAATATAGACGTTTTTAACAAACCAGTAATGCTTCTTCATACGCTCAAAGGTCTTTTCCACCCCAAAATGACCAAGGTCATCGTTGTTCATGCGGCAAAGTTGCCACCTTGCGCCCTCTGGAACAACCCATCAAATATCATCTTTGCCACCACTTATGTAACAGTACAATTTATTGTCCTTTACGATGTAATTGTCTTTGATATAGCGGAAACCTTTCTCATCAAGACCACTGCTTACGATATCTCGACTCCTACGTAACTAAGTCACCGAGCTGCAACACAAAGATCACACGCTCACGAGCAAGAGCTTCCAACTCGTAGGAGTGGAACTTCCCCCCACAGGGCGTTGAAGAAGCATGCCACCTATGCCGATCCTACTCGCGTCGGCGTGCAGCTCTGTTTCTGCAGCAGGATCATAAATGGCCAGAATTATTATGAAGAGGAAGCTAAACTGACAACAGATTAATAACTTCCGACAGACTCAAATGAATGATGTTTTAGACTCTGTTTTAATTTGTGATGGCGTAATAACCTGTATCAGTGGACGAAATTAAATAAAGAAAATTGTTTTCTCGAAAACTACAGCACCTAAAAATAAACAAAAAATATATTCTCATTTAGTGACCACTCATATCCATAATTATCTCAGAAGAAACTTTCTCGATTAGTGACACGATACGATATAAGCCGTCGGCATCGGGTATCGTTCCTTAGTTGTTATGGAGTTCAGCATCCTGGAGTCCACACACAATCGCAGTGATCCATCCTTTTTACGCACTAGGATGATCAGACTTGTGTATTCGGACTCCTTAACTATACCAGCGTCGGGCATTTCACCCACCATTGTCCGAACCTTCTCTCGCTCAAAATGCGACAACCTGTATGGTCGATACACGACAGGACGTTGGTTGTTCAGCTCAATATTCATCTCAGCTACCTTGGTGCAACCTAAATCCTTGAGTGAGGAAACAATGCCTACACTTCTTTAGTATCCCTAGCAAACGTTGTTTTACCGCGTTCGATACTCCTTCACCTACTCGAACCTGAGTCTCATCAAAATAGACTTCAGGTGCCAACTGGATATCTGATGGAGATATGGCAACTCTTTTGACAGAAACCACTCGTTCCCTGCGGCAAAGTACAGTTTTCTCAGATAGACGCAAGAATTTGAGTATGGGAACAAAACCGTAATCCACAGTCTACCATTAACTGCATGATAGAGTCCTTCGCGTGCATAATATTGCTCGTTCGGTTTACCGGAAACGTTACTTTTCAGTAAAATGCGACCGCTGACTGCTGCATCTGCCTGAGTCCTAACTGAGGCTGCACCCTTAAGTTCGACCTTTGCACAACTTGACAAGGGGCTCATCGTCGTTGCTTACATCAGAACTGGGCATCTCTATCCCAATGTCTAAGAATTGAAGTTAGTTTGAAGTCTTGTATACAAGAATATGGGGCTGCTCCGTATAGGACTGTCCTATCAATACCGGCATGTCTAATAGGGCATCATCTACAACCTTCCAAGAGACCCTGGCCACAACTACTAGAGTATGCATTCCAAATATAGTGCTCCTACTTTAAAAAAAGACATACTCGAGAGGGTACAACGTAGAGCCACGAAAATGGTAGTTGGTCTACGAGATACAGCGACTTGTTGAACTATGGCTAACTACATTGGAGCAACGGAGACAAAGAGGTGATCTTATTGAAACTTATAAGATCCTCGCCGGACACTATGACGTGCATTACCTAAAAAGCATCTACAAGATGAACCAGAATCACCACCTTAGAGGATACAAATTCAAACTGACCTGCTCTCTGTGTGCAAGTAGTTCGCGAATGGAACAAATTACCAGACTCCATAATCAGTGCAAATTCAGTGAACACTTTCAAAAACTCATTGGCCAAATATATAAAAAATAAACAAGTGCAGTGATATACACACATCAGCTTCAAGCTGCTAGTGTACAATAAATAATAATAATAATAACTCCATCAAGACTTATTTCTAACAACAGCTCACCTAGCAACTATACATTGTTGCCGAAACCTTTCATTGATGTTGGAATAGAGTTGTGCAGCAGTCCCATTCCGATGACGACTGATTCTTTCATAAGTGTCACCTCACTACCACGTCCACGAAAGCAAGCATGTCACACTGTTGACTGTGACGACCTTGGCAAAGTTGGAATTCGGATTTAGATCACTCTGTTTCTCAACCGAAACAATACACATTATTTTTTTGATAGCATTGGCATGGCCACTGCTGTTACTGACTTGACCACTGGTTGTAGCAGTCTTTTCAACAGGGTTGCTGTGACAAACGTCGACCAAGTGCCCGAATCGTTGGCATCGCGTGCATTTTATAAGAGGTTTGGGACAATAAGACGAAACTGTGCCCCTTTTCCTTGCAGTTATAAGTTTATAACAACCAGAGGACGGGGCGTTTCTTTCCCCAGTTCTCTGATTGTGAAATCTTATGGGGAAAAATTATCATTATTCCTATTTTTAAACGAGCGAGCGAAGCGAGCCGGCGTCTGCATGTATGTATGTATGTTTGTATGTATGAATGTTCGTTCGACGATAAATTGAGTGAATGTAGTCGGATCATCATGTTTGGTAGGCGGGTAGGTAAATGCGCCAAAGATAAATTTTAAGTTTGAACGTGAGCTAAATTGGTCGAGGGGTCGCTAAGATATGGGGCCGCGAGTTGACAGTTCGCGGCGAACCACTAGTTAAACTGAGGACGATCTGCGGCAGAGTGTTGAAAGTCTCTGTTAGTGCTGCAATAATTGATCAGGGTTGGAACAACGTAATGCAAGAGCACCTAACCTCAATATCCTGTCTGTTAACCCGTGAAAACTACAGTATATGGCGCTTTTCCTTTTTAGCATATCCTCTAAGGCCTGGCCATAGTTTTGCTCGTAGGGAAAAACATTGACAAGCTTATATTGCAATCCTGCCATGTGAAAAGTATCGGATTTAACCCCTCGTGCCATGTCTTGCCGAGACCTTGCAGTTTCTGCATTGCAAAGTGCGTAATTGTCCTACCATCTCAGGCACCCAGCCATACACCCAGGCACACTCATTGGTGGACGGATCAAAATTTGGCAAAATATGTTCTTGTGATCCAGTTTTTGAACAGGCGCAACCTGGGTGGATGTCTGTTATGTAAGACCACCTTTAATACAATTAAGAATTATCTAAAACATCTCTCTTGAAAAAAGGAAGGACTACGTGACCTTGGGAACTCTCCCGCGATGTCGCGACGCTCTGCACGTGGCTCTGCACGCGGCTCTGCTGGTAGGGCAGCTCCGGTTTGACGAGAAGGGCTGCAATGTCGGTCACGGCGCCTGCTATCTCCGCGCTGCCGCGCCGCCGCGGAGACGAGCGTCGCCGTCAGGCAGCATCCAGGCGCTCGCGCTCCCGCTAACAGCTCTCGCTCGGGCCACTCGATACGCGCTGCAACCGGCTGGGACTGCGCTTCCCCAGGCGGCATCGGCTGCGGCTGCGAGTAGTAGAGCTGGCTCCCTGTGGTCAGGCGCCGACGCACCGGGTCCCCAATTTGTCGGCGTTCCAGGTCCCGACTCCACCGACGCGAAGAGCGGGAAGAAAAAGACAAATTTTAACCACAAGCATGAAATTTCGCTAAAAATACAAAATGTTAAGTATCTTTTAAACCATGCGTCGCAGACCAAATCTGAGCAAATTTTCGACCCCTTTAGGAAACCCCCTATCTCGGTAAAATGAACAAAAGGAAAAAATATAAATTCAAAAATACCCACAATTACGTTTTTTGAGAAAAATATTTGAATTTTGTTCTTACCGCCAGCCACACGATTATAAAGATAATAAATTAATCGGCGTGATAACTAACTCGGTAAAATTATCGAAAGAAAAAAAGAAAAATTCAAAAATACCCACAATTACGATTTTTGAGAATTTGGTTCTAACCGCCAGCAACTCGGTTATAAAGATAATCGGCGTGATAACACAATTTAACGATGACGAGAATCCTTTATAATAAACAAATAAAATAAAACAAAAGGGCAACTGATTTTGGGCAGGCGACTGTTAAAAAGCTAAATCACAAGCATCAAGGAGAAAATATAATTAGCAAAAATACGTCTGGGCGTGTTACTTACGTTTTGTAGTTGTTCTTGTCACTTCTGATCTATAAGACCCCACTATTCTCCAAGATTGAGGATGAGAGATCAAACAACTTTAGTAACAAAAACTTAACTTTATTCTTTTTCTGCAGAATTACACAAACCGAAAACACAACCGTCTCGGACCACGGCTCGCAACAGCATGCCTGCCCAACCAGTCAACTCAACCGTTATACTTTTTTTTTAAAATCATTTGGCTTCGCTTTCGGTCCAAACTTTTTAATTTAAATCGCTGACATTATCGAATGAATACCTTTCGAATATTCATTCGATAATTTCAAAGATACTCGAGTATCGACCCTAACAGTATACTAAGTTTGTCTTTTTTCACAGCTCCCAGGGGCAGACCATAAGTATTTTGATATTTTCAACTTGACACCACTGCGCGTTCCTGAGAAAAAAGGCTTGACCAACAGACAGACGGCCACAGACAGACAAACGGACTACAAAGTGATCCTGTAATGCGTGTCGAATAGATAACCTGCTCCTTTTTTTAAATCGGTTAAAAAAACTAAAATGTCGCAGTTCATGCACTTTCTGCATCCAAAGCTGCATGCGACAACTTTACCATAGCAAAATCGCGTCAATTTATCTAAGTAGGTTCTACCAAAGCACAGAGGAAAGCAAATGTAGAGGAGCTCTCTATTTCTCTCTCTCTAAGCAGCAAACCAAGCAAACCCATTTTGTAAATCCCCTTGATTTCCAGAAGCGATCCTTTCGAATCTCGCATGATAGACAACTTAGTTCAAACGACTACTCGACTCGCTCGCATTGTATTGCACGTGTGGTTTTAATGCTGGCTTTCCAAACACATCTTAACATTTTTATATCTTACTTTTATTTTGTCGGAATAGCCGACATGTTTCGACTTCGTCCGGAAGTCTTAGTCATGGAGGAGGGATGGACGACGCGTTCGTCTTGGCGTCCATCCGCTCCGTTAAAGCGATATAAAAATGTGCTTACGAAAGTTTAAGTTTTATACCATAACACTCATAAATACTACTTACTTAATAACCTAATTAAAATACAAATAAAGACATCATAGCTTCAAATTAACATAATAATATCTCATAAACTGCTGAACCGAGTTGGAAAAACATAATAATACTCGTATCAAAGAGCATATAATACAACTCGTATCTAAAGAACACTCGCTAGAAAACCTGCTTTCCAATTAAAAAAAAAAACGCCACCAAATCTGTTCACGATTCACCCATTTAAGAGGTACGGTGCAAACAAACTGTAACAAACTTGTAACAAACTGTTTTTAAGGTTTGACGATAGCAACGTGGCGGGAAATTCAATATTTTTCACAGTTTTTTACATTTTACAAACTGAGCTATTTTTGTTCAGCGATTTTTCGTTCGCAGCAATAACATAGTATTCTTTTCATTATTGTTTTTGTTTGTTTGTTACACTTTATTGCACAAAACTAAAAAGATAAACTTAAATAATAGAGATGTGAGACATTATGTACAAGGGCGGACTTATTTCTAAAGAAATTTCTTCCAGTCAGCCCAGAATATGTTCTAAGTTAAATTGAGAGCGGGACACGGCAAATAAAGCTCCGGCAAACACATCACAAAAATTACTTAGAGTAAAATGACAAAATAATAAATCGGAATAGCCGATGCGTTCGTCAGGGCCCTTAGCCTGTAACGCAATGGCGGGTCAATGGCGTCCCGGCAGAAGGACAAAACCGGGCTCTCCTCGTTTTTCTCCTACAACCAGAGAACTAATCCTCTAGAATTAGAATCAAAATATGCTTTGCTGTACTACAAAAACATTAAAAGGACAGCCAGCGTTAGCAAATCGTAATTGAAGTCGTCATCTGACAGCCCATTTTGGCACCATTGTGTTACAGGCTAAGGGCCCTGAACGCCAAGACGAGAGCGGATGAATGCCAAGACGAACGCGTCGTCCATCCCTCCTCCATGACTTAGACTTCCGGACGAGGTCGAAACATGTCGGCTATTCCGACAAAATAAAAGTAAGTGAAACCGTTAAATCGATGTAAAAATGTTCAGTGCTTACGAAAGTTTAAGTTTTAGAACTTAATTCAACCCAGTATTCAAACCACCTAACTACGTGTTTTTGTTTCCAGAAATTATCTGCCGAAAAAAGCCAAGGCCATGAGTTAAGTAGACTACGCAGCGTCCAGTGGCAGCTTCACTCACACTAGATGGGTGATGTGACGACTCAGACGCTGCAGTGCTTGTGACAAAACGGTCTGATTTTCAAAATCGCTACCTACATCTAAAAAGTCTTCGGAATGTTTGCCACCACACTTTGAAGATAAAGTTCGCTCAAAGTAACCGTAAAGATTACTACCTAAGTCTATTTTGGCGAACCAGCATTTGAGTTGTTATTTGTTTTCGTTCACTCAATACCCGCCGAGCCCGCGTCCCGAAACTAGCAAATTGATTGTGTCGAAAACTTCCCACGGCCCCACCCCCACCACCTACTTACCAACAAGTGTTGCCAGCAGCGGTTTTTTTCTTGAATCTTTTTTTTTGTTTTAGGGTTGACGTTAGGTTGACGTTCATTTAGTATACAGGGCGTCCCACGACTCCCACGGCTATGCCACTTGGAGGGAAAGTACCTTGAATATTGTAGATGGAACATTTTACTGAAAGAAGACATTATTTGAATTTAAAAAACAATTTAAACTGCATTTATAGATATCTAAATAATTACATGGTTGAACCGGGAATCGAACCCGTTACATGAGAAAAATAATTACCCTGTAGTTTTATCATACCGATCGAAAGGCATCATCATAAGGATTATTTTTGGTGAAATAACATAGTGTCAGAAATAAAAGGAAGGCCATGAATTTTAACATTTTTGATACCTCATTCATCAATTTATCAATGAATATCACAGTAACAAAAGAATAAAAGTATAAAAATGAAACACATTTTTGAATTATTTCTTTAAAATCAGCCAGCCGCATTGCGATGGACAAAATTTTACGCGTCTTTCGGCTCAGGATACGGCTCGATTTGTTGCATACTAGGTAAGTGTTAAAATTCATGGTCTTCCTTTTATTTCTGACACTATGTTATTTAGCAAAAAATAATCCTTATCATGAAGCCTTTCGATCGGTATGATAAAACTACAGGGTAATTATTTTTCTCGTGTAACGGGTTCGATTCCCGGTTCAACAATGTAATTATTTCAATATCTATGAATGCAGTTTAAATTGTTTTTTAAATTAAAATAATGTCTTCTTTCAGTAAAATGTTCCATCTACAATATTTAAGGTACTTTCCCTCCATGTGGCATAGCCGTGGGACGCCCTGTAGAAATCTCGCTATCCGTCATCGTCAGCCTCAGACTCAATGATGAACGAATTTCACACCTGTCAAAATTATGTTCTTAAGAGAGAGTTTAATATCATTTGCTTCTCTGGTTTTGCGTCAATTTATTGAGTATACCTACACGGTGGATTATTGAGAAGGGACAGTAAGGTCAGGTACCTTAACCGTTATAGTTACAAACATTTCTATAACATTTAACCATCCATAACATGTAACCATCTACAACGTGTTACAAAACATCCTAACTCTTTTTACAGGGTGTAACCTACTGGTCAACAGGATGTCAATTCTGTAAAAAAAGTTGGAAAAAACAATTTTTATTTTATAACCTGAAAATTGAAAAAATTTCATAACTTTTTGGTTTTTGGTATTAGCTCAAATTTAAAAATATGTTTGTGTGTGTAGGTGCAATTGCATAGCTTTGAGTTGTTAAAACATTGTAAAAGTCAAAGAAAACAATATTTTAAAAAAACTTTTCTCCCGCCACAGCGTTCACATTTTATTAATTTAAAAATTAACGGAACGTCATAGAGCAAAAAAAAATATTTAGGTTGTGATCCCTATCACCGGGTGCTATTAGCCTGTAAAAAGAGTTAGCATCTTTTCTAACACCTTGTCATTTTGACATTTATTATGAACTGTATCACAGATTCAAAAAAATTACAGTCTGCGAAAAAAAGCTAAGAAAACTTTTTTTTTAGTGCCAATCGTTCATGTTTCATGTAGGGATCAAAATAAGGTTTGAGTCGTAGAAATGACAGAAATCGCAAAAAACTTTCCCCCGCACAAAATGTATGTGAAAAGTTTTTCGCGTTTTTAAACATTTCTATAGTAATCAAACCTGTCAGTTGGCTCCATAGAGTATTTGGAACCCTACTCGACATAGGATCGATTGACTTATAAAAACATTTTCGTATTTTTTCCGAACAAAATGTACCATGTAAGCAGAATTAAAGTAACACAAATAAATAAGTATGCAAAAGGAAGTACAAAATCACGACCTTCCGAGGCAAATAAAATGGCCCACCTCTTCCGGGTAAAACGGTTGTGTAGTTTTATTTCTCCTACACCTAGCAACCCTCTACCACGGAGCGACCGTTGGCTTCCCTGGTTATATAGAAAATTTTCGGTAAAAATACCTAGCCGTTTATGTCGCTGAGATGACAAAAAAGCAAGTTTTGCATGAAACTTCGACTAGCATGAAGAAGAAATAATGCAAGAAGGGTATTTAGCGAATGCTATCTTTTTTAGAGGTCCGTAGGCATGTTCTTTATATTGTTAGTCCTTCAACCTAACAAGAGTCTAAATAATTATTTAAAACTGTATTAAAAAATTATAATAAGAGGAAAAAATTCGTCCGGGACCTGGTTTTGTCCTTCTACTGGGAACCTATCGACACACCATTGACAGACTTAAGCCCCTGGCTGGTGTGAACCCGTCGTTAAACAACAAATCCGCCACTCAATAGACGACTTACGTGTCGGAAAATGTTGAACACCTAGCCTGTTGCCGACTCCATCCTTTACCGAGAACACTCGGCGGCGTTAGAAAATAATAGAAACTTGCCACATAAAAACTAAGTTTTGGTAAATTGTTTTCCCGCACAACCCCTCGCTAGTTTCTTGCGTGAGATAAACGTTTAATTCGACCCCCAGAGTTCGTTCCAAAACGTGCGGGTATCAGTCGGAGTAGTGCAAAGGTGTTGTTTCATTCTGGGCCATTTTTTTTATATTTTGATATTGATTTAAAGTTTACCATGACCCGCCTATATCAAAGAGAAAAATCCCTCAAACAGTATCTGCTGCCTGAAAGATTTAATTTCAGTGTTATTTTCGTGTACGAACAGTTTCTGTTTTCATGAAAGTTCCATTACAGGCGTTCAGATACTGCTTTACACGAGAAAATATTGTTTGAAAATCAAAAGCATTTACCGCTTTTGATTTACAAACAAATTTTTTTACCCAAAATACAAATATAGCGTAAAACTTGCCATTCGAGACACAGACCCTCATTATTTATTATCAAGCTTTATGCGAAATTTATTGACAGAGGTTTATTTTTTAACTAAGGCGCCAACTTTATGTTTTGGTTTTGGAACGTTTCCCTCCGTTGCGAATTTTATCTATGGTGTTTCATTCGTGGCGTGGGGTGCATGTTGGTGTGTGTTGACGAGTCTGTGACTTTGACAGCTGACAGCTCCACTATTCTGTGCACACGGCTCACCACAGAGTTTGCCATTTTGTCAGTGTGGAGTGTGTGTTGCATTGCGATCAAATGAAACCATTTTATACATGGAACCTAACAAAGATATTGAGGAGTGGTTGTTAAAATATGGTGTAGCATTCAATTATAGTCTGTCTTTTCTGGCCCTTGTTTAATTTGAGTCTTAGCCTGAGCTCCATACTATCGTGCAACAACACCTTTCACCGGAGAGCATAAAAGCTTTGACGCCGTTGCGTTCACATAAATTACAAAGTTTGAAAATTTATTTCTCTTTTACATCGCATAGTCATCCTTTGATTTTATATACTTCGTAATGTTTATTCAAAGGTAATACTATGTTGTACAATAGCAATATAAAATGAGTCTAAAATGAGTGAAATATTGAATTTTGTAAATTCCCCCATATTGAAAAGAATACGTCAAGGTTAGAGGGGTAGGGGCTGACCCGAGTAAACCCAGTAACCGAGCTGACATTTACCAGGGCCCTTAGCCTGTAACGCAATGGCGGGTCAATGGCGTCCCGGCAGAAGGACAAAACCGGGCTCTCCTCGTTTTTCTCCTACAACCAGAGAACTAATCCTCTAGAATTAGAATCAAAATATTCTTTGCTGTACTACAAAAACATTAAAAGGACAGACAGCGTTAGCAAATCGTAATTGAAGTTGTCACCTGACAGCCCATTTTGGCACCATTGTGTTACAGGCTAAGGGCCCTGGGGTGTTTAGGAACCGATTCGCGATTATCGCACTGATAAGGTTGGATAGAACCTGACGAATGACGAACGTTGCCAAGATCTGGAAGAACCGTGGCATTCGTCAGCAAACCAAGGTGCGCCTGGTTCGAGCTCTGGTATTCTCAATTTTTACATACGGCGCCGAGACATGGTGTGTAAGAAGCCGCGACTGTGACAGAATCGATGCTTTCGAGATGTGGTGTTGGAGGAAAATGCTCAGAATCCCGTGGACCGCCTTCAGAACCAATATTTCCATCCTAAACGAGCTCAAAATAACGAAGCGACTGTCAACAGTCTGTCGCCAGAGGGCCGTCAGCTTTTTTGGGCATATTATGCGATCACCACATCATACTCTGGAAAAACAGATAATTTTGGGCCAGATGGAGGGCAGACGTGCGAGGGGCAGAACACCAATGCGCTGGTCCGATGCCCTAAAGAGGGCAGCAGGTGGATCCATCCAGCACGCATCCCACCGCGCCCATGACCGCGACGAGTGGAGAACCATTGTGTATGGTCACGATCCTCAGAATTGAGGGACCAATCCAGAAGAAGAAGGTTAGATAAAAAATATTTATTGAAAAAAACACAGATTTTACAGAATGTTACAGTTATTGTAAATACACCTTTGATTTCTTGCGCACGATGCTTTGACATAAAGCTGACGACTCGCAAGTTAAACAATTTTGGTTCTTAGTGCAAAAGATTTAAGGACTTTGCTCAGGGACTTCTTTGAGGGCGCGAGCTCGAGTTCTATAAGTCACTTGACGGAGCTGTCATCCGAAGATCACTCACAAGCGTTCCAAAACCAAAACCTTCGTTAAAAGAGATCCTTTTCTTTTAACGAGTGAATTCTCGCACGTTTCGGAACGCTCCTCAGACTTTGGCAGACTTTTGCTCCGCGAATTCGTTACAAGGACTTCGGTTGGGGAAAAGGCGCATCGCATGTAGGCCAAGCACGTAGCTAGCTTATAAAGTTCGACGTTAACTGTTCGGCTCAGCAACGCGGAATATTCGTAAAAATGTGGCCGCGGCCGGCACTGGACTAATACAAAAAACTTGGGCTTTTGCAACTAGCACAGATGATTTATACAGCACTAGCGAAAAACCGCCCCGGCTTTGCACGGGTGCAAAAAATATTATAAACTTTCCGTGAAAAATATCTGAAGGTGAATACGGCTCAAAATCTGTTGCGTACTTAGTTTAGGAGTTACCGGATTTATATAATACTAGCTTTTGCCCGCGACTTCGTCCGCGCAGACTTAGTTTTTTTCCCGTTATCACAATAAAACATAGCCTATAGCCCTCAGCAATAACGTAGCTTCCCATTAGTGAAGCAGTTTTGGAGATTACCCCCTACATACGTACATACTTACAAACTTTTCCTCTTTATAATATTAGTGTTGATAGCTAGTGCCCACGACTTCATTCACGTGGCTAAAAGAAAAAGGATAAACGTGGTGATTTTGTAAATTGTACCTAGCATATTTTTTACCACCTAGTAGGTAGGATGTACTTAAAACACACCCCCTGGACTATCAAAGCGTTGGCCCGAGATCTCGCTCCCGTGAACCACGCGTTGTTACTATCTGCTTCTTGCAAACTGAACGGAGCAAAGATGCAGATACCTACTGTTATAGGCATCTAATTGATTTAACGCGGGTTACCTACATTTCAGGAAACACTCAAAGATTATCTTTTCTTTTTAGCCCTATCCTATTATTTTGAGTCCGCTAAATTGCTACTCCTTATTGCAATCTTTCAGTCTGGGTTGTCTCTGTTCAGTTGGTCTCGCCCCAAGTCTTCGTGCCTTTGTGGCCTTTGTGGCTGTTGTGGACACTGCCTCTACTGATGTTAGAGAGCCCTAATGCGTAGTTTGATATCCAAGTACATCTCGTTTGCTTGCGCTGTTTGGTGAATGAATATTTATCACCATTCGCTGCAGTACGTCACAGGTCTCAACATCTCTCTGGCGTTCTATAAAACTGTAAAAGATCTCCAACAGAGCTAGTAGAGCGTCACCTACTCGTATTATAGGCACAAAGTTACTTAACAGAGAAAAACTTTAAGAAATTTTATTTTATTTTTTATTTTGCATCATACAATTTCAAAGAGAACGATCATAATAATTGGGTTCTGACACCAAAAAATATGAGATAATATCAGGAGATACTTAACGATAATATTTCTATCACATTGAATAGTGTTTTTTTCTATGAGCTGCTCTTCTGAAACACCCAACGCGTCTTCTTAGCATCTACGATACCATAGTCTGAAACAACCGTTTTGAATCGTCGGTCTTATTCTTCTTTCGTGTTAAAAGCGTCACACACACACGTCGCTCTGGGGTCACCTCCAGGAAATCCGATAAGCTTCACTGTGGAGCATCAGGACAGGTATGACGACGCGAAATTGTCGGTATGGTTCAAGATTGGCACAAAACACCTCTTCTGGCTCTATTTCTCACATATCTTTCATGCGGGCAACACCACCACGCAGGAGGTTCAGGGATTTTCACATGCTCCAATCTTCTCGTCAGTCTGAAGTATGTGGAAAGCCTAGCAGAGTTGTCAACAATGAATAGGCGACTATGATATTATGTAAAAGTGCACCTGTCCAGTGTCCAGTCCTAGGTACTTACTTAATGGAAATAAAGCGATCATGGTACTAATGTTACACCATCAATGGCTGATGTTATGCGCCTATGGTCGCTCGGGACTCTACACTTGCACGGTACGCACAGCTGATTTTTTGGTCAGAACATCGTATCTTTATTTTTCTTCGAGGTCTAGTGCATCCTATTCTTCCCTGAATAACCAGCAATCAGCAATGCACTCAACGGACGCCCCATCCCGTCTGGCCAAAAGATCTCAGGATGCAACCGCAACTTTGTAAAGAGCTTTGATAAAACTGCTGGATGCAGAGTTTTTAAAGTAAAGATTTATTGGCTCTTTCAGATTGTAAGTAGCTATCACTGAACTTATGTTTTTTGCCTGTTTTGAGTAATTAAACTTGTAGATTTTTCCTTTATTGCTTTGTTGATATACCATTTTTGTGACAGTGACGGATGACAGCGATAATGAAAAACAACTTCTTCACTGGTTGTTCATCGTTTGAGTTTTGCGGTACATTGCAGCCTGTTTGGTGCATTAAAATTCACTGTTGTCCAGTTTTTGATGGATTTACGAAAGTAAATAGCTCAACGCTACGTGATGACAGAGGGTCTTTGGTATATGGTTTTGTCGTTCACTTTTATACAAATAGCCACTATATGATAATCTTTGTGTGTTTATTTTGCTCCTAAGCACCAAAGCGTGATAATATGTAGCCTATATGTTATTCTGATGTCTCAGCTATCTACATTCCAAATTTCATCCAAATCCATCCAGCGGATTCAGCGTTATAAGGTAACAAACACACTCACTCACTCACAAACTTTCGCATTTATAATATAAGTAGGAAAGTAGGAAAGTAGGAAAGGAATAGGAATAGGATTACAGACGGACGCGAAAGGCGACTTTATTTATACTTTGTAAAGGTATGTAGGGGTAGAGATCTAGTAGCATCTCCATTCACACTTGGGCGTTGCATAGACACGGACATTGGTGAATTTGGGACTAATACTATCATACTTACAACCGAGTCACGAATTATAAAACACAATAAAATGTGTTTTGTTAGAAGATGACGTGACAGAAAAGAGACCTGTGTGGGCGTCATAGAAAGATAGGACAATCATTGACGAACAAACCCATGGTTATGGCATAAAAGAAGCAGTAACCTAACTATTTAATCTCCTGAAATTAACTACGCTGAAAAACACACGATATTCCGTCTATCTGTAGGTAGGTCCCAGGCATTGCAGCGCCGCGTGACGCGTGGTCTCTTCACCCATCTAGTGTGAGTGAAGGTGCCACTGTACGCTGTATAAAACATCGCATTACGGAGATGCAAAGGCCTTAGTAGGTAGGTAGGTGCTGTGGCCTCTCGAGACCCCAGAATCGAGGCGTTGCGGCCGTTTGTAAGCAAATAGAGTACTGCTCTCTTCCTTATACTGTGGTTGCACGATCTACGGCTAAAGGCAGTTTAATGACACCAAGGTATTATAGAAGCATCAGTCGCTTTTAGTGGCAAACTTGACCGACGAGTGCCGACGATGCAAAGACAAAGTGACACAGCGACGACGACACGAAACAACTTTGCTCAACTCATCTTGTAAAAGGTGCCATCCTCCTCATCCCCGAACGAAAGGCGATTCTTTGATAAAACCTCTTTACAGAATATTACCGGTCATTTGCATATTAAGGAGGGATTAAATTCTGTAAGCTGTTCCGCGGAGCCGCCCGCGCCGCAAACTAAACTTTATGTAAATTTTATTATGTTTCCGGAGTGTTCTCGCGAATAGATGGCTTCAAGATAACCTGGCAGCGACGTTGGATGAAGATGTTGATGAAAGTAGCGCTATATCATTGCTGTACTTTCCAAAACTTGTGGATACACCTAAGGTATGTGTGTGTAAGAATGGCCCGTTTTCAAAGCACATTTTGTAAAGCACTTCATGATTGGCGCATAAAGGCGTGTCGTGTACTCGTGTGCCCTTACAAGAACCGGGAAACTACTTTCTTTACGATGTGAAGCGACTAGGAAGTGACAGGTATTAAAAAATTGGAATCAATAAATAGGATGAACAAACTTTTTTGTTTAATTGAACGAGCGAGCGAAGCGAGCGAAGTTCTCCGAGTCTACTGGAACAATCCGGCGTTTGTATGTATGTATGTATGTATGTATGTATGTATGTATGAATGTTCGTTCGACGATAACTTGAGTAAATTTAGTGGGATCGTCACGAAATTTGGTGGGCAGGTAAATAAGGTAAAGTGAATTTTTAAGTTCGAACATGAGCCAAATCGGTCGAGTGTTTGCTGAGATATGGGGTCGCGAGTTCAAAGTTCGGGGCGAACCACTAGTTAAGATCATTTGGTACAATCATTGAAACCTTCAAATACGTGCCCAACGTTTTGCTGCCCCGAAAATCAGCGAGCGAAGCGATAAGTAAGTTCTCCGAGTCAACTTGAACAATCCGGCGTCTGTATGTATTTATTGAATATTGAACGAGCGAGCGAAGCGAGCGAAGTTCTCAGAGTCTACTGGAACAATCCGGCGTTTGTATGTATGTATGTATGAATGTTCGTTCGACGATAACTTGAGTAAATTTGGTCGGATCGTTATGAAATTTGGTAGGCGTCTAAATGAAATTAAAAGAATTTTTAAGTTCGAACATGAGCCAAATCGGTTGAGGGGTTGCCGAGATATGGAGTTGTTAAGTTTATATGGGATCGCGAGTTCACAGTTCGGGGCGAACCACTAGTAATAAAAAGGTCCACTTGCCTCAACCAGGGTTAGCCAGTTAACTCTGAGCTAACGCCAAATTGTATGGAAATGTCAAATTAACTCAGAGTTAGTTGGCTAACCCTGACTGACGCAAGTCCGCCGTAGTGTGTAGGTACTTGAGCCTTATCTGGGTGACATGGTCACAATCATATAACACAATGTGTACCAAACCCGCAAATAAAGATTTTAAAAAAAAACTTTTGCATCTACGTAATGAGATACTATAAATACCTACAGCGTCCAGTGGCACCTTCACTCACATTAGGTCGGTGAAGAGACCACTCGGCGGCGCTGCAGTGCCTGGGACATTGTTTTAGATGGAGTAGGCTTGCCCAGAACCTATACCATTCTGACAGCTTCCCACAAGTCAAGTGTGGAGCCAACTAAGCCGCGGGTTTCCTCACGATGTTGTCCTTCACAATTAGCGAGTGGTTTTAATTCTTCAAATTCACAAATGTACGTACTAACTATGAAAAGAAAGTAGATAGGCTGAAATGGCCTTAGGTATTTATAACTTTGTAATTTATTGTTTTCATGTGGTAGGTCGAAAATCTAAACAATCTATTTATGTAGAAGGTATAACAGTGAGCGACACGGTAGGATACCCCTTTTTGTTGGATTGATGCACATTCCGGGATAACAATAGGAAGCAAAAACAAAAGGTAGGTAGATCTCAATAGAGCAATAGCTATTCTTTTTTTGGCACTCCATAAAATTGTTCTTCTAATAGGTATAATAGCTACTTACTAATAACTACCTACTGTTTCGTTCAACTTATTAGGTTCCTATAAGCTACCTATAAAAATTCTCTGTGGATGACGATGCTGGTTTCACAATTTTATTAACTAGTGGTTCGCCCCGAACTTTGAACTCGCGACCCCATATCTCAGCAACCCCTCGACCGATTTGGATCATGTTCGAACTTAAAAATTCTCTTAACCATATTTACCTGCCTAAATTTCGTGACGATCCGACTAAATTTACTCAAGTTATCGTCGAACGAACATTCATACATACATACATACATACATACAAACGCCGGATTGTTCCAGTAGACTCGGAGAACTTCGCTCGCTCGTTTAACTATGCCATTGTACCTTATAGGTACTGTTTGTTTTCTTTAATTAATTAAAAGAAATCAAATCACGTCACGAGTGGGCCGATGGGCTGTCCTTATACGTCGCTGACCGCACTTATGGACCTACCACACGCACGAGGTTCACCACAGTTTTGCCTGCTCAAATCAGGGGCATTAGCCTGTAACACAATGGCGTCCCAGCTAGAAGGACGAAACCGGGATTTTTTCCTTGTTCTCTTACAACCAGCTAACTAATCCTCTAGAATTAGACTCATAATATTATTTGCTGTACTACAAAAACATTAAAAGGACCGACACTGGACCGACAGCATTAATAAATCGTAATCGAAACCGTCAACCGGGAGCCCATATTGGCACCATTGCGTTACAGGCTAAGGCCCCAGCTTGTGTAATGAACACTGCGCCGCGTGTAGTTGGTAAGACCACTTTAAAATGAAGGTAAGACGGTAGCATGCGCCAAGAGTGTGAGTGTGGACGCGCAGTGTTCAGCGTACAAGCTGGCTTGCACAGGTAAAACTGTGGTGAAGCTTGTCCGTGTGGTAGGCCCATTACCGCATTGAAAAATCGCCGTAGATAACTGGGCGATATTCACACTCAAAATTCCCTCGTCGTGGCACCGAAATTAACCCCTCCTGCCATATCGAGGCCGGCCCCACGATTTAATTAAAAGAATAATTATGTTTGCCAACAAACCCTAATATAATGTCGACGTGGGTAAACAGGTAGGTATGCAAACATAAATAAAAAACGGGGTAAATTATGTCCGTGCTAAACCCGGGGATTTAACCTGGAAGCACATGTACAAAGTTTGTATAGCCGGAGTAAGGGGGATGTAGGATGTATTATTTCAATTTACGGCAGGAGCATGAGGGAGCTAAGTTCTGTAATTTCCTTCAGAAACAGACTGAACTTTTGGCTCGGTCAGCCTATGCATGCATCGCTGCTAACCGCTGCTATAGAGATACCTTGGTACGGTCGGCCACAGTCATAGATACCCCATGGCAGCTCTTACAGTGCGCGGCATTAGGGCGCCAATAGAACAAAAGGGGTATCCTAGCATGTGGCCGACTGTACACACGACAGCACGGCTTACACTTACGTTGCAAAGTAAACCGTGTATGTAATGTATAAGCAACGTGTTTATTTTAGCTTTAGGGTGTATGAGCTGTAAACATCGATGTGGCCGATCCGATCTTGATAAGCTAGCTAAACATAATGCTATAGGAGCTTCCTGTGAGTCCACAGAGACAAGGCTAATCCATCTTGCATTTGTTATTCAAAGAGCCTGTAGTACAGTGGCCAAGCAGCTGTAACCCTCTTTTCATAAATTGTTTAAATAATTCAACAGGATATTAATTCCAGGAGAAATGCTAAAAGTTTTACCCCTACTCTCTACCATTGAGGCAAACCCGGTATTTTCCAAACTAGGTAGGCACAGTGAGCGGTATTGCGGTTACCCCACCTTAGCTCTTATAGCGGGTTGGATACGTGCTATTATAGAAAAAATGGGTACCCCCTGGTGTCGCCGATTGTAGCCACCTAAATTAGAGCACATTATTACAGCGCGGGAGAATAAGCTACGGTGTAGCCAGCGCACCTGCAACGGGCTACGAGCTACGCTACGACTGCTCGACGATACAGCCAATTTACTTTTCAATATCGTAGACAAAATCGAATCCAAGTTCTTAAGTTTCTTGGTAGTTTCGAGAGAATTGCAGTGCAGTCAATACAGGTCCGGCAATATGGGCTAAGGTAGATGATCTAGAATGTTAGTGATGTAGGAACCAAAAGCTAAATACAGCTAATAGAAGTCACATGTGCGAGGTGCGACTACGAACGGTCGGTAGATTTTCCTTGAAACCAAGTTGGCTACGCTCGTCTACAAGAAAATTAAAGGTTGAAGATAAATAAGCATTTAGGCAGGCTCGGAAAAACAAACGTCCAATCCAACCCAACAAATAACTAAAGTGACAGACACTCAAAGAAATCCACACATAAAGCACCTCCAAATTGTGTTATGACCGAGCCACGGCGCGTTTGTTTCGCACGAAATATAAAAACGAGTGTGTACAAAAAGATTTTGTGAACCATAACAGCAAATAGCATTAACGCGTCGGGCGGGTGGCCCGATGATTGATCGCCGTGCCGCCGCGCCGCTGCCGCGCGACAAAAACACTTTTCTATCTGCGGCTTCCCCCAGCTCCTGTGTTTTTGTGAAACTGACTGCTTGGCCTCCATTCACGCACACACAGTGCGTCCACACCAAATTGTGTTGGCATCCCAAAATCAGCAATTTTGTTCGCAGATTTTATCTTATTTGTCGTCTTTTTCGATTTCAAACATTTCAGAAGATAATAATGTGCAGAGTTATTACATAGTAAAGCCCGCCATTTTTTCTCTTCCAACAAGCTTAGCATAAGATTTGGTCAGAGCGTATCCATGGGTTTATTACTCTATCCATCCCACTCTACGTCAAACAAAAGAGTGAGATAGCTAGAGTTATAAACCCATGGATACAACCTCCAACAAGCTCCAACCTAGTCTTATGCTACTACGCCTGCTGTGCTAGGTATATCCACAGGTTAGTTTCCATTGAAAGAACCCATACATTATTATTTTCCCCATTGCTGAATAGATTCTTCGAAAGATGTTTTTTTTTTAAATTGACCTTTTTATCTCCTAGGCTCGGAAAGTACAACATAATATTATCATTTCCTCGCTTTGTGAGATGAAAAGTTGTGTTCGCACAGATGCAATATTATTTGCAAAATTGCAACTCGTGCTTCTGAATACCTCTCTACGCATTCTTTAATTTTTTTTATTTTAGAAACCTTCGCTAGTTCCGTATTCAATACAAGCACCTCGCTGCAAACAATAATTTGGCATCCTTATTAACAAATAACTATTGCTGTGGTTAAAAGCAACTTTCTCACTTCTTGGAGAGTAGAGGTAGAGTGTAACGGTGCGCGGTCGACGCGCGACGGACGACGCGTCCTTTCGCGGAAAAAGACACGGAAAAACCCCAACATTTTCCTTCTTGCTTCGGCTTTGTACACCGTATTTCTGTGATTTTAACATAACACACCTACATACACCTACCATCACCTATCTACCATTATCTACCTTGATACTTTTTCACGCTATTGGAAGTATTTTGTATGTCTATCTCTACATGGACTGTATGGACGATGACACAGAGGGAACGGGAAAGGCTGGAAGCTTTCGAGATGTGGTGTTGGAGGAGAATGGAGAGGATATCTTGGACGGAAAGAGTGTCAAATGAGCAAGTCCTGGAAAGAGTAGGGGAGAGGAGAACGTTGATGAAGACAATAGAATGCAGAAGAGGAAAGATGCTAGGCCACTTGCTACGTTACGACAAATTCATAACCAACATAATAGAAGGAAAGAGAGGTAGAGGGAGACCACGAAGAAGCTACTTTGACCAAATTAAAGAGAAGGTGGATGTCGTGACGTACCAGGCTGCAAAGGAACTGGCCTGTGATTGAAGTGCATGGAGAATGCTGCACCGACAAGAGGATAACTCTTATGATGATCTCTACATACCTAGTATAAAACAAAGTCGCTTTCCGCGACCGTCTGTCTGGCTATATTCGCTAACTCCACCTAATATTTTTCTCCGATTTCGATGCGGTTTTCACGATCGTCTAGATATAATTCCAATGAAGGTTTATACGGTCGGCCACATTCACAGATACCCCATGGCAGCTCTTACCGCGCACGGAATAAGGGCGCCAATTGAACAAAAAGGGGTATCCTAGCGTGTGGCCGACAGTACATACTTTTTGCATCCGTGCGAAGTTGCGAAGCCGGGACAGGTTGCTATGTAGACCCGCCCCGGCTTGGCAACTTTACAAAGATAAACAATAAACGATAAGATAAGAAAAAAAAAATTAAACATTTATAATAAGTTCCAAAAAATCACTCGGGACAGGACTTGAACCCGCAACCTCTCGCATACCGTGCAGGCGCTCTATCAACTGAGCTTCCGAGTCAAATAACTGTCGTTGCGAATTTCTTCAACTAGTCTCCGTCTACGGGTTAGTGTTTTAGAAAAAACAAAAAGTGTAAAAAAGTAATTAATTAAAAAAACACATAAATTATACAGATAGTTACAGTTTCAGTGATTGTAATAATGGTTAGAGTGCAGTACAGTAATGATTATCCGCTGGTCTCCGCGCTACATTTACATGTGTGTTGTGGAGGCCTAGATTGACGAAATTCTAAGTTATGTTTAGATGTATAAGTTTAAACATGTATAAATACTAAAGAAAACATTTTAGTGAGGACTTGAATCCGCACTCTCTGGCGAATGAGTCTGTTCTTTGTTACCACTCGTGTGTATCTCTTGAAGACAGTTCTCCAATTACCGTGGAAAAGACTTATCAAGGACCTCATTTCCACGAACAATACACGCAGATAAAAACAATCGTACATATCGACCTACCTAATGCTAGCACTTCACTCTGTGTTACGTATTGGATTCCCTACAACATAAATACTTTTCGGTGAATTCCACTTAGCCAAGTGCCAGATTGCGGGAATTTCTTAATATTTTATTGAACGCTCACTATTTTATTAATCCTTTATTTCAGCGAGTTAAAACTGGATAATTTCGAAAAGTTGTTGGACTGATATCCTATTTTACAGAATTATTTTACATATAGCTACCAAGCTACCTTTTTTGCCGTTTTTTATCAGTCACCCACCATTCTCGAACGTCACAAAATAAGTATTTACTCTACATTTGCGTGAAGTAAATGCAATAGTGCTTTATGCGTAAGGTAGGTAGATAGGTGTAGGTAGCTAGACAGGCACCGATACGTATCTCAGTTCGTTGTGGTTTGTGGTAAAACTTTTCGGGGGCTTTTGGTGTTTGGCACCATCTAAGTAGGCTATGCTATCCTTGAGTATTGGAGATTATCTCATCTTATCTCACTAATAATGTGTGATTGATACTTTTTCACGCTGGCCCGGCTAAATCAAATTGGATGTAATTGAGTGAGGAGTGGAACCAGACTTCGTCCACGCGGACGAGGCTGACAGAGGGTCTGTAGACTATGGAGGGATGGAAAAAAAGCGATGAGGAAAATTAGGAGTTAAAATAAAAACTCTTCATAAAACAACTTAGTATTGAGTATTTATGAACAAATTGACCTTTGAAACAGGGGCTAGTTATCGAAGTAGGTATCAAAGATAACTCATAAAACCAATGTTTTCTTAAAAAATATATGTACCTAATCAATATCTTTATCGCAAGTCATTGCAAAAAAAAATATGAAAAACGTCAAACAAAAAATTTATTTATAGTTTTGGCGGCCTTACCCACATACCTATCTACCTAACCTAACCTATCAGTTAGTAGACAGTAGTAGGTAGATATCAAATTTGTTAGATAGGGGGTTAAAATCAGGGACACACGAACAAATAAATTCAAAGTTTCAATATTCTGGTAAGTATAAACTCTATGTAAACTCTAATCCAGAATCAAATTTCGTTATTTCGTCTGGTCACCGACTCACTATATTATACACTGAGTGACTGTCTCATCGAGATTAAAGGATTTGTCAGGGAAAGACGAAACGAAAAAACATGGTTTATCTAATTTTATTCGCTAAAATGATAAAATGGAGTTTTACCGGCTTTTCTACCCTTAAGCGAAAAAGTATTCGTGTAGTTACGGAACGGTACCCAGGAAATTATGTACACACGACAGCACGTCAGACTGAACATTCAGACATTCTTGTTGTAAAGTCGCCCGTAACGTAACCGAGTAGAGTGCTAGCATGTAAGGGTCGACGTGCTATCGTGTGTACCTAATATAAGAACGCGTAAGTAGTAAATAATGTATCTTCAGTTTAAATATTCTAGTTTACTTACCTAATATCTACTAGATCCAGAATGACGGTATTTCGTCACTGACTCACTATACTATATCTACTGACTGACTGACTCATCGAAATTACAGGAATCATATGGGTAAAAATATAGGGAAAACCGGAACTCAAAAAACCCGGTTTATTTCCCTAAATGATAAAATGGGGTTTTCTACTCTTCAGCGAAAATGTCTGCGTGTAGGTTCTTTCTTTCCTCTGTGGTGTAGGTAACTACAGGGTGCAATCTAAGTCAATAGCGGAGCTTTCAATTCAATTTTTGGGCGAAATGTCGACTATTTCTGCCAGAGTCAGGTCTTGACACGACATGCGCTTAAAAGTATAAAAAAGGAACGAGCGCATAAAATAAAAGGATACTTTCTTATTTTGAGCTTTACACGTCGTAGATTCAAGCAGACGTACCTATACAAAAACTTTAAGTGGGCTGTCTACTGATCAATACAAACAAGTAAGTGGTTATTAAAACGGTTTCAATTATTTTGAAAGGTACCCGAAAAATAAGTTTCCAGTAAATAGGCAGGTTTTTTTTTCGTACAATTATTTTTGTCTCTATTTTGACCAATTAAAATTGGGGTAAAACAAAAAATTATTACTTTGTAATCCGTGTTTTAGTCAAAAACAGCAACTCTATCAACCAGTGGCGGTTTGCTTTTGGGGGGGCTTGAACCCAATGAGCGGAGGTTTTCAAGATAAAAAAGAATACAACATTTTGACGGTCTCAGATGCTTTTGGGGGGGGGGGGGCTTGAGCCCCTTAGTGAAATGAGTAAAAGGTTTCGCTGCAAAGCTCTCGATGCTGAGAGGAGAGCCGCTTGAATCCCCCGCATCTGAACATTACCGATTCGCTGCAAACGTCCCAAGAAGACTTAAGTACTCTAGTCGAAAGTTAGGTACTTGAGAGTATACTAAGTAGGTTCTACCTACCTAAATGGTGGTAACAGCGCGTCGAGCGAGTAGCAAGAATAAACGCTCTACCGACTACGGAGTAGACTCTACACCTCAAGTCTGTAACGCAAGCAATGGAGTTTCGATAGGTTTGTTTGACAAACTATTTGTTTTTAACCAACTTCAAAAAAGGGGCCCTCAGGAGGTACAGTCGGCCACACCTTAGGATACCCCTTTTTGTTCAATTGGCGCCCTTATGCTGCGCGCGGTAAGAACTGCCATGGGGTATCTGTGACCGTACACCTAGGGCATGCACCCGGTTCCACCCGGTTCCGAAATACCCGGGTATACCCGGTTCTGACGAGGTATCTGCAGAACCGGTTCCGAAAAAGTATACCCGGTTCCCCCGGTTCTTTATAAAAATCTAAAAAGTTACTTAATTCCGCAATAATAGCTGCATTTCCTCGGCCCAATTCCGATGATAAGTGCAGGGGTATTGTCAACCTCATAATGCACTTGTCAAGGAACGAAAATTATGAAGTTATCAGCACAGATGAGGTGGGAAATGTAGGCAAAAACGATGTTATTCTTGTCCCAGCCTCGACGGCCTTAAGTTCGAGACCACGTAGACGTAGACATCAATCAGTATAGAAATTGCGATGTTTGAAAATGGTGGAAGTTGTTGTAGCAACCTTTCGCTAGCATATGTAGGTATTACTATTTGATGATGATTCCATCCGACCGGATTCGGTCACGGTGACTGTTGCGGCTGGGGAAGGCGTCGGTCATTTGCCGTCATGTGGCTTATGTAGCCTATCTTGGCTGTAAAAGGGCGGTTTCACCTTCTTCTTTTATCCTTTTACTCCTCCGTGGAGTCTGGGGCTGACACAAGGGCTTTCCATTTGTCTCTATTCATAGCTAGGGAGGGTAGCTCTGGCAAAGTTGATCCCTTCTCTTTCGTCTCAGAGAGAACGGATCTTTTCCCCTGGGACGGTCTTCCGGGTCGTCGTGAGCCTCCGGCGGGTTTCCAGTCGGCAGCCACTTTCGGGTTGTGGTGATCGGGTCTACGCAGGGTATATCCCAGCCAACGCCATTTGCGGTTTCTGATGTCTTGGGCTACGGGTTTTTGTTTGGTGATCTACCACAGTTCGGCATTTGAGATGGTGCCAGTTGTTGGGCCAATGTCTTCGTAAGATGCTTCTTACACAGTTGTTGACGAAGACCTTGATCTTGTGTGATACAGCTTTTCCGACCTTCCGGGTTTCGCAGCCGTTCATTAGGGCCGTTTTCACGTTGGAATTGAATAAGCGGATCTTCTTGGTTCTAAGAATGCTAGGACTTTTCCAGATGTCTTTTAGTTGGGCAAAGGCTCGTCTAGCTTTTTTGATACGCCTTTCAACATCCCGTTCAATCCCTCCTTGCGGTTGCACCTACACGTTAAAATTCCATTGGATTAGTTATACTGTATGGCCGCTGGCGGTCTTCATCTGAGTTCATCACGTGTGGCATCAAAAGCAGCTCTTCGTCTGGCATCAAGAGCAGCTCTTCGTTTGGCCGCAAACTCGGAGATGTTTGATTTGTATATGGATTTAACGGTTTCACTTACTTTTACTTTTTTTTTATTTGACTGTATGCCACCACACGGCTCGGTCTTCAGCCTGCTCTTCCCATGTCAAATGGTCGATTGCACAGCATTTCATGTGGCGTTGCTGCACGTCCTTAAACCTAAGGTACTGCCCGCCTTTCTTGAGCATATGCGTATTTAAGAGCTATGCCGCTAACAAAGTGTGGTGCCTGAAAGGATATTCTCCTCAGCAGGCTAAATTTGTAATCGTTTACGCAGCTCGCTAAGTGACAGGAGCTTAGACGCGGTTAGTTATTGATCCTGACTGTGTAGTCTGATTTTGTATAAGATAATTATATTTTTGGAGTTCCTTTATTATTCCTGTTATTTCATGATAACAATGCCAGTTTTTATTTCATACCTGTTAATAATGTCATATCCAGCCTATCCTTTCAGTTTTTCAGTGATTTATTTGATTATTATGAAACTTACAGTTTTATCGGTCGGAACCGGGTAGAACCGGGTTACCCGGTTCCGACTGCTCCCAGAACCGGGTATCAAAAATCTGGAACCGGAACCGGTTCTGCACGCCCTACGTACACCCGACAGCACGTCCAACCCTTGTTACACGATAGCGCTCTACTCGGTTACGTTACGGGCGACTTTACAATAAAAGTCTAGGTAATAAATAGTGTACTTAGGTGTCATTTTAATTATGATAGATAATTTTAGGTAGAAAATTAGAAAAATTTAAAAAAGTTTTTCAATTAATATTTGTGTAGTGTGACATATCAAATGAAAGGACCTGTACGTGCAGCATGGTAAGCCCGAGATAGGCCCTTCTCTATGCAAAACTGTCAACTTGTCGGTCGGGCTCGAGTTGGCTCTACGCCAACATGGCGATGGAGACAAAAATACAACATTTTTATTAAAAATGGCAATATCTACTTTCTGCTCGACATGACCCTAATCTATTGCCATCTCGAGTCCCGCCCGCCATGCTCGCACAATAGACATGGCACGTCTGTCACTCGAGTTCGAGAGAGTGTCAAAACGACCATGCTAAGCATATAGGTATTCTAAGCGTCACAAATGTATTTTTTATAATTTTAACATACATAGTTTTGAAGTTATTTAAGAAAATACGCGTAATTTGACCAACCGGGCCTAATTTTTTTGAAAAAATACAGAACATAGAGCTTACCCATTACAGGAAAACCTAAGAAGTCTCTTTAAAGTTACAAAATAAAATTGTATTCAGTACGGAACCCTTAGTACGCGAGCCAGACTCGCAGTTAACCGGTTTTTTTTTATTTATTTCAAGTGAGCGTACGTACCCCTGACGTGCGCTCACTTGATTTTACCATGAAAGTGTAAGAGGACTCTACTTACCTATCTACTTACGTAGGTAAGTAGGTAGGTACATAGATAACGCGTTCAATTCAAATCAATGTATGAGCCAAATCAATATCGCCACGAGTTCTTAAATTCTACCTACTTATTTCATAATTGAGAGGTCAGAAGTTCGATTCCCGACCAACCTCGGAGCTCGCGCTGAAGGATTATGAAATGGCACGAAGCCAAGCCCACCAACGTTGAACGAGACTCAACCCTTTCTTAACTCGATAAAGCGATATCGGTAGCTAGACGGGGTCGCAAAGAGCCAAATCATAACGTAACACATTCAGGGGCCTTAGCCTGTAACGCAATGGCGTGTCTATGGCGTCCCAGTAGAATAATAACACCGGGGTATCTTAGTTTTTCTCCTACAACCAGCGAACTAATCCTCTAGAATTAGGCCCGGTTTCTGAGTTGAGAATTTTACTAAGCACATCGCTCTGTCACGCTCTTTTGTGAGAAATCTGCAAAGACAGGACAGGACGATACTTACCCATTTGCTTAGCAAAATTCTTAACTCAGAAACCGGGCCTTAGAATCAGAATATTCTATGCTGTACTACAAAAACATTAAAAGGACCGACAGCATTAATAAATCGCAATTGAAGCCGTCAACTGGGAGCCCTTTTGGCACAATTGCGTTATAGGCTAAGGCCCCTGGATCACCAAACCCGACTTGTTAGGTACCTACCTACCGGTGAATTTCTAAATCAGGCCATCGCGAATTTGAATTCGAAGAGCGTACCGTCGCTCCCTCGTTTTCTTAGCATCAGATAATGACGAGTCCCGAGGTCGCTTTACCAGAGAATAAATAGAGGCAGGCACCTAAGCTTAAGTCAAGTTTTTTTTTAGAGAAAACAGTCTGTTAGTTTTCGATATTGTTTGATTTTGTTTAATGACCTACTTACCCATCAGCCCCTCTACCCTTGACGCATTTTTCCAATACGGCCGAATAAAGCGCAATTTACAAAATTTCATATTTTACAAATTAAGACGCATTTTGTATTTTTATTCAATAAAACAGCCTTACTTTTGAATAAACATTACAAAGTGTTTAAAATCAAAGCATTACTATGCGAATTCAAAGAGAAATTCATTTTAAAACTATTTCAATTTGATCGCAATAGCGGCAAGGGTAACCCCCCTGCTAGGGGAGCACAACGTCACGATAAAAGTTTTATCCCGCTTTCGAGTGGCGGGGCATCTCGCTTCACAGCGGTGAAATAAAGCAAGATGGCGCAGCTAGCCGATAGTGGGATATAATCCGTGCGGGATCAGAATGGGATAATACCTTTTGGAACTGAGACGCTCGCGGTCCTGTAGCGTCAGCATTTCGGAAAACTCTAGTTGTCTATGGCAAACTCGCGTCGAAACTTGCTTGTGTTTTCTGTGCGCGTGGGTGTCTGCTCGAGTTTTATCACGTTTTATTCAATTAATGCAATAACATTGAATCCTTTTAGATTACAACCATTAAACATTTTTGTGTATTTCCAATTTCATAACCCTATGATAGAACGTAGAACTATAAATTTTTATACTGACGCTACTCGAGAACTGTCATTTTCGATTCAGTTCCAAAAGGTATTATCCCATTCTGATTCCGCACGGATTATAAAACTTATATCGTGACGTGTTCCCCTAGCTAGCTGAATCTGAAACGGTTTATCAACAGTCGACCTTGCTTTTTCTGTGGACTAGGGGCGGTTGAGTACAGACAATATGCACCTAAGTAGGTACAGTCGGCCACAGTCTCAGATACCCCTTTTTGTTCGATTGGTGCCCTTATGCCGCGCGCGGTAAGAGCTGCCATGGTATATCTGAGATTGTGGCCGACCGTACGTACCTTCCCTATAATACCGAACACCCCGCATTCGCTTATGTCTACCTCCGACATTGCACGCTTTAACTAATTTCTGATGGAAGATAGGCTAGACAATCCACAGCCATCTAGATACAGACGCGTAGGTAAGCACAAACAATAGGTTTGGTGAAGTAGATTAGGCAGGCACACATCTGGCCATTTGAGATTGGGAGATTATGTAGCTACCTATATTATGTATAGATCCAAGGTAGTGCTTTGTACAGTCGGCCACAGTCTCAGATACCCCTTTTTGTTCGATTGGCGCCCTTATGCCGCGCGCGATAAGAGCTGCCATGGGGTATCTGAGATTTTGGCCGACCGTACCTTATTGAAAGACAAGTACCTTTGCTCTGCTAGCCGCGCCAGATTTTTTTTCCCATTTTCCCAGTTGTGGGACACTCTACGGGCTACGTAATAAAACAGAAGCACCATTTTCATTCGCAAGAGTCTAGCAACTCTAGCAGGTGATTAGCGAAAGTCTAGCAGGGGGCTAATTCTCGGCAAACTCGTATTCGACACACACATCTAGAAGAAAAAATCTCATCTCATTTCGATCTCGACTGCTCCGGACCACTCAAGTCATGTCGATCGAAAAAGGTAAACATCTCGCAGAAATCTCGTGCCTCATGTCGAGGATGACTTAGTGAGAATAGGAGATAATAATACCTTTTACATTTGCCGCAAAAAGGGATTTTTGCTTCGAGATGGGTCGAATGCGAGATTCCTCTGTGCAGTGTGTACTAAGAAGGCACTAGATAATTAAAATAACCACCAACAATTTTTATGATTATGTAGCTAGGTCTAGGTTTAAGGTTTTAGTTATAGGTAGTTAGTCTTAGAAAGGTGAGTGCTGAAAAACAGCGTCGTCAAGAAGCGTGTACCTAGTACGCGAAACTCTGACGGCACATGCTGAGCACGCCACCTTTTACCTCTTACACATGTTAAGTAAGTAAGTAAGTAAGTAAGTAAGATATTTATTCACAAGATAAAACACAGTACAATGATACTAAGTTTAATAATGTAAATAGCCATTAAGTATTCATAAATTTGTTAACTTTTTTATGTGCATTGAGGTAATAAATGTCTTTTATCTTTTATCTTTATCTTATTCCCGAGAATTAGCACCCAGGAGTCTAGCGAGTCTAGCGAAAGTCTAGCGAGAGTAGTGAGACTGAAAAAGTGAGCATCACTACCAAAAGGTACTCGTAAAGTCGTGGTTCAGTTAAACCAGAGCGGATGCTGAAGGGGCTCGGTGAGTGACGGCGGCGCATCGTCGGCCAAGCGGAGTTTGCCAGGCGGCTCATTGTGAGTTTGACGTAGCGATCGATGGGACGATAAAAACAGTGTTCTATCTCAGAAGACTTAAGCCGCTGAAAAGCGGTAAATGGCAGACTCTACTACCTATTTACATAACTTCTCTTGGAGGCGACCCCTACCTAGCGCAATCAAGTTGGCGCGTGTATTGAGCGCGAAGTTGGACGCTTTTGACACAAGAGCGCAGAACGGCGACGCGAAATCAAAAATCACTTCTCATTCTAAGTACAAACGACAGCACGTCAGACTTTTGTTGCTAAGTCGCCCGTAACGTAACCGAGTAGAGTGCTACCGCGTAAGGGTCGACGACGTGCTGTCGGTTTCGTCACCCTCAGTTTTTTCGCATATTTTCAAATGTTAAAACGAAATTCGTGTATTTCTTGCTTTTTGTGTCAACCTTGGCAAGCACGCTTTTCTCCTACGAGCTACGGCTTATCGCCTATCGCTGCTGCTGTAGGTACCTACGAATCGATATTTATCGTCATCGTAAGATGGGACTCGCAATAGGCCCACAGATGAATCTGTATGCCGCAGCCGCGCCGAGACGTGCTCCCCAGATAAATAGGCTCACTCGGTTAAATGGACCACCCCGGGGCTGACCTTCCACAGATAAAACTGACTAATAAAACTTTTTTATTAAAAAGTCGCTTTTAAATCGCGCCATCTAGATGGATTGGATTTCTTTTAAATTGTTCTGCGGCCAGCGAAATGTCTGCGGCGTTTTATCTACAGGGTGCAATCGAATTCGATGGCGGAACTTTAAGTAGGCTGTCTACTGATTACTACAAGCAACTTGAACGCACGACAGCACGTCAGAGTGTACACTTTTGTTGTAAAGTCGCCTGTAACGTAACCGAGTAGAGTGCTAGCGTGTAAGGGTCGACATGTTGTCATGAGTACTAGGTATACCTAAGGTAGACTCAGTAGGTACCTACTGCACCAAATGTATGGAACAGCAGTTTTTTTTTTGCACACGACAGCACGTCAGAGTGCTGGCGGAAAGCGACGGTGCCGCCAAAATTCTTCGATTGCACCCTGTACATAGGACCTTTTCCTCAGACGGGGTCGGGGTTCGATCCTGATTGTGCCTCACACGCCTGTACTCTATTCAGTTACGTTACGGGCGACTTTGCAGTGAAAGTGGAAGCGTCTACAAGCTCTTGACTGTACCAAATTACCCATGAGATGTCGAAGCTTATTTGCAGCGTTTTTTCTCGCGGATTTATTAAATTATATTTTTTCTCAGCTGGTATCGATTCTCCATTACTGAATTGATATTATCACTTTGACTGTATTGACTGTATTTATCTATCACATAATAATTTATGGACAAAAACGAGTGATTAAATGAGGCTATACATACGAGTACAATGAGCAACAATTCAGCAATTCAGAATATCTTTACAAAAAATATAATCTTACTGAATACCATTTTTAAACCTAAAATACTAGCTAACAATTTGTTTCAAAACCCCCTGTCTGATAAGCGTTTGACATTCAGATGTTGGCAGGAAGTGTCTGCTATTCTTCTTCAACATAACAACGTCACCGTCTTCCAATTCCAACTTGCCATAGTCCATAACACACAGTACTTCAACAAACAACGATTTGGGTGGCTTGAGGTTCTCAGTCAAGTCAATGCCACTGTATCCGATGTCTTTTCCTAGTGAACGCATGTAAGTTGCTAGGTTTGTAGAGTATTTGGAAAACCATTGGTACTCAGCGTCTGAGAGAAGCTCTCTGATGTCTGTTGGGAGTACTGAGCCAAACTCCCAGCGCAGTGTTTTGATCTTCATCATGCGGCTATGCAGGTAAGCGAGTAGGCAGCGTTTGTTGCGCTCCAGGGCTGCATGTCGGACCTGCACGGAGGTCCACAGGGCTCTGTTCTCGGTGGTAGCGTTTCTGTAAGAGAAACAGGATCAGTTCCATACCATACCAGGATGACTATTTCATAAAATACATAGAAAAATCAAGTCTTTTTGTATTGTATTATCCAAATCATATCCACATTTACGTTATAAGTACTGAAGAACAGTTTTGACTCATCTGTCCGACGCCCATTTAAACCTGGTACTTACGGATAGTAACCCATTATTACCAGGTTTAGGTCAAATAGTATTTACTAGGTAGGGCAGCTGTAGGTAAACACTTACGCATCGTTCATGTTCATCTTGAATAGCATGTGCATCTCCTCCAATATTTGTCGAAGTTTATCATCCTGAAATGAGACAAACATCACAAGCATAACTTGAAGGTATGTGATAAAATTGATATACTGCAGTCTGCAGTGCAATAAGGTTGGGTTGCCAAGTCAAGTGAAGATGAGTTGGGAACCTAATAGTATGTAAGAAATCTTGACACGCACGTTGTGCCAGAGGTAGGTAGCGGGTTCAAAGCCCGTCTCGAGTGAAAATATTTAATTTCTCGACACATTTAGCATGTTTTTCAGCTTAAAAAAAACTAAAAGTAACAAGCATGTTCTTACTCACATTAAAAAGGTCTATCGTCTCAGGATTTCTTTCTGCTTCCTTTATTAGCTCTATCACCTTTTCACCGAACATTGGAGATTTTAATTCTGGTATATATGAGCGCAAAATAACAAAAAAAAACGATTTCAATAAAACCGCGAGAAACACTCAAATGTCAACAAACACAATAAAAAAAACTCGAATCAGCCAGTCAGCCACAGACAAACTAACTCGAGTTCTGCCAGCTTTTTTGTAATCTGTGTGCCAGAAACTGTCAAAAACCGCTTAGTAGGGCTGCCAGCCTATGGTCACAATTTCGCACAACAGATTGTTGATTCTTGGGTCATGAGCAGTTAGTGGCGTAGCTACATAGGGGCAAGGAGGGGCAATGTCCCAGGGCCCCCAAGCTCGCACCCTGGTCCCAAACCTTATTGAACTAGCTAAAAATTATTCCATCTTGGTGAGTCCAAGTGATAATCACTAAATCTCACACAAGCTCCTTTTTCATTAGGTACCAGACTAAAACCGATTTCTACGTTTTCATACTTCTTGAAGTGCGTTAGAGACTGAATTTTTGAAATACTTGATACTTTACAGTAGCGGGCCCTTGACCCTGTAACGTTATTAAAAGATCCATTCAGTATTCAAAGTAGTGTAGGTACAACAAAGTTGGTGAATTTAGAGCATATTAGTGAAGGAGATCTGGATCCGGGATGGAAATATCATCCTACGCGTGACTTTAAAAATGGTAAAGCTGGTAAATTTTCGAGCACGCTGCGCTATTGATTAAATTGATCAAATCCTTTACGTAAATGATGAACGTTCTCGCATCTCGATTACGATATTTACGTATGAAATGGAATATTTTCGGGCGCGCTGCGCGCGGCTTTTCACTTAGAACCAATAAAATGATGGAAATATCACATTCAAGAGTGGTTGTTCTCTATTTTAACAAGGTGTTTGTAAAGTGACACCCGACTCCAGGGGTGGACATGATACTGAAGCCAAAAAAATTTAAAAAAACACCTTGTATATTTTGACTTGATCAAACCTAAACAGTTTAGTTGGGGCCCCAGTTTATTTTTTGCCCCAGGGCCCCTTGTCACCTAGCTACGCCACTGGTCATGCATGTCTGCAGTCGCGGATTAGCCACGTAGCAGGAGTAGCAAGCAATTGCTACGGGCCCCGCGCGCTTTCTGATCATAAAAAAAGGCAATTTAAATAGATTTAAAAAAATTCGGGCGCGCTTCGCTCGTTTTTTTCTTGTCCAAACTACAAGGGCCACCAATTTTCAGTTTCAGAAATTGATATTGTTTTCTTTTTTAAGCTAAAAAATATTCAATTATATGCTTAAAAGATGCATTAGAAGAGGGTAAGATCAGTTTTCCTTGAAGCAAATGTGTAATAAGATTGTAAAGGTTAGGAATCACTACGTGAAAATAAAATGAAACATCATGATTTGTTGTACTAGGTGATTTTTCAGGGCGAGGTAGGACAAGTGGGTATGTTATGGGGGAGAAGACAAGGTTTTTAGGGCGCATAATTAATTTTATTATGAGTACACAAGCCGAATTTAAAAATGATTGTATTTGCCCAAAAAGGGGTTACCTGGCAATACTGCCGATTTGACAGCTTACTTTTCTAATCTGTGGTCGTAAGTGACGTATGCGTATCGTATGACGTACACAGAAAAATAATATAGTGATGTATTGCATTAGCTATCGATAACATGATAATAATGAGCCCTTTTCACGGCTGTCAAATTTAGCTTTTTCTGAAAATATTTATTAATCTGTGTAAGCGAAATTTGACAGCCACATCCCGGTTCTTGTATGGCCAAGCCTATGAGCGCCATCTTCCAAGGGCTTTGAATTCAGCTTTTGACTGTCAGTTGAAAACAGGCCATTTTGCACATACGATGTAACTAAGCCAAGAAACAGAAACACATACACACACAACACTAAATACACCAAAGAGCAGGGGCCTTAGCCTGTAACGCAATGGCGTGTCGATGGCGTCCCACAGCAGAAGGACAAAACTGGGGTTTCCTCGTTGTTCTCCAACAATCAGAGAACTAATCCTTTATAATTAGAATCAGAATATTCTTTGCTGTACCAAAAAAACATTAAAAGGACCGACGACGACATTAATAGATTGTAATTATTATTAAAGCTGTCAACAGGGAGCCCCTTTTGGCACCATTGTGTTACAGGCTAAGGCCCCAGAAAATCATATCAATCAGAATCTGGCCTTTATAATGCGACGCCTAGAAGCAATCTTGTCAAAGTAAATAATAGTACATTCGATTTTCTTTGACAAGGTAGCATCCTATTCTCATTATAACCATTTTTGTAGTTCGGAGACGGGCAGCTCGGCTGTACTATACAATATACAGGGCGTCCCACGGCTATGCCACATGGAGGGAAAGTACCTTAAATATTGTAGATGGTACATTTTACTAAAAGAAGACATTATTTTAATTTAAAAAACAATTTAAACTGCATTAATAGATATTGAAATAATTACATGGTTGAACCGGGAATCGAACCCGTTACATGAGAAAAATAATGACCTTGTAGTTTTATCATACCGATCACCCTAACGTTAGTTCTACCGTAGGTTAGATGAGACGTCATAGGTGAAGTGTAACTAGGTGAAACGTGTTTCGGCAAGGCGTAGTGAACCCGATCAAACGGCTTCATGATAAGGATTATTTTTTGCTAAATAACATAGTGTCAGAAATAAAAGGAAGACCATGAATTTTAACATTTACCTGGTAGTATGCAACAAATCGAGCCGTATCCTGAGCCGAAAGACGCGTAAAATTTTGTCCATCGCAATGCGGCTGGCTGATTATAAAGAAATAATTCAATGTGTTTCATTTTCATACTTTTATTCTTTTGTTACTGTGATTTTCATTGATAAATTGATGAATGTGGTATTAAAAATGTTAAAATTCATGCTCTTCCTTTTATTTCTGACACTATGTTATTTAGCAAAAAATAATCCTTATGATGAAGCCTTTCGATCGGTATGATAAAACTACAGGGTAATAATTTTTCACATGTAACGGGTTCGATTCCCGGTTCAACCATGTAATTATTTAGATATCTATGAATGCAGTTTAAATTGTTTTTTAAATTCAAATAATGTCTTCTTTCAGTGAAATGTTCCATCTGCAATATTCAAGGTACTTTCCCTCCATGTGGCATAGCCGTGGGACGCCCTGTATACATAATTACTTAGGTACGTTAAATGTTTAGAGCAGATGATTATTCTTTGCTATTGCAAATTCATACTGATGAACGATCCAATCCAAACATTGTGTGTAAAACTATCGACTCGATAAAAGTTTTCGATACCGTATTAGACAACACTAGCTGTTACGTACGTGCTCGTTTGGTGGGGGGACGGAACGGAGGAGAACATGGACAGTGGAAAAAACGGAAAAAACAGTTCGTCGTGCAGTTGTTGACTCGACTTCGCTTCCTCGGTTTGATCGCGCAATTTTATGTCACTCACTGTGAGGAGCAGCGCAGAACAAGACGGAAGTGTAGTGTGGTGTTAAGTTTCGGCTAGATTTTAAACATTGCCATTACATTCAAACAAAACAATGTGCTAACAGCGCGCTAGCTTTACCACAAGTTTCATTCGTAGTTAGTGATTACATTAGTGCAATTTAAAAAGTGCCAAGATGAGTTCGAAGCGGGGATTTAGTGCGTCAACTAAGGTTCAGGAAGATGAGAATACGGACTCTGGTTTCCTCTCGGGACCTATTAGCGGGTTGTTGTCCTCTGAGGACCTATCGGTGGAGAGTGAGAGCAAGGAAGACAGCAGTAGTGACGTGAGAGAGACGGAGATCGCGCGAGAATCGGTCCCAGAGCTGCAAGATCCGGTACAATTGGACAGTGGCCTGGATCTATCGGAGTTTATCAGCGGAGACCTTGATGATCTTGAGACTCCCACCGCGACTGCGGCGCCCACAAAGGCCTCGGAATACCCTCCCCTGGCCATTCTCTTCCAGCAGGATGATGATGGAGACACGTAAGTTGTTGACAATACACAATAATCCCTTTTTTCGATGCTAAGCTCTTGCCTGTGCTATCTGGTAACTGGTCCAGTTCGTAAGATTGTTGCTACCGTCGGTTTGGGGGCAGGGAAGTTGAAGTTTTCCAAGTAGTACTAATGCTAAGAATGCTAAAAAGATGTAATGAGAAATAAAAAATATTATAATCAGATCAACAATTACAATTTAAACCAACTGGCCATCATTTTCATTGGGGTTTAAATTGTGTACACGCACATGTTCCATGTTTGTAAGCTTCGGAGCACTCCATCGACCAACCCGCCATACATGCATGCGTTTAAACAATATGACTAAAGTGCTTCCATCTGTGTCACATACAATTTACCAGAGTAATAAAAAAACTATTACCTATACCACTCCAGCCCAGAGGCAAAAGCCAATTCAAACGGACTCTGGGATAAAACGGAGCACAGACGGATTGATGCTGTTTTATCTTTGGCCTTGACTCTCACCGTCTTTACTTGACTTCACACGAAGTTTGCAAATGGATTTAAAATGTATTTACCTTTCTAATCAACATTCTTTACTTGTAATACATTGTAGAAGTTGCAAATACATAAATCTTGGAAAAGCTGTAGACAGTGGCGTAGCTACATAGGGACAAAGCAGGACAATGCCAAGCTCAGGGGTTCGAACCCTGACACCAAACCATATTGAACGAGCTGAAAATTCTCCCAGGTTGAATAACCCTAAGTGTGAGGAATCTAAAAAAAAGATTTTGGGCATCCTTATTTGGACCACCCTGCATTGTATACCAATCTATATTTTGACTTGATAAAACCATAACAGTTTAGTTGGGGCCCCAGTTCGTTTTTTGACGCAGGGCCCCTGGTTACCTAGCTAAGCCACTTGCTGTAGACTGTCACTCTTAGTCAAGAAGGAAAGTTTTACCAAATGGGAATACTGTATTTTAGTTATTAGTGTTTAGGATATACAACATCCTTTCCAGTCACGTCATATTATTATCTTTGCTTACTTAGTAAATCTTCTCCCACAGACAATTACACATTGCAGCCGTACACGGATGCAACAAGTCCGTTGGCACGTTAATACGAGTGTGCCCGGACAAAGCATGGCTTGACGTTCCCAACGACTTCGGTCAGTCAGCGTTGCACTTAGCAGCACACAGTGGTCATAGTGTCGTCACAAGAATGCTGGTGCTGGCCGGTGCCACCGTGGGGCTAAGGGATTTGGCTGGAGAGACCCCGTTACACATAGCAGCGTCCGCCGGACACACAGAATGTTTGCAAGCCTTGCTGTCGCCCATTCCTGAGAGAACAACGCGGAGGCTAGCTGCCACGCTAAACGAGATAAACTATGAAGGTGAGTGACCTATTTGTTTTTAACTGTCTCTTACAAATTTAAAAATGTCAATGATTTCAGAATTTCACTAAGAAAATAATGTATTACCTAGTGCTGTGTGATTCTTGCTGAAGACATAAAATGATAAGGGTATTTCCTTTTAATGCAATCTTAATTCGGAAACCTACTTTACTCTCAAAGAATTGAAAGAATGCCCTGACGTTCGATTGACGCACTTAAGCCGCGTGTGCTAAGAGCTACCGTGGGGTGACCGAGCGTGGCGCTGACCGTACCTTTAATTAAAAATCGCGTGACTTCATCAAAGAATAGATGCGGAATCGCACTAGGATCTCCGTGGGAACGTAGTAGTGCTGCGATTAGTTTCCATTTTGCAAATCGTAGCTGAAGTATCTGGAGCACTCCTTCCCAACCTGGTCCCTGCGAGCTTGTCAAATTAATCTAGCGAGATAATCTCCATGCCAAAACTTTATCCACGCCACGTACCATTAAATATCGTCATCCTGCAAATCGTCAAAGCATCTACTCGTACATAGAGCACCCTTTCCTGACCTGTGCAATCTGCGAGCACGTCCAAGAAAAGATTTATATCCAAGCTAAATATTTACCATCCGTTATCAAACAATTTTATTTATTGTCCTGCGATGATTTGGATCCGGCGCTCAGCACCCTAAATCTAAATAATCACAAAATGTCCTCGTAGCAAAACTGCTATATCTAAGAGTAACACTAAATGACTTCATCAGCCCGATAAGGGATAAAGGATATCATCATCATATCATCAAATTACCTCATCACGAAATTACTATTATTAACGTTACATTTTCTAAATTAACGACATCATTTTATTAATTGTGTGTGTGTGATTATACGATACTAGCGAATAAAGATTCACACGGGTGCTAATAAGTATATTATAAACCTTTCGTACCAAAATATCCAACTGACGCTGGAAACGGCATCAAAAACCATTGCGTGTTCTGCAAAAAATCCGCACAGTTGCTAGTCCTGAAAACTGATTTATTTACGGGAAAATTGCTGTTATCGAAAAAAAAACAATCTTTTTCTCCAACAAATAATATGTATTATTCGCCCAAAAAATTATTTTTTTTCACACAAATAAACCGGTCTTGAGGATTAGCAACTGTGCGGTTTTTTCAACAGATTCAGGAGGAGTTAGCGGACGAATATTCAGACAGACGCGAAAAGCGACCTTTTATACTAGGTAAAGATAGAGAAGATAAGACGGGGCTGTAGGGTCCGCAGTGAAAGAAGGTTAGGAAGGGCTGGTGCAGAGTACCCATGTCGCGGGCTCTCGAGGGCGAAGGTCGTCGTGACGTCACATCAGCTCGCCTAGCCTTCTTATCGACCTCCAATAATTATTATAGTACACAACTACACACAGCACGTCCAGCCTTACACGCTAGCACTCTACTCGGTTACGTTTCGGGCGACTTTACAACAAAAATGTCTGACGTGCTGTCGTGTGTACGATTATGTATGTATAATTTTCTTCACGGATTATCGCCAACCCATGATGATGGTATTAAATTAATAATGGATGACCTTTACTGGCAACACAAATTTTATGTTGCAACGTATTTGCTCTGCTAATCAAGCCCTTTCATCGACCAACTAAAATAAATTCATAATATTAAGTCTTTAGGTACGTCACAGAAGCCTAAGCATCCTAAAAATATCGCCAAAAAAGTAACAAACAACACGGGTGTTATTTTCAATGACTTTAAAAATTAGCATAGTCGTACGCAGCTGTGGTAGCTCAGCAATAAAAAAATATTAGCCTCTTGATCAAGAGACCACCGATTCGATCCCAGGTTTAGCCTCTAGTGAAGGGCCATCCGTAACGCTTGAAATCGTCTAACTCTAATTTAAATCTCTAGTATGTTCACGCATGGTGATTTGTTTGCGCCCGAACTTTCTCTCGAAGAAGGCTTATGCTGAGCTAAAGCCATATACTACAAACTGATTATGCATGTAGCGGTGAATGTCGAGACTAGGCTAGGGTATTCTATGCAGACTTGAGTAGAGTGAGAGGACCGTTCGCTACTTGTCTGAGCCGCTCGAGTAGAAATATGAACACGAATGGCTGACGCAAGCGACGCTGGGAAACCCCATGTGACGTCGCGCGCGCTGCCGCTCGCCGAGAAGCCAGCTTACTAAGAATACAAAAGGTTTATTGACAACAAGTGAAAAGGCATTTTAAGGCGCCTAGCTGGACTTTTTTGGCAAAGGAGGCTGTGCCACCATCGCCAAAAAACCGATGTTTTACAGAGATTTTAAGCTAAGGCGATTCGAGCCACTAAGAGAACCATTAGGAACCATTGGAATGCGGAATGATAAGTCAGACAGACGTCGCATAGATGATGTAGAGCTCATATATTTAGGTACATACTATCTGTTTGCGTGTTTACAGTTTGGCTCGTTTGAGATTAATATCGAGGTCGATAAGATAAAAGAAGCTGATCCCAGACCACCGCTTGTCCATGGATGGGTAACCGCTAGTAGCAATAATATCTGAGCGCTTCCGTGCTTCGGAAGGCACGTTAAGCCGTTGGTCCCGGCTGATGTTGATTAATTACCATCGTTAAGCCATATGTCAGACAGAGCCCCTTTGGGCGGCCTAAAAACTGACACCAGGGGTGGCCACTTCCTCATACGATAACCTAACCAACCGCCAGTCTAATTGTCTATCCCTCTCTATTCTTCTGTGCAATGGAGGCAGCTTCTGGTATGCAAACAAGGTCAACCATAATCATAAGGAAATGGCGCGCATGTTAGGTAACTGTTATTGCTCGATGACATGACTTGAGGGGCAACCCAAACGCTAAGAGTTACGGCGCAGTTGGAAAACCTCACCGTAAGTCATCGCAATAAAGTTGCCAATAAGAAAAACCCGACGACCGCAGCCGATGGCTTTGGTTGTCGTAAAATGCTTCACCGTTGGTCGTCGACAAACACAATATCTGGGTTTACCCCGAGAAAGTGCGCGGCGACCACCGTAGATAACGAACGAACGTGGTGCCGCCGACGGAATTCCCACTCGTCGGTTCGCACTAAACACATCATTTTTCGACGAATTTTGTGGTTCCGTCGCGGTTTGGGCGTGGGAAGCCTTTCTTAAAATACGGACGGTTCATCGGCTTCCGGACGCAAGTTCTAACAGCATAAATAAAGTTACTATCAAGCTCGGCACACGAACTAGAAAGAGCTGATTCAAACGGACGAGCTATCGAGGAGTCGGTCTTATTACACAGCGTAAATCCCAATGGGGCTAATTTGCTCCCTACATAATGGGTTATGCATCAACCACTTTTTGCGCCTAATTCCAAAGAGTGCGGTTTTGGATACAAGGAAAATATCTCTTTGGGAATCCACCTGCAACCTCAATGAACGCGGATCTTTTGGCAAGCGCCTGGACTTATGACTGTCCGATGACGAAGATCTGTTGGGAACTCAACTCTTGGAAATACCATTGAATCCTGTGACTGAATTGGACGGAACCAGCGTTTTACCGAATAACATGATTAATCACTGATACTCAGATAAAACCAGACGTACTGTATCTACCGGTTTGGCTGCTAATGTTTTGGGTTTTTTCGCACGCTTGGAAATTAAATCAGCGTTTGGACAGATCGGAGGCATGTGTTGATGTTGGGAAATTCCGCTAAAGAGATGCGCATTTCAGCCTCAATGAAATGCGCCAGGTTTTCAAGGAAAACGGGTAGAATTTCCGTTTTCCTTCCTCGTTCGAGTCGAGGATAGTATTGTTATCGGTTGGTAAACAATGATAGGTAGGGGACAATAAACAACAAATGTAAAGGTAGGTGTGTTTAGCAGATAGCAACAGCCGCCGGGGTTTCCCTAAATGAATTGCTGATAGACATTAATGCGATGATAGATATCGGCTTGATAATATAATATTAATTTATGAATGTCACGTTCCAGGGGGGCGTGGGTGAAAAGACATTTTATGTGCAATGTTTACCAACTCTGAAATCTATCTGTATAATACATACACCACCATGGGACATGGATAAAGAAAGGGCTTCTTAGTTGGTACATCTTGGTGACTCTACAAAGCACCTTACTTTTGGATTTAAATCCTCGATGGTGAACCACATCTAAAGTTCAGTCTGTGTGTCAGACAGTCCATGTTGAAAATGTTTTTCCATAACTGGGGTAGGTACTCCGAACTAAACACACCAATATCTTTGCTATGTATCCTACTTTATCGGAGCATAGTGTTCGGATCAGCAGCGTTTAGTTCAATGATTTTGTTGACTTGAGTGAGTCGAACTTTGGAAATTCAGATCACGAGCTGTGTCTGTCTGTGCATGAGGAACGTTGGTTTTTCCATTCTCGCCCGGGTTTTTCAATGGCACACTCACAAGTCACAACACAGCTGCGTGTATCGTATCTGTATACATACAGGGTGTTAAAAGACCGCCAACAAAGCGGCAAACCACGTATTGTCCTCATCATAAAGATCATTTTTGCCCAAGGAACTATGCCTGGGAAATCAAAGGTTTCCGAGATAATGAGGTTCAAAGTCGGACTTTTCAAACTTTTTTTTTTTTGCAGAAATGTGTTTACTATCGAGTTCTTAACATTTCTTCTCAAGGAAACATTCCAAAATTTTGAATATTTCTTACAAAAAACGACGTTGAAATTGCAACCCGCAATGTATTCTAAACATCGGCACCTCGAGCGTAAGTAGCCTAAGTTTATGTCAACGCTTGCGCAATATGACTTCTCTGCGTTACACTTCCATTGCGCGATAAAATATTTTCCAAAATTATAACCTAAAAAACCAAAATTATTTCCCAGCAATAATTTATCGAAAAAGTACTTTGTTTTGGTGTCTAGTATGCGTACCTTTCGGGTCTGTTGGCGGTCTTTTAACACCCTGTATATCTACACAAAATATATAGGTATCTACCATACGCCGTTATTTTAATCAGAAATTGGGTTCTGGTAAACAAATTGTGCGTCATTTAAGATCATGGTAACACGACATTGTTCCATATACTACGATCAGCAAAAAGATAAAAGTTACTTCTGCAGACCTTATGAGTATGGTTTAGAATCTAAACTTTAGATAGAGCAGGGGCACAATCCTCTCATCTTCGCCTAATATGTCTAAGACAAGCATAGATTAATTCCAACATACAAAATAATCATTCATCACACCGAGGAGTGATAAACTGTATTCGAAACCCATAACGCTGGGCCAAAGCGTGCACGCTTGGCTACTGAACGAATAGCAGCGTTTACAGCGTTTGAGGCGTTTCAATGCACGCTCAAAACAACTCTACAAGGCTACGCTGCACGCACCAAATGCCGCCGTTCCGAATTTGCGGCCTTAGACCGGGTTCAACATAAGCAGCGTGGCGGGGGTTTTTTTTTATGTTGAATTTCCTGCCACGCTTCTTTAAAAAAGGCCAGTTTAAATTCAGCCAGTTTCAATGCTCATGCAAAATATGAGGTTTAATCTATCGCCGTAGTTTGTGATTGATTTTTACGGGCCTTATAGTGGAAAATCTCGGGGGGCGTGGGCGCATGCGGCCATATTTGGTGCGGAGCGCACAAGCTGCGCGCGCGTACATGACACGCACATCGTTGGGAAAACCCCATCGTGGCGGGGCCGCGGCGGCGCTGGCACCGCTCCACTATCCACCGACGACCGACGACGTCACACGACGCGGCGCGGGGCGGACGATTCGAAAACAGAATGGCACCGGCTGACTGATTTGATTTGGATTCTCGCTTGAAAATTAGAAAAAAAAGTGATGTTGCGGAACAAATGCGTAACATTATTGTTATGTTAACGTATGCCTCTTCAATGTTGCTTACTCTACAAGCGTCTAAAAATAGATCCCTTAATTCTACAGCGGAGTCTGAAGCCCACTAGGGTTTTCCATGCACGATTTGATAGAGGTGACTTTATGGAAATATCGTCTCAGTGGGAACGAACCTCTACCACGTCTGGGTCAACTATAGAGCATTCTAAATTTGCCTAAAGATTTCTCTAAATCTTAGCCATTAGGTGCAAAAGAGAGAACATGCATAGCCATTATTTATATCATCGGGCTGTTTATATCATACGTAAACGCTTTGGTGGTCTTAGTTTCGCTTGAATGTGCTCGGCTGGCGAGCGCCCAGAAGAGTCGTACATTTTCCAATGATGAAGCAAGCTCGTCGACGACGCGACGGCCAAAGTTGTTACGAAGGAATCTCGCTCGTTCTCTTTTCTCGATCTAAAAATAGCTGTCCAAAAATACCTGCTTTAATGGTAGGCATTGAGATTCTTGCAGATATTTTAAAGCTGGCGTAGACTTGGTAAAGCAGCTCAGAGGCAGATTAGGCAAACCTTTGGTCCGCTTTTGCACCCACTTTATTTCACAGCAGTAGGTACTCACTCACTCATGGATGGATTCGTGATTACCATCATAATTAACTTAAACTTATAGAAATACTTAGAAACCGCTGGATTAACAGTTATGTAAATAGTATTGTGTGGTTGTGTGTGAGATAGCGTTGATGCAACACGACTAGAAAAGGGCACTTGATTAATCTAATTAGCTAATTATTCAAGAATATTAACGTATGCTTCCTATATAAACCACATATCACTACAATACGTCATTGATTTGTAGAAAAATAAGTAAGCAAACAGATATTTTACGACACTTCCAACAATTTATTCTTTCGACTCTATATTTCACTAGTTCGCGCCATAGACAGTCTCAGTTTCCCGTTTTCAAAAACTTTTGGTGTCGACGTCACCTTTTTGTGAGATTCTTATTTACAATGTCCCTTCATACATGTTATGTAAATGAAGTGGAAAACATATTTCATCGACGTTTACATAATGTGTTGTATGAACGAGTGATCTATTGAGAAAGCTAGCTTCAACGCGCAGGGCTGGGCAAAACCGAAACCGAATATGTAATCGATGCAATCACTTATTGGATCGATAACGTAGATTTTTTGGGTACCTTGCTGCCTTGGCTCTCATCACTTTAGTTCATTTTGCGATGAAGATTAGCAAGTGCTGATTTCGACCCTCGCAGTCTGTAGTAGTGTCACTACAAATCGACCAATGTACACACGACAGCAGCACATCAGAGTGTACATTTTTGTTGTAAAGTGTAACGTAAACAAGTAGAGCGCTAGCGTGTAAGGATCGACGTGCTGTCGTGTGTACGTAAATTCACATTACAATATTTTGGTCGCACGGATGGATTTTTGTTAGGTACCTAGGTACTCTATCACGCTGAAACGGACTTCGTCCGCGCTGATATCGATAACGAAAAAAAACTAAGTTTTCGCGGGCAAAAGCTATTATGAAATAAACTCAATAGTAGTAGGTTTTAACCGTAGGACCTCTCGCTTCCAAGCGTTATGCCGCAAGGCCACCGCTGTCGCTGTACCAACCAAAATACTTGTTTTGTTTTTGCGTGTATTTATAGTGTCCGCGCCTACATACTCGCTAGTAGGTAGCCTATACATGTTATGAATAGCCTTGTGGGCATTATGCCAAATTCACAAAATTAACATTTTAAAGCTCCGCCGAATAACACAATACCTAGGTACATACGCCACACATCCGCCCAATTTGCCACATACCAACGCATTTGATTCCAAATTAGGTTACGGTTTGAACTATCCCATGCATACGAAAATTAAATATAATAATATAAATTTCAAATGTAAATACTTTCATCAAACCGCTTTCATTGTAGAGATCCTTCAATTGAGTCTAACGTAATGGTGGCAAAATGGACTCCCAGTTGACAGCTTTCATTACGATTTATTCATGCCCTCGGGCCTTTTAATTTTTTTTGTAGTACCTAAGTACACCAAAAAATTTTCTGATTCTAATTCTAGAGGATTAGTTTTCTGGTTGTAGTAGAAAAACTAGGAAACGCGTTACAGACTTACACCCCTCATGGGGTGGCTGAGCAAGCTACTACATGTCCCAGGCATTGCGTCCGAGTGGTCCTTCACGTAGGTGCCACCATTGCGTAGATGCAAAGGCATACGTTTGACCCTAGTTCGTCTCTGGTTCCAGGTCAGACCTGCACCCACCTGGCGGCGGCGGCGGGACACCTGGAGGCGCTCCAGACCCTGGTCTTCTACGGCGCCGATGTCAATGCACGGGTAAGCATGGCCACGATAAAGCACCCCCGCGGAGGCGCGTAAATCGCGCGGTTTTGGCGATATGACTTATGATGACGCAAAAACGCAGAGTTATCGGTTGATCCAAAAGCAATATATAGATCAGTTTTTTATCGCTTGATCGGAACAGGTAATTTAGATCAGTTTTTAAATGACTGATTTAATTCACATACTTATATGTATTTTAATTTCAAACTTGCATTTATGAGTTGTAATTGGTTGACCTACCTATATGGTTGTCCGTTCTTGTAATTACTGCTATTATTTTTAAAATCATGCATAGTGTCTAGGGCAGCGAATGAAAAAACCTGGTCTAGGGGTGTTTTCCCTTCGCTCTACAAATTCTCTGAAAACCAGCTCAACTCATGGTACCGGGAATAGTACATTCCACTAATAGTAACCTACCTACCTACCTGAATCTCACTGGAGAGTCCACAGCTCTACCAATGCCACCGCTGGTTGTGATAACAACATCGTTAATGACTGCAATTTGGTTTTACCCAATTGTCACATTCAATTCAAGTGGCAACAGTCTGCTTTAGCCTTGCCGATATTGTTATCTATTTACCTGGGTTTTTATAAGCAGCTGAGTACCTGTATCTAGTCAGGTAAACAAAACGCGGACCTGGTGTGTAAATACACGCGCCGATCATGTATCTAGGAATCCCTTACGCAAAACCAGTTCGCTGATGACATGCGTCATTCATCCGAGAGTGATGCAATTTGCTAGTAAATAGTAGGCAATCGGCGTTAATGGTGACGATGGTAAACATACTTATTGATGATTTAATTTCATTAATCGTGCATTTGGATCGTATATCCTACTAGCAAGATGAACGCTGATAAATAACTGACGCACGGAAGTAAAGATGCAAATAACAAAACACCACCACAATAAGGAAAACAACAATATGGTCGTTAACCTAGTTAGTTTAGTAATTTCCTTCGGCATGTGAGGAAACCCGCGGCTTTGTTGGTTCCACGCGTAGCTCTCTTGTCTATCGTGTCTGATGGAATAGGTTAATTTACCTGAGATGTTAGTTAGTGTAGGTACTTTTTTTTTTTTTTTTTTGAAAGTGACTTAGCCTAATGTTAGTACTTACCTAACTATATGTACATTATATACAGATGGCAATTAAGTAGGCAGACGCCGCCATTTTTAATGCCATTTGATATGGCACAGCATCGGCTGATGTATGGGCAGTCTAGCCTCTCCGCGATCATATTTAGGATGCTGTTGGAGCTGGCGTCCCTGGTGCGTCCCTGGTGCGTCCAGGGACGCGCATCTCTTCCGCATAGTTGTATAAAAGCAGTCTACTCGAGCTTCCGCGAACATCCCTGATGCACTGCAAAAGCGCGGCTTATGTGCAGGGGCCTGAGTCTGTAACGGCCGTATTGGAAAAATGCGTCAAGGGTAGAGGGGCTGATCTCTGCTGCGTCTAAACATGTCCCTGATACCACAATAAGTCATTAAGCTGGGCCTTGGACGAATTCTCAAGTCATCATCAACAATATTCCTGCTATCCCTAATCTCACATTAGGCTCTTAAGGCGCGTGCATAGTGAATCGCCCGCGCGCAAAGAAAAATGCACAAAATCGATTCCTGTATCAAATACACTAAACAAATTGAAAATGTTCACATATCAAACCCTAGAATTAGGTAAGACCTATCTAAAACAGCCAGTTTCGTGTTGACATTCATAAACGTTTTGAAGATATTTTGCTTGAAAAAAAATAGGCGGGGCACTTTTTTTCAATCAAAATATCTTGCAATCTGTTATGGATATCAACATGAAACTGGCTGAGTTAGATAGGTCTCAACTAATTCTAGGGTTTGATATGTGAACATTTTCGTTTTTTTTAGTGTATTTGATACAAGAATCGATTTTGTGCATTTTTCTTTGCGCGCGGGCTAATTCACTATGCTCATTGCTCAGCGCCTTAAAACAGTTTTTCATTCTGGTCGATTTTGCGCCTTTATCTCAAGCTCGGATATGCTGGTCCCTAGACAGTTTTCTTCATGTTGTTGAATTCTCAAATATACGTTATTAAAGTTTTAGTTCGATACTTGATCGGTTTCCTATTGCCTTACCAAGAATACTGTAATAATGTAAAGACCGTTAATATCACTGCTAATGTGTTTATAGCGAAGCTTATGAAGTCATTGTACCTTCCAGGGAAAGCCCATGTGAATCACGCAGAGGGGAAATACAAATATTTTTGGAGAATTTTATTGACAGTAAATATCAGTCATGTCATAATGTATCTTTTCCTTATTTTATTTATACCTATTTATACCCCTTTCTGTTTTTACGTTTCGTGTTGTTGTAGTAAGCTGCCTTTTGATACGTGGTGGCAGGAAAGTATAATATTTACAGCGCGTTTGAGAAAGGTTCTACGCGTCTCTAACCAGCGAATTTTCCCATCATCATAAGTTGCAGGAGGCTCTATCTCTCGTGACTGAACATATGCCCTTGATAAGCAACCTTTCTCCTTTTGATGGTAGGGAGTCATATCACAGGTTGATTAACAAACCACCCTTTTTCCTTGCAGGAGAACTTGTGCGGTCGCACGGCGCTCCACGTGGCCGCGGCGCGCGGTGACGTCACGATGGCAAGACTCCTGCTGGCTAGAGGCGCCGCGGCTTCAGCGAGGGACTACGCCGGTCGAACCCCGCGCCGCCTCGCCGCAAGAACCGCTGCCGCTTCTGTCTTTGACTCCTACCGGGACAGCTCCGATGACGAGAGCGACAGCGACGATGAGGTAAGAGACAGTTAAAGGCCTTTCCATCATGGTAGACGTTTCTATAGCTAGACTCTTGGTGGCTAGAGGCGTGAGCGAGGGCCTACGCCGGTCGAACCCCGCGCCGCCTCGCCGCAAGAACCGCTGCCGCCTCTGTCTTTGACTCCTACCGGGACAGCTCCGATGACGAGAGCGACAGCGACGATGAGGTAAGAGACAGTTAAAGGCCTTTCCATCATGGTAGACGTTTCTATAGCTAGACTCTTGGTGGCTAGAGGCGTGAGCGAGGGACTACGCCGGTCGAACCCCGCGCCGCCTCGCCGCGAGAACCGCTGCCGCTTCTGTCTTTGACTCCTACCGGGACAGCTCCGATGACGAAAGCGACAGCGACGATGAGGTAAGAGACATTTGACGAATGCCTATGTCTTATTAGAGTCCTGCTTGCTAGAGGCGCCGCGGCTTCAGCGCGGAACTACGCCGGTCGAACCCCGCGCCGCCTCGCCGCAAGAACCGCTGAGGTAAGACCTTCGATCAAGGATAAAACTAGATACAACATAGAACTCTGAAATGTGTCTGGCAAAATAGATGCCCAAATTGCCTTTGGGAGCTTATTTGCTCGTAGTCCAGGCAATAAAAGTAAAACTGTACACTAATGCAATAAGGTTGACATTCGAATTCTTATTTCAATTTCAGCTGTACTTATCATTAAGTCTAAATTTAAAATTTAAATACTCTTTTTTTTGGTTTAGATTCATCATAAATCAAATATTTTCTTTTAACTGTAATTCTAAATGATGGAACGCACGTCCTTCTGATTGACTGTCACTCTGCGATACGGCCATATGGCCAGTGTAGGTGATAGTTGCCAACTCACCGAAATATTTTTATATTTGTCAACCATTATTATTATCCAATAATAGTACATTACTGCCGCGATCTGTAATGAGTGCGTTTCTGGCGCGCTTTTGATGGCCGACAGAGCGCAGCGTAGCGCAGCTCAAGGCCCTCACAATGCGGTCAGCATTGCAGCCCTTGATGGACAAGCTGAAATGAAGGCCGAGACCGAAGGTCGAGGCCTTTATAGCGCGGCCAGCAAGGGCTGCAATGATGACCAAACTTGAGGGCCGAGAGCGTAGCTAAGCTAAGCTCGAGGCAATCATAGCGTGGCCAGAAGCGCACTCATTGCAGACCAAGGCTTGTATAGTGCTTTACTCAAACAATGCGAGTAATTAAAATATTAATTAGAATAGTAATTAACATAGTAATTTAATTAGCTTACCATTTGTCGTAGATTAAGTACTTTTTGTCGATTTTCCATTCCGCAAACTTTTTGTTGGTAAGCTTGCTTGTATTTTTCTTTTGACTTCGGTGGCAATAAATTTCCAATTACTAATTTCGCTTGATTTTGAATGTCCGGCGGTGTTAAACACATTAAATCCGAGGATTCGTCGCTTTGAGAGTTCACTTTTTCAACAAAAACACAGAAAAAAATCACTTCGAACAACGCGCGAAAAGTCGAAAACAATATGGCCGCGCTTTTTTTTTCTGTGCAATGTGTCGACTGCCAGTACCCATACAGCCTAATTCTAAATAAATACTTTTTGCACCTGATGTTTGAGTTCTATTTATGAAACAAAACTCGACATTAATGTTTTTCTGGCCGCAAAACACAAGACATTAATGAAATTCCATACAACTTTTCTGGCGCCTAATCCAAGTAGCCCGCAAGTCCGACTTTGCTCAAAGAAGGTTGTCGAATTAATGTCCACATTACGAGCTTTTTTGAGTAAAGATATTTGTATTTTGTATTTGTATTCGAATATTAGATGTATGGTCGAAATGATGTTTCATATTGTTCTATTGCTGATATCTTTTGTTTCTGTGGGGACAAGTTTTTATTGTGATTTTATACGTAATGCGGATTCTATGGGATTTAGTTCGGTGGGTAAGACAGTAAAGTTGATGATAGGGTTTCATTATGGTAGACTATCGCTGGCTACAGGCGCCACTGCTGTTTTTTACTCCTACCGGGACAGATCTGATGAACGTAACGATGAAATTGCTACCAAGAGACAACTAAAAATTGCTACCAAGAGACAACTAAAAATGTTCTAGTTCTAACGAATTTATATGTGACTATGATCGTGAGTCGTGACTCTCTTATTACTAAAGCCGCACTCCGCGCCGCTGTGCCTATAACGTCACCGAGATATATTTATTATGTAATTATGTACAGTATTTACCAATTCGGGCTATGATAAAGTGCTAATTGCTCTACTCTATATTTAACCAAGGTTTGGACAATCAAACATCGATTAGTGCGTTCCCATTGTGGCTTAATTTCTATCAATATAGATAGAGGCGCTGAGAGTTCATATTTTACATATACATTCTTCACAAATGGCATTCTTATCGCTAAAAGTCATCTCTTCCAAATAACCACCACCCCAGAACTTTCTCTCTCTCCATTTGAGAGTTACACCTTACATTTTCAAATAGACACCTCTATTTACGCTCCAAATCTTACCAAATTCTATTTGTAACTGTGCCTTATCTTGTTTCAGTTGTCCTACGACAGTGACCAGAGTCTGTTCGAGAGATTGCGCGAGGGCATGAACGCTATCAATGTCGCTTGACCTCGTTCCGCGCAGCAGGGTTCACACACACACGCTGCGGAGCGCTTTTGATGCGTCAGCGGGTGCCGACCATGGATTAAGGCTCACACAGGCGGATGTAATACAAACAAAACGCCCTATAGAGGGCAAAATAGCTTTATTACTGAAACACGTCAAATTTTAAACGTGATTTCCAAAAACTTTTGTTCTATGACTTTGGTGAAATAAAGCGCATTTTTTTCCATACAAATTTTTTTTTTTGAGTGGATTAGTACGAAAGCGCACATCGCTGAAATGGTACAAACTCAATCTTTAAAGAACAAGAAACGTTCAATTAATTAAAAGTATCGTGCTATCTTAGAACAAAAGTTATTGGAAATCACATTTAGATGTTTACGTGTTTCAGGAATAAAGCTATTTAAAAATTACCCTGTATTGTCGCACTTGTGTCTTCTTCTTCTACCTCATCGATTCCTCACGGCTGAGGATCGCGACCATGTCGTACTCACTTCCGTTGGGAGCGGTCTTCCGTCATCTGAACTGCCCGGTGGATGCTTCCTCCAGCCGCTGCCCTTATCGCATCAGACCATCTGGTTGGTGCCCTTTCCCTGGCGCGTTTGCCATTCACCTGGCCCAAGATTATGAGCTTCTCTAGACTATGCCTGGGAGACCGCATTATGTGTACAAAGAGCTGAGGGTATTGCTCACGCTTGCGAGATGTCTTCATCATATTTTATCTCGCCAAATCGCATTTGTCAAGCAGGCGTAGCATAAGGCTGGGTTAGAGTATATCTAGGGGTTTATATGTATCTCCTCTTTTGTTTGACGTAGAGCGGGATAGACAGAGTTATAAACCCATGGATACGTTCTAACCCAGCCTTATGTTACGCTTGCTGGGCAGAGTTAAGTCGCCCGTTTTGACTCCATGCAAACGCGCTCTCTTAAAAGTTGTGATGTGAGTTGACGTGACGGTACCTTGAGATCAGAAGCAGCGCTAGCCGAATAATGCGACTATGTTGCATGTGTAAATACTAGAAAGACCTCACACTAACAATCAATGTAAAACTTAGGGCGTAGTTCGTAACGCTGATGTTCAGTAAAGTCATGTGTAATTGAAGAGGTCGTTAACTATACTATGATGCATCAAGCTGATGAAAATTAGCAGGCCCAAAAATCTATTTTGTTTTAGTAAGAGGCAGCAGTTTTTTTTCCTTGTTGGCGTCAATGTAGAAGTTGTTTGTATTGATTGAACTCTACACTTTGACAGGTCCTTTCTGTAATACGCTATACAGGGTAATAGCTTTATTCCTTAAAGACGACTTCTAAATTAGTGATTTGCAACCAAAACCTTTTGTTGTAAGACTTCTCGAATAGCTCGTAACTTTTTTATTTATTGAATGTTTCTTATTCTTTAAAAGTTAGCACATATACCATTTCAGCGCTGCCTGCGCGGCGCGCTTTTGTGCTCATCCAAGCTTTACCTCATTTCCAGCCTCTCTTGCTCCTATTTAATAATCCAGACTAAAAAGGTAGCAAAAAAAAAAACATTTTGAAAATAAAATTGCGTTTTTACCAAAGTGGCAGAACAAAAGTTGTTGGAAATCACATGTAGAATTTGACATGCAGGAATAAAGCTATTTAAAAATTACCGTGTATAGACCAACTTTTATGCACCCTAGATAAGCGAAGTGACTCAGACGCGTAGTGCCTATGTTTAAAAGGTATAGGCAAAGACTTCATCAAAATGTGCGAAATAATCAATGCAGCCGTGCAATATGAGCCAGGCTCTGTAAAAATATTGTTTAATAATTAGTTTAATCTATCGAGGCCAAGCGTTTGTTCAATTTCATATGACCGATACGATAACCTGAGAGGAATGTCTATGACATAATTTCGAAGCATGGATTTTTTTGCATCAGGGCTATCTTTGACCTGTTACAAGAAAACTAAAACTTATCTTAAAAATACATATTGTCAACCACCGTATATTAATTATAAGATACTAGGTACTGTGAATTTAATATCGGAATTTGTAACTCATCTGGGCATGTTGATTGAGTGGAAACTTTGCAATGTAGTGGTACAATATATTTTATATTAAGTTATTGTATTTTTATCTATTTATTATTGTGGTGCTACAATTTGACAAAATACCTATTAAAAAGGACTGTTCATTAATTGATTGTTTTAACATGCAGTCTAGATCTATATGTAAGAACCTTTAATCGAATACAAAAATAGGGTAGGTCATCGTTTTTTTGCGGCCCAAAGCGCTCTGTAAAAACATTTGTGGGTACGATTCGTCTGAGTATGGAGGTGGCGTTGCATTGAAAGATAGTGTTGGAATGAATTGCACTCATATTTGGTCGAATTATTATCTTTGTTAGTTTTGGTTATGTTTGGCCTTGTGTACTTACTTCTTCCGAGTTTAGTACATAAGGTAAAGTGCGAATAATGAATACCTTACTATTTGTTCGTTTTGGACTACTTTTCGTAGCTGAAAGTAATACCACAGACGCAACGAATGTGTTAGAAGGGCAAAGAGGCATCGCTCTAAGGCTAAGGAAATGTGGTTTTGTTCTCTATAACTTTATGCATTAGTATGAATGTCTTATTGTATTTATGAAAGTTGATTTTAAAACATATGTTATAATTTATTACGTAAGTCGCAAAATATCTATACACTTTATTGATTATTATCAATTTATCACATACATTAAATGTTTGATATTTACTTAGCTAAAAATAAAGTTTTTTTTCTATACGTTATTTGTTTAATTTCTCTAATCAATTCTCCCAGGGCTAGGTCCATCCATTTCTACCACAGAAATAAATCAGGATTTCGATCCATAAACAATGTTCAGCGGCTAGCTAGATGCGAAATTATCGAAGAAGCTCTATAAACCTGTACGTGCAGCATGGTAAGCCCGAGATAGGCCCTTCTCTATGCAAAACTGTCAACTTGTCGGTCGGGCTCGAGTTGGCTCTACGCCAACATGGCGATGGAGACAAAAATACAACATTTTTATTAAAAATTGCAATATCTACTTTCTGCTCGACATGACCCTAATCTATTGCCATCTCGAATCCCGCCTGCCATGCTCGCACAATAGACATGGCACGTCTGTCACTCGAGTTCGAGAGAGTGTCAAAACGACCATGCTAAGCATACTCTATACGAAGTTAGTTGTTAAACTTGATTGCACACGAAATAGCACAATAATTCAGTCAGTTTTGCCCACGCGCAGACTTGTCTGGCGCGGACTCTTTTATTTTGAAAGTGCAGACTCCCTTGCAAGATGTCAAGTGAAACGCTATCTGTTTCACTTTGGCTCCTACTACTTTGGGCAAGCCTCGTACTTCTTCCATCAAATGTAAAAATATTGAATCCAAGAACAAAGTACATCAGTAGGGATGGCGTGTACTTTTAACCATTATTATTCTTAGTCTTGTTTTCACCATCAATAGACGAAAATATTAAAGCCACCCAGGCTTTAATATTTTCGTCTATTAATTATCGAATAAATAGCTGGTAAAAAAGTTGTTCCGAGAATAGTACTTACTGGCCCTGTAGATAACTAGTTAATTTTTAGCTGACTGTATGTAGCTCCTGCAGGCATACAGGGTCCTATATGAAAAGAAAATTAAACACCAATCGCTTCAATTTAAAATTTATTTATTGATCAGAGACATTCACACATCGACATGTTCATGTTCATATACCGAGTTACAATGTATAATTTAAATACACGTTGAACTATAATTCCATATGGCTAAATAAGATCATTGACAGATTAGTTATTGTTAGATAGACCACCCATGTGGAGAGTAGCACAAGTACGGTCGGCCACAATCTCAGATACCCCATGGCAGCTCTTATCGCGCGCGGCATAAGGGCGCCAATCGAACAAAAAGGGGTATCTGAGACTGTGGCCGACTGTACATCCATGATACACATCAGAGCAACATGGCGCTGGGAACGGAAAGAACGCTTCGGTACGATACAGCGATACCGAGAGCGAAGCTGGATATGGAATGTCTCTCACATTATTCTAGTATACATGGAGCATGTCTCTCAACCATGCAGAGGTTCACTTCAAATTTTCTCAAAAATTGTATAAAATTACAAAAATGATCACGAAATTATATTAATAATTGGACGCTTAATTGTCACATGTTGTAAAATTGTATCAAATCTATTGTATAATTTACGAGGTGAATGTGATACATTGTTAATGTAATGCAGCTATTGCAGTAGGACAACACTAACGCTCACTAGCTCGGTACACCGACCTACAAATCTACGGATTATAATTTATGTATTTTGTATATGCATAAAAATTGTATAATATCAAAACATTGGCCGCTCAAGGATTTGGATCACCGACGTGGTGGCGGCATCTGACGCCCGACCGTCTACCACGGACCACTCATGACCTGGTACTTCCGTGGGCCTTGGGACAGGTCCACAGACAACGGACCTTGGGATAAGTCCACAGACCACAGACCGCGGGAGACGTCCACAGAGCACCGCGACACAGTGGACTAACCAATACTTTACATGACATGCTTCCATACTAATTAATAGAGAGATGATAAACACTTGCTAAATTTATACAACTTAGTTATTATAGGCAGAATATAAGTGCTTATAAACTTAAAAATTATACACTAACGAGATATCGAGAGAGTTCATTATATTTAGTTTTACCGACCTTAAAAATTTACAGTGAAATTTTAAACTTCAATTTGACGCAAATAACTTTAGAACAGAGAAGATGGGAAATTAAAAAGTTCATATATACATAATGTAATCTCTAGAATCATAATGTCACTCAAAAAGACACTTTAGCCCTCGAGTTTTCCTGACTATTGCAGTTAAGATCATAACATTCGATGGAGATTGCAATATGTGCCTAAAGAAATGAGAATCCATTTTGCAAAACTGAGTAACTAGCGGATGCGTCAACAAATTGAGCTAAAGCCGAAGAGAGCAACAAAACTAATACCCCTGTAATAATGGCACCAACTTAACGCACCGCACCCTGCCTACGTAACATTCGATACTGTATATAATATAAAAACTACATCCTAGCAAATAAATTGTATAAAATCTTAACTTTACAGAAGCGAAGCACACTAATCTTATACTATCGTCGTATATGATAGGTCACGTTTGAAAATGAAATTCAAATCTTTGACATAAAAATAAATTCGAACTTAGTTCGATATTACACCACTACGTGTGGTGTGAATAAATTAATTAAAGGCTCATATTTAGTGGTGTGTCTGGGTCGGCGACCGTCCTGGGCTTTGAGCACACTGGGCTCTGGGCGCAGCTACTGGGCGCTGGGCGCTGAACGCAGCGCGCATGCCTTAGTTCGCTACTGCCACATCGCTCGCCGTGCCCTGCGAACAACGAAACGATCGAATGTCACTCCCGCAAAGAACACAAAACATACACAGGATTAAACTAAAGCCAAGGCCTTTGCATCTACGTAATGAGATGATTTATACAGCGTCCAGTGGCACCTTCACTCACAATAGATGGGTGAAGAGACCACTCGGCGCTGCAGTGCCTGGGACAAACTATAAAGGACCTACAATACGTCCCACGAAAGAAAGACTGGACCGTGACTCCCGCTATTTCCGCCGCTCCGATGACGCCCGCTCCCGTGTCGCACTCAGACCTCATACCGCTAAAGAGACGCCCCTGTTGCACGAACGTGACAACGACAGGTGACAGGCGACAGGTGACAATCCGACCATTTGACAAGTTTCTGTTTCTGCACAAAGATTTCGAATGACAAATACCTAAGTCATGGTGGAAAATTGACTAATTTGTCGAAATGTCGCGACAACTTGACATATTTCTGTTGCACATAAGATTTTACACGACAGGCAAAAAGTGACAAATTGTCGTGAAAAACTTGTCGGATTTGCTTTGTGCAACCATAAATTGTCAAGACGACTCGACATATTTGTCAAATTGTCAGACAATTCCGACAGATGACTATGCATATGTCGAGAGCTGACAAATTTGTCGAATACAATTGTCGGTGAATCCTACCATGGTTTTTTACAATTGTCGAGCTTTGTGCAACGCTTGTCAAGTCCTGACAATTTGTCAATAATTCACCTGTCGCAGTCTGACTTATTTGTAATGTTTGTGCAACACCATTTACTTGACAATCCGACAAATAAGTCAATTTTCGACAAATAAGTCGAATTGTCGCGTACGTGCAACAGGGCCCTGTACATCGTCACTGCGTACGTCACACCATGTGGTGTTTCAAGTCTCTTCTTTCGTGGCAAGTATTGTACAAGATTTTTATATTGATTTAACGGTTTGTGTCTCTAATTTTATTACTGTCGGGATAGCCGAGCCGAGACGTTTCGTCTTCGTCTGGAAGTTTTAATCCGTTAAATCAATATAAAATGTGCAGAAAGTCGAGGTTTAAAAAACAAGGATCGACATCAACAATTAAACTAGCAGGGTCTCGTTTATTTGCGGTAAATAAACTTCGCTATCGTGCAGAAAAAGACAAAGCAGATAAAATAGAAGCTTAGTGACGTGGTGCTGCCAAACAGCGAGCGCAATTCGGAAGGCAAAGTTTTTTGTTCGAAAGTCCGTTATTGGCTTAATCTTATCTTTAGACAATATTGAGAAACTAATTTCAATATTTTTTATTCTGGTTCAGTAGTTTGGATTTTACAACGTTTCAAAGATACGGTTTTATGACGTCACGCGACGGTCTGCATACTGTTGGCGGTCATAGAAACAAAACATTTTAGCGCATAAAAACAAAACTACTGGACCAAAATAAAAAATATTTAAATTAGTTTCTCAATATTGTCTAAAGTTAAGATTAAGCCAATAACGGACTTTCGAACAAAAAACTTTGCCTTCCGAATTACTGTGGTCGCAGCGCGTCATCAGCGCCATAATACGATATTGTCGTATTCAAACGCTACAGCCGCGATAGTTAAAAAACCGGCCAAGTGCGAGTGAGACTCCCGCACTAAGGGTTCCGTTCCATTATCTATAAAAACGGCAAAAAAATCACGTTAATGACGACAGTAAAACTAGACTGATCTAAGTGACTTCGTCGTTTGTTGTATGGGAGCCCCCTTAAATATTTTTTATTCTCTTTTTTAGTATTGTTGTTATAGCGGCAACAGAAATACATCATCTGTAAAAATGTCAACTGTCTAATTGTCACGTTTCTTGAAATACGCCTGGTGACAGACGGACAGCGAGTCTTAGCAATAGGGTCCCGTTGGATACGGAACCGTAATAAATGGACTTTGGATTAATGAAAATGAAATAACGAATGTAAACTCACCAAGGGAGTCTCTGTCGGTAGTTCGGGCACCTCCGGGATCAGATCCGCGATCTTGTCGTGGACGGGGAGGGCATCCTGAAACACCGTCACGTACCGATTATTTACGAGTCGATTTATATTACATCGATGTACTAGTGTTCATCTTACAATCCAGTAGGTCCTGCGACTGTGATTTTTACTGCTCAAAAGCGTGATACAATTTATTTTTAATAGACTTCAAAAAAGGAGGAGTAACTCAATTCTACCAGTTTATTTTTAAATGTTTGTTACCTCAAAACTTTTTTCTATGAGAACCGATTTTGATGATTCTTTTTTTTTTTTGTTTAAAAGGGTAAAGTCTGTTCGCTATCATAGTGTCACTTTGATATTTGCCGCCTTGGCGCGCGGCGGCTTTTCACAAAAGAAATTAAAGGAAGCCGACGCGGCGCAAACACGCCAGTGAATTTGGCTCGCCGCTCGTCAAAGCAGCGTCGTGCTTGTGACTTTATTTTGTATTGAGTGTCGATCGCTGCTTGTAGATAAAATGTTTTTTCGTTCGTTAGGACAGCGAGGTTCCTCTAGACGAAACTTCGAATGACCCAAAAATTAAAAGACGAAGGTTTTGTAAAAAAATTAAGCAAATTCTAGTTAATGTCCATCAGCACTGTGTTGAAATGATATGTCTGCGCCCATCACAGATACTTCAAAAATAGTTGGTATCCCAAGAACCAAGATTGCCGTCGTGTGTACCGACACTATCTAAGCGAACGGACTTTATGTTTCCCATGTAGTCCTAAGAATAGTGAAGATCTGATGAACTTCGGAGATGGAAGACGGAACTACTGAACGGACAGCAACAGATCATTCGCAATCAGTGCAGTAGCTTAATAACAGTGTACCTTTTCGATAGTGAAGTAGTTTTTTTTGTATTATTATTTCCCTTTCTAGGGCACCTTAAAAAATAGTGAGACTGCTCATTTTATCGCGCTTTTGAGCTGGATTTAAATCGTCGCGCCGCAATCGGCGGTAGAGGAAATTAGAACTTGTCTTCATGAAATACAGTTATAACTTGCCAAAATAGGCTACTGGATTGTGACACCAACTTTAAGCGGAAGCAGGAGAGTGCATTATTTACGTGTCCGCTTACAAAAAAACGACTATTATGGAATAATATACAACTAGGTTATGAAAAATCTGCAAGCAACAAGATTATGAAATTCTAATGAGGGCTACCGCGCATGAATTGGCCGCTAGTGTAGCGTGAGGTCAGAAATGAGACTGTTTGTATGGGCTACGAGGGTTTATTTCTAATTATTATGGCAAATAGTTGTGGTCTCGCACTAACCACTGCTTTCAAACAGCATTATCTTTCGAACAAAACAGGACTTGCTCGATGTGTTTTTATGGGTACAGTTTTAATAGGTATTAAATATTATTTTAATGTGAAAAAAATATTTATTACGCCCGAAATAACTCACTTTGAGAGCTAAATTACTCGACAGTGGCGCCAACTGGTGTCCGGTAAAACGGTAGCCCTCATTGAGTAGGTTTACCCTATCCCGCGTGAGTGACTTAAATTTCCTTCTCCTTCAGTATAACAAAAAGTTGAGTGGTATAAGTAAGGAGAGAGGAAATACCGCTCTAGTCTAGTGTAAACCTCGCTATTCAAACCACAGATGTAATGAAATATCCTGAGAGGTTCAACAATCACAGTCGATACAATATACTATCAATTCACTAGCATAAATTAAAATAATTTGTTAGCACTGAAGCATTCCTTACCATGCTGGGGTATTATAGATAGGTGCGTAAGTCACTGTCTAAGTTTGCGCAAGTGCGGGTGCTCGAAAGGCGAGTGCGACAGGAGGCAGCGTCCCTCGCAAGCAAAGACAGAGCCTTCCGTACCTCAGAAGTCGAAGCGACAGGACAGGGGGTGGGAACTTGGAGGCATATCAGTATTTACACGCGTCGCCGAGCCGAGCACACCCTAGCACTCCGGGTTACGTCCGTAGATGCATGCTGGCAGAGAGATGCACATGAAACTACAAACAAAATGTTCCCAGCGAGGGGTCGGGTCCACTACTAGAGCAAGAGTGTCCGGCGGTATTCACCTGGGTCGTGTGGTCGCGGGCGGCGGTCGTGTGGTCGCGGGCGGCGGTCGTGTGGTCGCGGGCGGCGGGCGGCGGCGGTGACTCGGCGGTACTGTTGCCGTTGCACTCGGTCTCGAGGGTCCCGCGGGAGTCTTTGGCTTTGTTTTTTAAGTTCTCCTTCTCAGTCTCGTCGGCGTTCCCGTTCAGCTTCTCGTTGTGGATTCCGTTCGCTGCGGCAGTATCTGTGTGGTTTGAATTTACTATGTTGTTCTCTTGCGTTTCGGTTTCGGTGCGTTCTTCAGTCTTCTCTTCGTTAGCAGCGGCCGTTGTGGTGTCTGCTGCGAGCTCTTGGGGCGCGATAGCTTCGACTGATTTCTTGATTTCGAGGGCCGGTTCGGGAAGGGTTTCCTCCCTTGTGTCGATCTGTTCTAGGGGTGGTGGCGGTATCTGGTCGCAGTCGGCGGGCGGCGGCGTCTCAGCCTCGACCGGCGCCGGTGGTGGCGTCTCAACTTCGATTGGCAGTGGTGTCTCAACGTCAACTGGTAGTGGCGCTTCCGCCTCGACTGGCAGTGGTGTTTCAACCTCAACCGGCGCCTCAGCAACTGGGAGGGGTGTCTCAACCTCGACTGGCAGCGGTGCCTCAACTTCTGCTGGCGGCGGTGTCTCTAACTCAACTGGTAACGGCGCCTCAACCTCGACTGGCGGCGGGGTCACAACCTCAGCCGGCGGGGAAATGTCCATCTCAGCCGGTGGCGGCGTCAGGACGCTCTCGGCCGGCGGGGGCAGGTCGCTGTCAGCGGGCGGCGGGGGGAGCGACTCCACACTCTCGGCCGGTGGTGAAGGAGTCTCGCTCTCAACCGGCGGACAGGGCATCTCGGGCAGCGGCGCCTCAGGCTCGGCCCGCTCCAGCTGCAACGTGTTGTCTAGAGCTACGTGCGACAGGGACGCGTGCGTCGTCTCGGGTGCCATTGTGGTGGCGGCGAATGACGCCACGGACGAGGGAGGGGGGTTAGCGGGAAGCGGCGGAGGCGTGGACTCTACCAAGGGCACTGGCTCAACACAAACCTCTGCTTTGACGGGGATTTCGGGAACGGGGACTGGCTCTGGGTCGGCGACGGTCGCGGGGAGCTCGGCCGCTGGTACCTCGGGTTTGTCTTCCAAGGACAGACCATTGAGCGGGAGGCGCTCGGGCTCCGCAGCCGGCGCCTCGACGGGCGCGGGAGCGTCCTCCTTAGGTGTTTCGGGCGCACTGCTGCCGTTGGTTATAGGCTCGGTGACCGGGGTCTCGGGCGTCTTGTCCTCCTTCGCTTCAGTTGTTTCGGTCTTGGCTTCCTCTGTCGCTTTCTCCTCGACGGTCTCGGCGGTAGCTTCGGCCGCCTGTAAGGGCAGAGGAACTGGTGTTAACTGGAGGTTCGTCAGACGAGTGGTCACGCGACACGGTGGACGTTACCTGGTCGGCCATGTCGCGCGGTGAGGCGGTCGGTCTAGTGTGTAATCTCGCGGGTCCTCACAGAGACTGAGGGGATATATCAATGCGCAATGTAATTTATAGTGCAGTTTTTTGTTCCGGAAGATTGGCGCCGATTTTATGAGATACGCAGTTACCCTTCAGTGATCATGATCGAAGGCGTATTGTATTGCAATAACGCGGGCAGGGTTGTCGCGTATAAATTAGAAATATAAATACCTATGCTCCTAAACAATTCTTTAAGTTCACGGTGTGTTAAGAGTTATCGATTAAATAAACGGTGCGTGAAATCTCAAGGGCACAGCACATTAGACGCATGGTTTATTTAATGTTTAAGATAAACAAATTCTTTCAACCATCAAAGCACCATCAATCTACCTACTGAAGCTATTTGAAATAATAACAAAGCGAGAGTACCTTTAACATTACATTTTTTTACATCTTAATGGGAAAATCAGCAGCAAAATTGCTGGTTTCGTGAGAAAATCTCTATTCTCAGGCACATGAATCGTGTGTGCCCGACTTGAAACTTGTCACTTTGGTATGGAATACCTGGCTTATTGTGGACTCTACTGGGTGTTTGAGAAGTCAGAACAGCTGCTGTGTCGTCAAAACGATAGTTGTATACGGAATTCATCAATTGCACAATTAAAGACTGTGTGATGGTAGAACGTTTAGAGAATTCTCAAATAAGTATTAGTTTAGACTTTCTCTTAGTTTCGTTTAGACTTTAGAGAGCAAAACTGACTAGCGGCTGTATTTTTCTACATGTTCCGAGAAGTCGTATATTCTGGTTAATACCAAGCACTGGAAAGCACCCAATTTTAACTACTCTGTGTTTGCTCAAACGTGATAAATGATAATGGTTTCGAGAGTACGAGCAGGTATTTGAAGCAGAGTTTCCGTGCCTAAATCGCTGGTCCCGCTCGCAAGTGCAGCAACCTCGCAAGAGGTAACCTAGTCCTTACTTCAAAACGTATTGATATTCTATATAATACCACGCACGCAACATCTCTATGTTTGTTCTAACGTAATAAATGATAATGGATTCGAAAGTATGTGGAAGCAAAGATTCCGTGCTAAAATCACCGAGTGTCTCACTCGCGAGTGCAGAGGTTACAGCCCTTAGTTCAAAACGCATTGATATTCTTAATAATACCACGATCGTAATTTTAACATCTCTATGTTTGCTCTAACGTAATAAATGATAATGGATTCGAGAGTATGTGGAAGCAAAGATTCCGTAGTCACCGAGTGTCTCACTCGCGAGTGCAGAGGTTACAGCCCTTACTTCAAAACGCATTGATATTCTGAATAATACAAAGCACGCAATTTTAACATCGCTATGTTTGCTCTAACGTAATAAATGATAATGGATTCGAGAGTATGTGGAAGCAAAGATTGCGTGCTAAAGTCGCCGAGTGTCTCACTCGCGAGTGCAGAGGTTACAGTCCAGTTCAAAACGGATTTATATGTTTGATAATACCTAGCATCCAATTTTACAACTGTATGTTTTCTCTAATGTGATAAATGATTATGAATTCAAGAGTATGTGGGAGCAAAGATTAAGTGCTAAAGTCACCGAGTGTCTCACTCGTGAATGCAGAGGTTATCCAGCCCTTAGTTCAAAACGGACCCAATTTTAACATCTCTATGTTTGCTCTAACGTAATAAATGATAATGGATTCGAGAGTATGTGGAAGCAAAGATTCAGTGCTAACGTCGCGGAGTGTCTCAGTCAGAGGTTATCAGCCCTACTGCGCGCGGTACATTGTCGACCGCAGTGGCGCTGGCGCTGTCGCACAATAAAACGATACCCGGCGACAAGGCCGCCTTTGTTTACCGATGTGTGGAGCCGTGCCACGCCTGGCGGACCCCGAGTCCGCAGTATAGCACCAGTGTGACCATACTCGCCAGTTTTGTGCCATTTTGGCACGCAGAGGGCTTTTATGGCAGTTTCGTGAAATGTTGCAGTTTTTGGGAGTACGTACAAAGACTATGTACGATGCGTGATAGAGTATGTTACCATATTTTATGTTGCACTTTTAACATTTTACACAGCAGTGGAATGACACTGATGTTTCACACAGTTACACTGGTTAACACTGAAATTGTTTCCTGAATTTTGGTATACATTTTAGGCAGCGAATGAGAATTTAAGGGCACTCTGATCACTTCTGTATTAGCTCAGATTTTTTTATGTTTGTACTGGCCTAACTTTTGCCTAGAACAAAAAGAGCTGATAGGGAAAAATCTATATCGGCAATCAGGATACTTACACAAAGCTCAAAACTATAAAACATGTTCAGGAAAAAAGGATTTTATTTTGTTGGCCGGGAAATCGCGGGAAATACTTTTTAAATAGTGCTCAATATTTTACAACTTAGTTGATCATGTTTTTTTTTAATCACAATTTTTACTATTATTCGTAGTTTTTTCATAACTTTTATCGTGATTTGAATATGGTCACACTGCGCTACAGTATACCGCACACTTGGCAGCCGCCCCCGTCGTAAGTCACGTCGCGTTACCCGCCAGACGTCGATACTATTGTTGTTCAATTGATGGCTCTCATCACCAGGGCCCTTAGCCTGTAACGCAATGGTGCCAAAATGGGCTCCCGGTTGACGGTTTCAATTACGATTTATTAATGCTGTCGGTCCAGTGTCGGTCATTTGAATGTTTTCGTAGTACAGCAAGGAATATTCTGAGTCTAATTCTAGAAGATTAGATCGCTGGTTGTAGGGGAACAACGAAAAAATCACGGTTTTGTCCTTCTACCTGGGACGCCATTGATACGCCATTGTGTTACAGGCTAAGGCCCCAGGCTAACAGCGAGTACTGCGACACAATAATACCTTTCATGCGATGGTATGGCAGCTGATTGATTGCTAAATTACTTATGGGATGTATGCGATCAGGGGGCTAATCTCAGGAATCTCGCATTCGACACATCTCGAAGGAAAAGTCTAATTTTGCGGCAAATATCACATCTCCTATTTTCATGAAGTCATCCTCGACATAAGGCACGAGATTTCTGCGAGATGTTTGCCTTTTTCGCTCGACATGACTCGAGTGGTCGGGAGCAGTCGAGAATTCGAGATCGAAATGACATGAGATTTTTCCTTCGAGATGTGTCGAATGCGAGATTTCCGAGAATTAGCCCCCAGATGACCGTTGTACGACCCTTTCTTTGTCTGTGTTTATAAAGAATAAATAAACATAGGTAGGCATCTGCTGCGCAATATACCATCACGTTGACACAGTAAGCAAACTGCTGATCTGCATTATCAAACTTGTATTCTGACGTAGGCGAAGTCACAAGTTTGTTGTTGACAGTCTGCAGAAAATGTACTGTACGATCTACCCAAAATATGCGTAATATTTTAATATTTATGAATCATAACATCCACACTTACACACGATGGCACATAAAACTTAACACTCTCGCATTGAAATGAACATACTTCTACGAAAAGTTACGAGACCTGTGCGAGAAAGACAAAAAAGTTATGAGACCCTCCCTCCATGGACCACCGCGGGCAATGTTTCGTGATGTGAAACATGCTCTGCACCTCTCCACAGTAGCAGTGAGGGTCCCTCCCAGACCCCCATCTGCACATCTTCCCTGCGAAGTTGGGCGCCTGTTTTTTGAGTCCAGCAAGCGTTGCATAAGGCTGGGTTAGAGCGTATCTATTGGTTTAATAACTCTTCCAATACGTCAAGCAATAGTGAGATACGTATAGATACGTTACGATCTAGCCCAGTCTTATCCTTATACTACGCCTGCAGTATTTTCGAGGTAGATTGAAGCCTGGCATTGGTGCATACTGCACTTTGTTGTTTGTTATACAACTTCTGGGAACTCCGCGATTGAATTGAATCCGAAACGCATTGTGGAATCAAAACAAATTCCGGTAAGTGTTATGTTGACTACATACACAATCACACCCCTCCTTCTGCCAATGCATGCAAGCGTAACAGGCAATCTTTCCAACTGCATTGTACCTACTTGACGACCAAAAAATTGGTTTACATAGTGGAACAAACTTTTCAAACATAAAGTATAGATGTTGGTGCCGAAACATACTATTTTAGGCATTTATTTTCTTAAGTTAGTGGATGTTTGTTACGGGTAGGGTGGGGTAGCCACTTCAAGTTAGAACCACCAGCATTTTTTGTTTTATTCATAGATGAATAGGTGAACCAGCTCCGCAGTATTACTCACATATCCTAGTAATATAGGTAATAACAAACGGTGCTTCCTCATTGAATGTCAATATTATTTAATTCGCCGATTAGCACAGCTAACGCGACCTAACGCGGCGACTAAAGCCGTTACTCGTCCCAGTACTAAGCTAACAGACATACAAACACCATTAGCCTCAGGTTCTGCCTCGATGCGCATTGGCAGATAACGCGCGATGGGAAGTGAGCTTCCCCAGTTCGAATCGCGGTGGTGACGTGTATGAAACCAGCTACCTTATTGTCAGTGTGAGTAACAGTTGTGAATTCATCTCGCGTGATTCACTCACAGGAAAGACAAGGTCACCACAACTGATTCTTTCTGGGAAATAAAGTATTCTTCCGAACAAATCATATAAGGATGGTACTGATAGATTTTGAACTTTACTAAGCCTACTTCAAATGAAAGACAGGGCCCTTCATAAAACTACAATGGGTTAGTCGACAAATAGGCAAATAAAATTTAAGGCTACCGAGCCTGGAAATGCCTGGACAGTAGTAAACTGGGCAAAGTAAGCAGGCAATTAAAACTAACTCATTTTATGAAACGTAATAAATGATAATATAAATGAAAGCCTTATTTCCAATGCGGCATATAGGCCCGTTACTCGCTCCACTACTAAACCGACACACCATTTCCCCTCCAGGGGCCTGAGTCTGTAACGCAATGGTTCCAAAATGGGCTCCTAGTTGACTGCTCCAATTACGATTTATTAATGCTGTCGGTCCTTTTAATGTTTTGGTAGTACAGCGAAGAATATTCTCATCCTAGAGGATTAGTCCGTTGGTTGTAAGAGAAAACTTAGGAAACCCCGGTTTTATCCTTCTACAAGGACGCCATCGACACGACATTGGGTTACAGACTTCTTGGTGTGCCTCTCCAATAATGGAGGTTGGCCGTCAGCTCCACATATTCTTTTCTATTCCATGCCAAGCGAAACAGTTGCTCAACGCTGGCTATCTCCGTCCATTCCCTGATGTTTCTGAGCCACGTTTAGGTTGAGGTTACAGACTTAAGCCCCATGTTTTTCTCCGATGCGCGGGGTGTGATAACGAGCGAGCTCTGTAATCCCGTTCACTTATTTTGTCCGACATTCATCAGTGATAGACGTTGCCAGCACCTCCTGGTATCCCGACTCAGGTCTGAGGATATACCATGACGCAGATCATTCCCAAAACCTACTCGGTTATCCCAAAACTTGATAACTTCTTCTGGTCTTCGCGTATATAATAATAATAATAAATCGTTTATTTCAACCAGTTCCACGGTCATATTGGGCGAGATACAATGGGTGAATTAAATTACTAACTTAATAAAATAAAATATGTAAAATTATATAAAATTGAATTCCATGTTAGTTCCTATCGCTTACATTACAAAGTGTTATTTAACTGTAAAAATATAAAGATGTCATGAAAATTTAAAATGGTCCACATCCAAAATAAAAACATACATGAACATGTCTCTATCAATGTTTTATTCAGCTGCGGTCATTTAATTTTCTCCTAAAGATAAGAAGTTAAATAACTTTCCTACTCAACGCAATGAGTCAATGGTTTTTCCCGATTTCAGACCTGAAATCCTGTTTCACGGATCTGACCACACTCTGGTACTAATATTTAAATTATTCATCAAACCGAGAGAGAGAGAGGAGTGTTTATTTGAAATGAAAGGGTCCATATTATAATAACAAAGTAATTATGTCTATAAAATAAATTGTCCGCATATTGTGTGCGCCACGATTGTTTAGTTATTGTGCGGGGCGTCGACCCGAGGGTACGCCGCGGCGCCACCCAGACAAACACCGTGTCATTTGCACCCAATTCACCCACACTAACTCCTACACGGATGGCATAAAGCCTACATTCCCCTGCACCGGCTGAATGGAAAAGTTCGGTCAAACAGTACTTGAGCCGGAACAAGAACAATGATATCCCCATTTTCATGGTGTCCGAGGCTCACAGGAAATGACATCGCCGTGTTTGACTCCGCCATCGACGTATTTGTAAACATTTTAACATTGTTGGCTTCGTAATTCGCGATTCTCTAAAGTAGGTAGCAAAAGGGTATAAACTGGCTGCACCCTGTGTTTAACACACATTTGATTCTCATTGGAGTTTCCTCGTAAAATTCAGTGACTCAAACTCTAGTAGGTACGTACATTGTTAAATGAAAATGTGATTCATAGACGATTCATCAACACAACATCATCATCACCGCTAACCGTATAAGCGTCGATACATAAACGTGTTCAATAATCGTTACTTTACTTTGCGTTTCATTCATTTAGGGCGCGTTGGTGTGGTGCAGTTTTTTGCATGCAATTAAAGCTAGCGCGGGCGAGTGCTAACTTAACGGTACCCGACGTATGTAGGTGGTAGACAGTTTTCACGGCAGTTTTGAGCCTTAGCGTGGCTCGCATAAGGTTCAAGAGGTAGAATGTTGGTTGGCAGTGGCGGGTGAGTCATGGTGTCACGGAGGCACACCATGGCCGGAATTGATTTTCCGCTCGGCGGCGCGAGCGTCGCGCGGACGTGCCGCTGCCGCCGCGTAACCGCGGCGCTGCCGAGATACGGCACGGCACCTCTCCTCGCGCGGAATACATTATAATCTCACAATTTGCATGTGCAATAAATAACCTGGCGATAGCATCTCGGACGCACCGCGAGGCGCAGTGTCGTGATAGCCGCTCTATCGGGCCGGTTGAACGGCCGCCGACCGGCGCGACCTGTTCCGAAGCGCCGCCTGCCGCCGCCCTGTCGCCCTGTCGCCCTGTCGCCCGACTCCATTACCGGCCAGGCTAGTGGCGGTGCACGATGTCTTTAGCGATACTTCTGAGCACAGCAGGGGCCTTAGCCTGTAACGCAATGGCGGGTCGAGGGCGTCCCGGCAGACGGACAAAACTGGGGTTTTCCTCGTTTTTCTCCTACAACCCGAGAACTTATCCGCAAGAATTAGAATAAAAATATTCTTTGCTGTATTACAAATACATTAAAAGGACAGACAGCGTTAGTAAATCTTAATTGAAGCCGTCAACTGACAGCCCATTTTGACACCATTGCGTTACAGGCTAAAGGCCCTGGTGTAGCATGCAAGCCGTTGAACTACCGAGGTTTGAGTGTGCGATACACCGTAATCTGTACCTCTATGTAGAGCAAACAGGGCTTCAAGGCGGCTGTTTATTTTATAATATGCTGCGGGACTAGCATGAAGGCCTCAAAATTATCGAGCATCGACAACGCGAATACACTTATACAGGGTGTTAAAAGACCGCCAACAAAGCGGGAAACCACGTATTGTCCTCATCATAAGGAACATTTTTGCCCAAGGAACCATGCCTGGGAAATCAACAGTTTCCGAGATAATGAGGTTCAAAGTCGGACTTTTCAAAACGTTTTTATTGCAGAAATGTATTCAGTATCTAGTTCTTAACATACCTTCTCAAGAAGCCATATCAAAAATATGAATATTTCTTACAAAAAACGACGTTAAAATTGCAACCCGCAATGTATTCTAAACATCGGCATTTCAAGCTTAGGTAACATAAACTGATACCTAAGCTTGCGCAATATGACTTGTGTACATTACACGTCCATTGCGTGAATAAATATTTTTCAAAATTATAACCTAAAAAACCAAAATCATTTCCCAGCAATAATTCATCCAAAAAGTACTTTGTTTTGGTGTCTGGTATGCGTGGCTTTCGGGTCTGTTGGCGGTCTTTTAACACCCGGTATAAACTACAGGGTGCACTCTAAGTCGATAGCGGAACTTTAAGTAGGGCTTCTACTGATCAATACAAACAATTTCTACTAGGTAGCGAAAAAAATGGAGCGAAAAAAAAATCTGCTGTTTCATACATTTCGCGCAGTACTGAGTCGACCTTTTGTATGGATTAGCTGATATTTTTTTCGTTGTTTGTATTGATCAGTAAACACTCTTCTTAAAGTTCCGGTATCGACTTAAAGTGCATCCTGTAGTAGTTGCTCCGCTTGTAGAGTAAGTAAGAACCGAGTCAGTTTTTTATGGCAACGGTAGAGTAAGCTACTCTGAGTAACTGAATTAGTAATTCATGTTAGACCCTCCAGTGTGCTTATTCTGTAAAAAAAAACAGCACAGTTGCTAGTCCCCAAAACCTCAAAATAAGCAGTTGACTCAGAAAAGTAAAAAAAAACGATGCCTCGTCTTAATTGTAGGAAAATATGTTTACATCGGTAAGAGCAATTTTCCCGAAAATAGCTACAATCCGGTGACTAACTGACGATAGATACATTTTCTTGGAAATTGTAAGCGTTATCGAAAAATTGTGTATTGGAAAAATGTAGAGAAGTATCGATATACCGCCATCCTATGAAATCGATAATTTCGAGGACTAACAACTGAGCAGATTTTTTAACAGAATAAGGCCCGTAAGCTCAATCACAGTTTAAACCAAAAAGGCTAGTTTAAAACCTATCTGTCGATTAATTTTCATACAAAATGCGAGGTTTAATCTAAGGACTGAGTTTAAACTGTGATTGATCTTACGGCACTTAGCCGAACAGCATTGGCCTGCGTTGAAGTTATTTCGACAAGGAATAGAAAAGAAAATAGCAAGGCAATTGGCAAGGAATAGAAAAGAAAATGAGGAGCTGACGGCCAACCTCCATTAGTGGAGAGGCACGCCAAGAAGAAGCCACACAGGGGCCTTAGCCTGTACCGCAATGGTGCCAAAATGGGCTCCCAGTTGACAGCTTCAATTACGATTTATTAATGCTGTCGGTCTTTTAATGTTTTTTTTTTTTTTTTCGAATATTCTGATTCGAATTCTAGAGGATTAGTTCTTTGGTTGTAGGAGAAAAACGAGGAAACCCCGGTTTTGTTCTTCTGCTGGGACGCCATCGATACGCCATTGCGTTACAGGCTAAGGCCCCAGCGCCTCTATTATGTAAAAATTCCACTCAACCTCCGAGCGTCAAAACAATCGGAAATAGCCCTTATTAAAATTCTTTTAAAAATAAAACTATTAAAAAAAAAATTTTGAAGCAATCAAAATATATATTTTTTAATGAATAATCTATTTTTTGACATTTAAAAACCGTTATTTTTACGGTGGATATTTTAGATAATACAGGGGCAGGTCACCTTGTTCACACCCGGGTGCAAAGAGAGTGCTATCAGCAAAGCCGCTAACAGACACTGTGAAGCCCTTTTGTGTCTAAACAAAAACGCGATTGTTCTGTTAACTTCCGGACGGCCGGTGGAATGTGGTTCATTCGGATGATTCATACTAATGAACGTAATTAAATTAGTTTAGGTTTAGTGGTGGCATCGACCGATTACAATGGGAAACATTCGAAAAAAAGGGTCGATTTAAACTAATATTCTGTTGTGGTAGTAAAGTACCGTTGATATTTTGCAAAATAAATTTGTAGAAATTTGACATTGGTTAAGGAACAGCTGGACCTCGAGTCTGTAATGAATAATTTGTGTTGTTGTTATTGTTCGATAATACGATGAAAGTTGTATGAAAATTATTTGTTCATTAGATTATTCTGCTATTCGGGGCGGAGACAAATACAAGAAGCAAAAATCATAAAAATTTCATTTTCATTTTTAAACAATTAAAAAGAAAGCGCTGTGGCGGGAGAAAAATATTTTTAAAATATTGTTTCCATTGATTTTCACCATGTTTTATAAACTTAAAAAGAATGATAATACCCCTAAGCACACAAATATAGTGTTTGAATTTGAAAAAAAAAAATGTAACTTTTTTTTACCGAGATTTCATCCTATTTCACAGTGTGTTACACCCTGGAAAAAAGGGTTAGGTTAGGACACGTTATACTCCGTGCAATTTTAGTGGTTTTAAAGCCGAAGGTATTTTGTTGCACTGGTAATTCTGAGCCAAATTACAAAATTTCATTCCAAAACACGCGAAAAAAAAATTCCATTCTCCATACAAATGGTGTCGATTGGCGATAGCCGTTTGTATTGGGAAGTGGTTTTTTTTTCGCTCGTTTAGAAGTAAAAAATTGAAATTTGGCTCAGAATCACGAGTGCAACTAAATACCTTCGGCTTTAAAACCACTAAAATTCCACGGTGTAGAAGTATGGTTTAAAATTGTCGAAGAAGGCACGCTGTATGCAGGCAGTTACCAGTTAGTAAACATGAGGTGCAATAGGAGCTGGCTTCTCGTTACCGCGCGCCGTTACCAACCATATTGAAACATTACGCGAGGCGGCATTGTTTCACATGACACTTCGACGTAATAAAACAGGACATGTCAGCATACCTAGGCGCATCACCGCATGCCATAGAAAGTACAGGGTAAATTTTAAATCGCTTTATTCCCACGTCAACTTCTAAATGTGATTTCAAACAACTTTCGTTTCAAAAATACAATCGGTGCATAACTATCGAAATAAGCGAAAGCCTTTGCATTACGTAATGAATGAGATGATTTATACAGCGTCCAGTGGCACCTTCACTCACACTAAACAGGCGAAGAGACCACTCGGCGCTGCAGTGCCTGGGACATTGTTTTAGATGGAGTAGGCTTGCCCAGCACCTACACCGTCCTGACAGCCTAGTCCATTGGAAAGAGAAGTCAATACATGTGGCGCCAAGTATGACACGGGTTTCCTCACGATGATTTCCGGTGGGGGAAACCCGAAGTAAACAGAGTTATTTATTAGGTACAGTTGTAACCTCAAGCGAATCTATGCAGTTGGGTAATGGGTAAAAGTCTTTTTTTTTACTACTTTTTGTTTTTTCTAAAGCACTAACCCGTGCTAGGGAATAATTTATACATGTATAATAAGTTGAAAAAATTCACTCGGGATAGGACTTGGACCCGTTTCGTCTGCAAAGATGAACGCATGGGTGGTGTAGATTAGTGCAAACTCATCACACCAGATGGCGCCCCCCGTCCAGTAGACGGAGACTAGTTGAAGAAATTCGCATCGACAGTTACTTGACTCGGTAGCTCAATTGGTAGAGCGCCTGCACGGTATGCGAGAGGTTGCGGGTTCAAGTCCTGTCCCGAGTGAATCTTTTTTATTCTTAACGCATCCTATTTCAGTTTTAGTTGAACACTTTTAGTTAGGCGCGACCTCTACCCACTAACTACCCGGTACTTAGGCACGAATGTACGATTAAATTAACTAGAACTTTATTATCTATCTAGCCTAGCGTGCGGGCTGCAGAGGCTACTTCCGATGATCTGCGAGGTCGTGCCCACTCGGGGATTGGATTTATTTAACCGACCTCAAAAAAGGATGAGGTAGGTACTCAATTCGACACGTATGTTTCTAGGGATTCGTACGCGAAGGGTGCCAAACTGGACCCTACTACGCGGCCTCCGCTGTCTGTCTCGGCTGTATCTTTGGAACCGTAATAGATAGCCAGTTGAAATTATCATACATATGTGTTTCTATGGCTGATTTGGGTAATCCGAATAAATAAAAAAAAAATACCTCAAAACTTTTTTCTAGGTGGACCGATTATGATTCTTTTTTTTATTGAAAGGGTATACTTCCCGTGTGGTCCCAAAAACGATGAAGATCAAATTATAAAGAACTTAGGATATATGTAGAGAACTGAACTCGTCACCTCAACGGACAGCAGCAGATCACTCGGAATCAGTGCTGTGGGTGAAGTCGGTTTTTATTTTTTGTTAATTTGCCCTATTATTTATCGGCCATTTCAGCCGACGCCGCGGTGGTCCTGTGGAGAGACTGGAGGCTTCCAAATCGAGGTCACAGGTTCGACGCCCGGTACTTCATAGACAGAGAAAATCCTACTAATATTATATTTGTGAAAGTTTGTAAGTGTGGATGGATGTTTGTTACTTTTTCACGCTGAAACGGCTGAACGGATTTGGATGAAGTTTGGAATAGAGATAGCTTAGATATCAGAATAACATAGGCTACATATTATCACGCTTTACCCTTAGAAAAGTAAAGCATATATCCTTTTTCTGTAGTCCACGCGGACGAAGTCGCGGGCAAAAGCTAGTTCATTATATTTCATTCAGGAAATCAACATCTAATACCACTAACTTGCGTAGTGCTCAAAGAAAAAGTCTGCCTGGGTCTCTTATCAAACAGACCAAATGAATGACACCTAAATAGATTCCTAACAGCCCACGCACACCGAGCTAAGTAATAGTTAGCTCTTAGCTAGGTTGCATTCTAGCTAGACAGTGCAAACTTTCCAATAGAGGTTTCGGTTCGCCCCGCAAAGGTCAGCGTACAAGTGACTCCTTCATCAAACGCTTTCTGACAATGTTTGCATATTCACTTTTAATGATTCGCGATATTTAAACATTATTGTATTCGAAACGGGTCGAATCGCGATTGGTTTTTAGGCAAATTAATTACCTTATTTATCCCGACGTTTCGAAAATAGACTGCCGAATAAATCCGCTGTGGCAGAACATCTGCTAAACCCCGGGACTAACCACTGGATAGAACTCCATCAACCAAAAATCCTCTCCACCGATCGACACTACTACCGTAGAATGGTACGGGAGGCGATCGAGATCAAAAAGCATAAAAATTTCAATCGGGAGGATGGTTTCAAACTATCATCAACGTTGAATCCAGTGTTACATAAATTTAAGTCACGCGATTTATCTTCGGACATATCCGCCGATACTGTGAGTGTTGTGTGCCGGCCCACTGCAAATGACAATAGTGATGTGAGGGTAGTTTCCCAACTGTCACCACAATAATTAAAACACTCTCCGCTCCAGTCTACCCGCGACCACGGCAGCTGTAACGCGGCCGAAACGTCGGGATAAATAAGGCAATTAATTTGCCTAAAAACCAATCGCGATTCGACCCGTTTCGAATACAATAATGTTTGCATAGTCCATTGCGCCTAAACACGATGTTAATATCACCGGTGAGTGTCATCGGAGCTGTTGTTACGCGCGGTAACTATGTTGGAGCACGTCACAATAAGTGTCGACGCGATGAAGTGAGGATATGGCACCACTTTGAATGTTAATGTACGCATTGTCGGGGCGGGTGCAATGCACCGTGCGGCGCATTGTCAACGAATTCGCGAGCGGTCTAGGGACTTAGCCTGTAACGCAATGGCGTGTCGATGGCGTCCCAGCAGAAGGACAAAACCGGGGTTTCCTCGTTTTTCTCCTACAACCAGAGAACTAATCCTTTAGAGTTAGAATCAGAATATTCTTTGCTGTACTACAAGAACATTATGAGGACCGACAGCATTAATAAATCGTAATTGAAGCTGTCAACTGCGAGCCCATTTTAGCACCATTGCGTTACAGGCTAACTGTAACACAATGGCGTATCAATGGCGACCCACGTAAAAGGACAAAACCGGGATTTTTTCGTGGTTCTCCTACAACCAGCGAACTAATCCTCTAGAATTAGACGCATAATATTCTTTGCTGCACTAAAAAAACATTTAAAGGACCGACACTGGACCGACAGCATTAATAAATCGTAATTGAAGCTGTCAACTGGGAGCCCATTTTGGCACCATTGCGTTACAGGTAAAGGCACCTGGTCTAGCCGGACTAGGGGCGTTGGCGGGCGCGATGTGGGCGCCCTGGCTCTCTAGCGCAATCATTGGAGGCAACTCGCGGGGAATGCCGAATGTCGGACACGCGATTGTCGAAGAAATTTCTTCTTTTAATCGATAGTTGCGTGTTTACATTACCGAAAGTTGCCCTTATCCTTAGCGAGCATGCGAGCCCCCTGCGAGAAAATCTATGATTTAACTTGAGAAACATGTCATTTTAGCGGGTAGAAAGACTCTACGCATACAAGTCCGACCCTTGTTGGATACATGCCTTTTATGATCACCGCAAGAGCGCACACCATTTCTTGGCAATTTCAAGCGGTCAGAAAGAGTATTATTGCAGGGACATGCAATCAAACCTGGGACTGGGTACTGCCGGACTAAAAACTACTACAATATTCAGTCTAGAGAAAGCTACGTTTCAATCTCAGCTGTATTAGAGTCGACGATGCACAGTGGTCGATTTGTACGATTTAGGCGGCCAAAACTATTTTATGCTTTATTTCAGTAATAAATACGACAACAAATGCTAATCTGGTATTTTAGAGTGAATATATATGTTTATCCCTATTTGTTTCATTGAAAGCGTATTTTTCTATACAAAAAAACATTTCTGTGAAAATATTTTTGTAAATAGCGCCAATGTTTTTAAATTTTCTTTAAATCTCCCTTTGGTGTAAAATATATATTTTGAGTTCATTTGAATTATCGAAATCGGCTTAGTAGTTTTTGATATTTGGGTTAAGAATTATCACAATTTGTTAAGTAAAAGACGGCCGTACATAAAAAAAAATGTTTATTCTCTACAGTCTGCATGCCTATTTAAATTGAAAATAAAATATGGATGACAAAAAAATACAGTATACACTAAAATTAAATGGTCAACAGTTATTACCACATTATTATACTAAATGTTACTTACAATGTTAGGTACCGAATCATAAACAATAAGACAATATTTTATGAAAGTTTAACATACAAATTGTTATGTTACTCTTTAAAAGACAATTCTTCCTCACCGTCACTTTCCATGCATTTATCACAAGTGCCTTTTGTATTTGGCTCTGCAGGAAGCAAAAGCTCCAAAGTTTCCTGCAAAAATGGTTTTGATCGGATCTTCTTTTTTTTTCTCATTGAACTGATGAGCGGATCTGATGTCAAGAGTAACCTGTGATAAATATCAAGGTTACAGTCTTCGCGTGAAAACTTTCGAGCAAAGTTTAGACGGTATGAGCGAAAGTGCTTATTACGAGCTTCTGCAGCTTCCTCCGAAAGTTGACCAATAGGCACTAGAGAATTTTCTATAACTTTTCCACCATGTACCAAAATTTTATGCATGGTAGGAGTCATAGAATGCCAACCATATAACTCTACATACAGTTTTGCTGTCTCCATGGCGTATTCATCAAATTTCGGGACATCTATTTTGTGACCGCTTGATATGGCTTCCAAAATAACTTTAATTCTATAAATAAAATTAATGTCTATTCCCGTTATTTCAGCAGCCAGATGTGTGTTTTCAAAAAATCTTCTACTAGTATTGCCGTCATTTGTGTTACCAAAATTACATTTTGGCATATCTACCAAGATACCTACTTCTTCTCTGAATCTTTGCTGAATCTCTTTTTTTTTTTGTTGTTCTAGCATCTTTTCTGCTTTGGTTCTTTTTTCACGGTATTTCCCAACGGGCAATTTATAAGCTAAATGTAAAATACTCTCGAATAATCGAATTCTGGCATGTAAAGTTGATAGGCCAAATTCAAGCGATTCTGGGTGAATTTCGTTTTTTTTACTTAAGTCATTAAAGTTTTTTGAAGTGGCTCCGCATATGTAGCATCTACTCGTTGATTTGGTGTCAGTCGCCGCATTGCAAACTTTGCCGTCCACCATGGTCATTTTAAGACTGTGGCTAACCGAGAATTTTTGCCCATTCAGTTCCAATTCCGTGGCTTTAAGGGACTTCACACTGTCCCGAACGTAATTTATTTCATCTTTTGTAATGTCTGTAGACTCTTTTATAAATCTGAATCGTATCGGGCGGCAATATCGTGGTGAAGAAGGAGTCGGGTTTTGCCAAACCATTTTTGTTTTGTCTTCGCCGCAAACAATTTGTAGAGGCACGAATGAGCTCAAAAATATATTTGCATCCGAGTCGGCGTCATTCATTAACTTTTGTTTGTATTGAGCTTGTTGTGAACCATCACAACCCCATTTGCAGATAATCTGCAAGGAATTTCTCTCAGTTTCTGTAAGAGTCATTAGTACTTCTTCGAGGAAAATTGATAATCGCGTGACGGTGTGATCTAACAAAGATTGTAGATCACTTTCAGCACAAGAAGCGGTCACTCGTAGCGTCTCTTTGGGTGGGTAACATTCCTGTTTAGCCTTCAACACTAATTCGTAGCACGGGTAAAAGCTTCTGTTGGTTGCTCGCACAATTTCATATTGACTTCGTGTCAAATCAGCGTCCACGCACATTCGCAGTGCCTCCCGAGGCGTAAGGGGATCTTGTGCCTTTGATTTGGAATGTCTTTTTTTACATTCGTTTGCGGCTGCAGGCGAATTTGTAATATCTTTTAGGACTTGCGAGGCGTTTCTTTTTCCTTCTTTTTGTAAAATTACTTGCGCTGCGTGAACTATCACTTCTTTGCCTACAGAGGAGCGAACTTCTTCTGTTTTCCTCCTTTTAGTTCTTTCACTACATTCACTGAATGTTTTGCTAGGTCATCCTGACTTATTATGCGTTTTTATGGGCATCTCGAACGTTCCTGCTAACCATGCATCATTGCTTATAAGAAATTTTTCTAGCGTGTTGCGTGCTTTGGACCATCTCTTTTTTATTTCTGTTTTAAAATATGAAAATTTATGATTTATATACTTTTTGTCTTCGTCGGAGTCCCCGTAAGACATTAACAAATAATTTTGTAAGTATTCCAATTTGTCGTTTATTGATGGAGAGTTTTCCTCAATCATCGTATCAAAAAGATATCTGCGAGTTACTACCTCCATGCCCGAGTAACTTGATGAACCTAGAACAACGAAAAGGAATTTTAACGCAAAAGAAACAAAAAAGGAATTTTTCTCACTTTCTGCCTAAGTTAATGAATTATTATTTTTCTCGCGAAGTGGTCAAAGGTGGTGGCTATTTTTTTTGTGGTTATCTGCTCAAAGAGCTATACTATTAGAAACCATAAGGAATTTAACTCGGACGGTCTCGGAAGTACAACATTTTTACTATTGAAAATAAAAAAAATGATAATATTTTCTATGAAAAAGGGCGATCTTTGATACGTTGTAACTGCACTAAATATTGATATTCCTTATCTTAATTTAAATTATATTTGAAGGAGCTTACCTGAATTTTCGTCTTCCATCACTTTCACTTGTAACTGAATAATATCCAATGAAATATTCACTTTAGAATATCGGTTGCGCTAAGAGTGTCGAGAACGAACGCGTACAGCTTGCGCGACGATCAAGTTCCGACTACCTGTGGGGGCGCGCACGCAGTTCTAGGAACTGGGGAGGGGTGGGGTTTGGGCAGTCGGGGTGTCTATTTTTCCGGGAATCAATTTGTTTTGTTATAAGTTAACTTTGAGAAATGGACTTTTGGCCGCCTAAATCGTACAAATCGACCACTGTGCGATGACTGTTCCTTTTAGTTCGGCGCAAGAGCCACGCACCGTAAATATCGACAACCAAATCAACGAAGTATGAGAGGTACTCGGAGTTCAAACAACTCCACTTTTTTCCTGCACTCGGGTATAAAGAGGCGGGTCTTTTATTTCTAAAATTGGCGTGCTAACGGCTCGCCTGTCAACGGTACTAGAGGTAATAGTACGCCAAGCGGCGGATGGAGACACCAGCATTTGGTTCCGAATTCATCCGGCGGAGCGCGTCATGGTACGTCGCTTACACTAACCTAAACAGTAAAGCGTAATGTTGTCTGCCAGTGCCAAAGCCGACTACACACGGCCCTAAAATCAGTGGCGATATCGGGACAATGGTGGTGGGGATGAAATCGGGATGATCGCAAGATGCCGCCGACACTCTCAAAGCAGCAAAAGATTTGCGATCTAGGGTGCTCCCCACCACTTCCCCGGCCGTGTGTAGCTGTGTAGCCGGCTTGAACGTGGGACTGCGCAAAAAGTCATTTGGAATCGAATCTGTGCCCTAAAAACTGCGCATGCGTTTCAGCAAACACGTGCTTGGCGAGCTCATCTCGACGCTTTCGCGCCAACGCAAGGTCGATGACTCGCAATCGAGTACGCACATAATACACAAATTAATTACGTTCATTACAAACAATAGAACTGCCGCACATGGTACCCAACCGGGGAACTTATGACGCCCGGACGGATCGGTCGGGCAAAAAAACGAAAGTAGGACAAATCATATTCGTGATGAATCGTTTCGTCCATCACACTTAAACATTCTTTGTGCGCCGGCTTATTGTTAGTTCTGACAATGCGCGTGGAATATTAAAGTCCGTGTAAGTATTTTGTATTAGAAAGTATGGATCTATAGGTAGCTCTATTGGGTGCACGTTAGGTACACACGACAGCACGTCAGACTGTACACTTTTGTTGCAAAGTCGCCAGTAACGTAAACGAGTAGAGTGCTAGCGTGTAAAGGTCGACGTGCTGTCGTGTGTACACTCGACAAATCCACACCGAGCAAGTACAGGCGAACGGTAACCAGGCTTCTAACGACAGGGGAAATGTTAAGAGGACTGTCTAGAAACGTTTTCCATACATCTGGAAATTGCGTTTCGGAGGAAAACGTTTCGCACGGGTTTATTATGGGAAATTGTTAAAAATCGGCGCTACACAACACAATCCCAAGTCGATGTTCAAGGTGGGCAAACTAACGTCGCCAATGAGAAAAAAAATCTTATTGGATGCGTTTTTTCCTAAAAACCAGCCGTCAAATGAGAATCCCTATAATGAACTATTTTTAGGACCTAGGGTCTAGATCCCAGATCCTAAAACCTATGAATAAAATTGGCAAAAGTCAAAAGTGGCGGTTTTTTCTAGTACAGGATTTATTTGTACGTTCTAGGATCTGGAATCTAGGCCTTGGGTCCTAAAAATAGCTAGGCCTAGGGATTCTCATTGACGGTCCGTTTTTAGAAGAAAAAAAAAACGCATCTTTGGCGGCTCTAGTGGACCTCTTAAGGTGAATACCGAGCCTTTTGTGGCCACTTTTGGCGATAAAAGGTTATAGGATCTGGAATCTAAACCTTAGGTCCTAAAAATAGTTAAGCCTCGCGTTGATACTCTAATGAAGAGTTTTTAGCAAAAAAACGCATCCAAAAAGAAGTTTTTTTTTCCAATGGCGGCGTTAGTTGTGCCTCGGTTTGGGCCTTAACAAAATGCGACTTACCTCTTCAGGAACTTTCTCGGGCTCCCCGTTGGTCTTGGGTTCCTCTTCCTTTTGCTTCTTCTCCTGCTTCGGCTTGTCCTTTCTGCTGAAACTGATCGACCTCAGCGACCATTTCTTCTTGACCTGGGCGATGTTACGAGACGATTAGTGAAACACACACGCGTGCACTAATTGCATGTTCATGGAACGCGCTGATATTACGTGTTATATACGTTGCATTCCAACACACGAATGACATGGTAATGAATAATGAAATATACACGGTGTTGTTTTGTAAGCTGACACCCGACTCATGCTTGATTATTTACACGATACTGAAGCCAAAACATACATTAAAAAAAAAAAAACATTAAGTGAAAAGTACCCAAAACTCATGAATTTGTGGCCTTACGTGCGTAACATCGCGCGCGCGCTTTGAGAAGGCCGGGGGTGTCCGCACGTCGCGGTTATTATAGAACAAATTGAACAAGGTAACTTGTGAAACAAATCAAATTTTGAAATTAAATCTTATTTTTAGTTTCAAGCGTTACTCAAGCTATCGTCTCTGAGTCGGGTGTCGCTAACCGAAACAGCACCCTGTATGTGGTGTAGGATAAAAAAAGGTGTGGTGGAGTGATGGAATACCTTCTCCTTTTTTGGTTTCTTGGTTTCGCTGTCTGGTGCGGGTGTCGTCGCTTCGCTGCTGTCTTTGTCGGCTTCGCTCTTCGGCTCGCTCTCTCCATTGGTCACTGGGGTCGCCTCTTTGTCTTTGTCCTGCACAACTGTCTCTTTCTCTGTGGTCGCATCCTTCTCGTTCTCGGGCGTGCCAATGTCCAGCTGTTTCTCTTTATCCTACAAATAGAGAGAGATCTTTAAGTTTGCGCGATTGCAGTCAGTTATCGACACAGGAAGTCGTGGGAGGCACGGGCTGGCCCAAGTTGCGAGTTGAATGTTATTGCTGAGATAGAACATTGTTGGCCGTCTGCGATACCGTCTCAGGACTGAATTTAGTAGTCTAATACGTAAGCAACACGTGAGTCGAGAGATAAACATTTTTTGCCCCCGCTTCCGACGAATAATGACCACCATTTGAAAGCAAATCCGAGGATCTCATTTTTTGTGGAATAAACTTAGTGACAAAAGAATGGCCCCACCTCGACGTGGCTCACGAAGCTGACCGTTTATGCATACCAAGTATAAATAAAGCGGGGTAGTCAGAATAAGAGATTGTAAAATATAATTAGTTGCACATGTCATGCTAAGTTAAATGGCACCGGTTCAAAAATACGTCAGGGATCGACTTCAAACAAAGGGCATGCATTCAAGAACTGCGAAGTTAATTACAATACGAAACAAATGTGACGCGAGATAGAGTGTGAAGCAATGCAATCAGAATGCAATCGAACTTCGAAAACCGCTCATAGCTCGGAGTTCATTGGAAAAACATTTTCGATTAAACAAAGCAAAGCCACTTTTTTGTTTTTTCTAAAGCACTAACCCGTGCTAGGGAATAATTTAAACATTTATAATAAGTTGAAAAAATTCACTCGGGACAGGACTTGAACCCGCAACCTGCACGGTGTGCGGAAGGTTGCGGGTTTTTTCAACTTATTATAAATGTTTAAAGCAAAGCCAATCGAGTAAAAGGGTAAATCTAATCTGCTACTGTATATTGTTGCTCAACAAACAAATCGGTTTAACGCCACAGGCAGGAATGCGACTGAATACACAATGAGTACCTAAATGCTTTCATGTCCGTTAGTCTTATTGAGCTAATTTCATTCAACCGCCGGAAATAACAGCGTTCTTTGCGCATAATGAAATCGGCAGCCGCAGTTGTCTACTGACCGGCTGCACCGTACCGTACTGTAATGGTATCAAATACGGTCGTTTTCAATAAATAATGTTCTACCTACGCAAAAGCCTTACGGGAGTTGAAATTCGGCATATTATCTTCAACGAGGCCCTGGAGTCTCCAGTGGTGACCAAATCGGGGCGTTCGTAATGTTGTCCCATATTATGATAAAAGGCAGTTTTAATTTAAATAAATTGCCTCTTTTTTTAGGTGCTTGAAATTAAAAAAGCCTGTTTTATTACAACTGATCCTATTGAAGAACAACTACCCTGAAGACCTGATGAGACGGAATAACCACCGCTATAGCAAGATCAGCCATGGCAGACAGATCAGAGACAGACGAATCAGCCGCTCATGTCCTGCTGGAATGTAGCTGGCAAACTACCCATATAAAACAATGTCCCAGGCACTGCAGCGCCGAGTGATCTCTTCATCTATCTAGTGTGAGTGAAGGTGCGACTGGACGCTGTATAAATCATCTCATTACGTAGATGCAAGGGCCTTAAAGGTTGTTACTCACCGTCGCCTCATCGATGGGCGGTATGTGCGCGTCGCCATTGAGTTGCGGCTTCAGCGAGTCCGCGTCAGCGATGGCCTCGAGCCGCCCCTCGCCGCCCGCGCCCGCCGCCGCCACCTCGCTGGCCCCCTCGGCATCTTTGCCGCTTATGTCCACGGAGCGCTTGCTCTGCTTAGCACCCATGCTCGCGTTCCTGAGGGAGGAAAGAAAGATTAACATTGTACCTAAGCTGCACATAGGTCCCGGCACTCGGTTTCGATCGTTTGTTGGACTTAGTGTGCCCTTTTCATGACCTAGGCTGTCGGTAAAAGGGCCACTATAATAAAAAGAGGTAGACTGGAGAGGGAAGTGTACCTAAGCGCACGGACGGACTCGTGGTGGTTGATTGGTTAGTCGCAGGGAAGGGCATGTCCGTCTGCTCGGTATGGCAGATTTAGAGTTGGAGTAGCACCTATACCATCCTGACAGCTTATTCGGCCTAGCCCACACGAAAGACACTGTCAAGACAATACATCGGACCTAACTGATCGGGGAGTCAAAAGAGCGTAATTTGGAGTACCAAGTGGTCGAAGACCAGTCGGTCGTCCCAAACATCGCTGGAGGAATGAAGTCAGCATGGCAAGGACCTGCGCGACCTCTCGGGCAGTCTAAAATGCGTAACTTGGAGAACCAAAGGTGTCGAAGATCGTTGGCCGTCTGAAATGCTGCTGGAGGGACGAAGTCGGTAAGGACCTGAGCGAAAGAGAACGTGCAAGATAGGGAACAGTGACAATTCGCGTTTGAGGCCAAGACCCATATCTGATCGCTGAGCAGAGTATGCGTGCCTACTGCGTATGAGCGATGCCATCTCGCGATGTTTTCCTTCGCCGGAAATCCGAAGCATAGTTGGCTCCATTCGTATTAACAGAGTCCCGTAGAGTAGGGAATAAAACATGTTTCATGACATGCTTCTTTAAATTAGTCCTTTTTTTTTAAATTACTTCTCATGAGAGGATTCCAAATCAACTATGTTTACTATAGGAAGCGCGAAGCGTCTCAGAACAGTAACAATATGATTCTGCTCTACAATACACAGGCACAGCGAGCCTCGTTTGTTTGCTGAAGCATAAATTATACAGATCAGCAATTTAGCACCAATGTGTTGCTAGTATAAATTAATTTACTACTAAATAAAGTGATGATACGACGGAATTGTTTTAAACCTACCATAATAAATGCGAAAATTTGAATTGTTTGACACTCTTTCTGATCGCAATGTAAGCCGATTCAAATCAAAGACCTTACTGCCCGCTTCTCCGGTTCGAGAAGGATCCGAAAATTTCGAATTGGAGATCGGCTTCGAAAAAGTTAACTAAGATCTAGTGCGATCAAGATCATACAAGTAAAGTGGCAGGTACGGCTACTTCACACCAACTTGTCTCCGATCCGAATCAGACACTTGTGCTCTTAAGTTCTAGGAACTGGAATCCAAACCTTAGGTCCTAAAAATAGTTAAGCCTCGCGTTGAAAAATCGCAGGAGAGTTTTTAGCAAAAAACGCATCCAAAAAGAAGTAATGATTTTTTTTTTCATTGGCGGCGCTTGTTGTGCGTCCTACTGGGCCTTAAACTACTATGGTATAAAGACATGCCATTTATATCAAACATCTTATACCCTCGTGAAAATAGGTACAGTCGGCCACAGTCTCAGATACCCCTTTTTGTTCGATTGGCGCCCTTATGCCGCGCGCGATAAGAGCTGCCATGGGGTATCTGAGATTGTGGCCGACCATACCTACTTAGACCACGCGGGCAAAAGCTAGCTTCACTAATACCAGTTCGTATGTACTATTTTATGTTGTTGCAGAAGGGTTCCATTAACTACGAGTAGCAAAGCAACGGAGTACACAAGGGAAGTTGAGTGTAATAACGGTAAGATTGCCTTGGACTCTGTGTTCGAGCGCACTTTTTGCAGCGAAGTGAGAGGCGATGAATCAACGTGATAAGTAACATCGGCAATTTTGTACGTGTCGGCGGTAGCTAGCCGCTTGTAGGGCCGATGACTCATCGATTTTCGTCTACCTAGCTTTAAGTGTTTTTTCCGTGATATGGAAGTTCTTTTACCAGTTTTTTCGGCATTGGATTCTCACCTAGAGACATCAGATACCAGGGACGCAAAGATTACCGCAACAGAAACCCGAAAGCTAAGCAGGGCTAAACGGTTTGGATTTATTGTTCAAGTATAAAGGCTAGGGCCAGAATGAAATAAATCAAGTTACTTTGGAATCTAAGCCCAACACCCATAAGAGCTCTGTGGAGTCAATATGACAAATACTTATCAATAGTAATCAGAGGAAGAATCCTCTCAAATTAACAGTACGCTTGCTAGTCGCCCGACTACCACATTTAGAGTGTGAATCACATCAGTGGATGTTTTGTATTCATTGCACTACACTTCTCGGTTCCAACTGTATACAAAAAGTTATATCCGGTGTTAGCGGTTTCGGTGCGGGTAAGTGTGTAGAATGCAGCATTGTAAAAACTATTATCGCAGGTCATCCTGGTACGAGTGGTATTTACAACAAAACAAAAACATAATTTCCTAACCTACTTATTGTTGTTGTTATAGTAATTTACTAAGCGACTTCGGCATGCGTCCATTAATTAACAAACAGTATCATAAATTATTCCATTATCATTCATGACAATATACCGGAAACGCTTATCAGTAAACTATCAACATCTACCGAGAAGTGATTTAGTAAAATCGAGTCAGCAGCCTTCAACAGATGCGATGATCAAAGATGAGACTAAAATTCAACCGAATACCAAATTACGACCAAATTGTAGTTTCGTGGAGTTTGGCTCCAGCAAGCCTAGCTTAAATGGATGTTAGAGCGTATCTAATCTATGGGTTTATAACTCTTGTCTATCCCATTTTACGTCAAACAAGAGTGAGAGACAAAATACTCGTAGTTATAACCCCCGTAAGTACTGCCTAACCCAGCCTAATGCTACGTGAAGGAAAACAACGACTCTCGCGAACTTTTCACGGACTCGTAAGCATGGATGGCGTGCGTCGCCCATCCGCAACGAGCTTTTAACAACCTCTCAGAAAACAAAAGCGATTTGTGAAACTGTCTAACTGAACTTGCGTTCCGTGCGCAACACGCCGAGCCCTCACATTAGACTCGCATCAGAGTGAGAGTACAATATAAACAATGAAATTGTTCAACACGGTACAGGTTCAGATATAAATAGTGTAGGGCGACCAGGTACTCGTCTGTTCGGTGTTCGAATAGAGAGCGAGCCACTAGGTCACGATTCCGTCCCACTGCGCGCACGCGCAAATAGCGACGTGCAGCGAGCTGCATTTAAGCTGCACACTATCTCTGCCCTCTTGGGGGCTTATGTATCATGATGGTACGGTTAGCGGCACCCGGACATAATACCTTTTTGTTCGATACTCGGACTTATGCCGCACGCGATAACGGCCCCATGTTTTCGTTTACAAGTCCAAAGAAATTGTATCTGCATTACAACGGCATAAAATAATAGGTACAAAGGCAAGTATGGAACGTGCATGCCCTCTGAGGGACCACATTGGATTTTTTAGTTTCCAGACCTATGACGATTTAGTAAAAGATCCCAAACAATTGTAGAAGAGAAGCTTGAATTTGTAAAAGTTACCGTTCAATATTTATTACTTGATAAATGTGGTCCCTCAGTCCGCACATGTAGATTGTCGAATCTCTGAATGTGGTCAAGATATCCTCATAAGGTAAACGATAATATTTAGCAAAGAATTTCTTAAAACTAATTAGTTCGATAAAAACACTTCTTGCAGTCAGAAAAACACTACAAAAACGAATTGAAGGTGGTCCCTCAGAGGACCTTTAGCACATATTTGTTATTGTTTTAACTTTTAATCTATAGCGCATAAAGCTACGTGTCTTCGACAAGTTTTACTTAAAATATTACACACTTTAATCGCATGACTATTTAGTTTGTATCTTATGCTATCGTGAAACAGAGACGGTTGAGAGGTGGTCCCTCATACGGCACGTTTTGCTATCGTTATTTGCTATTTTCATGTAATATAATGCACTTAATGAAGTAAATTAAACACTATCTTTTACTTAAAAGTTTCTGCTAAAACATTACGTTTATTGTTTAACGCTAATTACACATTTTCATATAAAAAACATATATTTATAAGTCGTACGTGGAAATCATGCGTAGGGTGACCACACTATCAATCTGATTTTTGAACGAGCGAGTGAAGTTCTCAGAGCCTACTGGAACAATCCGGCGTTTGTATGTTTGTATGTATGTATGTTTGTATGTATGTATGAAAGTTCGTTCGACGATCCGACCAAATTTACTCAAGTTATTGTCGAACGATCATTCATACAAACAATACATACAATCATACATACATACAAACATACAAACGCGGGATTGTTCCAGTAGACTCGGAGAACTTCTCTCGCTTCGCTCGCTCCTTCAATAATTAAGTTATTTCAAATAACAAGATTCATTTTGTTTTGCTTATTATCTTTGTTAGTAAAAACCTATAGCTAGAATACGATAGTTTGGGTATTAATACAGTTTGTTACGCACCACCTGGAGCCTACAGCAGTGGTTGATGTACGCGGAGTCAACACGGCTCGCGATCATCGCCAGGACGCTCTTGGAGCTGGCCCGCACTCTGCTCACCAGTGATGCCCTGCGCTTTCACATGGTGGTGTAGAAACCATCCACCCGCGCCTCCGCGAACATACCCCAGGCGCTGCAGTGACGAGGCAGCCGCATCAACGCCCTGAACGCGTTGTGGTATTGAATGCGAAGAGCCTTGTATGACCCTTGAGCAGTGGCGTAACTAGGGTGGGGCAGGCAGGGCACGTGCCCTGGGCGCCATTTCAAGGGGGCGCAAAACAGCAACTCGTAAATTCAAAATAATCCAACAATTTACTTCAAATTATCAGACGAGTCATGGTAGTGTAAATAGTGTAAGTGACGATAGAGAAGATATAATTTAGGTGCCTACTTAACATGTTCTTCAAAAACTGAATCCTAAATTGTCGAAAAAATATGAGGAACAATCACAATCCATGGCAAATTGCATGAACTTCATGAAAAATGCGCTGATGTCTAGATTTCTCCTAATTAAATTAACTTCTTTCTTACATGTTAAAAAGCCGTTTCTGCGCGTTTTTGTTTTACTAACGAATACGAACAATAAAATTCAAAGGTAAATTCGATGAATTATCGTGAGTGCTGCACGCGGTCATCCTATTTGCATATAAAAAAATCTTGATGATATTTCAGCGTAAAATAGATAAATTTTCGGGCACGTTGTAAAAAAAACTTGCCACGCCTTCGAAAAAGGCTAAAATTTGTGAATATACGAGCGCGCTACGCGCGCATTCGTCTTTATTACAAAGGTGACATAAATTACGAACTGTGGTAATTTCGATCGCGTAATTTAAGGGTAAAATCGGTAAAATTTCTCGGGTACGCTGCACGCGCATTTGTAATGAAAATAGATCTCGTCCAAGGATAGTAATTTGCCCCCATATCGCGGCTTACAAAATGGGTAAAATCGGTGAAATCTCGGGCGCGCTACGCGCGCGTTTAAGGCTGATTGCATTTTTTTTTATAACCAGAAGCAGAATAGTTAATGTCCTCTTTTTGTCTTGCATCGCCACTGAAAAAAGATATACGAAGGGGCGCAATTACGATGCTTGCCCTAGGCGCCATTTGCCCACGGTACGCCACTGCCCTTGAGTATAGTTTACCAACAGGCTCTTCGTGTAGAAGGAAGTGTAAGCTCTAAACAGTGTCACATTCACCTCCCTCGAACACGGAGAGAACCTGCGGGCAATCATGTTCTCTCTGGTCGACAGGGCTCTCCTCTTTCACTCCATAATAAGTAACATTCTACAGTTTTTTTTTTTGCTGACTCCAGCATACAGGGTGTAACAAAAAATTGTGTCAAGCGGAAGTCCAGAGATAGAACACCCCTAGTAAGTAAGTAAGTAAGATATTTATTCACAAGATAAAACACAGTACAATGATACAGGGCTCTCCTCTTTCACTCCATAATAAGTAACATTCTACAGTTTTTTTTTTTTGCTGACTCCAGCATACAGGGTGTAAGAAAAAATTGTGTCAATCGGAAGTCCAGAGATAGAACACCCCTAGTAAGTAAGTAAGTAAGATATTTATTCACAAGATAAAACACAGTACAATGATACATACCCCTGGAAGGCCCTAGGGGTACCCGAATCACCCCCATGTATGTTCAGCGATTTTTTGACGTTTAGAAGTTATGAGGCTTTTAAGGTTCTTTTGGGAAGAATTTTAGTTTATGTTTTTAGTTTTTACATGAGGCTTTTAATTAAAATCTAAAAGCCCCATGTAGTTTTTATTTTTATTTTTTTTTTGTATTTTTCTTTTTAATTATTTTTATTTATTATTCGATGACGTTTTCATGTGTTGGGGACAGACTAGTTATCTAAAACCCCAATAAGAAAAAAATATATTTAAAAAGTTAAATACAAAAACGTAAAAAAAATAAAACCAATGCTAGGTAATTATTCCCAAAAAAACCTTAAAAACCTCATAACTTCTAAACATAAAAAAATCGCTGAACATACATGCGGGTAGCCCTAGGGATGCTCTATGTCTGGACTTCCGCTTGACATTATTTTTGGGACACCCTGTATAAAAAAGTGGTTAATGTTGGATACTGTTTTTTGGTAGTGTAAGGTAATGAGCCGTTTTCAAAGAACAAATTAAAAGCAGTTCATAGATGGCGCTTACAGGTTTGGCCATAGAAGAACCGGAATACGGCTGTCAAATTTCGCTTAGCACAGATTAATTTTGACAGCCGTTTTCCGGTTCTTTTATGTCCACACCATGTAGGCGCCATCTATGAAATGATTTTGTGAATTTGTGTTGAAAACGGCTCATTATATCGTGGTTCGCTGATATAAACATGCTGATACATTACTTAGGAAAAAAATAAATATCTAAATCTGAGTAGGTGAAGGTGCCATTCTTCACTCATCTAGTTTGAAGGTGCCACTGGACGCTGTATAAATTATCTCATTACGTAGATGCAAAGGCCTTAACATCAGGTTGATCATGTGGTCACCCTACGCATGATTTCCACGTAAGACTTATAAATATATATTTTTGAATGAAAATGTGTAATAAGCGTAAAAAAAATAACGCAATGTTTTAGCAGAAACTTTTAAGTAAAAGATAGTGTTTAATTTACTTCATTAAGTGCATTCTATTACATGAAAATAGCGATTAACGATAGCAAAACGTGCCGTATGAGGGACCACCTCTCAACCGTCTCTGTTTCACGATAGCATAAGATACAAACTAATGAGTCATGCGATTATAGAGTTTAATATTTTAAGTAAAACTTATCAAAGACATGTAGCTTTATGCGTTATAGATTAAAAGTTAAAACAATAACAAATATGTGCTAACGGTCCTCTGAGGGACCACCTTCAATTCGTTTTTGTAGTATTTTTCTGACTGCAAGAAGTGTTTTTATCGAACTAATTAGTTTTAAGAAATTCTTTGCTAAATATTATCGTTTACCTTATGAGGATATCTTTACCACATTCAGAGATTCGACAATCTACATGTGCGGACTGAGGGACCACATTTATCAAGTAATAAATATTGAACGGTAACTTTTACAAATTCAAGGTTCTCTTCTACAATTGTTTGGGATCTTTTACTAAATCGTCATAGGTCTGGAAACTAATAAATCCAATGTGGTCCCTCAGAGGGCATGCACGTAGTATGGATGTTGCATAAAACAGTTAAAACTAGGTATCCGAATACCGTCGTGCCCAGTCCCCACCTATAACATTTACATCTTGGAAATTACATATTCTTCAAGTTGCCCAACTTGAAGAATATCACGGATTTCCTATAAGTTTACAAATAGTTTACCAAAACATGTCCACAACCACATATCCACAATGCACTACCTGATAAAATTGATATTTTCCTTCGATCAACATTGATCCAAACCGGTAAAGAAAGACATACATTTATAAACAACAGTAACCTCATTCAGAACATGAATGGAACACCTCACGGTTCGTGAACCATCTTGGAAATTACATATTCTTCAAGTTGCCCAACTTGAAGAATATCACGGATTTCCTATAACTTTACAAATAGTTTACCAAAACATGTCCACAACCCCATATCCACAATGCACTACCTGATAAAATTTATATTTTCCTTCGATCAACATTGATCCAAACCGGTAAAGAAAGACAAAAATTTATAAACAACAGTAACCTCATTCAGAACATGAATGGAACTCCTCACGGTTCGTGAACCGAAGGGGTGCGCGCGCCCCACACACCGAAAGTATGAAAACAAACGTACCTTCTCCCGAGGATGTGAAGACAAGAAACAAAATGCGTGCAGCCAAGAAATTAACTCACTTTATTAATAGTTAGCAAGAGCAAAGTGACTCGAAGACGTCCGAAGCGAAATTGAGAGTGTAGGGCACGAGTGGCCGACAATGATCATTAGTGGGCCGAATTCCTCGCTGCAGTTGTTATCTCTAATTATCCCTCCAGTTTACTCACTACAAATATAAATATAAGTGACATTAGTCACGCAGGGCTCGAGCCTTATCTCTGCGGGCGCGCTGGCCAGACAAAAATAACTATTGTGTGTGTGCACTCGGAACCCTCCTGGGTGATTGCAATCGGCAGTGGACCTTCGAAATGCAACATTCTAGCCATTTTAGAGACCATATCGCGTGTAAATAGGTATATATAATCAAAGAATTTCGCTGAATAGTGCACAACATGGGCCTAATCAATGATCACATCATGTTTGCAAAAAATCGTATGTGGAAGCGTTTAAAGCGGCTCTTTGTAACACATACCTTATTAGCCATATTACGTTTGGAATAAGTATTCGGAATCCCGACAGAATGTGTCATGCATCATCAGAATACATAATCCCTCGACAAAAACTTCGTTACTTCGAAGTGCCCTTCGAAAAAAATGCGTTCGCAAGATGTGGTAAAAACAAACCGGTAGTATGAAGCGAGTAGCTATTATCTAACTAACGAATGAGCTCGAGTGTAGAGAACTTAAGAGTTATTTCAAATTGGATCACTATTAGTTGATGTCGGGGTTATTGACCGCTATTATCCCCCACTACGAGTTTGGTCGCCCGTTTTTTTGGACCCAAGCAGCCAACCCGAATTAATGTCTGAGGAGCACACAATGGGAGGCACTTAAACGTTGGCTGGGTATATCGTCGATTTAAATAGGATTCGAAGTGTATCTGTGGCCTTGACTCGAATGTATCCAAGGTCAGAACCGGTAGGATAGTGAACGTTAGCGTATGGTGCGCTTTAAAATGCCACGTGTCCTCGTAACCGAATCTTTTGTGCTTTGTTCTAACGCTTTGAGAGATTTGTAGATTCTATAGATTCAAAATGACTTCTAGTCTAGTAGCTGCTGCTACCCTGCCACAAACCTATTTACTGCCTGTACTTGTTATGTGGCTAGTCCGGCTTCGAAAGCAACTAAGGCGCGGGAGGGGATTTTTAAACAAATTGTTATGCAGCACGTGAGTTCAAAAACGTAGGATACGACGAGGACTCCGAACAAACAGGTTTACATGTCCAAGAAGCTATTTGTGTGTAGAGGATCTGCATATAGAAACGTGTTTAGTGGTTGCAAGGTATTGGAAGAGATTCAATCCAATATAGGTACTGGGCAAGTAGAATATGGATATCGTCCAGTTGCGGATTACGACCGCAGGTAATTTGAGCCCGCGACATTCTATACGCACGTCTGCCACCAGGCGAACGGCTGTCGCTTCCTAGGTACGCGTGCTAACTCTGAAAGAGGACCAGCTTGCTCGAGACAGGCTAGTCGACGTCGTGTTAAGTCTTAGAATTTCTCAACGGTACCTAGAGGGACTTTAATTTCGGCGTTAACTACAGCCTTCATCGAGCATGCACGGTTTTTCGCAGCCGTCGGTATCCAATCCATACGTCCTCCCCAAACTCGACCAGACTTTTAAATCCGTGTAACTTCTCCGCAAGCATCAGCCCCCGGGTCTTATGTGGCTTCTGGTCAATGAAAAAAACTGACAGTTCGACGTCGATTAGTCTTTCCTGTGCGTGCATATACTTAGGGGGCTGATTTCTACAATTCTGCCGACTTTTAAACCCCCAGAAAATAGCATGGACGCATGATCGGACCACATTGTAGGGCAGGCAGAGCATGCATGGATGAGGATTACGATACGACGTAAGTGAGCAGTGGACGAACAATTCGGTATTTGACGATGATAGAGGAGCATTGTTGTTTCATTACAATTCCTGCATTCATTATGATTTGATAATCGGACTTGATTGATCAATAACTGATAGAATTTATTATGTGGTAACTGGCAAGTGTATAAGGGTTATTAGTGCCCCCATGCTGGAATTACACATAGTCTGTCAATTAAATGAGAATGGCCCAAAGAGTAAAGACGATAACGGATACTGAACAATGGGTACTGAAGGTACAATAAACATTTAACTTTATTGTCAAGATATTACGTGGTTGTAAAAAGAAGTTAAATATCATAAAACAGACTGCATTTTATTGCATTGGTACCTACTGAAGTTTGTTTGCTCAATGGCTCCACATGCAAACAAAACTAGGTCAGAAAAGTAAGACTTACTAATAGGGTGTGACAGGAGGTAGGGACTAGAGCCCTTGTATCTCTGTAAGATGTAGCAAAAGAAGATGCAGCATGTGCATGCAAAAATAATTGTGTCTATAGAATCTATTGGTAAAATATGATATTGTTTATGTAGTTTAGTGAGCTTGGTATTTTTTTTATTATCCCTAAATGGCGTGCAGCTGAAGAACTATGTAGGAAGGTATAACAGACTGATAATCAAGGTCAAGGTAAGCACATGGTAATGGTAAAACGGGCTGTTTTCCGCAACTCGACGTCTCTCCTTGCATCTATTTTGCGTCATGTAAGGTAAGGAGAACAATCCGTTGAAGCTATGGAAGGTGGATCAATGAGTAAATAAAGTTTTGGCACCAAATTTTGGTTTCTATAAAGTTTATGTGGTGGTCCACTGCTCTACCAAACTAACCACACATATGAGAATACTTTCATTTACGGGCATTATATGGTTGAACTGATCAGACAAAGCAATAATGCCTCAGATAGTTGATTAGATCTAGATGGTGTGGACTTGCATAGCTATTACTTAAGGTTGGACGATAGCAGCGTGGAGGGAAATTCAAAATTTTCACAGTTCTTTCAATTTTTAAGCTAAACTGAGCTATTTTTGTTCAGCAATTTTTTGTTCGCAGCAATAAAACAGTATTCTTTTAATTATTGTAAACAACAGAACAACAATAATCCAGCCGATTATGTGTTCTGGTCTACGAAGCAGTGGCACTGCCCAAAAAACTTGTTGATGACCAGAACACATAATCGGCTGAATTATTGTTGTTCGGTTGTTTACAATAATGAAAAGAATACTAAGTTATTGCTGCGAACGAAAAATGGCTGAACAAAAATAGCTCAGTTTAGCTACAAAATGTAAAAAACTGTGAAAATTTTGAATTTCCCGCCACATTGCTATCGTCCCACCTTAATGTGTTCGGTGTAATCTTTACACTAGTCCTGCTGGTGACCTAAAGCTAACATTTTGACAATTTCTATCATTGGATTTACAGTGCAAATTGTTTGGAGGATGTTTATACTATTATTATAAGCATAACTAATAAATTTAGCTGACATTTTAGCTTTAAATTAGCATTAATCATAAGCGGCTGAACCGATTTTGATAAAACATATCTAAGAACACTAGCTGGAAAACCTGCTTTTAAATAATAGAACTGCATCCAAATCGGTTCACCCCTTTAAGAGCTATGGTGCCTCAGACAGACAGACACAAACACACATGGCGGTCAAACTTTTAACACTCTTTTTGGGTCGAGGGTTAAAATCTACCTACCTACATAAAATCTAAGTTGGATATCACTCACGAACACGAGTTTGGACGAAGGAGCACACAATACTATGAGTTGAACTTAAAAACTACAGAAACTTATAGTCGAGAGTTTACTGGGACAACAGAGAGACTAACCGAATGAATCACAAATAACAAAACACCCTTGACAAGTTGCGAGCTCTCCCCCAAGTAAACTCACACGATGATTCATCGCAATAGCGCAAACATTCACAAAGAACCAACTTTCTTGGGCAGGGTGAGGGCATGGATTCAGCAATTCTAAAAGTATTGAAGACATCCATGTCACAAATTATAAACCACATTGTTACCATTGCAAAAGATTGCGCTATCTTTTTCTGGTTCGTTACAAACTGACTGAAATAAGAAAATTCAAAAATTGTCTCGCCTACCTACCCCGAAGTCATTGTTCTCACGATTTGGTAAGAAACATCGGAGATTACTAAAAACGAGTAGATTCTATAATGAAATTCTAAAGTTCAGTTTTTATTGTTGGTTTTAAAATGGATGCGATGTGATATTTTCAAAATCTGTGATTTTCATTTCACCGAAGCTAACACATTGATATCGCCTCGCCGGTATTGAAATCCCTCTAAAAAGTTATGTGGCTCAAATTATACATAGTTATGACAAAAACATGCACTTATTTTAGATTTACCTTTGATTCCTTCAATCCGAAATGTATTTCAACGCAAATAATTAACACCACAATTTAGGATAATCTATTCACTTCAAGCACTCACAGCCCAACACAATATGGCGGCAGCAAGATCCCCACCTCGAACAAATTCAAAATTCGGACTGTTTTGTGATTGGTCATCAAAATCAAGACGCTTCAGGGCTACCAACATAAAAACGAAAACCATAGAGTAAACAAATTTAAGGGTGCGTTCCGATGCAGAAAGTCTGAAGTTCGCACTGTAATTTTGTGCCACGAAACATTCGCCCGATAGTGTAACGAGCGCCCGTCCCCTTTTGTTTTTTTTAATTGGTCTGTTTCATTTGACATTTGTTTTTTTTTAAATCTAATCTGTGTCATTGTCAATTAAATCAAGTTCACGAGTTTATTTCCTCGAGTTGGGAGTTTTTTCAAAAATCAAGTGGTTATTCAATAAAACAATGTGGGATAACATATTAGAGTACTTAAAAGACCCCTTACTTGTGGTTAAAGTTCAAAACTTTTTTGGTGTCACCTACAAAAGCAATCCTCGGCCTCCCGACGGTCAGCCTTGTACAGATGAAGTCATACATTCCGACCGAAAAGAATACGAAAACGAAGCCTTTGATATTCGACAGCACAAGAGAATACCAAGTAATACGTCGAGTAGCTCGTCTTCGTACGAGACGGACTCCTCTGCAGACAGTGCGGGGTCCGACGACATCGTCTGCTCTGTAAACAATAAGTTCTGGTACTATCTGTTCGTGCTCGGGACAGCGCTGGGCGATGAGATATTCTACGCGACCTTCATTCCTTTTTGGTTCTGGAACATCGATGGAGCGGTCGGCCGAAGAGTTGTGCTTGTGTGGACGGTTGCCATGTACATAGGTGAGTTTTGGTTCTTTATTAGTTGTAAGCGCCATTCCCGTCAGTTTAATTTAGCTTTAACTTGCTAAAACTGCTCTTTACCTTGTGTTAAGTTCAATAGTGATGTTCAGATATTTTATTTCAATACATCAATATCATATCTAAAGTTTTTATCTCCTTACTAAATACCAATGATAAAAAACAAATCTCATTATCTAAGTAAAATGATAACATAATAGTTATTTGAACAGTATACTCATAAGTAATCATTGTACTATTACGGTCAACATTACGCACATTCATAAACTCTTAGGAGCCAATATGCCATACAGACAGTGTAACAATAAATCACAATTTTACGTACATTTTCAGGGCAAGGCTTCAAGGACATTATTCGATGGCCCCGTCCTGGGTACCCGGTGCAGAAACTTCAGAAAAAATGGGCCGTTGAGTATGGGATGCCGTCCACCCATGCCATGGTCGGAGTTTCCATACCTTTCTCCGTATTGTTCTACACCATGGACCGATACCAGTACCCGGTACACTGGGGCTGGACCATCGCACTGATGTGGTGCTCTCTCATTTGTGTGAGCAGAGTGTACCTTGGCATGCATAGTTTACTTGTAAGTATCATTCGACTATCCTGCAGGAACTGAAGCTTTTTTTACAGTGGTCATCCAATTCATCCACAAGCAATTGTAATTTATAACCAGTTTAGAATATTCACAAATGTAAAAGGACATTATATTGCATGCAAAGTGCAATGTCCTTATCTACTAAACTAATCAAGGGTGTTTATTCTTTTATGTAGGCTTTAAAGTGTCCCACTGGGCAAAGGCATAAAAGGGAAGACTTGTATTCATCACTTCTTTATATTGTGAGCCACCTCTTGCTGCCAACCTGGTATTATTACCAGAGTTTGTCAAAATTCTAAATGCATATTTTAGTTGTGAAACTGTATTATTAAGTTCCTGAACATTTCAGGACATAGCAGCAGGGCTGTTGCTGGCAACCGGTCTGCTGGTGGTGTTGGTGCCGGTTGTGGACGTCCTCGACGGTATGCTCCTCACGCACCTCGCCTCGCCACTGTTGGTGCTCACGGCCTCAATACTGGTCATTGTATTCCATCCAAACGCCGACAAATGGACCCCAACCAGGTAATTTTCTTTTGTTGTTGTTGCAAACATTTTTATCTCCAGACAGATCTATGTCGGAAAGACATTATCTGAGCCCAATTGTCCACTGCATCGGTAACAATAGTTAGATTAAGATAAACAATAAGATTGAGATACGGTACTTTATCTCCTTTCTTATGACCTCACTTACTTAGTCACTTCAGTGATTCATAGCACTTTATGACTATTTGTCTAAAGTTTTTATTTTTTTCCTTATTTCAGAGGAGACACAACCATGATAGTGAGTGTGACTGCAGGCATCCTGATGGGCTCTTGGACCAATTACCAGCTCGGTAATATGGTAGCTAGCAACCAGGATCCACCTTACGAGATCATCTGGCCCTCCATAGAAATGTTTGGCTGCACTATCCTCAGGACCATTTTAGGGTTCTGTGGGGTGCTAGCCACAAGGGCGATAGGCAAATCGGTGTCGTACGCCTTCGTCTGCGCAATCCTGGGCAAAGACAAAAACGAACTGAGAAACTCTGAGGACAGTTTGGATAACAAGAACAAAATCATAGTTGAACTTTCTTACAAATATTTTACATGCTGTATGATAGGTTTTAACACCACGTATGTGTTCCCCAATGTATTTTATCTGTTGAAAATTAATCGGCCCACTTACTACACTGAAATTTAACACTAGTCATTTGTGTCACAGATCTGTATTGTGCAGAGATTTATTTTTGTTATTACCTACTGCGTAAGTTAATCTTAGGTAGTTTTATCTTAGTCGTACACCTTCGAAGTACCTTTTGTGTATGATGGATGATTATTATGTGCACTTTTATTCAATATTTGAATCCTGCATTATTAACTGGAAGGTATGGTCGGCCACAGTCACAGATACCCCATCGCTGCTCTTACCGTGCGCGGCATAAGAGCGATAATTGAACAAAACGGGGTATCCTAGCTTGTGGCCGACGGTACTAATTAGTATGCATGCACAAATAAGTGAGAGCATTGGATCAAAAACGGAAAACATGATGAAGCTGCAACCAGTAGAAGAAAGAGTATGAGACAGTAAACTAAAACTGCGCGCCAGCAACTGCATTCTCGCACATAACTGCTTGTGATAGGAGTTACGACGACGACAGGCGCAGTTTTATTTTAGAATACCTCTTAGTTGGCATATGTGGACGAAAATGGATTGGGTATATCGAACGAAGATCAAGATTTCGTATTTTAGCATTTTTTCGCTGACAATTTTTTTTCCGAAATCTGTAAACGCAGTTCATAATATCTCAAAAAGTTATGGATGCTCTCCTAGGAACTTTTTCCTAGGAGACCGTCCATAACTATAACGGTTTAGGAATGTTTAACTATAACGGTCAAGGTACCTGCCCTGTTTTAAAAATCCACCCTGTATATCAAGAAGTAGCTAGTGGCTACAGACGGAGGAGTGGAGAATGAGAAAGTAGGTAGATAATGAATGAAGGCTTGTGGAGGCTACTTAGAGTAGAAATATGGAGAGAGCAAAGTCAAGAAAATATTTGTGCATTCGTTTAAGATATGTTCTTGTTTTATAAATAAGACATTTATTTTCTGTTATGGATTTCCTTTTTTTGCTTAAATAAACTTTTTATTTTAAATTAGATCAAAGTGCACTTCCCGCCTTATCAATGTTGCTGTTTTTTTCTTGTATGGATGTAAATCTACATTACTTTTGTAGTCGCTCTTGTTTGGTCTACAATAGTATTTTTTTTACATTCCAGTAAGAATAATTGCAAACTTTTGTACGTAATATCATCACAACAATATTATCACAATTTATGTAAGTATAACTTTTATTCTGATGTTTATCTAACAATTGAATAAAACCATTGTTTAATTTATTTGAGTATACATTTATTGCCTGATGATGAATAAATACATAGCTTGATTCCCAAACCCATGTAACATTATATTCCTAATATTGAGAGCACATGGGAATTACAACTCAAATTATTGTTTAACCTAACATCATTCAAGGTTTTTCCAGGCTCCAAGGAACCATTTACAATACTAGGAATTGTATCATCAGCTCCGTAATGAGTCGGCAATCCCCTTAAGTTTCTCAGCACCTCAGATTGTAAAATATTCAAAAAAGCTCTGAAGAGCCTTACTTTTTTTCAAAGTAAGGGTGGTCCAATTGAGTTATGAACTTCGTGAGGATTTCCTTATTAATGTCAAACACATCCTTCTCCTCAGTGCCTGATGCGTTGATAGTGGTCAACTGCAGCTGGACTATAGGCTTGCGGACAGACTTCAACGCATCCGTACCCGTGATCATCTTTACAATCCAATCAAAGTCCTTTACACAATCACCATAAGGAGTGTTGTGTTCAATCAAAACTGAATAAAGTAGACGGACCTTCTTTTTCGTCAGTTTCTTGATAAAGTTTTCAATTCTATCTTTATCACCTTCCTTATTCAGTATATGTTCTTTAACTCTCTGAAATTCGAAATTGTTCTCCAAAATCAGTGCTTTCAATTCATTCCTTGCAGCCTGAACAATATCGACGAACTGGCCTCCATAAATAAAGCCAGCCGGTGAGAAGTTCCGTAGGACATCGTCCGAAACCTGAAAAAATGCAGGTGCAGTGTAAAAAATCTATAATCCGTACAAAGAACTTTTTGAACTAAGTATTTAAAGTACATAAAAATGTAGTCTTACCTTTTCAAATACGCCAGTTGGAATTTCACTAGTAAAAAGAGCATCCATTGTCAATGATTTGTATTTTACTAATCAGTAAATAATGTAATTTTAACATATTTCTTGAGAAATAAACAAACAAATCACACTACGCGGCAAGCATCATTTTCCGGAGGCAGCACAGACAAGACAACATAGGGAGGCAGGGCAGATTGCCACAGACTATTAGATCGAAAATTTCACTGACAGATATTAGTAGCGATTCTGAGTAAAACTATTACTAATCTGACAGCACTAAAGTGACAGATAATCTGTCACTCTAGTACATTATCTGTCACTTTAGTGCTGTCAGATTAGTAATAGTTTTACTCAGAATCGCTACTAGTAGTAGCGATTCTGTCTAAAACTATTACTAATCTGACAGCACTAAAGTGACAGATAATCTGTCACTTTATAGTCTATAAAATATAGCTTGAGCTCTGTGACAGATGTCAAAGTGGTATAGGTAGTGATGGGACAATGTTGAGAATGATTATGGTAATAATTATTGATTATCAAGAATATTATTGCTAAAAGGATTATTTTAAACACAGTATAAATGTATAGTGAAAACAAACATGGAATATTGATCAGACTCTGTTGCATACTTGCTGTAATGGCAAAAACGGTCCACCATTTTGGTTCTCGCGCTCGAAATATTCACGTAAGCGAATAATAAACTCACGGCATTCACTATTTAGAACAGTTTTCTTCGTTCTTCGCATTATGCAACGAATAACAATAACAAACGATACAAAACTCAACAAAAAACAAAGCAATGAGAACTGAAAACACGTAGCGTAAAATAGGCGTCGGTCGGCACTCCTACTAACCACAGATTACAAGTACTAACTCACTCAACACAACTATAATCCGCGCGGAATGAGAATGGGATGCAACCTTTTGGAACTGAGACGTGCGCGGTAAGCAAACTCGCATCGAAGCAACCTTGTCAAAGTAAAATAAAGTATATTTTCGATTGACTTCGACAAGATTCCATCCCATTCTCATCGCGCGCGGATTATATCAAGCTATCCTGATCGTCGATTTTTTTATGTCCAAGATGAGCATAGTTTCTACTCTATGGTTATGATAACTCATCGTACGTCACTAATTCTGCACCAATGAAGTATGAGATTATCGTAGAGTAAATTTACCCTTAAAAAATTCTGAACTTGATGGGTATGATTTCGATGACAGCTGTCACAGAGCTCAAGCTATATTTTACAGACTATAGTACATTATCTGTCACTTTAGTGCTGTCAGATTAGTAATAGTTTTAGACAGAATCGCTACTAATGTCTCTACACTATCAGGGCCCTTAGCCTGTAACGCAATGGAGGGTCAATGGCGTTCCGGCAGAAGGACAAAACCGGGCTCTCCTCGTTTTTCTCCTACAACCAGAGAACTAATCCTCTAGAATTAGAATCAAAATATTCTTTACTGTACTACAAAAACATTAAAAGGACAGACAGCGATAGCAAATCGTAATTGAAGTCGTCACCTGACAGCCCATTTTGGCACCATTGTGTTACAGGCTAAGGGCCCAGATTTAAGAAAAATCAAGTCCAATCCAATCCAATTTTTTAATGAGCCACAGATTACACTGTCAAAATGTCAACAATACTGTCAAATTATTGTTTTCATTTGTCAAATCGAAAGAAGTCGGACGGAAGAAAGCCACATTTTCAGGAAATAAAAACCTCTCACGATGACGTCCCAATTGAGTGCCGTGGAACTCCTCAATCTGGGCGACCAGGGGAGGATACAGCCCACGTTGAACAAGTACTGGCCCCTAATAGTTGGCGTCTCGTTCGGAGTTACGACGGGTGTGCTGATGAACTTCATGACTCGGCGGCCTTCGTTCAGCGGTACGAAAATTACATAACGAAAACATTTATTATAAATGTCAACATTGTGCTTATTATTTCAAGTTAGTTTTAACTGGGGAGCAAGGTTATGAGTTTTTCTCCCAGTCATGGGGTAATAGTTTCCCTGGTGGCGCCTTGTACCAATGAGTGTGCGTCTTGACTTACTTACATTTTATGAACATTGATGGAAATCATTGTAAAGAAAACAGCATGCTTGAGAATAGTCTACACCAAAATGTCAGTTTCTACAGTAGTCACAGATTTTCTCAAGCTTGCATACTAAAGGGGACTACACCCTTGATAGTATGGCCTAAAAGTTGACACCTTACTATTCAACGCATTCTCTATCCCTGCCACTCATGTGCTCTTTTATCTAGATTTATCATTACTTGTAATAAAAATCATTAATCAAATGTATTTTCCTTCTTTGACTTAGCAGAATTTAAGTCATTATCATTATAACATTTCTGTCATCTCTCAGGTATCCAAAAGCATGCTTTGCTGACCGTGGGTTGGTGTGGTATTCTCACCTATCTGCAAGATAAGCGCAATGCCTACCTCGCCGAGAGAGATGCAGTTCTGAGACACTACGTACAGCTACACCCTGAGGAATTTTGTGAGCCACGTAAGTTTTTCTGTCATAAGTTAAAAAAAACATCAACATTGCTTTTGTATCAAGAATTTTGATCTTTTAGGATCATAAGAATAATTACAATTACATAATTTTCATTTTTTAATATTTTCTGACGTTTGCACAAGAACTATAGTATGTTTATTTTTGTTTACAGCAAAGAAGAAGATTGGCGAAGTCCTTGAAAAATGGATCCCAGTTCGTTAGGCTTCATGTGTTTGAACTAAAATGAAATAGCGTAGTTAAATAATACAATAATTTATGTCAAGTTATCATGTTTTAATAAACTGTAAATATTAAGTACCACAGATCCTTGATCGAAGACCACAGTATTTTATTTCATGTCTTCTTTCTGCAATAATGTGCAGCTTCATTAACTGCTTACTCTTTCTGTGGCCAACTAATCCAACTATGCAGAGAATTAATTAGATGGTTGAAGTGACCACTAATCTTGTATGTTTTTTCTCAGCAGACTCACATTTCCAACGCGGGCTCAGACTCAACCTGATTTGGTTCTTGAGGTCATTGGCTGCTACAATTTTAAATTGGTTCTCAAAAAGCGTTCACAAAGGCGCACTAAATTCATAGCCTTTATGTCGGTCCATATAGTGCTGAGCCAACAATGCTAAGTAGTTAAACTGCTCCCCACATATTGTGCAGCTGTTCTTCGCTCCCTCGAGTCTGTATTGTCCAAACACATCTTTCACTTCCTTCTGACTGTCAACTAAGTCTTGGGTCTGTACGGTAGCTTCCGGTTGGTCTTTGATGCCACTGGAGTGTGGAACATGACTGACAATGTTGCTGTCTTCTCTTGGCAGAGCAGATGTGGTGGTGTCCTTGGCAACATCTGTTCCGACAGGGAACCTTAAAGTTAAAACATGACAAAGTTTTAGATCATACACCTATATATTACACAGGTTTTTTGTCAAGACCATTATTAATCCTGTTCTTTCAAAACACTAATTTGTGTAAGAACCTACCCTTTCTGTACTGCCCCTTTTTTGACATCTATCTGGTGTTTTTTCAGCTTGTGTAATTTCTGGAAGCAGAAACAAGTATTGCATAAGTAATTTTTAAAAGTTGTTGAACAAAATGTTGTTGGAAATCCCATTTAGAAATAGACGTATTTCAGGAATAAAGTTATTTAAAAATGACCGTATACAGCAGTAAACAACTTACCAGATCCCTGGACTGTACGAAGCCCACTCCGCACACGTCACATATGTGGTCCTTCACCCCCCTGTGCTTGAACATGTGTCTTGTTAGCTCGCTCGATGTAGTGAATGCTTTATCGCATAGGGTGCAGGGCTGGAAACACAACAGGTTTGTTAGTGAAAATGAGCTCAAACATTTGTGCCTCTACCCAGCTTCCCGCTACTAGTATTAACAATTTGGAAACCTCTGTGATGCGGTATATCATGGAATGGACCCAACTTAGGTCACCTAAGTACCTACATAATATGCGAAATAATTTAAATACGAAAGTAAAGGTTACTTACATGATCCTTTTGTCCAGTGTGAGTTTTGATATGAACTTGAAGATTCCCTTGTGCAGAAAAACGTTTACTGGAAAAAAAAAACTAAATTATTGGACTGGCGACCTTACAGAAACTTGTAATTTTTTTTAATTTTATGTTTTTGATAATTGAACGAGCGAGCGAAGCGAGCGAAGTTCTCCGAGTCTACTGGAACAATCCGGCGTTTGTATGTATGTATGTATGTATGTATGAATGTTCGTTCGACGATAACTTGAGTAAATTTGGTCGGATCGTTATGAAATTTGGTAGACGGGTAAATGAAATTAAAAGAATTTTTAAGTTCGAACATGAGCCAAATCGGTGGAGGGGTTGCCGAGATATGGGGTTGTTAAGTTTATATGGGGTCGCGAGTTCACAGTTCGGGGCGAACCACTAGTAATTATTGTAATGGGAAATGGTTTTGAAATGGGCATGTCAATGCACAGAACACGTATACCAAAGTGTCAATAAGGCGTTTTCAAAGCACAAATACAAAGCAGTTAATAGATGGCGCTTACTAGCGTGGCCATAGAGGAACCGGAACTCGAATGTCAAAATTAATCTGTTCTAAGCGTTTGACAGTCGTGTCCCGGTTCTTGTAAGGGCAGACCTATAAGCGCCATCTATTAAGTGTTTTGTATTTTTGTTCGTTTAAAACTCGTAAAAAAAAGGCGCAACTCGTCGAGTATACGCAATCAGAAAAAACGTTACACAAATTCTTGCATCAAACAAGTGACCTGCAAACTTCACACTGATAGGGTTTCTCGCCGGTGTGCGTGCGCAGGTGGATGGCCAAGTTGTGTTTCTGCGTGAAGCAGCGGCGGCAGAACTCGCAACTGAACGGACGGTCGCCGGTGTGAGTTCTGGAAACCAACAGGGACAAATATACTTGCTGAATTAATAGTGTAATTCATAGTCGAGTATAATTTTATTAAGTTATAGCTTTTGCCCGCGACTTCGTCCGCGTGGACTACAGAAAAAGGATTTTGTGGTTCACCCTGCCTGCCCCTAAGTGAAATAGCGTGAGAATATGCAGCCTATGTGTTATTCCGTTATCTAAGGCTTAGATAACGGAATAACACAGGCTGCAATGGAATTTGGATAGCTTAGATTCTAAGCTATATCCATTCCAAATTTCATTCAAATCCGCGCCATTTCAGCGTGAAAGAATAACAAACATCCATCCATACTTACAAACTTACGCGTTCATAATAGAATTATGATAGTTCTCCCCGTCTCATGCCTCATTAGTCCTTGTTTGGACGGGTGACTGTCTAGTCTTCACAACGCGTGTCCAATCCAATGCCATTTGCTTTCGAGCATTTACGAGTATTTGTTCGTTTGTCGGCTCCCATAATCTATCCACGCGACGCAAAATCTCAGTGATGGAGAGGCACTGCAAGAAGATCCGAATACTATTCATGATCACCTCATATGCATTTCCAGCTGCGTCTGGCACCGGAACTCCTTGTGGCACTGGTAGCAGGCGTGCACGGGCTTCGGCTTCGGCTTCGGGCCGCGCTTCTTGAGCTCCCCCTCCGGCTTGCGCCTGTAGTTGCTGGTGCTCCCCTTATACTTGGTGCTGGCGCCGGCCGTCTGGGCGCATTTACTACTGGAACGAGAGGGTGGTTGTCACACCGAAAAGGTTCGGTTAACGCATTGGCTGCCAGCGATTTTGCACGGCTGCCGGGTCCTGGCTCTCGGTCTCGATCGTTTGCTGGACGTAGTGTGCCCTTTTTATGACCGAAGCCGTCGATTAACTAAGGCCTTTGCATCTACGTAATGAGATGATTTTACAGCGTCCAGCGGCACCGTCACTCACACTAGATGGGTGAAGAGCCCACTCGGCGGCGCTGCAGTGGATGGGAGATCGTCGATAAAAGGGCCACTATAATAAATCTATAAGTAGTAGTGAGTATAAAATAAGGCACCCGTGCCCCGTGCACCTCCCGCACGGGTGCCTTATTTTATACAATCTTCCAGTGCCTATCGCACGGCGCAATAGTGCGCCAGGTATCACTTCGAACAGAGCCTCAGTCACGTATACGCGCCACAATTTTCTCGTGAACGTGCGCCGGATGCCTTTGGGCGCGTATGTGCGTCACGCGTGACTATTTAGCAGTGGCTTTGGACGATTCTGTGCGATTGAGGGCAATAAAAATGTGGAAAGGTGTACATTTGTACAATGAGATAAACGATGACGCACAGACGCGCCGAAAGGAAACTATAATTCGAACATTTGCAGCTGATATTTTTTTCGAGATTTCGAAGTTTGTCCCTTAGTAAAAGTTACTGGTACTGATGAGTTGAGCGGACCCCTTCGGTATGACAGGACCTTTCTGTAACACCCTGTAGTCTCTTTACGTCTTTATGTAGTCTTGTTATCTCGAGCCTCTTTTCTGTCCAATGCAGTCAGAATCACAGAAATAAATATGTTATTCTCTCCATCGTCATTTGAAGATGGGTGGAAGAGCCAACGATTGAAGGAAAACTTACCTATCCTTTTCTACAATATTTAGTTCAACAGTTTGCATCTCTGATAAAAATGGATCGACTTAATTTTACCTATGTATGTGAATGAATAGTTACTGGCTACATTTAGAAGCCTCAACTCCCACATTTTGCCACTTTTAGTATTTTCTAAAACATTAATAAAATATTGTACTTACCACCTACTAATTTCCATTTTCACTAAACTTTTTGGCACCTGCAACAAGAATAAAGTAATATACAGTAACAGACAGCATTACTCAAGTGAGAATGGAGCAAGGAGTCAAAACTAAAATCACTGAGTAGAGGTGATACGAGACTTGGTTGAGATTTATACTTGGTAGCCTCTGGAAGCTTCCCACTATAGTGGGATATGACTTCACTCTTTGAACCGTAAAATAAAAACCTAGACTAGACGTAGACTAAAAATTTTGATTTGATTTGTAAAAGGAATATTGATACATACCACTGCAGGGTCCGTCATAACAGCAACATCATTTGATCTGTAACGGAAGTAACACTTTCAAATTAATTAGAATTTAGGATCACCATAACCAAAGAGTCCTTCAATAGATTGTTTACTTGACTTACTTGTTTGGCACGGGCAATCCTAAATACTGTCTTAGGCGAATATCGGCACTTTCACAAGTCTGCTTGAAATGATACGCTATTCCAAGCTTGTACGCACAATTACTACACAGCTGCTCTGGCAACCCGTCGTTTTTACTAATCTGCAAGTGAACAGCGACGTAAATATAATTATTTACTATACATATATTTCGTATTTTTGCCAAATAAATACATTCAATTTGAATAATGGTTAGTGAATAAGTTTCATTCAAACTGTTTATGCAGGCTACAACAATCAATATACTAACCATATACAACTACTGCTAATTTCATTAGCGAATAGATCAGCTGGAAACCCACTCCAAATGAGTACAGCTAAAAGCCAAGAAATGCCAAGAAAGAAGTCCCGCATTGGATCTTTTTGCTGGATGTCTTTGATAGAACGAGCTCTGGGTAAAGTAACTATTGAGCGTTGACAACAAGGCAGCAACGACACCAATGGGAGGAGACTCCGGGATCTCTAGCCGCTTGCCCTGCGTTGTGATTGCGATAAAAAGCCTCTATAGGAACGAGACGAACACTGGGAGAGACCTGTGTCCTCGGTTGATGACTCTAAAAACCGAGTGAGGTTCACAAATAGTGCGGGAGTTACCTTCACGTTGCAGCAGTATTCAATCATGTTGCAAAGGGACAGATTATAGTTTCTCTCAAATATAGAAGAGAGAACACCTTCCTCCAAGCATATTCTGCAAATTTTATTCATTGCTACACGGAGTACGGAAGATAAATCAGAAAAAAACAAATATGTTAAAACGAACAACCACAAAACAATGTTCACAGATAATATTATATACCCAAAAAAAAATCGCTGTCAAACAAACCGGAAGCTCGAAGAGTACACAGTCGTGCACAACTTTGTCTAAACATGACCATAGACAATAGAGGCTCGTCAAAGCGTCCGTAGTTGGACCACCCCCTACAAAAAAAGGCGCATCATCAGTGCAGCCAACACAAAGATATTTCAATGTTCCGGTACTTCCGGTCGAGGAATTACTTCCTGTTCATAAAGTTTACTTACACCGTGTTGGCTGCGCAAGCAAGGATATTCAATGAAAATATAAACTCAGATGATATAAAATTTTGGCGGCCCCGTCGCTTTCCGCCAGCGTCGCGTTCCGCCTTCATCGCGTTTTCATGGCGACGCCTTCTATCTGCGCCGCTCAAATATAAGATATACACTGTATGTCAGCGACGCGACGCGATAAATATAATACCTACTAGATAGGTTCGTAGGGTACGTCTCTTTGCACCTTAGTCTTTGTCTTTGTCGCTAGTTTGGAGTTGCAAGACCCAATGTTTAAATGTAAAACAAGTTTTAGTTAACAAAATTATATTTTTGGTTATTCATTTCATAACTTATGTATATTTATTAACAATTATTGAACTTAAAATATGGCAATAAACTATATTCAAATCAATGTAAGATATGATTACATTCTTGGTTTGTAACTTAGGTATATCTCTCGATTTGCCTTCATAGGCCCGGTTTCTGAATTGAAAAAATCGCTAAGCAAGCACTTAAGTATCGTTCTGTCTCTGCAGATTTCTCACAAGAACGTGACAAAACGATACTTAAGTATTTACTTAGTAAAATTTTCTATTCAGAAACCGGGCTGTCTCCTATTTTTTCCGTGTAGGAGTATGTATGTCAGGAGACTGTAATTTAGGATTCCTAAAAGTAAGGGAGTCTGTTTGCAAATTCCCTTACTTTTGATGACTGTACCTACATAGAAATAAACCTAAACAATTAATTAAAGTGCCACCAACGCAATTTTGATTATGAGCCTAAGCATTAGCATCGGCGGTCAAGAGTTTCTCGTAAATATCGATGCCCCTGAGAAAGACGTCCGCGTCCAGATACTCGTTGTGGTCATGAAGCAGCACGGGCGTGTGGTTCATGGGGGAGAAGCCGAGGGCGGGAATGCCGACCTTGCGGACGTACCGGCTGTCGCTCCCTTTTTTAATGCCACCTGTTACAACCTTGTTTTTAGTGATCAGTAGACCGCCTACTTGAAGTTCCGCTATCGAATTCGATTGCACCCTGTAGATGGGCAAAGGGCTTCTCTCAGAGAGAGAGAGAGACCTAATTGGAAACAAAATATACAGGGTGGCCCAAATATACACGTCAAGCGAGAAAATCTAGATAGCTGTCACCGAGGGCTACCCGAATCACCCCCATGTATGTTCAGCCATTTTTTGTCGTTTAGAAGTTATGAGGCTTTTAAGGTTTTTTTGAAAAAAATTACCTAGTATTCGATTTTATTTTGTAACTTTTTTTTCTTTCGTTTTATCAGCAAAATTTTTTATTCCTTAGAGTCTCAGATAAATTATCTATCACCAAAAAAATAATGATCAGCTATGGACTTTTAGAAGATACCGCAATTTTGATCCAAAGTCCAAAAAAATTGTTTTCGAGAAAACATCACTGAAATAGTTAGTATGGGGAAAAAAATAAGTAGAAGTCTGAAGGACTTTTTATTGATTTCAAAAACTTTCCCAAAGCCTCATTCTTCAGAATAATACAAAAAACCTGTCACTTTATGGGACTTTTATTCAAGTAATTTGCGATCAAAGTCGAAAAACTGGAGTTGGAAGAAATTTTATTTCAATCAATTTTCATTTATTTTGGTCGATTCGGACAAAAAACATTGCGAATCGGCTTTAAATCATCTGTCAGTAGGATTTGCATTAGAAATTCACGAAAAAATAAAAAATAAAGGCATTTAATTTTCAGACTTTTTTTATTGATTTTTTGTTTAAATTTATTTTTTTCTTCATGTTTTGTAAGTAAATTCTATAATAAAATAATTTAAAATTCAAATAATGAAAAAAAATGAACAAAAAAAAAACAAAATATTTTATGGTATTTTTTTTATTTTTTCGTGAATTTCCTATGCAGACCGTGCTGACAGGCAATATTAAGCCTACCTGCAATGTTTTTTGTCCGAATCAACCAAAATAAATGAAAATCGATTGAAATAAAATTTCTTCCAACTCCAGTTTTTCGACTTTGATCGCAAATTACTTGAATAAAAGTCCTATAAAGTGACAGGTTTTTTGTATTATTCTGAAGAATGAGGCTTTAGGAAAGTTTTTGAAATCAATAAAAAGTCCTTCAGACCTCTACTTAATTTTTTTCCCATACTAACTATTTCAGTGATGTTTTCTTGAAAACAACATTTTTGGACTTTGGATCAAAATTCCGGTATCTTCTAAAAGTCCATAGCTGATCATTATTTTTTTGGTGATAGATAATTTATCTGAGACTCTAAAGAATAAAAAAAATTGCTGAAAAGACGAAAGAAAAAAAAGTTACAAAATAAAATCAAATACTAGGTAATTTTTTTCAAAAAAACCTTAAAAGCCTCATAACTTCTAAACGACAAAAAATGGCTGAACATACATGGGGGTGATTCGGGTAGCCCTCGGTGTCAGCTATCTAGATTTTCTCGCTTGACGTCTATGTTTGGGCCACCCTGTATACCTACCTACGTAGGTAATGATATAAGTGCCACCAACGCAATAATAGACGCAATAGGTCTCACAACTAGCACCGCCAATGAAAAAAAAAACATATCTTCTTTTTGGATGCGTTTTTAGCAAAAAACGCTCCAGCGAGTTCTCAACGCGAGGCTTAACTATTTTTAGGATCTAAGGCCGTCTTGCACCACTTTCTTAAATGTGGTTTAGTCAGCATTTAACTAAAATCTTCATACAAAAGTCGATTTAAGTGGCGACTTAAATGGCATTTAAGAAGTGGTGCAAGACGGCCTAAGGTTTGGATTCCAGATCCTAGCACTTAAGAATGCAATCGATTCACGCCAAAATCGTGAATCCATCCAAAAAGAAGATACCTATGATTTGTTTACATTGGCGGCGCAAGTTGTGCGTCGTATTTCGCCCTAAACATTAGCGACGGCGGTCAGGAGTTTCTCGTAAATGTCGATGCCCCTGAGAAAGACGTCCGCGTCCAGATACTCGTTGTGGTCATGAAGCAGCACGGGCGTGTGGTTCATGGGGGAGAAGCCGAAGGCGGGAATGCCGACCTTGCGGACGTACCGGCTGTCCGTCGCGGCGGGGAATATCCTGCAGTCCAACTTTATGTTCCTGGGAATTTGTAAAGGGTATTTCTTTAATTGAATATAAGCATAATTATGTCAACATTTTGCTAGCCTCCGCCTATCATCTTAGGGGGAAAGGGGTTATCTGAAAACCAGCGCTCCCCGGGATCACAACAAGGTTCCGCCGGGGCAGCAAAAGCTGTGAGACATCTCCTTTTGCCTCACTCAACCGATGCAATGTCATTAGTATTAAGCTTCTTTATGCCTTTGTATTTTTCTTGTTTGGGCAATGAACACCTTTTATCTTTATCTTTTAGGAAAAGTCCGATGGTCCGACGACATCGTCCGTCATTACAGCGGAGGGTCGATGGATGCGGATGGCGAGGGAGGCACCGTTTGAGATGGCGCGAGGGGAAAAGGACCTATACCCAACAGTGGGGCAGAGGTCAGCTGATGATGATGATGTTGATTAAACCTTGCTTCTGATAATCTTATAATATCCTCTCTCATTGAAATGATGCACGAATCATTCTCACAGTGGATGCGTCTCCAAGGGGTCTTGGGAAGTTTGCCACCTAACGCGATCTTAAAATACCTCTTTAAAAAAAAATCAAGCCATTGCGTCTATGTAATGGTAGGTAATCGTATGAGTTAGTGGCCACCTCTGGTGTCTGAATTTTAGGCCGTTCAAAAGGCTTCTGACAGGGTTCATCCATGTAGTGAGGTGATTTATACAGCGTCCAGTGGCACCTTCACTCACACTGGTGAAGATACCAGCGCTGCAGTGCCTGGGACATTGTTTTAGATGTAGTAGGCTTGCCCAGCGCCTATACCATCCTGACAGCTTAGTCGACCTAGCCTATCGAAGACCTAGCCCACAGGACGGCTTAGGTCCACTTGCGTCAACCAGGGTTAGCCAGTTAACTCTAACTTCAATACTTGTATGGAAATTTCAAATTAACTCAGAGTAAATTGGCTAACCCTGACTGACGCAAGTCCGCCTGCTGGGACCTCTTTAGGTGGTTTAATAATAAAATCCGCTTACAAGTCATCAGCAGCCGCCTTGAAGGCGACCCAGAAGGGGTTGGTGCTGTCCAGTTTGGTGCTCTGCACGTAAGGGTTCCGCTGTTCAAACTCGTACGTGACACCCTCTCCGGCTTCCTTGAACCATTGCTTGATCTGGAAGGTAAACATTCGAAGAATTATAGTTTTATTTAAAAAAAGAAGTTTTATTAACTATTTGACTTATGATGATGATCATATCCTTTTATCCCTTATCATATCAGGGACATAATATGGCTTTTGTGGTAGGTATATCAATTTATATTGTAATTTTATTTATTTAGCGTACAAAACAAGTTTGTCCGACTTCCGATAACAGCAGTTTCAGATGTGAAAGTTTCGCTCGAGTCGGGATTTGTAGATTCGGGATTTGTGGTTAGGGGGCGTACATTTATTACGTGAGCCGTTTAGGGGTCGAGCGAGCCAAATCTCACCGAATCTCACGTGGGGTAGAGGCAAACATTAGGTACGTAATTTCGAGCCAAATCTCACGACATCTCACCAAGGGGGGAGGGGGTTTCGAAAAATTGCCTCACCTTAATTTGATTGGCATAGAAAGTGGCGCCCGGAAAACCGGGAAATAATCTTCCCTAGTCTTTCTCAAAACGCAGAAGGGGCCAAAAATTTCAGTAGGTATTTGTGTAACTATCTGGAGATTTAAGAATAAATAAATAGTCCAACATACCGTGTTCTCAAACTCGACATGATCGACCGTGACTGCAATTCGAATATCGAATACCACGGTCAACTTTTCGGGAACCACATTTGACTGCACGCCGCCCTGTAAATAATGGACAACGCGCCTCGTTACAAAGCGTACATTTATAGGTCGATAACTCAAGCGATTACGAATGCAAAGTCATAGTCGAAAATTATGTGAAGCGACTGGTCATACGCAAAACGCACACTTAAATAACTATATTGGATGCAAAGATTTACTCGAAAATATTGTGAAGCATCTTCACTTACCAATTTACATTTAACTGTTAACGGTCAGCTAGAAAACAATAGCATTTTAAAATTAAACCGCATTTGCGTAGCAAGTTTAAAAAATAATAATAATGTTTTACAATAGAGTTTCTGGTGAGTAACATACCTACATAGTGAGATAGTATAAGTACTGACAGACAACGCATAGCCAAAACGATTGAAGATATAAACATGAAAATTTTAATATTATGTCCGACGCACAGTGGTCGATTTGTACGATTTAGGCGGCCAAAACTATTTTATGCTTTATTTCAGTAATAAATACGACAACAAATGCTAATCTGGTATTTTAGAGTGAATATATATGTTTATCCCTATTCGTTTCATTGAAAGCGTATTTTTCTATACAAAAAAACATTTCTGTGAAAATATTTTTGTAAATAGCGCCAATGTTTTTAAATTTTCTTTAAATCTCCCTTTGGTGTAAAATATATATTTTGAGTTCATTTGAATTATCAAAATCGGCTTAGTAGTTTTTGATATTTGGGTTAAGAATTATCACAATTTGTTAAGTAAAAGACGGCCGTACATAAAAAAAAATGTTTATTCTCTACAGTCTGCATGCCTATTTAAATTGAAAATAAAATATGGATGACAAAAAAATACAGTATACACTAAAATTAAATGGTCAACAGTTATTACCACATTATTATACTAAATGTTACTTACAATGTTAGGTACCGAATCATAAACAATAAGACAATATTTTATGAAAGTTTAACATACAAATTGTTATGTTACTCTTTAAAAGACAATTCTTCCTCACCGTCACTTTCCATGCATTTATCACAAGTGCCTTTTGTATTTGGTTCTGCAGGAAGCAAAAGCTCCAAAGTTTCCTGCAAAAATGGTTTTGATCGGATCTTCTTTTTTTTTCTCATTGAACTGATGAGTGGATCTGATGTCAAGAGTAACCTGTGATAAATATCAAGGTTACAGTCTTCGCGTGAAAACTTTCGAGCAAAGTTTAGACGGTATGAGCGAAAGTGCTTATTACGAGCTTCTGCAGCTTCCTCCGAAAGTTGACCAATAGGCACTAGAGAATTTTCTATAACTTTTCCACCATGTACCAAAATTTTATGCATGGTAGGAGTCATAGAATGCCAACCATATAACTCTACATACAGTTTTGCTGTCTCCATGGCGTATTCATCAAATTTCGGGTCATCTATTTTGTGACCGCTTGATATGGCTTCCAAAATAACTTTAATTCTATAAATAAAATTAAAGTCTATTCCCGTTATTTCAGCAGCCAGATGTGGGTTTTCAAAAAATCTTCTACTAGTATTGCCGTCATTTGTGTTACCAAAATTACATTTTGGCATATCTACCAAGATACCTACTTCTTCTCTGAATCTTTGCTGAATCTCTTTTTTTTTTGTTGTTCTAGCATCTTTTCTGCTTTGGTTCTTTTTTCACGGTATTTCCCAACGGGCAATTTATAAGCTAAATGTAAAATACTCTCGAATAATCGAATTCTGGCATTTAAAGTTGATAGGCCAAATTCAAGCGATTCTGGGTGAATTTCGTTTTTTTTACTTAAGTCATTAAAGTTTTTTGAAGTGGCTCCGCATATGTAGCATCTACTCGTTGATTTGGTGTCAGTCGCCGCATTGCAAACTTTGCCGTCCACCATGGTCATTTTAAGACTGTGGCTAACCGAGAATTTTTGCCCATTCAGTTCCAATTCCGTGGCTTTTAGGGACTTCACACTGTCCCGAAAGTAATTTATTTCATCTTTTGTAATGTCTGTAGACTCTTTTATAAATCTGAATCGTATCGGGCGGCAATATCGTGGTGAAGAAGGAGTCGGGTTTTGCCAAACCATTTTTGTTTTGTCTTCGCCGCAAACAATTTGTAGAGGCACGAATGAGCTCAAAAATATATTTGCATCCGAGTCGGCGTCATTCATTAACTTTTGTTTGTATTGAGCTTGTTGTGAACCATCACAACCCCATTTGCAGATAATCTGCAAGGAATTTCTCTGTTTCTGTAAGAGTCATTAGTACTTCTTCGAGGAAAATTGATAATCGCGTGACGGTGTGATCTAACAAAGATTGTAGATCACTTTCAGCACAGGAAGCGGTCACTCGTAGCGTCTCTTTGGGTGGGTAACATTCCTGTTTAGCCTTCAACACTAATTCGTAGCACGGGTAAAAGCTTCTGTTGGTTGCTCGCACAATTTCATATTGACTTCGTGTCAAATCAGCGTCCACGCACATTCGCAGTGCCTCCCGAGGCGTAAGGGGATCTTGTGCCTTTGATTTGGAATGTCTTTTTTTACATTCGTTTGCGGCTGCAGGCGAATTTGTAATATCTTTTAGGACTTGCGAGGCGTTTCTTTTTCCTTCTTTTTGTAAAATTACTTGCGCTGCGTGAACTATCACTTCTTTGCCTACAGAGGAGCGAACTTCTTCTGTTTTCCTCCTTTTAGTTCTTTCACTACATTCACTGAATGTTTTGCTAGGTCGTCCTGACTTATTATGCGTTTTTATGGGCATCTCGAACGTTCCTGCTAACCATGCATCATTGCTTATAAGAAATTTTTCTAGCGTGTTGCGTGCTTTGGACCATCTCTTTTTTATTTCTGTTTTAAAATATGAAAATTTATGATTTATATACTTTTTGTCTTCGTCGGAGTCCCCGTAAGACACTAACAAATAATTTTGTAAGTATTCCAATTTGTCGTTTATTGATGGAGAGTTTTCCTCAATCATCTTATCAAAAAGATATCTGCGAGTTACTACCTCCATGCCCGAGTAACTTGATGAACCTAGAACAACGAAAAGGAATTTTAACGCAAAAGAAACAAAAAATGAATTTTTCTCACTTTCTGCCTAAGTTAATGAATTATTATTTTTCTCGCGAAGTGGTCAAAGGTGGTGGCTATTTTTTTTGTGGTTATCTGCTCAAAGAGCTATACTATTAGAAACCATAAGGAATTTAACTCGGACGGTCTCGGAAGTACAACATTTTTACTATTGAAAATAAAAAAATGATAATATTTTCTACGAAAAAGGGCGATCTTTGATACGTTGTAACTGCACTAAATATTGATATTCCTTATCTTAATTTAAATTATATTTGAAGGAGCTTACCTGAATTTTCGACTTCCATCACTTTCACTTGTAACTGAATAATATCCAATGAAATATTCACTTTAGAATATCGGTTGCGCTAAGAGTGTCGAGAACGAACGCGTACAGCTTGCGCGACGATCAAGTTCCGACTACCTGTGGGGGCGCGCACGCAGTTCTAGGAACTGGGGAGGGGTGGGGTTTGGGCAGTCGGGGTGTCTATTTTTCCGGGAATCAATTAGTTTTGTTATAAGTTAACTTTGAGAAATGGACTTTTGGCCGCCTAAATCGTACAAATCGACCACTGTGCGACGGGGTCTGTAAGTTATTCACGGGAACAAAGTCGCGGGTAAGGCTAGTATATTAAAATACAAAGAGTAAGTAATTTACTTATTTTTATTTATTTATGTAAGACACTACCTCATATTTATTATTTACGCGGTTATGCGGTTATCTAAAACAATGTCCCAGGCACTGCAGCGCCGAGTGGTCTCTTCACCCATCTAGTGTGAGTGAAGGTGCCACTGGACGCTGTATAAATCATCTCATTACGTAGATGCAAAGGCCTTAGTTTTTTTTTTTTTATGCCCCACTGCTCGGCACAGACAGTCATAGTGTACAACAGTCTTAGTACACTATGGCCGACTTGCACCACTTTCTTAAATGTAGTTTTAACAGCATTTAACTAAAATTTTCATACAAAAGTCGATTTAAATGGCGATTTAATTGGCATTTAAGAAGTGGTGCAAGACGGCCTATGATGAAGTGCGTCGTCAAAGTAAGATAAAGCTTCTGATTGGCCACGTGACGTAGCACTGCAATGAAAACAACCAATCACAAGCTTTCGTTTACTTTGACTGATTTCTTACTGACCGTGAAAATATAGGACGATTGCATGAGTTTGGTAAAACAAAAGAGGTCGAGTAGGTACTAATTTATTCTACTTACATAAATCTGTGTAAGATTGATTGTGGTTACATCACCCACAGTGAGCTTAGGGTCACTTTCCAGGATATCTTTCTGCTGCTGCCTCATATCCATGAATTTGTCGATGACGTATCTTAGCTGTAAAAAAATATCCATTGCCATGAGCTTTTTTCAAAGAACAAAATTCAAAGCAGTTCATAGATGGCGTTGGCGTTAACAGGCGTGGCCATAGAAGAACCCGAATACGAATGTCAAATTTCGCTTAGCAAAGATTGATTTTGACAGCCGTACTCCGGTTCTTCTGTGGCCACACCCGTAAGCGCCATCTATGATATGCTTGGCACTTGTTCTTTGAAAACGGCTCTAGGTATTAAAATAGGTACATGCAAACACAAGTGTTTTTTAAAGGACAATCCCCTCAAACCAATGCTGGTTGCCACAAAAAGTGTAGCTGAGTACACACAAAAAAATCTTTAGCATAATATTTTCGGTACAATACGTTTCTACTTTTTTAATCCACGCGCAAGAAGTTACTTGCTAAAGCAGGTAGGTAATAATAAAATACAAAATAAAATGTATTAAAAAGCACCTTTTCCCCAGCTGTATTGTGCAATAGCAGTGAGCCGTGCCCGGGCTGGCCAGTGCAGTGAATATGTAACTCTGTAAAACGTAATGAATGACCAATGAAAGCCTATTCACAAATACCTAATAATTAAGTAAAGCATAGCTAGACAAAAACATGTAGGTACAATACGCGCCACGAAAGAAGAGACTCGACCTCGCCTCCCGCACTCTTTCCGCCACCCCGTTGTCGCCCGGTTCCTTACCGCGCTCAGACCTCATTCATACCGATACCGCTAAAGAGACCTATTGCGCGGTCTGCGCGTTTCAAACCATGGTGCCTCAACTCAAGTCTCTTCTTTCGTGGCACGCATATAAGGCGCGTAGCTAGGATTCAGTTTCATGGGGGATTGAAAAGCTAGCATGGCAATTTAATTAATTAATATTCTAAGATGTATTGAGATTAGGTGGGTAAACATAATTTAATTCGGACTAAATTCCTCCCTAACATCAGTTAATAAAAAAATGCGAGTCTATTTAAAAAAAAAACTTACTCTTGCCGCTGTTTGTCATATATTGAGTAATTTTCAAAATTCTAGGTATTTTGTAATAAATGAATGAAACAAATGATATAAAATTTATTGCACAACCAGTGTCACAAATATTAAATCCCTGGTTCCTGAACATGTTTTATTACATACATGTTTTAATTTTACGAAACAGCATTAAATTTGAATAAAAATAAATAAATATTTCAAAGTATTGTTATCAAAGCATGACTTTGCGAGTAAAAAGATAATTTATTTAATAAACTTCGTCAATATTGACAGGTAGAGGGGAAGGACTTTATTCGTTCACAAGAAGAGGGAATAGTTTCATGTAACACAGTGTACTCACGCCATATACTCCTCTCGCCGTAGAACAGTATGAACTCGTCGCCAGGATTGGCCATTCCCTCGTCCAACGCGAACCCAACGTTGAGCGCCTTAAAGTCCTCCGTGTGGACAAACTTGGCCATACCGTCGTGCCCGCCAATCTCCTCATCTGAGAGTTAAGAGGACATGTCACACTTGTAATCTAGCAAAGGTCACTGTCACTGCATGCGGAAAACCACGCAGTGGAAGAGGGACGGATTCCGGAAAGAAATGTGTTCATTTATAAAAAAAACAATTATTATTTAAAAATAAATCTTTTTTTATGTAGGATGTCCCATTACAGGGCAAAGGCCTCCCCCCTCTCAGCCCAGATTTTCGGTCTTGAGCCAACTCCGACCACTCCGGCAAATATTTGTCGAGATCGTCTCGCCATCTTCTTCTCGGTCGGACCCGCCTGCGATATAACTACGCCGCCGCCGTTGGGCACCCAGTCGGTGGCAAGTCTAGATACAATCGGGTTTAATTTATTCAGGTCTGTCTGAATGACATTCCAAACTGTTAAATTATGTGAAAAAGTGATCTTCCACAACACATTTTATTATTATTTCTCTATCGAGCGAAAATTTTGAACTAATCAATAATTTTTAAAGGTTTCCAAATTAATATTTAGTATTAATAATTTATCAAAATAGTGGCACAGCACGTCAGAGCGTACACTTTTGTTGTAAAGTCGCCCGAAACGTAACCGAGTAGAGTGCTAGCGTGTAAGAGTCGACGTGCTGTCATGTTGTTTGTAGCATAAAAGGCAATGCATCTATCTATTATGGAGGGATACATGGGTGTTAACGTAAGAAATGTACAAACAAGTTGCAGCTATACGTACTTACCAGGCACAAAAGAAACGTGCAGAGTGCGCCTCAGCTGGACTCCGTCGGCCTGGAACCTACGTATGGCCTCGAGGTACTGGATCCCAACGCACTTCATGTCCTGCGAGCCTCGAGCGAAGATCTTGCCTTGCGCGTCCAGGTGCGCGCTGAACGGAGGGTGCGTCCAGCTGTTCTGGAGACGGGAAAATAGGTCGGTTTAAAAGTGCTCTAGACTACCTTGATGGTGTCTCTTGAGATTTTTTTTGCTTGAGAAACAGCGAATCGGTTATTTACTAGAGGTAACAAGTCAAGCTCTTCTAATTTTCAAGTCAAGAGCTTGTATTGTGCCATTTAGAATACAATCTAGCCATTTAACGTTGATTGTCTTATTCCCTTTGTTAATTAACCGATTCCATTGTGCTTGGCTGTGGCTTCACTCTTTTTGGTGGCCGTCACGCAACACAAGTAAATTTTCAAATAACATTTTATTATTGTCAAAGTCAAAAGTTATTAATTTATATATTTAAATAAAATAATATTATTACTTAATACTTTTGGGTTATCTCCCTGACTTACTTACCTAACTTATTATTACAATAATTGGGTATTAGCTTAGCATGACCAGACATAGGTAAGGTACCTATTGAGGTTTACAGTCCGTTATACCCTTGTCTGTCTGTATGTATAGATTAAAAGTTTGGGAGAATTGGAGGTCATTTAAAAAGGCAACTAGACAATGACTCACTTCGAAGACCGGCACAACGTCCATATGTGAGTTGAGCAGCACACTTGGCTGAGATGGCTCCCTGCCGAGCCATGTTAGCACCACGATCGGCTTACTTGGCACCACCTCGAACACTCGGAAGGTGAGGCCGAGCTCGGCAGCTTGCTTCTTCAGGAACGCTACGCAGCCATCTTGGATTGGAAGGAAATAAAGATTTATTAAACTAGTAGTTCGCCCTGAATTGTGAACTCGCGACCCCAGTTACAGATGTGTAACTTTTTGCTAACACCATTAGCGCAGGCGCGCGCGCTTTGAATATAAACTGTACGACCCCATTTCTCGGCAACCCCTTGAACGATTTGGCTCATGTTCGAACACAAAAAATATTTAAATTTCATTTACCCGCCTACCAAATTTTATAACGATCCGACCTTTATTCAAGTTATCGTCGAACGAACATTCAAACATACAAACGCTGGATTGTTCCAATAGACTCGGAAAACATCTCTCGCTTCGCTCGCTCGTTCAACAAAGCATCAATTTAGGAATTCAGAGAGAATTTATTTTATAAACTTCGTCAGTAAGATTGACAAGATAGCGTCAAGGCTGATGGATGGTAATTGAACTTTTATGAACCCAATGTATTCTCTTTTAGTGCTTTACATTTTTTTCCTCATGGTCGCACTGGTAAACAGAGATTGCAATGCGAGATTCAGGTCATTCATGCAAGTGTCAATTACCTAGATGGTATCACGCCATACGGGCAACAAGTCCAATTGATCTAGCTGCCTCAATTGTGCGCGATACATTACATCCCACCCTAGTACCCACACCGATAATGTCCCGCATCCTGAGTAAGAACAAACATGCGATGCTAGTAGCTGTGGGCTGTGATAGTACATAGGGTGGAATTTTCCAAACTTTTTAAGGAGATACGGCCATGTTCCTTCGCTAACTAACTGGCGTCGCTAGAGCAATTTGGCTGTGACAGACAGACAAAAGAACGAGTCCTATAATGGTTCCGTTTTGCCTTTTGAGGTACAGAACCCTAAAGTTACGTGATATATGCCGAGACCCCCCTCTTCCTCGCGTGAGATTTGGCTCGACCCCCCCCCATCCCTAAACGCCTCACGTAATTAATGGAAGACCTCTGACGATGAAGACTGATTTAATGCCGATTGCCGAAAAATTAGGGACCAAATCCACTCAAATACCCAAACGCATAGCCGACTATACTGGCTCAGAATCACCAGTGCAACAAAATACCTTCGGCTTTAAAACCACTAAAATTGCACGGAGTAGTGGCCTAGGTCTTACATAAAAAAAACCTACTTCTTATGAGAAAATTATAATGTCGTGGTTTTTCGATGCAAGTTGGTTATTGAACTTAAATGATTCTTCATGACTTCACAGTAATTTTAAAAGAAATATTTTATCTTGAACATGAATTTTATGTGTGGAGATCAATGACATGTGGAGATATTAAATATGTGCCTAGTTACCTAGCTATTTAAATTACATCATGATAAGAGTAGGTATTAACTTTCCAAAGTACTATTGTTACAGTCAAGATAAGATAGGTGATGTGATATAACTGTCTGCTACTTTTGCTTCCAATGCCCATAATCACGATGGTAAATAAGAAAAAATATATACAGGGAAAAAAGAAAAAAGGAAAAAAGGCCCCAAATTCTTGTGGCGAAAAGTGAAACATTTTTTTTACATTATAATGCTACGTTTTCTGTCAAATTAAACAATTTCGTTGGCTTTATCACTGCTCACTGTTACAGTGGCCGAAAATAATGTGAGAGAAATTGTTGGGTTTTGGGAGCCCCCTGAGAATGGGGCCCATGAGCACGGGCCCCGTGTGCCCTTATGGTAAAGACGGTATTGAGGGTGTTACAGAAAGGTCCCGTCCTGTTAAGCTCAGCAGAGTTGCTAAGCATGAACAGATTAAAATTGACTGTAGAGAAAAGACTGAGAATGTGATTTGTTATTTCCATTATTCTTGTTAAGAATTAATATTCTTAATATTATTTTTTTAGGAAGGCCAGACATACATATTTTAATGTCTCTAATTCTGAAAATTTTTTGAAGAAAAGGGTAGTGTAGTTACAATTAGGATAAATTATGATTACTTATTTGCCTATGCTATGTACAGACAGGCACGGGTTATAAATATTATTAAAATAATTTACAATACACACGAAACAGTTTAGTGAGGACAAATGAAAAATAAATAATTGAAAAAGAATAGAATAGAGATTTATCAATATTTAGCACACAAAATAAAGCTAACTTGGTATTTTACAATGATTGTATAAAAAGTGCTATGACCTATCTATAGTTCTAATTGAATAAGGATTAAACAATTGGTATTACTTCGGCTCATAGGCGCCCTGAGGGTATTGGAAAAGAATTTATACCAACCGAGCGGTTAAACCAAAAAAATTGGTGTCACTGCTTACCTAATTTTTCAGTAATTTATATTATATTATAACTGAGTTTAAAATCTGTTTACTTACCATAGTTAACATTAGGCTGCACACTCGGTATCTTCAGATAATCTTGGAAGTTCTTGATTGACTGATTGCTCTCATATTTACTCATTTTTACTTTCTGAAATTGAGAATTAATATAACTGGTAAGTAGGTCTGCTCTCGGTGACATACGAGACGGAATGAACCATGAAACGTTCGACGCAACTTGTTAATAGAGCTGTTCCTTGAAAAGTAAACAAACACAGCATTCAAACAAAAATTGCTCTAATACTTACAAAAAAGATCGATAGGTAGAAAAATATACACTCTTATAAAACGTTACACCTGTTATTCAAATATATAATTTATTTGCATTTTATATCACTTTATTGTTTAAAATAGCCGCACAAAATGTTATTACAAATGGTCCACTCATGATGGATGACGACCACAGACAAGAGAAACGTCATCGAAATGTCAAACTGAAAGCGACTCTACACGCTCAATCAACCAATTGGTCATAGAGACAATCCGACAATCGGAACGTGTCGAGAAGGTGACAAGCTTCGAAAAGTGTCATTTCATCTGTGCATCTCTCCACTTAGTCTGTGGATCATTGCAACTTGAGTCAAGAGAGACAGCTGTTGTTTCATTTTCAGCTGATTTTTGTGTACGCTGCGAACCCAGCGAAAGCCATCGACCCGCGCCCCAGCGCCCCGAAGAAAGAAGCATTCACGTTTGTAATAGCTAAATCAGGTTCAGCTGCGCTCGAGAGGTGACTGCGTCGCAACGCAAGCTCCGAGGGCAAGGTTCCCCGCTGGCGAACAAAGGGGGCTGGTCAATTGAGTGCGGGTGGTGTAGCGAGCGGCCGTGACGTCACGAGGCTGCGGCAGCGGCGCCGATGCGGCGGTGATCGCGGCGCCGAGGAGGGCTCGGGTGCGGCGACGGCCTCCACGAGCGCAGTCGGTCCCCAGCCTGGCCTCCAGTGATTCGGGCGACGAGGGCGCAGGCCATCGGCCGCCGCGCAAGCGGTCCCGCAGGGTGTCGCCGCCCGCGCCCGCCGAGCCCCCCGCCATGCAGCAGCCGGCCACCAACGGCACGGGAGCGCCGGAGCCCGCGGCCGCAGCCCCACACGTCAACGGGGATGCGGGCGCGCGCAACGGTGACGTGCAGCCGCCTGGGCCGCGCATGACGGAGACTGACCAGGAGATAGTGCGCCTCATTGGCCAGCACCTTCTCTCCGTTGGACTTGAGTGAGTTGCGCCTCTTTGTTCTTCTTATAACTTTTTTCTTACGCGCTCGTGCATTACCAGGCCAAGTAAACATGATGATGAATATGACACCCCCAGGGCTTGTAAAGCATGGCTACATCGCCAGCATGCTTGCAAGAACTCCAAATGTTCTATCATCTTGCTCTATGTAGTTGCTCAGATCACGGTTAGCCAAATTACATGCTGCTCTAGCCTTTAGGTGTCATCTTCATTTTCATTATGACCACTTGGGCACTTGATGAGGCTTGGAATAATTTTGACTCTTGTTCTGATAACAATTGAGCAACATTTTGCCCCATATAACACTTGTATGTATCTAATCATCCTCCTTGTTAATATATAGTGTTGCATGCAGTGGGGTGGAATCAGATAACTATAAATGAGAGAAACCAATTGTGAGAATCAAGCAAAAGGATAATTTTCATTTGTTCTAGATTCTTGTTGATTCTGCATAATAGGGCATGACCATTGTAGCAGTAAATTGTTGCTATGCTAACTCCACAGTAAACAATATTGTATTATTATAATGCAATATATTAGTGGCTTATTCAAAAGATGAGAACATGAAATATTTTTTAATCCCCACTCATACAGTAAACATCTAATACAGTTAATTGAACATGTGATTGACTTTGCCATTAACCGCTTGATTGGCGTAAAAAAAAATCCAGTACCCTCAGGGAGTCTATGAGCCGAAGTAATATCAATTGGTTATTGGTCTAGCGGCTACTAATTAAAATAACTGCCAACTTATCTCTAGCAATTTATTATAGTCACTATCTAAATATTACAAAGTGTTTATATATCTTTAGCTATTAGCTATTTTAAATATCAACCAAACCAAACTCTTGTTTCCTGTTCCCACTTAATGTTTAAACTCAGCATTAGTAAAAAAATAAATGATAGGTATAACCCTTGTCATTAAAGAAAACATTTAAGATGGAGTTAAAAACCCTATCATTGTCTCGCTTTGATTGTATTAATTAGAGCAAGAGGGCGAGTGTTTTGAAGTTCATCCTAAATGTTTTCTTTAATGACACGGGTTATAGGTATAATATCACTCACTTTGCTTACTTTGTTGCTTTGTAGCATCACACCTCCAGAGATTAAACAAGTCAAAGATCACATGATATGTAGGTTGGAAGGCAATGTTTATGGAACTACAGACACAAATTGTAAGTCATATTTATTACATGGGTAGGTTATCCTATGAGGTAGCAGGCACCCCCTTTATTACATTACAAATAATATAGATGCGGAATGTTTAACTTTGAATAAAAAATATGGGTTTAATACTTCTTAATGCATTCTATTGTCATTCTATGCACAGGAAAGAGAAACTAAGAAAGTTCGACAGAAAAACTTATAATAAAATCTAGTTCTAGGCACTGCTGCATTTGAGTGGTAACTTCACTCATGGTTGAGGCACAAATTAAATAAATGTAGTTGGTGAAGGTACCACTAGGGGATACTGTGTAAGTCATCTACCATACATGGAAAGGCCTAATGGATGTTTTGAATGAATATAGATTGGTGTCACAATATTGATTCATCCACACACACTTGGTATGTAAAGAATACACTTGGTTGCTAAGTATCTTTGTGTGTATTAAATTGCTGTTGTTATCTGATACAGTTTGTCATAACAGAAACTGGCCTTTGTTTGTCACTTTGTTAGCTTCGTTTAGAAGGCTTTGATTGTACACACCTCACCTGCCATGCCATGGCATGGATACTTTTTGTCCTCTTACTACCTGAAGTAGTAAGGTTTGTTGCCATTAGCTTGTCAAGTCTAGTATAAAAACCATAGAATTATGACACAAAAACGATTAACAATCACATATAAAACACTTAAGTGTCCTTTATCTACTGATGCCTGCGACTTCCAATATGAACACACTTTCGTTTTAATATGTTAACGACATACTATGCGTGTAATAGGCGTGTAACTCAGAAAACATTATGGGCTTTATTATGTAATAATGATATACTCGTATATTATGTAATAAGATGGTGCCAGATGAACGATTTACTTACTTACCTTCGTTGCCCCACAGTCGTAGTGCGTCGCTTCTAATGGAGGAGTCGGGGCTCTCGCTGGAGCACCCGGCGGCCGCGACCTTCCGCGCTCACGTGCTGAGCGGCGACTGGGCGAAGGCCGACCACGACCTGCGGCTTCTGCAGGAGTTGCTGCAGGCGGAGCCGCACCTGGACCCACACAGCCTCGTGGTAAGGGCCTGCTTATGACCTTGGTCTTTGCACATCCTGAGCAGGAATAAAGACGGGGGTGTCACACAAGATCAAAAGATCGCGCATTCAAAAATGGGCCCATCACTTTGGACTTTTAGTTAACCCCAAAAAATCGCAGGCGATGTTGATAGGCAGTTTGTATTATTACAATTCTGCAATGACACAGACAGAGATCCCAACAGTTGTCTTTGACGGCACACCTATTGCCTATGAAACAACTGCTAAGAACCTAGGCGTAATATTCGACTGTCATCTGTCCTGGACCGCACATGTGACTGAGGTCAGTCGAAGGTATCTAATGTGTCCTGTAATGTGTTTCGTGTGCAATAAAGTATAATAAAGATCCCACTGGGTCGAAGTGTCCCGAGCTCTCAGCCTGGCCCCATACTGATAAGATAAGATAAGATAAGGGCCCGCTGCATCTTCAGCACAACGTTCCGCGCTCACGTGCTGAGCGGCGACTGGGTAAGGGCTGACCAAGACCTGCGGCTGCAGGAGCAGACTTCAGAACTCCCGGCATAGCCTCGTGGTAAGCCTCCATTTCACTAAACATAGCCCAGGCACTGCACTGCAGCGTCCGAGTGGTAATTTATCTGTTCTAGTATAAGTGGTGATACTCGTACCACTGGAAGATGTATGAATCGAGAAACTAACAATTCTTGTCTACTACTTGATTCAACAGTAGCGGTAATTCATTGCCCTTTTTTTAGGTAGGTTAACATGCTAATCTTGTGACTACTAGCTAATCTTGTTGCTAGGATTATTGAAACGGTGAGGATTGCGATGACAATCTTCTTTTTTTTTCAAATGTGTTACTTCACTATTATTCCCCTGGCATAGCTACCATCCTTTTTTTTCCCCATTTGCCCTTCGAAGTAAGCAGTCGAAGCAAAGAGTACTTTGCAGAACCCATTGGCGTTTTTGAAATCCCAAGATATTATGTTGGGTTTTCCTCAGGATCTATTGCAGCATCAAATGCAAAATTTTGTGGCTGACAAAATTATCTAAAACGTATTTTATGCTACCACAATAGGGATGTTGAATGAGTTTTGTCAAATGAGTTACTTTTAAAACGATATTTTGTATGAAAATACTAGCTTGTGATGTCACAAGCTAGTACTTTTTAAATGCGATATTTGTTTCGATAAAGCATTCTTTAAAATTTATTGTCGGTGCAGTCAACATCCCTATTGTATTTTTCTGGGAACTTAATTATTCTTTAATCCCCATTTTCCACGCAGGAGATGAAGTTCGTCCTTCTCGAGCAGAAGTACCTGGAGCACCTGGAGGCTGGTCGCGCGCTCGACGCGCTGCACGTGCTGCGGAACGAGCTGACACCGCTCGGGCACGACACCGCGCGCGTGCACCGCCTCAGCGCGCTCATGATGTGCGCAGAGCCTGCCGAGCTACACAGCAGGGCCGCCTGGCCCGGCGCGGGTCAGTATGAGCCTATAGACTACTGCCTACCGTGGATCATAGACTATAGACTACTGCCTACCGTGGATCATACACTCAGCGCGCTCATGATGTGCGCAGAGCCCGCCGAGCTACACAGCAGGGCCGCCTGGCCCGGCGCGGGTCAGTATGAACCTATAGATTACTGCCTACCGTGGATCATACACTATAGACTACTGCCTACCGTGGATCATACACTCAGCGCGCTCATGATGTGCGCAGAGCCCGCCGAGCTACACAGCAGGGCCGCCTGGCCCGGCGCGGGTCAGTATGAACCTATAGACTACTGCCTACCGTGGATCATACACTATAGACTACTGCCTACCGTGGATCATACACTCAGCGCGCTCATGATGTGCGCAGAGCCCGCCGAGCTACACAGCAGGGCCGCCTGGCCCGGCGCGGGTCAGTATGAACCTATAGACTACTGCCTACCGTGGATCATACACTATAGACTGCTGCCTACCGTGGATCATACACTCGTGGATCATACACTCAGCGCGCTCATGATGTGCGCAGAGCCCGCCGAACTACACAGCAGGGCCGCCTGGCCCGGCGCGGGTCAGTATGAGCCTATAGACTATTTGCCTACCGTGGATCATAGACTATAGACTACTGCCTACCGTGGATCATACACTCAGCGCGCTCATGATGTGCGCAGAGCCCGCCGAGCTACACAGCAGGGCCGCCTGGCCCGGCGCGGGTCAGTATGAGCCTATAGACTATTTGCCTACCGTGGATCATAGACTATAGACTACTGCCTACCGTGGATCATACACTCAGCGCGCTCATGATGTGCGCAGAGCCCGCCGAGCTACACAGCAGTCAGTATGAGCCTATAGACTACTGCCTACCGTGGATCATACACTATAGACTACTGCCTACCGTGGATCATATACCTACTATAGACTAGGCAGTAGCCTACCGTGTTCACTATCACGTTTCATGAGATACAGCCTGGGGCCTTAGCCTGTAACGCGATGGTGCCAAAATGGGCTGTCAGTTGACGGCTTTAATTACGATTTATTAATGACTAGCTTTTGCCCGCGACTTCGTCCGCGTGGACTACAGAAAAAGGATATATGCTTTACTTTGATCCTAAGTGTAAAAGCGTGATAATATGTAGCCTATGTGTTATTCTGATGTCTAAGCTGTCTCTATTCCAAATTTCATTCAAATCCTTTCAGCCGTTTCGGCGTGAAAGAGTAACAAACATCCATCCATCCATAATTACAAACTTTCGCGTTTATAATAGTAGTAGGAAGTAGGATAGTAGGATGTCGGCCCTTTTAATGTTTTTGTAGTACAGCAAAGAATATTCTGATTCTAATTCTAGAGGATTAGTTCTCTGGTTGTAGGAGAAAAACGAGAAGAGACATTCAACCAGTGTGTTCTGCCTATCCTCATTTACGGGACCGAAACATGGACGCTCATTAAAAACAACATGCACCGTATGAAAGTAGCGCAAAGGGCTATGGAGCGAGCCATGCTAGGCCTCAGACTCGTAGATCGGGTACCTAATGTCGTCATCCGACGTCGGACACAGGTACACGATATAGGCGATAGGATCTCGAGTCTTAAGTGAAAATGGGCGGGACACCTGGCGAGGCGGGAAGATGGCCGGTGGACAAGGGCAGCAACAGAGTGGCGTCCAAGAACTGGACGACGGTCGGTGGGCAGACCAGCAGCCCGATGGTCGGACGACATCGTTGTGTCGGCGGAGGGTCCATGGATGCGGATGGCGAGGGACCGTGAGAGGTGGCGTGAGGGGGAAAAGGCCTATACCCAGCAGTGGGCAGAGGTGGGCTGATGATGATGATGAGGAGAAAAACGAGAAAACTCCGGTTTTGTCATTCTGCTGGGACGCCATCGACACGCCAATGCGTTACAGGCTAAGGCCCCTGGTGACAGACGTACGGACGAACAATGGAGCCTTAGTAATAGGGCACCCTTCAAGTACGGAACTCTAATGGTTGTATTCGTATTCGTGACGGTAAATTAATGTTTCCGCAACTCGACTACTGATGAGCCTATTTTGCGTGTAAGGTTGGTATTACAGAACGCTCCTAGATAACAGTTCAAACTCTTCCCGTCCTGTCCCTAAAAAGTATTCAGAAAAAGTATACCAATTACCTAATGTAAATTCAGCACTTATAAAGACATCTATCTACCCACAGGCCCGGAGTCCCGCTCAGCCGTAGTCCGCCGCGTGCAGGCCGTGCTGCCTTCATCGCTGATGATGGCCCCGGCGCGGCTGAGGGCCTTGCTGTCGCAGGCCGCGGCGCAGCAGGCCGCGCGCTGTCGCTACCACGCCTCGCCGCGGCCTGACCCGGCCGAGCAGGCCATCCCGTTCACTCTGCTGGCGGACCACCACTGTCCGTCGCACTCCTTCCCCATTCACCCGCTGCAGGTAATACATACGAATAAACGTTACCAGCTCATAGTGCTGGGCAAAATAGAGGGGAAAAAAGGCTAGGAAGGAGGAAAATTAAATGGCTGTGTAATATTAACGAATGGACCGGCATCCAAACCGTGGAACAATTATTCAGGACAGCCATGAACAGAAAGTGGTGCAGGGAGCTGACTGTCAACCTCCAGTGATGGAGAGGCACTTCAATAACAGATGAAACGAACCCCTCTAGAGCAGCCTCACAGTTTTGCGCAAAATGTACTAGAAAACCTGACTTGTAATTCATTGACTCTGAAGTCTTCTATTCGCACAACTTAGGACAGCCTTCGCCTAGCCTAGCAAAATGAAATCAAAAGTGAGTCCACGTGTCGATAGCTTTATTATCTATGTCTGCAACTATATTTTATAGTCCTACTACTAAAAAAAACTAAGGCCTTTGCATCTACGTAATTAGATGATTTATACAGCGTCCAGTGGCACCTTCACTCACACTAGATGGGTGAAGAGACCACTCGGCGCTGCAGTGCCTGGGACATCGTTTTAGATGGAGTAGGCTTGTCCTATAGTCCTAAGGCCCGTAATATCAATCACAGTTTAAACTCAGACCATAGTTTAAACCTCGCATTTTGTATGAAAATTAATCGACAGATAGGGTTTAAACTAGCCTTTTTGGTTTAAACTGTGATTGATATTACGGGCCTAAGTTGAATAATTCTCTTACAATCAATTAAAATGTTGAAACGTACGAGCGAGAGGGCTACAGTTGTCCTCGGGCATCTTAAGTCTCGCTGCACATCTATCTAACCACACGGTCCCCCCGCAGGTCCTAAACGAGCACTGTGACGAGGTGTGGTACTGCAAGTGGTCTCCCGACGGCTCCAAGCTCGCCTCGGGCTCCAAGGACAACACGGTGATGGTGTGGGACTTCGACGCGGCGACCAAGCGGCTCTCGTTCCGCAAGTCGCTGGAGGGACACACGTATGGAGTCTCGTTCCTAGCGTGGAGCCCCGACGGACGGTATCTGATCGCGGCCGGCCCCGAAGACTGCTCTGACCTCTGGATTTGGAATATGGAGGTATACAGGGAAATTTTTAAATAGGTTTATTCCTGAAACACGTCAACTTCTAAACGTGATTTCCAACAACTTTCGTTCTTTTGTTTTGGAAACTTTTGTTTTGTTTTTCCATGTTATGGAACCTGGAGGTATGTAGGTGTAGATTAGGGTCTATTGGTGACAATGTTGACAAAAGAATAGCCAAAAGTGAGAGAGAACATAGTTTTGCATGGCGCTGCGCGCCTAGACACAGTGACTGTAGACACATCATTATGTCCTCGTAGACTCTTTTTTTATGAACCGCACTTTTTTTTCTACCTTCTCTTTAGTTTGGTCAAAGCAGCTTCTTCCTGGCCTTCCTCTACCTCTCTTTCCTTCTATTTTTCCTTCTATTATGTTAGTTATGAATTTGTCGTGACGTACCATGCTTCAAAGAAACTGGCCTGTGATCGAAGTGCTTGAAGAATGCTGCACCAACAAGAGGATAACTCTACATATAATATAATGATGTTTTTTTTTACTGAATTGCTCCCGTGCAAAGCCGGAGCGAGTGGCCAATTTGGGATAAATTAAGTTTTCATAACAGCTACATTTGTTTCCCAGACGGAGCAGCTGCACCACAAGCTGACCATGAACGCTGAGGACTCGCTGACGGCGGTGGCATGGTTCCCGGCGAGCGACAAGTTTGTCGCGGGCGGCGCGCGCGGGCAGTTCTACCTCTGCAGCCTGGACGTGAGTCACTGCGTCCCTTTTGGTCTAGTACTCGCTGACGGCGGTGGCATGGTTCCCGGCGAGCGACAAGTTTGTCGCGGGCGGCGCGCGCGGGCAGTTCTACTCTGAAGCCTGGACGTGAGTCACTGCATCCCTTTTGGTCTAGTACTCGCTGACGGCGGTGGCATGGTTCCCGGCGAGCGACAAGTTTGTCGCGGGCGGCGCGCGCGGGCAGTTCTACTCAGAAGCCTGGACGTGAGTCACTGCATCCCTTTTGGTCTAGTACTCGCTGACGGCGGTGGCATGGTTCCCGGCGAGCGACAAGTTTGTCGCGGGCGGCGCGCGCGGGCAGTTCTACTCAGAAGCCTGGACGTGAGTCACTGCATCCCTTTTGGTCTAGTACTCGCTGACGGCGGTGGCATGGTTCCCGGCGAGCGACAAGTTTGTCGCGGGCGGCGCGCGCGGACAGTTCTACCTCTGCAGCCTGGACGTGAGTCTCTGCGTCCCTTTTGGTCTAGTAGGTACTCGCTGACGGCGGTGGCATGGTTCCCGGCGAGCGACAAGTTTGTCGCGGGCGGCGCGCGCGGACAGTTCTACCTCTGCAGCCTGGACGTGAGTCACTGCGTTCCTTTTGGTCTAGTCCAAGGCTGCTCAATCTTTTTAACAGTCGGGCCAAACTGTGGATTCAGTCGTTCACGATGGGTCACTGACAATACCCATTTCAGTTACTCTCAGGAAATGCGAAATGGTGCGAATTTCAAAACTTACTTGCCTGGGCCATTCAAAATTCTTTGGCCTGGGGTTGGGCACCCTTGGTCTAGTCCGATGTTTCCGAATAAAACACATCGAGCAAGCTCCGTGTTGGTCGAAAAAGAATTGAACACAATTTTTCGAAGGACAAAACTGTTTCAAAGCAGTGGTTAATAGCGGGACGACAACACTTTGCCATCTCACCACCATTAATCTCAGATATTGCAAAATATTCACAATATCATTCTAATTAGAAATCGGTGAACGGAAAAATAAATAAACCCTAATAAAGCCCATAAACAGTTTTTTTATAAATTATTGCTGGGAAATGATTTTGGTTTTTTAAGTTACAATTTTAGTTTTTTTTTTATCACGCAATGGACGCGTAACGCAGAGAATATTACGCAAGCATTGGCACAAACCTATGCTACTTACGCTCAAGGTGCCGAATTTTACTGTCGTTTTTTGTAAGAAATATTAAAAAATTGATGCGGCTTCTTGAGAAGAAATGTTGTACTTGATACTGAACACATTTCTGCAAAAAAAAAGTCCTACTTTAAACCTTATTATCTCGGAAACCGTTGATTTCCCAGTCAAAATGTTTGTTATGGTTAGGACAATACTTGTTTCTGTTACAAACAGTGATTTATGTTAAAACCGGAAAGACACCGGTTGACAAACACATGTTGCTCAACTAAGCTAATGGACATTTTGGACACTTTTTTTGGTGTGGTTGTTCGTTTTTAGTAACATATGTATGACATAACAAAATATGTCTGTTTTCTGTAGAAGATAAGCAAATAATAGCACAATGTATTTCATCAACACTTTAGTTAGTAGGTACGAGTTCATGCGGTTTTGCTTATTTTATCAATGTTTTCCTGCCAATAATCACTGTAAAGTTTTTAAATACTTTTAAGTACTTAATTACTTCTGTTAGGTAAACACTTCTTGCCCATATAACACACATACCTACTAGGTCAGAGATGACTGTATGCAGGGTTATTCTAAATTTGACCTATTCCCAAGGAGGTTATATATAAAGGAGACTATTCCCAATCAAATTCAGGCCAGTAAAAAAAAATATGAAAACAAAATGGTTTTTTTTCCTACTGTACAAAACAGCTTTATTTGTTAGTGTCCAAATAAGTTATTAAATATTATAATAAAAACTACACTAGCTGTCGTTCCTAAAATGTTTCTGGTATTTAATGATTAGATATTTTTGGTCAGAGTATCTAGATACTAAAAAAAAAGAAACGTCTGTACAATTGTACATGTCCCACTAGCTGGGCAAAGGCCTTCTCTCAGAGAGAGAGTTCGACCACGCGTGCTCAATGCGGGTTGGCGATTTTTCCGCTGAGGTTATAATGTCTCATACGCTCAGGTTTCCTCACGATGTTTTCCTTCACCGTCAGCGAGTGGTATTGCTACTAATTCACTGCAAATTCACAAATGTACGTAACGTAAAATCTAGATACTAAGTCCAGTCAAAAAGTTGTAAAAAAATTGCATTCACTATAAAAGTTCATTCAGTATAAAAGTATACTGTTAAAATACCAATAATTGTCTCTGAAACGGTTTTTGGGACTGGGCATTATGGGGTGAAATTGGTTGGAAACAATAGTCCCTTTTATAACCTCTTAACGGGAATAGCTCGAAATTTCTAATAACCATGTAACAGCGAGCGGATGTAATAATTAAAACTGAAACATTTATTTTTACGACACGGCGCAGTAACACTGTGGAGGCCCGTCTTGAGTTTTCGGCGATATGACAGCCCGGATGGCTTGGTCGAACACATTATTTACGCTGTCGATGGACGATAGTGCTGAGCATTCGCAGTACTGCGCGGCGCCTATGGACTTCGCCATCTCCAAACCCTGCAATAAAATCAGACTATTAGGAGGCTAATAAAAAAACTCTTGATGTCGCCTATATCTGGCGTAAAAACTGATTAGCATTTAATTTTTAAGCCCAGTAAACCCTAGCCTCTCCCGCACGCATTATGAAAAAAAAAATCAAATAAAGTAAAATACTTTGGAAGAAATTGTGCTGTTAAATCAAAAGCGTTTCTTAACAAAGTATTTTTTTACAAGTAGAAGAAGACTACGAGAAGAACCCTTGTGAAACTTACGATTTACTACAGGATCTACATACAGGGTGTCCCGTAATTCAACGTCAAGCGGGACTCGGGTGAAAGGGCAAGTCATAACGGTACTGGGAAAAACATTCTTCATTGCTTCGTTCAGAAATAAAATTGTTTGAACTTATTTATTTGAACATTTTAAAATTGTTAGCATTTATTTGAACATTTTGAAAACGGTCACCCTAGAGACCACTATTGAGGTACTGTGGTAGCATATTTTCTTTTATTGACGTGTTACTTTTTTCACATATGCTTTCAAATCGCACTGCAAAATCAAACAATAAACCCCTTCAGTTGAGTTTAAAAAAAAGGTTCGGAACCCTCGGTGTTGTTATTTAAGAGTCACTTCTTCATACAATATAGGAAGAAACACAACAACTAAGATGTGATTTCTATTCTCCGACCTATATCCATCTCCTGATACCACAGCTGGATAGATAGATAAACCTTTATCACATACCATAGAATAGGAGACTGGACGAATATTCTTCTTTTTTAGTCTTTCGAGGGTCTCCTTGTCTTTCCGAAGGTCTGTCTTAAATCCAACCACGATTATTGGCTTGCGTGGTGTAAGCTGACGGATTTCAGGCCACCACTGAAAAAAGCATGCTAATGTAGGTGTTTACAGTGGAGTTGGAAACGAATAGCAAGAGACCGCAGAGGTTGGCATGACAGAACAGTTCCTAGCTATAAAATTAAAATAATTTTCAATATATAAAGGGGTCTGTGGTGGAAGTTTTCGTTCATTGAGTGCCTGCAGATATTTCTTGTAGGTACTTGTAATATGATGCGCTGATATTCTTACCTGACGTTTAACGTTCTCCCAGGACTTCGGATCGTCCACAGAAAAGCAGAGGATAAAGACGTCAATCTTTACCTTTGCGTAAAACCGCTGTCTATGTTTGCTTATTCCGCCAAAGTCCCATAAGACAAGCTGGATAAGCTTGCCGTCCACCAACACGTTCTCTGGGCAGAATAAGTCACAATTGCGGAAAGAATCAAAGATCGAAAGAACAGCTTCAATCAACAGAGAAATCAGCAAAAACAACTAACCACTTTTTACCGACTTAAAAAAACGCGTATATTTGTTACGAGAGTCATTTTTTGTTTCGTAGGTGGTACTTCAGTCAGAGGTCCCATATACCTAGGTGAAGATCTGATAAAGAACTTCGAATATGGAGAACGGAACTCAACGGACAGCCAATAGCTTAGTAACAGTGCACCTACTTTTGCAATTCACCAGTAATTGCAAATCTTAACCAGTCAATAATGCACACCACTGAATTTTTTTAAACCCATGCCATTGTTAGTTATAGGTAATCGTATGAGGTAGTGGCCACCCTTGGTGTCAGAGTTTTTAGGCCGCCCGTCTGACATGGCATAACGATTGTTATTAATCAACCGACCGGGCATAGTGAATTAAATTAGCCCGCGCGCAAAGAAAAATGCACAAAATCGATTCCAGTATCAAATACCTACAATAAACAAATTGAAAATGTTCACATATCAAACCCTAGAATTAGGTGAGACCTATCAAAATTTTCGATTTGTTTAGTTTATTTGATACAGGACTCGATTTTGTGCATTTTTCTTGGCGCGCGGGCTATTTACTATGCACCGCGCCTTAAAGAAAACATTTAGGATGAACTTCAAAACACTGGCCTCTCGCTCTCATTCAAATCAAAGCGAGACAACGCTAGTTTTTAAGTCCATCCTGAATGTTTTCGTTAATTTCAATGCTTACAATTTTCTTTTGTGGATGAAAATTAGGTTATTTTACCCTCCACTCCATAAATTGGACTGTAGTTACCTAAATGTGAATGGGCAGTGCACTGTGGGGAAGGCGTTCGTCATATAGGTGGCCACTAATGTTGTTTTACCGACCAAACTGAAAACGAAAAATCGAAATTAACCCATTTAGTTCAATTCCTCCAATACCAAACTAGTAGTTCGCCCCGAACTGTGAACTCGCGATGTTACCATGGAATAGTTACCATGACCTTACAAACGCCGGATGGTTCAAGTAGGCGCGGAAAGCTTCGCTCGCTCATTCAATAAATAAATTGAAAGTCCTACTTTGGGGCTACTTATCTCGTAAACAGTTGAATTACCAGAAGAAAAAAAAATCCTATTTGATGCAGGCAATACGTGGTTTTCCGCTGAAGCAGCTTTCATTTAACACCCTGTGCTTTAATCGTGCTTTGAATGAGTCTCGGACATCTTTGACAAGTAAATAATTAATATTTTCTGGTAGGCTTTTAGGCCTTGCAAGAACTCCCATAAAACTTGTCTCGACCATATCTATCTCACTCTTTTGATCTACGTAGAGTGGGTTTAGATATGGTTATGAACCCATAGGTACTGTCTAACCCATTCTTGTGCTAAGCCAGATGTAATCTATCGACAGATAACAATGAAAAACGCCTGCTACGATCTACTTACCAGTCCCCAAGCAAAGCACAAACTATTTTCTGCATGGTGTAAAGTAGACTTGCACGATACACGACTGGGCTTGACTGGAGCTATTTGACAAAATACAAAGCGATCACCACACACATGATGCGTGACGTGATGCATCATTTCCTTTTTGGCTTATCTGCGGTTCTGGTTTTACCCGCAAATCTGTGAACTACGGAATGTATGTCGGTCCGCGCGGTGCGGACTCTCATATAGAAGGCCCTGTTGCTGAAGTAGTAAAAAACAAAACAAGGTCTGTCATTGAAAAAAAATACGCGCCTCGAAAGATGAGATTGATCGCCCCCCCGTACTCTTTCCGCAACAAAAACCCTGGGCGTCCCAAAAACAGTAGAATCGGTACACAAAACGATGTATGGCGCGGTGCATAGTGAATAGTGAATTTGTTGAGATCTATCTAACACCGCCAATTTTGTGTTGTTATCCATAACAGATTGCAAGATATTTTGGTTGAAAAAAAGTGCGCCGCCTATTTTTTTTCAAGCAAAATATCTTCAAAACGTTTATGAATGTTAACACGAAACTGGCTGTTTTAGATAGGTCTCACCTAATTCTAGGGTTTGATATGTGAACATTTTCAATTTGTTTATTTGCGCGTGGGCGATTCACTATGCCCAGCGCCTTAAGGTGAATACCGAGGCACAAATAGCGCCGCCAATGAAAAAAAAAAACATTTTTGGATGCGTTTTTTGCTAAAAACGAATCATCAAATGGTAAGGTAACCTAGTCTTAACAATTTTAGGACCTATCCCTTGGCTTAACCAGTATAAAATAAATAAGGGGGCTCCCATACAACAAACGTGATTTTTTTACAGTTTTTATAGATAATGGTACGGAATCCTTCGTGCGCGAGTCCGACTCGCACTTAGGCGGTTTTTTAACAGCGTTTTACGGTCTCGTGGAAAGTCCTTAACAGTCTATCCTTTCGCCCCCACAGAGCACGCTATTGAACAGCTGGGAAGGCGTGCGCGTGAACGCGCTATGCGTGCGCTCCTCCGGCGCTGTGCTCGCCGCCGACACACACCGGCGCGTGCGCTCCTACGAGCTGGGCGAGAGACACGCGCACAACAACATGTGAGTAAGGAGACAGACAGACAACAATGTCTAAATAACACTGACACACACAACAGCATGAGAGTAATGTCTAACTAACACTGACACACACAACAACTTGAGAGTAATGTCTGTCTAACTAACAGTGACACACAGAACAACATAAGAGTAATGTCTAACTCACACTGACACACAACGACATGAGAGTAATGTCTAACTAACACTGACACACACAACAACATGAGAGTAATGTCTAACTAACACTGACACACACAACAACATGAGAGTAATGTCTAACTAACACTGACACACACAACAACATGTGAGTAATGTCTAACTAACACTGACACACACAACAACATGTGAGTAATGTCTAACTAACACTGACACACACAACAACATGTGAGTAATGTCTAACTAACACTGACACACACAACAACATGTGAGTAATGTCTAACTAACACTGACACACACAACGACATAAGAGTAATGTCTAACTAACACTGACACACACAACAACATGAGAGTAATGTCTAACTAACACTGACACACACAACAACATGTGAGTAATGTCTAACTAACACTGACACACACAACAACATGTGAGTAATGTCTAACTAACACTGACACACACAACGACATAAGAGTAATGTCTAACTAACACTGACACACACAACAACATGAGAGTAATGTCTAACTAACACTGACACACACAACAACATGTGAGTAATGTCTAACTAACACTGACACACACAACAACATGTGAGTAATGTCTAACTAACACTGACACACACAACAACATGTGAGTAATGTCTAACTAACACTGACATACACAACAACATGAGAGTAATGTCTGTCTAACTAACACTGACACACACAACAACATGTGAGTAATGTCTAACTAACACTGACACACACAACAACATGTGAGTAATGTCTAACTAACACTGACACACACAACAACATGTGAGTAATGTCTAACTAACACTGACATACACAACAACATGAGAGTAATGTCTGTCTAACTAACACTGACACAAACAACAACATGTGAGTAATGTCTGTCTAACTAACACTGACACAAACAACAACATGTGAGTAAATTCTAACTAACACTGACACACACAACAACATGAGAGTAATGTCAAACTAACACTGACACACACAACAACATGAGAGTAATGTCTAACTAACACTGACACACACAACAACATGAGAGTAATGTCTAACTAACACTGACACACACAACAACATGAGAGTAATATCTAACTAACACTGACACACACAACAACATGAGAGTAATGTCTAACTAACACTGACACACACAACAACATGAGAGTAATGTCTAACTAACACTGACACACACAACAACATGAGAGTAATGTCTAACTAACACTGACACACACAACAACATGAGAGTAATATCTAACTAACACTGACACACACAACAACATGAGAGTAATGTCTAACTAACACTGACACACACAACAACATGAGAGTAATGTCTAACTAACACTGACACACACAACAACATGAGAGTAATGTCTAACTAACACTGACACACACAACAACATGAGAGTAATGTCTAACTAACACTGACACACACAACAACATGCGAGTAATGTCTAACTAACACTGACACACACAACAACATGAGAGTAATGTCTAACTAACACTGACACACACAACAACATGAGAGTAATGTCTAACTAACACTGACACACACAACAACATGAGAGTGATGTCTAACTAACACTGACACACACAACAACATGAGAGTAGTGTCTCACTAACACTGACACACACAACAACATTTGAGTAATGTCTAACTAACACTGACACACACAACAACATGTGAGTAATGTCTAACTAACACGGACACAAACAACAACATGTGAGTAAATTCTAACTAACACTGACACACACAACAACATGAGAGTAATGTCTAACTAACACTGGCACACACAACAACATGTGAGTAATGTCTAACTAACACTGACACACACAAGAACATGTGAGTACCTGCAATACGCGCCACGAAAGGTGAGACTTGACACACCACGTGTCGTCGCTTTAGCGGTATGAGGTCCGAGTGCGGACCGGGCGTCATCGGAGCGACGGAAAGAGTCAAGACTCGTCTTTCTTGGTGCATATGTTATTTTACAAGTTAGCAATAGGGTCCTCGAGGTTAAAAACTTAGGATAGTATTCCTAGTGTACGGTACCAAAACAACTGGTACCGCTTGTTAAACTGATGCGGTCGGGTTTTTTGTTATTTTACTTTTCTCTGTTGACGTGTTGCCCTGTTGTTTGTCTCCAGCATCCAAGAGGAGCACGCGGTAATGGCGATGACGCTCAACGACGCCGATAACCTGGTACTACTCAACGTGGCCAACCAGGGCGTGCATCTGTGGGACATTCGTGAGTGTATTCTGTTGAGCTCTCGTGACCTAACGCAATAACGCCCTGAAGCAGCGTTTTCCCATACAAACTTAGTTCCGGTTTAATTTCTAAACTACAGGCTGGATTTTTCTGAAACTTGGTTTATATCAGTAGATGACCAATACGGAGGTTTGCAAATAGTTTTTTTACTAAAAAAAATAGCCCGAAAGAAATTAGGGCGATGCGTTTTTCGCGCCGAATAAGGTGTTACTTTCAGCTGTTATTTACTTACATTTTAGCACTGTCTATTGGAGTCGAACTACCTTGGGAACATCAATAATGTATTGTACTTGTCAGAAAAAAAAAAGATTTTTTAAATAGCTAATAAAATGTAGAAATGGCAGCGGAACTACGAAAAAAATTGGGAAAATAGATCTATTACGTTATAACTACAACTACATACTCGCGAAAGGACACGAACAAACGTAGACTTATTCAGCCGCATTGCCTCTCACTTTTTCCGCGCCCCGTCTCGCTCTGGGTGAAACGGCTATAGAAAACAGTGTTTCACGCGCTTGCCCATCGCCGAGTTCCCACGGTCCTGAAGGGGTCTCTTAACGCATTGGCTGCCGGCCGTTTTTGCACGGGTGCCTTATTTTATACTATCTTCCAGTGTCTCACAGCGCAATACAGTGCCAAGCACAAAATGGATGTTCCGTACTTTCAAACTAGTTTCAAAAACTTATGTGGTTTATCAGCTTGCCAAATAGTTTTAGAAAGTGGTGCCCAATAGGCCATTCTGCGTTGAAATTGGCTTCCAAAGTTAGTCGATAGAAAATTCGATAATGATTCGATGTCGATCCTATATACAGTAGGCTCCTACGACTTTATGTAAGCATAGCACTTCGGGATAGAAAAATAGTTGATCCGGTGGCAAGCTCCATGGACACAGTTGGGAATAAAGGTCGAACCAACTGTTCCATACTCAAATTCGCTACGTAGCGTAGTTGCGGAGACCATCGGCTAATCGGTTCATTGTGTGAACGCATTCTTTATTGGAGTACCCACATTTGTAAATAATTATTGATCACTTTGTATTGTATTTTTCTTTTTGGTAAATAAACTTATTGTATTTTTTATTGTATTGTATCTCTAAACATTTTCTTATGCGATTTCACACTTGGGGGCTATGTCTCGGGATTCTCGCATTCGACACATCTCGAAGGAAAAATCTCACTTGGCGGCAAATGTCACATCTCCTATTCTAACGAAGTCATCCTCGATATAGGGCACGAGATTTCTGCGAGATGTTCGCCTTTCGCCTCGACGTGACTCGAGTGGTTGAGAGATCGAAATCACATGAGATTTTTCCTTCAAGATGTGTCGAATGCGAGTTTGCCTTTTCCTTCGAGATGTGTCGAATGCGAGATTGCCATTTCCTTCAAGATGTGTCGAATGCGAGATTTCTTTTTCCTTCGAGATGTGTCGAATGCGAGATTGCCTTTTCCTTCGAGATGTGTCGAATGCGAGATTGCCGAGAATAAGCCCCCTGGTCCCATAGTAAAAGGTTGTTTGTAATGATGGAGTTAATCGACCCCTTTCGGTATGAGTTATGACGGGAGCTTTCTGTAACACCCTGTATCTTGTGTGCCTTCAGGCGCCCGTTCGCTGGTGCGTCGGTTCCGCGGGCTCAGCCAGGGTCACTTCACCATACACGCGTGCTTCGGCGGCGCGCACCAAGACTTCATAGCGTCGGGCAGCGAGGATAACAAGGTATTTTACACCTTGTAGTTATTTAACAACTTAAAAGAAAGAGAGATAGAGAAAGAGAGACAATCTTTTAGATTCCTACTTACCCTCGTCCGGCCTCCTGCCGCGAGGAAAAATACCATTACAATTTAACCCTTTTACCCCTAGGTGGTAAAAGCGGTGGTGGCCTAGTGGGTACAACAATGGACTCGAAAGCGACAGAACCAGGTTCGATTCCCGGTGCGGGCATGTACCTATGACTTTAATGTATTTCAAAGTTACGTATATTTGTGAATTTGTAGTAGCAATACCACTCGCTGCTGAAGGAAAACATCGTGAGGAAACCTGAGCGTATGAGGCATTATACCCTCAACGCAAACATCGCCAATCCGCATTGAGCACGCGTGGTGATTAAGCTCGAACTTTCTCTCTGAGAGAAGGCCTTTGCCCAGCTAGTGGGACATGTACAATTCGGAAGGCAAAGTTTTTTGTTCGAAAGTCCGTTATTGGCTTAATCTTATCTTTAGACAATATTGAGAAACTAATTTAAATATTTATTATTTTGGTGCAGTAGTTTTGTTTTTATGCGCTAAAATGTTTTGTTCCTATGACCGCCAACAGTATACAGACCGTCGCGTGAAGGTCATAAAACCGTATCTTTGAAACGTTGTAAAATCCAAACTACTGAACCAAAATAAAAAATATTGAAATTAGTTTCTCAATATTGTCTAAATATAAGATAAAGCCAATAACGGACTTTCGAACAAAAAACTTTGCCTTCCGAATTGTACAGGCTACATCTTTTTATTTCCCGCCAGGTGTACATCTGGCACATCCAAGGCGAGGAGCCGGTGGCGGTCGTGTCCGGACACACGCGCTGCGTCAACGCTGTCTCCTGGAACCCGGTCCACCACGACGTGCTAGTCTCCGCTTCGGACGACTACTCGCTGCGTCTGTGGGGGCCCAAGTCGCACCAAGCGTCCTAGTGCACGGGGAATGGGGGGGAGGTTGCCCGAGAGGTGGCGGGGGCGGCCGAGGTCTCAGATAACGCAGCCGTCGAGGTCAATGGCACTGAGTGAGATGGTCATCTATTTACGGGCGTTAGGTCAAACTTTACGCGGTTAAGGCAGGAAGATAGCAGCGTGGCGGGAAATTCAAAATTTTCACAGTTTCTTACATTTTGTAGCTAAACTGAGCTATTTTTGTTCAGAGATTTTTCGTTCGCGGCAATAAAACAGTATTATTTTTATTATTGTAAACAGCAGAACAACAATAATTCAGCCGATTATGTGTTCTGGTCTACGAATCAGTGGCACTGCCCAAAAAACTTGTCGTAGTCCAGAACACATAATCGGCTGAATTATTGTTGTTCTGTTGTTTACAATCATGAAAAGAATACTATGTTATTGCCGCGAACGAAAAATCGCTGAACAAAAATAGCTCAGTTTAGCTACAAAATGTAAAAAACTGTGAAAATTTGGAATTTTCCGCCACGCTACTATCTTCCAGCTTTAAACATCAAGCATCGTTGATGCGTCCGAATCCAGGGCTAAGGCCTCCCCCCTTTACTCACGAGTCCCCAAATCTTGGCGTTTATTACGGACCGGGGGCTAATTGTCTAACTTTTGAGTCAATCGCGATCCCTTTCAAATTGACGTTTGAAGGGCGCTGACGAACTTCAGACTGCATTTATTTGACACAAACTGTCGTTGAAAGCGATTGGTATAAGGATAGGGATTGCGACTCGATTTTGAAGGATATTGAGTGAAGAAAATAGCAAAATCGTTCACTCAATATCATTCAATTTGTATGGCGTTTGCACTCAACCGTTCTGTTCGCGATTGTGATTGAAAACTTATCAATAGCAATTATTTACTAAATGAGTCGTTTTCACGCACGTCCCGGGGTTCTTCTATGGCCACGCCTATGAGCGCCATATATCAAGTGCTTTGAATTCAGCTTTTAACCTTCAGTTGAAACCGTGCATTTCCGTTCTAAAGTCGCTATCACGATCATAATCCCTATACCTTGGGATCGCGTTAGATTCAAAAGTTAGACATTTGCTCCCCAGTTATGTGGGATAAGGTTGCCAGACTATGTTCAGTGACTAAAGGGCCCTATATATTCATCATATGGGACAAATTCTGAATTTTAAAAACCCTGCATCTTACTAATTTTAAATCCTCGTTTTTGTGAAATCTGATGTATGCAGGTATAGGAAACACGATGGATTATCTCCATAAATTCGTCCGTGGATAACATGGTAAAATGTTGGTTACCTGAATACTGCGAAGCATTGTTGGCCAGTGCTTATGAGACTGTTTGCGCTAAGATTCTTCAAGGTTGAAACTTGAAGCGATAGTCTTACCATCGAGCTTAGTGACTCTCCAATATTAGCAACACCGTAGGTCCTACAGTCTTAAATCTGTATTCTAAACAATGTATCGCAATGTAACTTAGTGCTCTTCACTAAGTATCGCGAGTGAAAGAACAGGACCCGAATTATTGCTCGTCAAAAGACATACATAATATCAAGATGTCCCTATCAGAACCCCGATCCAGCTCAATAGATTTAGCACTATGTTACAAATTTTAACTTTCACCCCAAAAGTTTTAAGTTGCATGATATTTTCCGTGGAAAACTAAAAGGACCAACTTTACCACAAACTAAAACACTGCTTTACTTTATCTTCAGCATGCCCTCCTGTTCTACTACATTATAAGGTCGCTATTGACTTTCTAACTCTACTATACTAGTGGTTCGCCCCGAACTGTGAACTCGCGAAGTGTAACTTTTTGCTAACACCATTCACGCAGGCCCTCGCGTATTGCATTTGAACTTTAAACCCTATATTATCTCGGCAACCCCTCGGCCGATTTAGCTCATGTTCGGACTTAAAAAATATTTTAATTTAATTTACCCGCCCACAAAATTTCATGACGATCCGGCCAAATTTACTCAAGTTATCGTCGATCAAACATTAATACACACATGCAAACGCCGGACTGTTCAAGTAGACTCGGAGAACTTCGCTCGCTGGTTAAATTACTTAAATAATAAAGTATCAGAGGTATATCTATCAAAAGTGTGGCACTTCTACTCGCACTAGATGAATGAATCGACAACTCCACGCTGTAGTGGGCTTGCCCAACAGCTAAAACCTGTCTGTAGTGGGCTTGACCAAAGGCTTAAACCTGTCTGTAGTGGGCTTGCCAAACAGCTAAAACCTGTCTGTAGTGGGCTTGCCCAACAGCTAAAACCTGTCTGTAGTGGGCTTGCCCAACAGCCAAGCCTCTCAGCACATTCAGTTCCGCTTAGTTGCCGTGATGGTTTTTGGTTCTACTTTTATTTTACCTCTTCCCCTCATTATCTATGCCAAATTATGATCATGTTGCTTATAATCTAACGCCCTGTAATGTGAGAATCGGGGGGCGGATACTTTCAAAGATTTTACTGGAACATGTAGGCTTAGCACGCGGGCCATTTTGCCTACTCTCAGTCTGTCACCTTAGCCACTGTTCACTGTCACCTCATTAGTATTAAGTGGCTAAGGTGACAGTTGAGAGTAGGCAAAATGGCCCGCGTGCTAAGCCTTATGGTAGTGTTCCGTTTCAAAATGTGTTCTACATCTGCTGGCTGTATTGGATACTCGACGCGTCGCTTGGAGAGTAGAACAATGGATTCATAATATTAAAATCTATGTTAGGCGCGTGTTAATGCTAAGCTAGCGTAAGGCAAGGGTTGTTGAGAGTGGCGATTTTTTTTTGGAGTGCACCTAAAGCAGACGAAAGTGATGCCAGGGTCAGACTAACAGATGAGACGTGGGACGAATACGCAGCGTGGACGCCACGTCAGTTTGATGTCACTGTCATACAAAATGTATAGAAGCGACGCGACGCAATATACACAGAAGAGACGGGGCGCGGACAAAGCAACACGTCACGTCCTCGCCGCGTCCTTGTCCCACTTCTTTTCCGTGTGGCTGGCGTCTTATATACAACTCGAACAAAGTGCAAAATATGTCGAATTCTATCTCAATAAGGGTGAATTTGTTGCATTGTCTTTTCTCGCGCTCAGCAGGGGCCTTAGCCTGTAACGCAATGGCGTGTCGATGGCTTCCCAGCAGAGGGACAAAACGGGGTTTCCTCAATTTTCTCCTACAACCAGAGAACTAATCCTCTAGAATTCAAATCAGAATATTCTTTGCTATACTACAAAAACATTAAAAGGACCGACAGCATTAATAAATCGTAATTGAAGCCGTCAACTTTGAACCCATTTTGGCACCTTTGGGTTACAGGCTAAGGCCCTAGGCTGTCTCTTTAAGACTAACTAAAAAAAATCTGTCCACATCGCTTTGTTCGACAGGTGCATTCTTGACTGAAAAGTCTACTATTTAGGATAAGAAATTCTAAAAAGGATAAGGTTGTCTAAACTAACTTAAAAAAATTGTTTTGATGTGTTTTTATCGGACTGACTGACTTGATTTTGTTAGTTAAATTACTATGTATTGCAATTTATACATATGCATATTTTATTTATGGCCAGCAAGAAATAAGAAACAGTTTCAAGGATCTCACCCTGAAAATGCACTTTACAAATCATAGTTCGTATTCTATTTCCCATAGACGTCTCAAATTGAGTTTGATTTTATAATTAACGTTTCGTAACTTTAAAGATAAGACGTTTCTATTCTCCAAAGCGGCGGCACCACTGGACCGTACATAAAATTGACCATATTTTATAAGGCCTTTCGATTTTAGATTTTAAAGGTATAAGTCTTAATAAATTATCGTGTGCAGATGAGTATTTTATAGGAAGACCGCTTTTACGCGGCTGCTATTTTTGTACTGACCGCACTGAATCCTAATATCTAATGCTGGCAATACAACGTGTTACAAAACATCCTAACTCTTTTTACAGGGTGTACCCTAGTGGTCAACAGGATGTCAAATCTGTAAAAAAAAGTTGAAAAAAACAATTTTTATTTTATATCCTCAAAATTGAAAAAAATTCATAACTTTTTTGTTTTTTGTATTAGCTAAAATTATAAAATATGTTTTTGTGCGTAGGTGCATTTACATAGCTTTGAGTTGTTTAAACATTGTGCAAGTCAATGACATTCCAATACAAATGGACAAACTATTCCGTACAATAAACAAGTCGAAACATGGCACACGCTAATTTCACCCTATTATGCTTCGACTGACTTTTTGTTTCTACATTGCTGCTGACACTTCAAGCCCTCAAAATGTATTGTGTCACTAAGCGGAAATGTAAATCAATCACGCAGTTTGAAGCTACGTAAGTAGATTTTTGAAGTTTATTGGAATAAAGATAGCAGTGGAGTAGCAATAGCCTATTTTAGTTTTTTTGTTATGGGGAAAAAATTATGTTCTATGTTGCGGATATTATTTTAAACAGTTAATATTCAAAACTATGAAAAATAGGCAGGTAAGTATAATTGTAAATAGCTTTTTTCCTGAAACATGTCAACCCCTAAATGAAATTCTCAACAAATGTTGTTCTACGACTTTTTGAATAGCTCGATAGCTTCTAAGAAAATAATAACAGCGAAGTTTAAAAAACCAGGTGATACAAATCTACTTATTTATCCAGCCCATAAATAAAGCCTCTTCCTTTTCACGCCAACCCCCTTTGTCTAATGCCAATCTCGTCCATTTTTCTCCCGCTGTTTTGACAATGTCATCGAGCTTTCGGTCTACACACCGACCCTCGACCCATTCTAGGCCACCATTCCGTGATGCCTTAGTCCACCGTTGGTACTCCCGTCTAGCCAGATATCTTCGGTCTTCTGCCGAATGAAGAGGGTGAAGTATTCGTGTATCAGTGTGGCGGGGCCTGGGGCCTGAGTCTGTAACGCAACGGTGCCAAAAATGGCTCCCAGTTGACAGCATCAATTACAATTTATTCATGCTGTGTCGGTCCTTTTTTTGTTGTAAGTACAGGAAATATTATTCTGATTCTAATTCTAGAGGATTAGTTCGCTGGTTGTAGGAGAAAAACGAGGAAACCCCTGTTTTGTCCTTCTACTTATACTGGGACGCCATCGACACGCCATTGTGTTACATACTTAAGCCCCTGGTAATTATATTATTTTAACTAAAGCCTATCCCATCATCTTACTCAGTAAACTGGCAGGTCTAACTGTCATGTTAGTGAAAATGCCTGCCCCTTTTCAACTGACCAAGGATAGAGCAAGAACTGTGCGAAAAATTTTAATCCTTAGAATTTTTACTTTACAAAAGGAGTCTCCATTGGTTTCTTTTCTGACTATGTTCTTAAAGCATCATTTTGTCTATCTCTTTCTGACCCGCGGGAGAGAAAGAAACAGGAACATTTGTTTACAATCAATGGTTTTTATTGAAAATTTAATAGTTTCCTTTTAATATTTGTACCTTTTCTCCTGTTATCATATGTAAATAATATTAATTAACCGATGGTAGGTCACACCATCTTTATTTTGCATCGTCAAGGTGTTATTTCGGCACTTTTTTGTACAACATTTTGGCATGTTGTCAGCTGCGTAGTCATCAAACGTCTAATGAAAATATTGTGCTTACACTGAATTTAAGCACAATTTTTCAGTTACGTTTTCCGAGCGCCTATGAGTTGTCCATTTGTATTAGAATGTCATTGGTGCAAGTCAATGAAAATATAATTAAAAAAATACTTTTCTCCCGCCACAGCGTTCACATTTTATTAATTTAAAAATCAACGGAACGTCATGGAGCAAAAAAAATATTTAGGTTGTGATCCCTATCACCGGGTGCTATTACCCTGTAAAAAGAGTTAGGTACTTTTGTAACACCGTGTAGAGTGTCTTTGTTTCGTTCCTCAGAAGTTCGAGGGTCTTATCGAGCTCGATTCATTGCGCCACCCAGCATGCGTAGCATAAGGCTGGGTTAGAGCGTATCTATGGGTTTATAACTCTGTATATCCTGCTCTAAATCAAACGAAAGAGTGACATATAGGTACAAATAGTTATAACGCCCTTATGTACTGCCTAACCCAGCCTTATGCTACGCTTGCATTACGTCTCGAGCCCCGTACACCATTGTGCATCCACGTGCATGCCCTCTGAGGGACCACATTGGATTTTTTTGTTTCCAGACCTATGACGATTTAGTAAAAGATCCCAAACAATTGTAGAAGAGAAGCTTGATTTTGTAAAAGTTACCGTTCAATATTTATTACTTGATAAATGTGGTCCCTCAGTCCGCACATGTAGATTGTCGAATCTCTGAATGTGGTAAAGATATCCTCATAAGGTAAACGATAATATTTAGCAAAGAATTTCTTAAAACTAATTAGTTCGATAAAAACACTTCTTGCAGTCAGAAAAACACTACAAAAACGAATTGAAGGTGGTCCCTCAGAGGACCGTTAGCACATATTTGTTATTGTTTTAACTTTTAATCTATAACGCATAAAGCTACATGTCTTCGATAAGTTTTACTTAAAATATTAAACTCTATAATCGCATGACTCATTAGTTTGTATCTTATGGTATCGTGAAACAGAGACGGTTGAGAGGTGGTCCCTCATACGGCACGTTTTGCTATCGTTAATCGCTATTTTCATGTAATAGAATGCACTTACTCAAGTAAATTCAACACTATCTTTTACTTAAAAGTTTCTGCTAAAAAATTGCGTTTATTTTTTTACGCTAATTACACATTTTCATTCAAAAATAAATATTTATAAGTCTTACGTGGAAATCATGCGTAGGGTGACCACATGATCAACCTGATGTTAAGGCCTTTGCACCTACGTAATGAGATAATTTATACAGCGTCCAGTGGCACCTTCAAACTAGATGAGTGAAGAATGGCACCTTCACCTACTCAGATTTAGATATTTATTTTTTTCCTAAGTAATGTAACATTATATCAGCGAAACACCATATAATGAGCCGTTTTCAACACAAATTCACAAAAGCATTTCATACAGGGCGCCTACAGGGTGTGACCATAAAAGAACCGGAAAACGGCTGTCAAAATTAATCTGTGCTAAGCAAAATTTGACAACCGTATACCGGTTCTTCTATGGCCAAACCTGTAAGCGCCCATCTATGAACTGCTTTTAATTTGTTCTTTGAAAACGGCTCATTACCTTACACTACCGAAAAACAGTATCCAAAATTAACCACTTTTTTATACAGGGTGTCCCAAAAATAGTGTCAAGCGGAAGTCCAGACATAGAGCATCCCTAGGGCTACCCGAATCAAAAAATCGCTGAACATACATGGGGGTGATTCGGGTACCCCTAGGGGTGTTCTATCTCTGGACTTCCGCTTGAAACAATTTTTTGGGACACCCTGTATGCTTCAGCAAAAAATATACTGTAGAATGTTACTTATTATCGAGCGAGAGAGGAGAGCCCTGTCGACCAGAGAGAACGCGATAATCTATACTCAAGGGTCGTACAAGGCTCTTCGCATCCAATACCACAACGCGTTCAGGGCGTTGATGCGGCTGCCTCGTCACTGCATCGCCTGGGGCATGTTCGCGGAGGCGCGGGTGGATTGTTTCTACACCATCATGTGGAAGCGCAGGGCATCACTGGTGATCAGAGTGCGGGCCAGCTCCAACAGCTTCCTGGCGATGATCGCGAGCCGTGTTGACTCCGCGTACATCAACCACTGCTGTGTAGGCTCCAGGTGGTGCGTAACAAACTGTATTAATATCCAAACTATCGTATTCTAGCTATAGGTTTTTACTAACAAAGATAATAAGCAAAACAAAATTAATCTTGTTATTTGAAATAACTTAATTATTGAACGAGCGAGCGAAGCGAGAGAAGTTCTCCGAGTCTACTGGAACAATCCGGCGTTTGTATGTTCGTATGTATGATTGTATGTATTGTTTGTATGAATGATCGTTCGACGATAACTTGAGTAAAGGTCGGATCGTCGAACGAACTTTCATACATACATACAAACATACATACATACAAACATACATACATACAAACATACAAACGCCGGATTGTTCCAGTAGACTCGGAGAACTTCGCTCGCTCGTTCAAAAATCAGGTTGATAGTGTGGTCACTCTACGCATGATTTCCACGTACGGCTTATAAATATATATTTTTTATAGGAAAATGTGTAATTAGCGTTAAACAATAAACGTAATGTTTTAGCAGAAACTTTTAAGTAAAAGATAGTGTTGAATTTACTTCAGTAAGTGCATTCTATTACATGAAAATAGCAAATAACGATAGCAAAACGTGCCGTATGAGGGACCACCTTTCAACCGTCTCTGTTTCAAGATAGTATAAGATACAAACTAAATAGTCATGCGATTAAAGTGTTTAATATTTTAAGTAAAACTTGTCGAAGACACGTAGCTTTATGCGTTATAGATTAAAAGTTAAAACGATAACAAATATGTGCTAACGGTCCTCTGAGGGACCACCTTCAATTCATTTTTGTAGTGTCTTTCTGACTGCAAGTAGTGTTTTTATCGAATTATTTAGTTTTAAGAAATTCTTTGCTAAATATTATCGTTTACCTTATGAGGATAATTATCTTTACCACATTTAGAGATTCGACAATCTACATGTGCGGACTGAGGGACCACATTTATCAAGTAATAAATATTGAACGGTAACTTTTAAAAAATCAAGCTTCTCTTCTACAATTGTTTGGGATCTTTTACTAAATCGTCATAGGTCTGGAAACTAAAAAATCCAATGTGGTCCCTCAGAGGGCATGCACGTTGTGCATCCTGCTCTAAGTAGTAGAGACAGAGTGAGAGAGAGGACAAGCGGGGTCCTCGATATGATCTATCGAGTTCGGTAAGTCCCGACGCACGGAAGTGTTTGTATGAGTGATGCTATGCCGTTGCTAGTTCATTTGATGCGGATCGAGTGACTTGCTCAAACAAAACTAATCAAAATGTAACACTTTCGTAGATCTATCTTAGCAGTTAATGTCCATGTTGACTTTACATGTGGCTTTCGTTGCGCCACCGACCGAACTCTGCGACGACGTCTCTGCTCGCTGTGTGTTGACGGCCGGCTCGATTCGCCTGAGCAAATGTGACGTCCCCTCGATAGTATGGATCGCTCCTTTTCGACAAAAGAAATAACACACCTAAGCAACACAAAATTTAGCAATAACGATATTAGACCGTTGAAAAACGGCGCCCATGCTCACCGAACTAAGTTATGTATAAATGCTACCGATCGTTGCTGAAAAAGGTGATTTCTTTTGATTTTGATGGGCCAAATTCTTAGTTGTTGGACGCCCTACATGGCTTTATAGAAGAGCCGGCCTTTATGTGTTCAATAATGCAAAGTAACAGTTTTAAAACTGTTTCTATTACTTTTAGAATATCTAAATACAATACAGTACTTATATTTCTAGTTGTAACTGAATTTAAAGTTTGCACAAGGACCTGTCCTGGAGTTCGGTTTCATGTACCAAATAGTTATTATATCAAACGACAGAGTGCGCCCGACTGACGTATATTTCTGTGTCGCAAGTACAAATAAGTGCGGTTTGTCAGAAATGCCTCTTTTACATTTGGATAGATCTTTTAAAATTAACTTATACCTAACTATTCCTCAAAAGATTGATGCAAAATTGTACTGTTGAATAGTAGAAGCCGCCCGGCAATGTCTATCCCAATGAAATGGAGGCGCAAATGATATCAGATCTAGGATAGAGTTAGGTTATGCGGTGGATGATGTCTAGAGAGCAATAATGTCCTCTGTTTGACTTGTTAAAAATAATATTATATCAATAAATTTTATATCTAAAACAGAATGTTTTATTTCAGGTTGATCTCCTTTCTTACTTTTTTTGTAATATTATAAATAACTTTATGTACAACTAAATATAAATATTATACAAGGGCCTTTGCCCAGCTAGTGGGACATGTACAATTCGGAACCCAAAGTTTTTTGTTCGAAAGTCCGTTATTGGCTTAATCTTATCTTTAGACAATATTGAGAAACAAATTTAAATATTTTTTATTTTGGTTTAGTAGTTTTGTTTTTAAGCACTTAAATGTTTTGTTCCTATGACCGCCAACAGTATGCAGATCATCGCTTGACGTCATAAAACTGTATCTTTGAAACGTTGTAAAATCCAAACTACTCACTGAACCAAAATAAAAAATTTTGAAATTAGTTTCTTATAATAGCCAAAAGTTTTGAATAAGCCAATAACGGACTTTCGAACCAAAAACTATGGGTTGCGAATTGTACAGGCTACATCTTACTTACTTACAAGTTAACATACATCTAGCAGACTAGAGATTGGCCGTGCCACTTTTCTCTACTAACTCTAACAATGTATGCAGTGAGGTGTCGAACAGTTCACACCTTATAGGCATCTCTAAGGAGTAGAACGGGTTCTTGAGAGCATAATCTGAGTAAAGCTCGTAGATTCGTTTTAACACTACATCGGCTCCTTGCATGGCTGCGTCGCTTAGCATTATAAATTTAACACCTGAAACAAAAGTAAAATTCTAGTTGCAATTAAATTATTTAATAAAAAACCCAGTTGCAATAAAAATATTTAATAAAACATCGACGATGTTGGAGTTGCGACTGCCAAGCGAAAGTGGAACTGGGCTGGCCACATAAGCCGCATGGGTCCAGACAGATGGACGAAAATCGCCATTGACTGGTTGCCTCTCAATGGACACCGGCGCCGTGGCAGGCCAAGATGGAGATGGCGGGACGATCTCGAAACCTTTTTACGGGGTTGGCAAGAGGTGGTCCCAGATAGAAAAGAGTGGAGGACACAAGGGGAGGCCTTTGCCCAGCAGTGGGACACAAAACAGGCTACATAAAAAAAAACCCAGTAATTAAAAGTGCTGGTTCTTCTGCTTACCTTTTCGGACCAATGGGCGTAAGTTTTATAAATATAATGACTATAAATAATGGTTCGAGAAGAGTCATATGGGTCTGCACTTTCCGCCCCTTTAGTGAGTGATTTATCACACAAAACACGAATATCACAAAGAAAGAGGAATGATCCCCTCTGTAGGCTCAGTGGCTCTGATGTAATGCAATCTACAATATTCATCTTCATCATCATCAGCAGCAGCCCACCACTCACTGTTGAGTAGGCTTTTTTCCCCTCGCACCACCTCTCACTGTCTTGGGCCATCCGCATCCATGGGCCCTTCGCCAATATTGGTCCACTATAATGCTGAATAACTACAGGGTGCACTCTAAGTCGATAGCGGAACTTTAAGTAGGCTGTCTACTGATCACTACAAACAACTTGTACTAGGTGGCGAAAAAAATCTGCTGTTTCATACATTTGGTGCAGTACTGAGTCGATCTTTAAAGTTCCGCTATCGACTTAGAGTGCACCCTATAGTGGTTCGCCCCGAACTATGAACTCGCGAGTGTACCTAACTTTTGCTAACACCATTTGCGCAGGCGCGCGCGCGCATTGCATATAAACTTTACAACCCCATATCTCGGCAACCCCTGAACCGATTTGGTTCATGTTCGAACTTAAAAATTCTCTTTGCCTCATTTACCCACCTACCAAATTTCATGACGATCCGACTAAATTTACTCATGTTATCGTCGAACGAACATTCATACATACCTAATACAAACGCCGGATTGTTCAAGTAGACTCTGAGAACTTTGCTCGCTCAAAAGTTATGGTTACCTGTAAGTGTCTGGAAGCAGGAGAGCTTAAAGGTGTCTGCGGTGAGGGACTCGATGCCGGAGCACTTGGGCACCGGGCTCAGCTGGCTGGCGAGTGCGAACAGCGGGTAGAACATGCTCGCCAGGACGATTTTCTCGTTAGTGGTGGCTCGCACCCGACCAAACTTTAAGCTTAGTGGGAAGTTTTCCTAGAACAAAGTAAAACATGTTTCTTGCAAAAAGAGAAATGGTTATCAAACTGTGTGGTAGTGGGAGGTTTTTAGGGTTCCAGAACTCAAAAGAAAAAAAAACTGAATTATTATAGGATCACTTTGCTGTCCATCGGTCTATCAAGACCCGTTTTTATTCTATTACCATTTTTCCTAAAACAATATGTTTGGTTTTCAAGTGAAAATGGTGTTACCTTTTTTGTGAAGCAGCTGGACCAACTGAGTGAAGTGGAATTTAGGAAGGATGAAAACTATGGCTGAGAGCAATGTGCCCAAGATGTCTGGTATGGTAAGCCCTTTCTTGAATGTAGTACACTACAGCACGTCGACCCTTACACACTAGCACTCTACTCGGTTACGTTATGGGCGACTTTACAACAAAAGCAGTCTGACGTGCTGTCGTTTGTACATCCACCCCCTTAGCATGCGGGCCATTTTGCCTACTCTCAATTGTCACCTTAGCCACTGTTCACCGTCACCTCAGTAGTGTTAAGTGACTAAGGTGACAGTTGAGAGTAGGCAAAATGGCCCGCGTGCTAAGGGGGCAGTAGATTTTTTTTAATATAAGTACCTTCGCTTCAATAACTTCAAACACGTCCCGGCCATCCTCTGTAGTTCTACCAGCTACTGGAGCCCCATTCACGGAGAGAAGGACGTGTCCAACTGCAAAAATTAGGAACTTTCTACAGAATAGCCATATTATCAATGGTTTACTTCATGTAAAACTTTGTGGCTCTTGGCTGTTTTTATTGACTTTAATGTAAGGGAAATAAAGTACAGAGTTGGCTTGTAATTACCACTCAGTAATACGTACCATTTATCCCGTCCCTTTGGCCAAATACGACGACAACTTTTTTGTTTTCATACTGCAGCTTGATGTCCAATGGAAAGCCGAATGTTTTTTCGGTTTCTACTCTTGGAACGTTGTGGTCATAGTTATAGATTAGCCCGCCGGATTTGCTCACGATATAAACGCCGAAAACAACCATTTTATTCAACAATTCATGCAAAAAATCCTCCCACAACAAAAGCAAGACATGAAAAATCACAAATTAAAAAATCACAGACTCACAGAGTAAAAGGAATTTAAATGTCAAATTCAAAGTTGTCAACTGCAGCGACGTTCATAAACATAATAATAATCAGAACATAATAATAATCAATAATCAGAAGTATGTACCGCTATGAAAGAACCCTACAAATGATTTTATTTGAAATGCTTCCGTACAACTGCGACCGACCGGAACTAGCATTTTGTTTTTTTTTTTATTTTCATTGCAATAAAAATATTTAAGACAAAATAAATTGAAAAATGGTATTTGGACGTCAGATTTTGACAACTAAAATTAATTACTCTGTGAATGAAGCTTTGGTTGGTTGTATGGTAAGTCTGAACGTGTAGTCGATGCTTTTGTATCGTCATCGTCATCATCGCCATGGTCTATCGCTGCAAACTAAACTTGTACGGTCGGCCACAGTCTAAGATATTATGCCCCGTAACGTGTGGCTGACGGAATGAAAGAAAAGAGGTCATTCAACACCTCGAGAGCTAGGTTCCTTGTATGTACAGTCGGCCACAGTCTCAGATACCCCTTTTTGTTCGATTGGCACCCTTATGCCGCGCGCGATAAGAGCTGCCATGCGGTATCTTAGATGGTGGCCGACCGTACCTTGTTCCTGGTGCTTTGCTATGTGCTCCACCTTCAAATTCTGAAGAAGTGAATTTGAAGGTGGAGCCTTCAAATTCACATGACAAGGTTCCAAGTGCGCAGATTTTCAAGTTATGGCACCGCAGCACAACACCGCTACAAACTTTGTTGTCCCTCTATCAAGCTAGCAACATAAATTATAGCTTTGTTCGGCTAGAGGTCGCTAGTAGTCGATAGCTGGATAAAATAGTTTGTTGCGGTGTCGTGCCGCCCCGGGGCTCTTTGATTTGTATGCAAAGCGAATGGAACACTGCGGTTAGAAGCGACCGGCTTGCTTGTGGTAGGTGGTAGGGCTCTTTGTGCGAGACAGAGTAGGGAACACTGCAGCTACGTGTCTGAGTAAATTAATGAATGACGTATGTGTGTGCGTCTATGACGAAAGGCGGGCTCGGGATTTCCACCGGCTTGCCTTCATTGGTGAGGTGAAGTGAAGGCTGGTGAAGGCTGCCCGGGTCTAAGGACAACTCATGAGCAAGAATAGGTAACAGAGACTCGAGACGCTGCACTGCTAAGAATCTCGAAAAAATGGACACCAAAGTAAAAAACCAACCAACCCGTATGGACACCAAAGTAAAAAAAACTGGCTAAATGCGAGTTCGATTCGCGTGCCGATGGTCCCGAGTACCGACAACACCGCCAATAAAAATAAAAATAAAAATAAAACATGTGAAAACAATCACCTTTCTAATAATATACGATACGTACGGTTAAAAAATTAGATCACAAAGTTCACAAAATTAGATCATAAAGTTCAACCGAAGTTCTAGCCCTCTTCAAAAAGCTTTCTGTTGTCCACTGCTGCTTTGCCACTACTCTCACGTTTACTAACAACCACAAAACCAGCATTGGACCAGCTGTTGCGAAACGATTTCTCAGAACCTCTGAACGCATTTTCCTCATACGGCGAGATGTGATGACGAATCTCGATGACGCCGCACCGAGCGGTTTTCGCGGCAATACACACGCACCCCATTAGAGTTTGAGAAGTCGCCGTGGCGGTACCTACTAGAGGTTATTAATTTAGTGAAGTGCTGAAGAAAGTGCCTCGGTACCTACAATCCTGGCACCTCGCGCGGTCGCTAGCCATGCGGCAATGGATACAGTGCCCCCTGTGGACAATGAAAGTGACAGCTCAGGGGATGAAACGGGGAGCGTGCTCGTGCCTTCCGGTAAATAAAAAAAAACTAAAATGTTTTTGGTTTGCCGCCCTTTTTCTTTTTAAAAAAGAAAATGGCGCATCGAGCGTGAAAACTTTGAAACAAAACTTGAAAGTTCTAAAGTGCGTGAAGTGAAAACTTATTGAATTGTTTTTCTTTTGAAATAATACGTTGTGTGTGTGTGTGACTTGTGTGTGATAACATGCTATAACCCATAGGTACTTTCGAGCAATGATCGAAGTGCGATACGTTCACTTTAGGCGGAAAATCCAAAGTAGGCCTTAATGATCGGACCGCGAAATACATTACCTAGAAGTACCTAACCAAAAGTTCCATTCAGATAATTATTGATAAATTTTGGATTGATTAGATAATTGATTATTCACGCTATCTAAATAAAATAATGGTCTAGGTACCGCTCCTTGTCGCTGAAAATGGGAAATGAATGCCAGACTTTTTAACGATCAAAATGTTTCTAAATTATCACTTACAGGATACCTAGGCATGTATCTATTAATTAACAAAGAGTGTTTCAGTATCTACATAGGTTAAACTTTTAGTAGATATGAGCATATGAGTAAACAAAAGTTCTTCAGAACACTATCCAGTTAGTAGAGTCTAGCCAGTTATGAGCAACTAAAAAAAGTAGGCCTACGGACAGTAAAAATACCGGGTACCTACCTACCTAAAAACTTAGGCCTTTGCATCTTCGTAATGAGATGATTTATTTGTATTTGTATTTGTATAATATTTATTTGCAAAACCACACACACATAACAGAGAATACAGAATAAAACAAAGAAAAAATTGTACAGCAGAAAAACAGACAACATAGAGGCACAAAAACAATAGACTTAAAACGAGTTACGACAAATTTAGCTATCAGAAAACAAACTAAGTACTGTACAGAAATGTGGATGTGGCAATTGCAAAGGGGTTCTCACTCAGCATGTGCTGGAGAGGCGAACCACTCCAGCGCTGGTCTTCCGTCAGTACCCGGCAGGCATTGGTGTGCCGTCGTGCAGGATAACTTAATTATTAATAATGTCGAGCAGAATGTATGTATATAAAAAATCATACAAATATAAATCGGATTGAATAGTAAATAACAAATTGATGGCAATAGTATAATTAATAGCAATAGTATAAAAATAATTAGGAATAGAATTTGAGTTTATAAAATTGTCAAGGAGACTGTTACATCTTCGTGATAAAAATGAATTATATTATAATAATTACGATTATTACCTGCATGCGTCACTTCGCGCTTACGAAGTAGGTACCGCAGGCAATGCATAATGTATATTAATAACTGAAAAGGCATGTCACAAATCATAATAATAACATTTTATCGAAATTATTGCAAATTACAAATTAGACACAATTAATAATAAAATGTATGAATCATATAAAACAAATAAATAAATTGGTGGAGTCAAAGTAGGAAAACGAGATGTCAATGTGAAGTGAAATATTATTTTTAATTTGGAAAAGACTTTTGTGATTGAAGGAGGATCTGTTTATATTTTGCTTTAAAACAACCCCTAGAATTAAGCTGTCTTATGCCCGTTTTCACCAACCACCCCTAATTTTAAAAGACCTTTTAACGAAAATTATCTGCGCCTCTGAAAGTCTAGGGGTCATGGATGGAGGACCATACGAATTCCACTCACAAGCGTTATGAGTTGAGTATGTATGATCCTTCGTCCATGACCCATAGACTTGCAGAGGTGCAGATAACTTTCGTTAAAAGGCCTTTTAAAATTAGGGGTGGTTGGTGAAAACGGGCATTAGTGGAGGAGGGATGTCATTCCAGCACTTAGTGGCCTGGAACCGAAAGCTACCGCGGAAAGCGACAGTTTTATGCTCAGGCACACCAAGTGGATTTGAGCATGACCTTATTTTATTACGGTTTCCTACCGCAGACCAACGCCAAACTAGTTTTTTGAATAAGTAAGTTGGTTTTTCTGTTTTTATAATTCCAAACATTAGGGTTGCAATAAATAGTTTCAATCTATTTTCCATCTTCAACAGATTGGCATTGTTAATAAAGGGTGAAACATGAGCCCGAGCGGGTATGTTAAAGCAGTGTCCAGTGGCACCTTCACTCACACTACATGGGTGAAGAGACCACTCGGCGCTGCAGTGCCTGGGACATTGTTTTAGACCTAGGACTTATATATTGACGCCTCAGCACAATCCTTCGATCAATATTTTGTGAGAATAGTTTTTTTTTGCTACTCAGACCCGGCGAAATGGGATCGCCAGGACGTCCACCGCTGGGTGCGATGGGCCTCGCGCACCTTCAGTATCCGTGTGCCGCGGCCGCACCTGCTGCCGGACAGCGGCAGCTCCCTGCTGCAACTCTCTGAGGACAACTGGCTGCAGGTAATTTACTACCTACTAAGCTACCTAGCCAAGAAGTTAGAGAGGTTCTTCCTACCTGCTCCAAGAAAGTTGCAGATCTATTCAGCTTTTTTAAAAATTATAATATGTAGTGCTGCAACGACGTTGAGCCCAGAAAAGATGACAGCGGTATACTCGGTTTTTGTCGACACTTTCATGGTACACACGACAGCACGTCAGAGTGTAGATACACTTTTGTTGTAAAGTCGCCCATAATGTAACCGAGTAGAGTGCTAGCGTGTAAGGGTCGATGTGCTGTCGCGTGTGAACATCTCTATTCTATAGAGATTTTAGCCTCTTGCCTCTCTTCGCCGGTTGGTGTACCTTACCTATTTGCCAATCTTTCCAGCCTCTAAGAATCTAATGCATTTATAAAAACTTCGTAGAAAACTAATAGAACCTCGCGGAATAGACGCTACATTTTGATTGACCGCGTTGTACACACGGCAGCATGTTGACCCTTATACGTTAGCACTCTACTCGCTTACGTTACGGGTGACTTTACAAAAAAAGTGTAGGTACCTACCTACACTCTGACGTGTGTAGGTATACACAAAAGCACGTCAGAGTGTACACTTTTGTTCAAAGTCGCCCGTAACGTAACCGAGTAGAGTGCTAGCGTATAAGGGTCGACGTGCTGTCGTTGTGTACCTACCTAAAATAAGGGATGATTCCGCAGGTATGCGAGGGCTCGGTCGAGGCGGCGCAGCGCCTGCGCACGCACCTGCAGCATGCAAGTGCCGCAGCCACGGGCCTGCCACCGCCGCCGCCGCTCGAGCCACCGGCAGACCAGCCGGGGCCAAGCTCTCAGAGTGAGTGATTTACTTTGCTAGCAGTTGAGCATCTGAGCACACCAGCGCTGCAGCCACGGGCCTTCCACCGGCGCCGGAAGAGTTGCCGGGGCCAAGCTCAGAGAGTGAGTGAATCACTTTGCTAGCAGTTGAGCATTTGAGCACGCCTGCGCCGCACCCGCCGCCGGCCTGCCGCCGCGCCGCCGCCGCCGCTGGTAGGGCAACCTGGGCCAAGCTCAGAGAGTGAGTTATTTACTTTGCTAGCAGTTGAGCATCTGAACACACCAGCGCCGCAGCCACGGGCCTCCCACCGCCGTCGCCGGTTGAACAACCGGTAGAGCAGCCGGGGCCAAGCTCACAGATTGAGTGACTTATTCAAACCTAATGCTATATTTTGTACAATTAAAACATACAATGCGTTGAAAAATAGCCTCAAGAGTACTTAGTAGCGGGCTAGCGGGGCTATGTAGAGTAGGTAGAGTACCTAGCAGATTGAACGTTTTCGAATGTTGTTTTACGTAAATGGAAAAAAATTAAAAACCGAGGCTTACTAAGTAAACACGACAGCACGTCAGAGTGCACAATTTTGTTGTAAAGTCGCCCATAGCGTTACCGAGTAGAATGCTAGCGTGTAAGGGTCGACGTGCTGTCGTGTGTACACTAGGTACCTACTTATTTACCTTTTTAGAGGCACTTGAGACGAACCAGATTGATTTTCCAATCGATTCGCCCAACATTCACAAATAAATAAATAAAATGAGAAATTAATCATGTAAATAATTGCGCCATCTGTTTGTGAAATTGGGAACTACGTTGTTAATTTTCAACTAATCAAATAAATATTAATAAGAAAATCATAACGCCATCTATAGGGCAAAGAGGGAACTAATCAATAGGCGACATCTTGCGGAAGGAGGAAGAACTACTTCAGCAGTATTAGGAATGGTTTGAATTTACTAAGTTTAAAAAGCGAAGTACTAGGATTCATTGAGTTTAAAACGCGAAGTACCACTAAATTTCCTTTACTGGGTTCCTTACATTTAATTGAGAATTATCAAGGCAATATTATCAAGGCCGAGGCCAAGTGTAGGTAGATAATGGCGCGAGATTTGTCTAACAAACGGCCATCGCATATTCAAAATTCGAATGTAGTGATACGTTAATGGAGTTTTCGGGTTTTGGAAATAAAATTTGGTATTGACGGGCCGCCATCATGGAAATCCCTTGCACTTCATGCAGGTTGACGTTTACGGGGTTTTCATTGAAACCTAGGGATCCCTTGGAGAGTGAAGTGAAGTTGTTTCATGAGGAATATCTCTCACCCTTTCACGCTTGTGACATGTTTCATATATTCTAGCTCATTCTTTCAGTTCTATGTTTTACTTTAATGGAGGAAATGTCGTCATTTTCTCTCACTCTTTCACACCTATGTGATAATTAGTATAGGACTATCTTTATTTTCTTCTTCGAACTGAAGTAGTAGTTTTTCATAGGGAATTTTTGGAGCATGGGAGAAGGGGGTATAAAACGTTCAGCGCGGTAGCGGGAGGGATTATTATTCGTCGGATTTTCCTAGTGAATTTAACTTTGGTGATTATTTCAAATAACTGAGAGTCTTGTTGTTCGCTTGAACCTTGCTGGTTGCATTTTTGAGTTGCCAAAGTGTGTCAGACTAAGAGCCAAGGTACCCCTTGGGTTAGTACGACATTTTTGATCTTGTAGTTGATTCCCTGGCGACAGATTTCTTGGGAAGCCTCTGCTTGATTATATTTGGTAATTTGATTATAGCGATTAGCTCGGAGAGATTCTAACGTGGTGTTTTCGTGGTTCTATGAATTGCGGAGGCATAGCGAAGGGATTTCTATCTGCGCAGAGGCAATTAGTTATCGCGGTCGAAATAATTGATTGTTTTTGAAGTTCGTGCTTTTGTAATTTAACTTAGTTGAGTGTTGCTGAAATAGTATTCTTGTGTCATGCTAAGGTGTGCCTTGGAGATGCAGGAATATTATGGAAGTGACTTTGTTTTATTTTACGCAAAGAACAATCAATTATATTTTAAAGTTTTGTTAGATTCACTAGTGAGGCAATAACAGAGACATGGTTCTTTGTTAGAGAATAGTGTGTAGCCGCTGTCTCCTCGTTTTTTATTATTACGAGTTGCTAGCTACTCGGGCATTGGTTTATTTAGAGCGAGCGCTTATTTGACAAAACTCTGGATACACCCTTGCGTCGCAGCCTTATTTATATATTTATCTATACACAAACATATAGGGAATTGTCAAGTTCATGGCGTGATCCCAATCCTATTGCTCGAACTTGACACTTTTGGGTTATAGGGACACACTTAGGTACACACCTAGCTGCGAACCCACAGCGCTTTCTCTTAATTTCACTCTGCTAGCAAATCTTCATTGCACAATCGAAGATTTGACATCACACACTACACGTTTAAAGTAAATGTGAAGCTGAAGGCTTCTAGCTTGCCTCAACACAGTAGAAATTGCGGGGTTAGAGGGATAGGCTGGGCGATAGACACATTAGGCTAGGGATCGCGTTTTGTTGGGAGTCAATAACTTAGTTAGGCAATTTAACCTTCCAAATAACTTCTTTATTGAATTTTGCATCAGTTTTAGCTTGGGGAATGGGTCAGTGTTTTGTATTGAAAATTATCCGAGGTCAAGCAAAGCAGTACCTTAGTCAATCTTCATACCATGTGGGTGAAATTGTCTAGCAAACAAGGATTGTTTTTGATATGATTCAGTGTCTCCGTTTCACGGGATGAAATTTGGTGTAACATTCGATCCAAACCTTAAGATAACTTACCTTATGAATATTCAGCACGATGATGGTGGGAAATAAAATTATACCAATTTATAATTAAACTCAATAAATAGAGTTCTGTTCAGTCTAATAAAAAGAGACTAACCTGATATTATAAAATTATAAAGTGTTATAAAACATTTTCATAACCATTATAAATAAATATTCATCTTCGCATCCGAACTGCCTAAAAAGGAGTTTGAGCTGTGAACCTTTTAGAAAAATCTAATGGGAAATATTTGAAGGTAGAAATCTAAAAACTACTTTTCCAAATAAATGGAATTATCTGTTAGGATCAGAGCTATTTAGTGAAGAATTAGTTCTATTGACTTTTGAATTTACCTAAGGGTATATTTTTATTGAAACTAAAACCTTTTTATTCTAAAATTTATGGAATAATAATTTGTTTCTCAAGTTGTAAATTCTTGCATTGTGAAATGATAGATAAAGGAAGTCTAATCATTCACAAAATAAAGTAAAATTAAGATTCATATTATAATAATGTAAATTTTGCAGAGAATTTGCCTGTATTTTATTATTGGATTTGAAACTTAAGTAAAATAAATACTTACTAATATTTCTTGTTCAGCACAAGAATGAAGTGCAAATGAACATAGAATTTACTCAATATTAAATGTAAATTTCAAAGAAGAAATCAATAACAATTTATGTCCAAAAGAGACGACATAACTTTGTTATATAATATTATAAAATCTTGAAGCACACATGTGAAGTTTCTTGCTGGTTCTTTTCTTCATGATAAGTGCTTTACGAACCAGTGGTACTCATAAATTACTTCAATGAATCGAGTAAAGTTAAATGTAATAAAATTATTTTAGAGAAAAAATGTTGGAGGGAAACCCAATTCCACAAGAGGTGAGGTTTACTAGGTTCAGCGGGTCGGAGCTGTCCTTTTACCAACAAACAAAAATGTTTGTATGATTTTTAGCATACAATTAATTCACTTTATCGAATTTCTAATATTTATCTTTTAATTCAATGGAAAATCTCTGAGTAAAGTTCACAGTATTTAAATGAAGTATCAGTATAATTTAACTATTACGAAATTGATAATGAGTTTCAATCTAGTAGTAAAAGAAGGCAAAATACTTTAATTTAGCTAATTAATTACCTTTACTATCTTTTACACTGAATGAGTAGGGTACTTTTAACTTTGCGGCATACATACCTACGTTATTGTCCTAGTAAGCATCGCACTAATAGTTGTTATAAAATGCATTATAAATTCACTTTAATCTTTCTAAAAGCTTCCTTTAGCTAAGCATTATAATTCTGACATTAAGGCAAATAAAACTAGAAATAAAGAAGGCAGGGTAGGTTTATTCATTTAATTACTTACGTTTGGCAAATCACTATTACTTTTCTTACAACTAATCACTTCAATATTCTATTATTTTCACTGATAGGGTTGTTATCACTATAGCCAGCTTTCCAAGAGATTACATACTTTCCCTAGTAAGAGTCTTGGTTAATTCGGGTTCATAATGTAGGTCCTACCACTAGAACGATCATGTCAAAGGCCATAATAATTAATTTTAAATTTTAGGTTTAGTTGGGGGGGTTACAATCTGTGGGGCCGCGATCAGGATTTATTTATATTATTTATATTATTTTAGGTCTCTTGTAATGCTGTGGGTTACAATTGGGGTGCCGTGGCGTAGGATCTGTTTATTCTATTTATTTATGTGGTGCTCCATTTGAGCACACAATTTGTTGTTGTGTGGGTTGTGAGAGGTACGTGATTTCTTGGAAAGTTGACTTCAATTCACTAGGTTACTTATTTCACTAACACTTTTGCACATAGCGTTCTTTTTTGTAATCTGTGACATAGCGTCTTGTTTGTCTTCAGGCGAGAGCTTCGAGGTTGTAGGCAAAGTCAGATTCTTCGTTTTTCATTTGCTAGATGACTCTTCTGAAAAGGAACAAAATTGGGAGTTTAGTTGGGTTGGTCAAGTCTTAAAACGATTAGCGAGCAGATTTTACGTGATGGGGGGGCGAAAGCCCATGTATTTGTTTCTATTTAGTTACCTGTTTAGCGTGGATAATAGATTTCCATGGGTTTCATGTCTGATTCGATTATTAGTTTCTCTTGATTTGCAGTTTTGCAGCATGTTTTCTTCGTTACTCGACGTGTTGAAGTTTATATTGGTCGTTAATTCGGGCTTCTAGGTTGAAAAATGGGAAAATCTAGTTATTTGCAGATTTTTGATGCCTTGTATTTGTTCATTTATTGCATTATCTTGTCGTGCACGAGCGTTTCACAAAATGGCGGCCGTCGGGCGACACCGCGAGTACCGCGACACCGTGGCGCCGCGCTGGCTGCCGTGTGCTGCGATGTTCAGAGCGCTGCGCTGTGTTGTTTGAGCGAAAAGGGGCGATTCCGGAGTGCATCTGGTAGATGTTGTATTGTTGTGGGCGATATGGCTTGCGAGGAGAAAATCGGTAGGTTAGTTGTTGTTATTCATTTGTATTTTTATTATTATACTAGCTTTTGCCCGTGACTTCGTCCGCGTGAGCTGTAAAAAACAGGGTGTGTTCTTTGCTTTGGTCTTTGGTGTGGAGGACAGATGGTTTATTGACTGTGTGTTTTACTGATAAGCTAGTGTCCCTATTTAAAATTTCATCCATATCTGTTCAGCCGTTTCTCTAACTACCTAACTGGATTTCAAATTTCATCCATATCTGTTCAGCCTTTTCTATAAACTAACTGTATTTCATATTTCATCCATATCTGTTCAGCCGTTTCTTTAAACTTAGTGTATTTCAAATTTCATACATATCTGTTCAGCCGTTTCTTCAAACTAGCTGTATTTCATATTTCATCCATTTCCATTCAGCCATTTCAGCGTGAAGGAGTAACATTTGACTTTTATGAACTAACTATAAATAATAATTCCATTTAATGACGTTTAGCCAAATTCAGAAACAATAAAACAATTAAGATTAGATTGCGGATTTATTGTAGGTAGATTACCGTAAGAAACGAGAATAGGCCCCCTATTTTATTTTGTAGGTCTATGTCATGCACACACTCATAGGGTTAATTTGCATTCATTCAATCATTCACTCAAGTCAGGGCATTCACAGACAAACTTTTCTTTTTTTTGTTCTGGCTAGACACAGATTAAAAAATAAATAAATTCAAAGTGAGAGCTGATAGATTATTGGGATGTTTTTGGAAAATAATTACCTTATTTTTCGGGTCCACTACCAGGTTTACTACGTCTTTCCGAGACACATTTGGCCTCGTTACATTTTACCTATGACTAACTATGAGACCTATGAGAATAATGTAAAAATTCACAGGGAAAATAGCTTTTGAAACAAAATGAAACGGCAGGGTTTTCTATCATGTAATTAATTTACTATCATAATAAGCATTGCACTGAGTGCTGCGCTGAGTGGTCTCTTCATCCATCTGTGGGGGTGTCACTCACTGGACGCTGTATGAATCATCTCATTGCGAAGCGTAGACGAAAGGAATTTGTTTTAGAACATTATTTTCTCTAGTAGTATTGCGGACTCTTGAAGGTTCTCTTCATCTCTTCATGGCGGCACTATTTATCTTGCTAAGTTCAATTTTTCTCTTTCACTGGACTTAGGATCTTGTCGGAGTCTCGGTTTTTGTGGTAGAAGTTGTCGTGAACAATGTAGATTCATTTTCTTTCTTGTTGAGGGTATTCTGAAATAGAGAGTAATGCAGAAGTTAGAAAAAGCAAATTCATACGGACGGGGGGGCGGACTTCAGTTTTTCGAGCGGACTCTGGTATTTGTAAGTTCGGGGGGGCGATTTTGTTCTGATCTATGATGGCCTAGTGGTAGAGCGATGGACTTGGAGACGAGAGATCAGGTTTGGTTACCGCAGCGGGCATGTAGTTATAACTTTGTTTATTTCAGGATTGCGTACCTACGTTTGTGAATTTTAGTGGCAGTGCTACTCGCTAGTCATTGTGAGAGAACCTGAGCGTAAGGGAGAATATACTTTTAGCAAAAGGCGCCAGTTTGAGTGGTGATTGTGCTCGAACTCACTCTCTGAAAGAGAAGGTCGTTGTCCAGCTAGTGGGACATGTACAGTTGTACGGGCTAATTCTTGCTTTCTTACCTTATGTTAGCTTTCTTTTGCTTGCGGTTGGTGAAAAAACAGGCACGTTGAGATTTCGTTTGTAGCTCATTGTCCAATTTCAGGTTGCTTTGTTGTCTTGAATTTGCTAAATACACCGTTCCGCCGACGTATTTGTGCGTAGTAAAGACGAATGGAGATTAGGGAATGTTCCAGGGCACAACTATTGAGGAATATAATGAAGAATAAGCTAGTTAATCGCGTGAAAATAAACTTTGTATTTGTTTTGTCGTTTGGTTAAACTTGACGTTTGGGTTGGTTGACACTTGCGTGAGGTTGCGTTCCAAAATCACAAAAAGTTGTCGCATGTTCTCTCACGAACTTTTGAATTTCTTTGTCATAAAGTTTATTTTTTTTTCTTTTGTCGGGAGCAGACTGCAGATCCACGTTGTGTAAAGTATTCAAAGATTTCATTCGAACAAATTGTTCTACCTACTTTTAGATTAACTTTTCGCGGTGTTTTCTTTCACTCTAAGGTTGCTAGATCTCATTTTAAATTATCTTGCCAGCGAACATTTGTGTACACGTGAACTTGTGACACCATAGCTTGGAAACCCCTCGACTGATTTGGCTTGTGTTCGAGTTTAGAGATTCTTTTGGTTTCTTTTGCCCGCTTACTAGATTTCATGACGATCGGACCAAGTTTGCTCAGGTTGTCGTCGAACGATCATGCATACAAACACACAGACATACAAACACCGGATTGTTCCAGCGGACTCTGATAACTTCTATCACTTCGCCTCACTCGCTCGTTCATCAAACATACAGACGTACATAACAGGTGCCGGATTGTTCCAGTGGACTCGGAGAACTTCTCTTGCTCTTGCTTCTTAGCTTACTCGTTCAACAAACTTACAAACATACAGACATTCAGACATACAGGTGCCGGATTGTTCGGGTGGACTCGGAGAGCTTCTCTTGCTTCGCTCACTCGTTCTTCAAGCTAGAAAATGTTAGTTGACGGTGATAAGACGGTGCGCCTGCTACGAACGTGCTGGCAAACTTTCCCAAGCAGTGAGATTACGTTAATCAGGCGCTTCGATGTTGGTACATGATGGTCAAATTTGACAGGGTAGAATCTCTCTCTCATGCTAGGCGTGCAGCACAATCGTTTGCAGGGTAATATCAAAGTTGTCAAACTCAAATTCAGTTTCTCAAGTTTCGTTATTTTGTTTTGCTTAGATTTTACCTACAGTGTAAACTTATTCGATTCTAAGTCGGTTAATACGAATATAAATCAAACACAATACATACTTACATGTTCCATATCTGCTTATTTGTTTAATCAAACGAATCTAAAGCTAGCATGCTATATTTTAGCAACTGAAACTTACTTACTTGTCTGTAATTAGTGCAATAATAATTAGTGTACAGGACGCACGTAGGGAGTTTTGGAAAACGGGTTGTCTTAACATGTAATATCTTTTAGCATCTAGGATCGTGTAATAATAACCAAATTCAGGCTTGTTACTAGATCCTTATTTACTTTTCTTTCACGCTAGCTTTTACCCGCGACTTTGTCCGCGCAGACTTGGTTTTTCCGTTATCACGAAAAAAAAGAAATAGCCTAGATGTAGCACTTAGCGATAGATAAGCTTCCCATTAGTGCGGGAGTTTTTAAAGTCCGATCAGTGGTTTCGAAGATTACTCCTTACATACATAATTACGTACACACGACAGCACGTTAGAGTGTGCGCTTTTGTTGTAAAAATAGCTTGTAACGTAACTGAGTAGAGTGCTGGCATGTAGGGATCGATGTGCTGTCGTGGTACAAACTTTTCTTCTTCATAATAGCGTAGTTAGACGGACAAAGCGGAATTATCAGACAACGGTCTAGATTTTAGATGTAACTTAGCACGAGCTGTGCTATATTTTGGCTAGTATTAGTAAGTAGGTACAATGAACTAGATGAAGGGCTTTCGGTTTTGGAAAACGGAGTCATTAAAATTATTCTTAAACAAATGTACTTTTCTATCGGGTGGAATAGAATGTTTCAGTACCTAAAGTATTTTATTATTTCAGTACCTAACGTTATTGAGAACTCTTACATACTATGAAAAGCTGTGATAGTCACTTTTCCAGCGTTACAAAATTAATATACACAACCACTGTAGGTAGGTAGGTCGATTAAAACTTGTGATTGTCGCATTTCATTCCGTTTCGTCATTTGAAGACGCCACATACCTATCATGCAATTGATTAATTCGCATAGACCGGCAGCTAAGTAATTGGCGCAGTAGATAACGCACTGGATCGGTGATCTGAAGGGAGATGGTTCGAAACCAGCCCCTGGAAATAAAATAGTTTTTTTTTGCTTTTCTTTGTGTGGATAAACTTTTATAATATTCAGAATTTATTAATTCTCTACAGATTAAGTTGCATGTTAGTTAAAGAATAGCTATAGGGTCGCGGAATTATTGCATTAGTGTTACATTGTAAATCTAGAGCCGTGTACACGTCATTTCAATAATCTCAAGAACCTTAATAAAATTGAAATTGAATGATTCAATTCGGTGTTGAATCACTACAGAAATTGAATGTTATTTGGTACTATCTGTATGGTTATTAGGGTAAAAGATTCTAAAAGTTATTCGAGTAAAAATACATTCTTGTATGTATGTAGGTACCTATGTTTTGAGCCAGCATTTTTTTTTATTGAACTTTTGGGCAGGTGCAGATTATGCTAAGTACCTATGCATAATCTAGATTGATTATAAAGTAGGAATATTAACCTTTCTATCATAAACATCATCATTATGATTAAAATATTTATCATCTAGGAAATAATTAATTTACGAACTTTATTCATCCTGCACTTCATTCGGAAGATATGTTTGGACATGTTATATGTTGTTATTTCATTACAAAGTGTTGGTAGAATGAAATTAAAACCAAGCTTTGAAAGTAAGTAGGGTCGGGTAGTAAATAATGGACCGGTGACATATTAAATTATTTATTTATTATTGCGATATTTACGACTGGAATATTATTGGTATAAATTGCACAATTGCATTGCCTGGCGCAGGATCGTGAGAGCTGGCGTGAGCATGGGGAGACTTTTGCTCAGTGGTGGGTGCTAGCAGGCTGATGATGATGATGATGAAATTGTAGGGTCAGGGTGTTTTATTATGGACCACTGAAATAACATTTTATTATTGATCTATCTAATTAATTAATATTTTTATATCGAAAACCGAAGGTTGTCGGTTTGCAATACCTATAGGGTTAAATGGCACATAATGGACCACCAAAGTTTTATTATTATTTTTAAACCTATGAATTACCTGGAGGACATTGTTATTAGCAATAGGGTCGCCAGTTGTATTTTAATATTAATACTGTTTATCCTTATATTGTGTTTTAGTGTAATAAAGAGTGTTCTATTCTATTCTAAATTACTAAAAACTCGTTGAGAAAAATAACAAGTAGGAAGGTTGTAGTATGGGGTTTGGTATTAGGAAATTAAACGTTGAATTTAATTGTTGAATCATATTATTAAATTCACTTTGGGAGAGTGAAGTGATCATTGGAAAAATACATTTTTGTGCCATTGAATTGTATAAATCACCTCGTTGCGTAGAAGCAAAGGTTCAATTTATTTAAGATTACTTATTTTATTAAAAATAATTTTATTTTATTAAATCAATTATTATTGGAGATAAACGTTTTGGAGTTTAAGATAGGAGTCCAGTGATGGATCATTGAAGTTAATTATATTATGTTTTGATATCTTTGCAATTGATTTTAGTAAAATGGAGTTATGAAAATAAATAATTAGTTTGTTTAAGAAAGATCTGGTATTCATAGATTTTTAGAGAAAAGGAAGACCGAGTGAGTTTGTTAAAGTTTACCCTGGGTTTTGTGCAATGTGAACTACATTATCTTTTTACTAAATGGAAAAACAGTTTGGGGTTTGTTGTTATAACAAATGAGCCAGTAATAAAAAAAAACGCTGATTCATTTGAATACATTACTGTAGTATAACTTTGGTTTACCGCTTCTTCTTTACGTGGGCTTGTGATTCAAATAAGTGGCGTAGAAGAAACGAAAGAGAGAGAATGAAAAGGTGAATGGTGATTCAAGAGATGTATGATTATTATCCTGACTAAAATGTATTTATTGACTTGACTGACTATTACTTTAATATTATATTATATGTATGTTAAAAAGGGCTTAATTGAATCAAAAGATTTCCATACGGGAAGAAGCCAAGTTTATGAACAAAGAAACTTTGATACACACACACATTAACAATTACCTTCCTATAAGAGATGGGCATAGATTGTAGATCCGTCACTCAAGAGACACGCTCATGCAAAGCAGGCTTATATGGAGGTCTAACTCTACATGCAGCCACTTGATTTGGCAATCATTTTCCCCACACTAAGTCGTGCGAATGGAGAATCATCACAAACTATTTAATATTCTTGGTGTCAATAATTAATAAGAATTTTATATTTTGCTTGGGACACGTTGATATTTTGAAACTTTTCTATTGGAATAAAAAGTTTCTGGTTTTAGAATTGTTGAGATAACATGGCTAAAGAAGGAGGAGAAGAATATTAGTTTAATTTTTCGAGATTTGACATCAGGCTGATTCTCCTTTCACATTATACTTTAACATACACCAAATTTTAAGATGCGATCTTGTTAAATGGATATCGGGATATGGGGCGGAAGAACTTGTATAGTAAATTATCAATCTTAAAGGATGGTCGGGAGAGGCTACTGTCTCTAGGTCTATAGAGGGGGAAGTTCATTTATCGAGCTGCGCAGTACAATGATGAAAACGGAGGCTTCATGAAAGAACCTTCTTTCCTTATGAAAGAGAAGAGATTCACAACCTTTTCTTCCCTCATAACAATGGACTCCGTAAATCTTGGGCGAGAAGTTGCTTTACATGATTCAGACGTCAGCTTTTCTGTTATTCATATTCTGAGGTGGTTGACTATTATTTGGTTTAAAATACACACCACACACAAAAAGAATACAGCAAAGGGGAAGTGTTCATAAACTTTGATAGAGTCATATTTTGTGAATGTCATTTAATTTCTTTGGGGTAGAAGTTTGCTTCAGTTCTTCACTTGCACAATCTTCGGGGGGCGCTGAGACGAACCAGATTGATTTTCCAATCGATTCGCCCAACATTCACAAATAAATAAATAAAATGAGAAATTAATCATGTAAATAATTGCGCCATCTGTTTGTGAAATTGGGAACTACGTTGTTAATTTTCAACTAATCAAATAAATATTAATAAGAAAATCATAACGCCATCTATAGGGCAAAGAGGGAACTAATCAATAGGCGACATCTTGCGGAAGGAGGAAGAACTACTTCAGCAGTATTAGGAATGGTTTGAATTTACTAAGTTTAAAAAGCGAAGTACTAGGATTCATTGAGTTTAAAACGCGAAGTACCACTAAATTTCCTTTACTGGGTTCCTTACATTTAATTGAGAATTATCAAGGCAATATTATCAAGGCCGAGGCCAAGTGTAGGTAGATAATGGCGCGAGATTTGTCTAACAAACGGCCATCGCATATTCAAAATTCGAATGTAGTGATACGTTAATGGAGTTTTCGGGTTTTGGAAATAAAATTTGGTATTGACGGGCCGCCATCATGGAAATCCCTTGCACTTCATGCAGGTTGACGTTTACGGGGTTTTCATTGAAACCTAGGGATCCCTTGGAGAGTGAAGTGAAGTTGTTTCATGAGGAATATCTCTCACCCTTTCACGCTTGTGACATGTTTCATATATTCTAGCTCATTCTTTCAGTTCTATGTTTTACTTTAATGGAGGAAATGTCGTCATTTTCTCTCACTCTTTCACACCTATGTGATAATTAGTATAGGACTATCTTTATTTTCTTCTTCGAACTGAAGTAGTAGTTTTTCATAGGGAATTTTTGGAGCATGGGAGAAGGGGGTATAAAACGTTCAGCGCGGTAGCGGGAGGGATTGCGACGGGGCACACACTGCCAACAACACCGAGTGTCCCGTCCTAAGAAAAGAAAGCCGAAATAAGAGGGCCGGCACCGTGGCACGGACCACCGCCGCCCCGCCCCCAGCCCTTCCCGCCCCCACGGACAACCCAAACGCAGCCGGGTCATTAATGGCTGCCGCGAACGACCCCAACCGCCCTCCGAGGAAACGTAAGAGGGGGAACAAAAAGAAGAAGAAGCCGGCGCCTGAGGCCACGTCGGCAGAAGAAGAGCAGCCAACCCGAGGAGCGCAGCAGCCCGCGCTACCGACCTTGAGGGCTCCTCTAACAGCGGTCGCCGACCTTAACCCGCAAGGTAAGAAGGCGAAGCGGGAGCGAGCCCACCCACCACCACCGACCACCACCCACGGGGGGGACCAAACGATTGCCAAGTGCATCAGGGTCCTGCAGGAGGTCCTGCAGGCCATCCAGGACGGGCTTAATCCCGTCCCGATCATCCTCAGAGCGATGGCCGACCTCTACTCTTAAATGGCCACCGCTTTGAGGACAGTTTACTGGAATGCCGACGGACTGTCCCCCCAGAAGACCGGGCTACTGCGCATGCTGCTCTCCGTGCACAGAGTCGACGTGGCCCTCATCAACGAAACGCACCTGAGAGCGGACAGCCGCCTCAGGGTGTCAGGGTACCATGTGTACAGGAAGGATGAGTCATCTCCCATATCAGGATACGCGTACAGGGGACTAGCGATCCTGGTGAAGAGAAGGATCATCCACCAACCGCTGCCGGAAACCTCTCTGCAAACATCCTACGCCCTCGGCGTAGAGATCTGCCAAGATGGCCAACCCACCCGTGTGTTTGCCTTCTACCACCCACCTGGTTGCCGCCAAGCAGTGGCGGACATCCACCACCTACTGGACTCGCCACTGCCCACAATGATCGCCGGCGACTTTAATAGCAAGCACACGGCGTGGAACTCCACTACCATTTGTAGCAATGGCCGAAGGATGTTCGATGACGCAGAGAGGCACGGGTACGTGGTACTTGGCCCAGAAGTACCGACACACTACCCGTACTCGGCAGCGCACACACCGGACGTCATCGACCTCACCGTGACCCGGGGCTTTAGTGCCCAGCCCACACTTGACGTCCTGGACGAGCACATGATCTCAGATCATCAGCCCGTCATGGTAACCCTGACACAGGCGCCGGCAAGGACTGCACCTCCAGGTATCAGACATCGACAGGATTGGGAAGCGTTTGCGGCATACATGTCCGAACACGTCCCGAGCCGCCCCATCTGCTCCCCAGCGGACGTGGACGCTGCCGCAGACGACTTCGCCAAATGCGCCGGCGAAGCACTCCGCGCGTCTCTCATTGAGACCACAGCGAGAAGGAGACCCCGCCAGATGACAGCGAACATCCTGTCGATGATCGAGAGGAAGCGAAAGCTGCGGAGAGTTTGGCAACGCACCCGATGCCCCGACCAGAAGAGCCAGCTGAACTCGCTAGCCGAGGCCATCTCGGCAGCGCTAGAGTCAGCCTCCACTGACTCCTGGCACCGCACAATAGAGAAAGCTGGCGAAGGCTGGACGGGCATCCACCGCCTGTGCCGCCAACTCTCCGGACAGAAACCGCCTATCCGCCCGTTACTGGCCGGTGACGGCACCCCACGTTACCGAGCCGAAGACCGGGCGGAAATCTTCGCAGACCACCTGGAGGAGCAGTTCCAACCCAACCCCAGCGATGACCACGACCACGAGGCACAGATCCAGAGGCATCTGGAGGACTACTTTGCGCGGCCGATAGCCCCTGATGAGGACCCAATAGTGTTCTCGCCGGGACAAGTCCTGCGCAAGATACGGCTGACGAAGCTCAGGAAGGCCCCCGGACCTGACCGGGTCACCAACGAAGCCCTGCGTCACCTACCCCAGCGCGCAGTCGCGACGCTGACGCGAATCTTCAATGGCATCCTCCGCACCGGTCAGTTTCCGGGCCCCTGGAAACTCGGCCGTGTCATAATGCTTCCGAAGCCCGGCAAGAACGTCCTGAAGCCAGGGAGCTATCGCCCCATTACGCTTCTGTCCTCCATCTCGAAGCTCTTCGAGAAAATGATGCTTCTGCACCTCGTGCCTCATATCCAGCCACGCGAGGAACAGTATGGATTCCGATCCGAACACTCCACCAGTCATCAGCTGACAAGAGTGCTGCACCACATGGCCACCGCCTGGAACAGGCATGAGGCCACTGCAGCGGCACTCTTGGACATGGAGAAAGCGTTCGATCGCGTCTGGCACCCCGGCCTGCTCTACAAGCTGTCCACGTCTACTAGTCCTCGTCGACTAGTCAAGACTGTGGGCACCTTCCTGGAGGGGAGGCGTTTTCAAGTGGCAGTTGAAGACGCTCTCTCGACCTCCAGAGCTGTCCGAGCCGGAGTGCCCCAGGGTAGCTGCCTCTCGCCCGTGTGCTACAGCTGGTACACGGACGACATCCCCGTGGAGGAGGGGGCAATGTTGGCTCTCTACGCCGACGATGCCGCCTATCTCTCCTCCTCCATGAGCAAGACTCACGCTGTAGTCAAGCTGCAGCGCACCCTGGACGCCCTTCCCGCGTGGCTGAAGAAGTGGAGACTGTCAGTCAACGTGACCAAAACTCAGGCGATCATCGTGGGTCCACTCCGGATCCTTCCGCCAAAACTCACGATGATGGGGCAGAGCATCGAGTGGGCGCCAACGGTAAAGTACCTAGGCGTCACCATCGATCGCCGCCTCACGATGAAGCCCCACGTCAAGAACGTCGTGGGACAGGTACGCGCAACACGCGCCCTCCTGCGTCCCGTTCTCCATTCGCGACTCCCGCTCCGTGCAAAGCTGGGCGTCTACAAGGCTTACGTCAGAACCCGCCTCACTTATGCAGCCCCCGCGTGGTACGCGCTGGTGGGAGAGTGCACCCGGCAACGGCTGCGCGCCCAGCAGTCGTTAGCCCTAAGGACCATAGTAGACGCCCCGCGCTTCGTGCGGAACACCACCATCGCACGAGACTTGCGAATGGAGAGCCTCGACGACTTCATCGTTCGCCTGACGAAGGTCATGTTCGGCCGCCTGAAGACCGCCGGCTTCCGCCACCTGCGGGAGCTGGCCCCCTATCACTCGCGGCCGCCTGACGGGAGAGGTTTGCCTCGGGACCTCCTTGGCCCCGCCACCGCCTCTCCCAACCACGACTGACAGACTCCACTTACCTGACTTGACACCCTGCACCGCCGGCCCTGAGTCGCCCGCTGGTAGTCTCCTCGCGGAGCTGCCAGTGTGAGCGGACCTCGCCGGCGGTGTGAAAAAGATGACCTCGACACCGAAGAGCCGCCGGTTGAGTGTCGCCTGCTGGCCCTCTCTGAACAGAGACCCAGTCAGCAGTGTTGACTTCACCGGCGGCAGAAATTCGAAGAACCCGGACAAGACCCCAGGAGCCAACCGGCTCCAAACCCAGCGACCCGTCCGTTTTTGCGGACGGCGATGCTCCCGCGTAAATGGGCCATCGCCCAGACACGCCTCCCCGTCTCCCCTTCGGGGAGACGAGAAGACATCTCCTCATGGGAGGGATTATTATTCGTCGGATTTTCCTAGTGAATTTAACTTTGGTGATTATTTCAAATAACTGAGAGTCTTGTTGTTCGCTTGAACCTTGCTGGTTGCATTTTTGAGTTGCCAAAGTGTGTCAGACTAAGAGCCAAGGTACCCCTTGGGTTAGTACGACATTTTTGATCTTGTAGTTGATTCCCTGGCGACAGATTTCTTGGGAAGCCTCTGCTTGATTATATTTGGTAATTTGATTATAGCGATTAGCTCGGAGAGATTCTAACGTGGTGTTTTCGTGGTTCTATGAATTGCGGAGGCATAGCGAAGGGATTTCTATCTGCGCAGAGGCAATTAGTTATCGCGGTCGAAATAATTGATTGTTTTTGAAGTTCGTGCTTTTGTAATTTAACTTAGTTGAGTGTTGCTGAAATAGTATTCTTGTGTCATGCTAAGGTGTGCCTTGGAGATGCAGGAATATTATGGAAGTGACTTTGTTTTATTTTACGCAAAGAACAATCAATTATATTTTAAAGTTTTGTTAGATTCACTAGTGAGGCAATAACAGAGACATGGTTCTTTGTTAGAGAATAGTGTGTAGCCGCTGTCTCCTCGTTTTTTATTATTACGAGTTGCTAGCTACTCGGGCATTGGTTTATTTAGAGCGAGCGCTTATTTGACAAAACTCTGGATACACCCTTGCGTCGCAGCCTTATTTATATATTTATCTATACACAAACATATAGGGAATTGTCAAGTTCATGGCGTGATCCCAATCCTATTGCTCGAACTTGACACTTTTGGGTTATAGGGACACACTTAGGTACACACCTAGCTGCGAACCCACAGCGCTTTCTCTTAATTTCACTCTGCTAGCAAATCTTCATTGCACAATCGAAGATTTGACATCACACACTACACGTTTAAAGTAAATGTGAAGCTGAAGGCTTCTAGCTTGCCTCAACACAGTAGAAATTGCGGGGTTAGAGGGATAGGCTGGGCGATAGACACATTAGGCTAGGGATCGCGTTTTGTTGGGAGTCAATAACTTAGTTAGGCAATTTAACCTTCCAAATAACTTCTTTATTGAATTTTGCATCAGTTTTAGCTTGGGGAATGGGTCAGTGTTTTGTATTGAAAATTATCCGAGGTCAAGCAAAGCAGTACCTTAGTCAATCTTCATACCATGTGGGTGAAATTGTCTAGCAAACAAGGATTGTTTTTGATATGATTCAGTGTCTCCGTTTCACGGGATGAAATTTGGTGTAACATTCGATCCAAACCTTAAGATAACTTACCTTATGAATATTCAGCACGATGATGGTGGGAAATAAAATTATACCAATTTATAATTAAACTCAATAAATAGAGTTCTGTTCAGTCTAATAAAAAGAGACTAACCTGATATTATAAAATTATAAAGTGTTATAAAACATTTTCATAACCATTATAAATAAATATTCATCTTCGCATCCGAACTGCCTAAAAAGGAGTTTGAGCTGTGAACCTTTTAGAAAAATCTAATGGGAAATATTTGAAGGTAGAAATCTAAAAACTACTTTTCCAAATAAATGGAATTATCTGTTAGGATCAGAGCTATTTAGTGAAGAATTAGTTCTATTGACTTTTGAATTTACCTAAGGGTATATTTTTATTGAAACTAAAACCTTTTTATTCTAAAATTTATGGAATAATAATTTGTTTCTCAAGTTGTAAATTCTTGCATTGTGAAATGATAGATAAAGGAAGTCTAATCATTCACAAAATAAAGTAAAATTAAGATTCATATTATAATAATGTAAATTTTGCAGAGAATTTGCCTGTATTTTATTATTGGATTTGAAACTTAAGTAAAATAAATACTTACTAATATTTCTTGTTCAGCACAAGAATGAAGTGCAAATGAACATAGAATTTACTCAATATTAAATGTAAATTTCAAAGAAGAAATCAATAACAATTTATGTCCAAAAGAGACGACATAACTTTGTTATATAATATTATAAAATCTTGAAGCACACATGTGAAGTTTCTTGCTGGTTCTTTTCTTCATGATAAGTGCTTTACGAACCAGTGGTACTCATAAATTACTTCAATGAATCGAGTAAAGTTAAATGTAATAAAATTATTTTAGAGAAAAAATGTTGGAGGGAAACCCAATTCCACAAGAGGTGAGGTTTACTAGGTTCAGCGGGTCGGAGCTGTCCTTTTACCAACAAACAAAAATGTTTGTATGATTTTTAGCATACAATTAATTCACTTTATCGAATTTCTAATATTTATCTTTTAATTCAATGGAAAATCTCTGAGTAAAGTTCACAGTATTTAAATGAAGTATCAGTATAATTTAACTATTACGAAATTGATAATGAGTTTCAATCTAGTAGTAAAAGAAGGCAAAATACTTTAATTTAGCTAATTAATTACCTTTACTATCTTTTACACTGAATGAGTAGGGTACTTTTAACTTTGCGGCATACATACCTACGTTATTGTCCTAGTAAGCATCGCACTAATAGTTGTTATAAAATGCATTATAAATTCACTTTAATCTTTCTAAAAGCTTCCTTTAGCTAAGCATTATAATTCTGACATTAAGGCAAATAAAACTAGAAATAAAGAAGGCAGGGTAGGTTTATTCATTTAATTACTTACGTTTGGCAAATCACTATTACTTTTCTTACAACTAATCACTTCAATATTCTATTATTTTCACTGATAGGGTTGTTATCACTATAGCCAGCTTTCCAAGAGATTACATACTTTCCCTAGTAAGAGTCTTGGTTAATTCGGGTTCATAATGTAGGTCCTACCACTAGAACGATCATGTCAAAGGCCATAATAATTAATTTTAAATTTTAGGTTTAGTTGGGGGGGTTACAATCTGTGGGGCCGCGATCAGGATTTATCTATTTATTTATATTATTCTTGTATAGGGGTTAGTAAAGGGGGGTAGTTACACACTGCATACATATTATCTCATGTGATTAAACCTTGGATCTATAAACAATTAAACAGAATAAAAATAAATACTATACTAATGTAAAAAAATCTACAGCGCCACCTGGCGCCGAGTAGTGCGCACTACACGCATCGATCACTCAAAAAGCGCGCCAAACGTTTTGTGAATGAACGCGTGACGTAGAACGTAGATGAATCATCGATTCATCATAGTGGAGTGGCGCCCGCGATCCCGCGCCGCGTCCATTCATCTCACTGACTCAAGCAATTTCTCGGAACTCGGAACACTTGTGCGTAAAAACGTGTACCTAATGATTACCTCCAAAAATCTATGTACCTAGGTACCTCATTTTGCCATTTGCTCGTGTTGTGGACTTTAGGCTACTCTTGTATGCCTCAGGTTGGCAAATTATTCTAAACCTAAAGCAAAGCAGAGTCTTCGCCACGATTTTTCATGAAAATTGGCTGCAAGCTTTTACGTGATAGTTTTTTTTAATGACATAATATATCTCTCATATCTCTTAATCCTGCTGGCTAAGTACTTATATCAGAATCTAAGATGGTTAAATTTTTATCAAAATCTGTTCAATCGATAAGACTCAGAATCACACTAAGGGGGCAAAGGCAGAAGGGGGCAAGATCCGAACAGACCGAATGAACAAGCAGAAGTTTTATAAATTCATAGGTCTAGAGATATCAAAGGAGATTACACTGGTCATTGTTGATTCCTCAATAGGTAGATTAAAGTATTCCAGACAGGTTGAGCAGACACCTGTCTGGAATAAGGTTGGTTGGTAGGTCAATAAACTACGAACTATGCAAAGAATGCAAGGGAACGAGCGAGAGCAAAAAGAAAGTGACTACCGAGACCCTGTCTTTGTTGTTTTGCCATTTCTAAGAACTTTTGTAGAGTTAAACTACACAGAATAAAATATTCTACGCGTTTTCCTCATGCTGGTTACTGAGATGTAGATTTTGGAAAAAATACACAATGTAAGATGTAGCCTGTACAATTGTAATGTCCCACTAGCTGGGCAAAGGCCTTCGCTCAGAGAGAGAGTTAGAGCTTAATCACCAAGCGTGCTCAATGCGGGTTGGTGATTTTTGCGTTGAGGGTATAATGCCTCAAACGCTCAGGTTTCCTCACGATATTTTCATAGATACATGTCATAGATACATGCCCGCACCGGGAATCGAACCGAGGACCTTTCGCTTCAGAGTCCACTGTAGAATTTATAATAGTAGACGATACCACAAACAAGATTCATATAGGTACGATTAGGAATAAAACAACAATCTTACGCGGGCGCGGGAAGCCGGGCGGGTCTCTAGAAAATACATAATTATGTTGATAATGCTCTCCCTGTAGAGTAATACCGGATAATGAGTGAGTGAGAGAGATCGTTATCAGCTCTAAATAATGATGGAAAATGACCAAGGGGTGGAACCCTGAACATTCGCGCGGAAATCAAGGGTGACTGACCGATCCCTCGAGACCTGAGTGAAATCACGGTAAAATGCCGGAAATTGCATAATGCCTTTTATACCTAGGAGGATTATCTCAATTATAGTGATAACTTGATAAGGCGGTGACACACGCTGTGATAAAAATAAATAAACATTGCAGATCCATAAACTGTTTGGACAACTTGTAGAGATTCATGTTTACAGCTACCTACGATGAGAGAGTTCTCACTTTATCAAACGGAAATCAAATCTGAAAGTCATCACGCGTCACTACCTATATGATGTGAGTTTAGTGACACAGACACACAGTTTGTTTGTCACATACCTATCAATGACATTCTAATTGGAATGCCATTGTGACATATTTATCTTAACCTTTTATAATGTCCAATATAATTATAGTCACGATATTTAACCTTCTAAAATGTCCAATATAATTATAGTCACGATATTTTGAACTTTATTTCTTCGGGGTATAGTCCAAAAGCAATGAAAAATTTGGACAATCTCTGCCGGGTTAAACAGAGGGCCTGATTTCGGATAGGACAAGATTCCCTCGGAAGGTGTAACTCTACCTTTATCGGCATGATTGTCATAACGAACTAAATATAATAGCTCTCGATATGATGGTTTGATCTAAGTACGAGTCTAAGCAATATAATTGACACTAGGCCGTGTGATAGCCGGCGAAGACACAATGTATTTTTTAAAGCGATAAAACAAGAAGCATTAATATCGAGATAGTAATGCGGTGAATCACGGTCATTTCGGGTCACACTTTTGTTTTGTCAGAGCAAATTGTATAATGGTGATTAGGGTATGCAGAACCGGTTCCGGTTCCAGATTTTTCATACCCGGTTCTGGGAGCACTCGGAACCGGGTACCCGGTTCTACCCGGTTCCGACTGATAAAAATGCAAATTTTCATATTATTATGAAAAAAAGCACAGAAAACCTGAAAGGATACATTATTACGAGGTATGAAATAAAAACTAGCTATATTATATAAAATTATCATGTATTGGTAACTTTAGCTTACAAAACAGTCATTGTTATCATTAATAACAGGAATAATAAAGGAACTCGTAAAATATTATTATCTTAAACAAATCAGACTAGACACAGTAAGTAGTATTGTTTACAATGAGATCATTTACGTTTTTAATATTTTTTTCTCTATTTATATTTCTGTATTTTCTTAGTTTACTTGTTAAGTTTTACAATACAATAATTAGTCTAGTCAGAATCGTAGTCAGAAGTAACGTATTTTTGTAAAACGTCATCATTTTTTGTCGGGGATTTTTTAAATATCTTTACTACTTTCCGGACTTTCGCTAGTAAATCAAAGAATTTGAAATTAGACAGCTGCCTTCGTGTTTCTTGTATAAATTCAACACCACCATCATCGTCGTCATTTCCATCAGCATCTGATTGTTCTCCACTAACATGATCGTCACTAGTTTCACCGCTTCCAGCAGCTCGGTGTAATAGTGGGGCTAATGCAGCTAATGGCATATCATCTTCATCAGCGTCTTGTTCTTCAACAGCTTCTTCATCCATAGCAACATGGTTTTTGTAAAAAACGTCTGAGAGAGCCAGCTGAATTGAATGCGCAATGCATTTTTGGTGTAAGGATTTCAGTTGTTTACCGATTTTTACCATCATGCTACACCCATCGGTAGTTTCTCCAACAACGTCCCTTTCTAAGGAAATTCCGTAGCATTCTAGTTTTCGTTTAATTTCTTCAACGCATTTTTTTTGCTGGCAATGATCCGTAAGCTCTTATGAGTCCCAAATTTTTGAATTTGTTGGGTCCGCTCAAAGATGGTGAGTGTATATTTAAACTTAAATATCTGCGGTTTCTATTAGAAGTCCACTCATCAAATGAAATTGCGAACTTTACATTTTCAGACAAAAGTTTCTTTATGTCTTTTTTTAGATCATTCTTTTTTTCATCACAATGTTTAACCACTAACTCTCTGATTGTGTTAGCAGACATAGGAATTTTATGTCCTGATTTTTCAAAAATCTGTCGGATATCTTGGGACTTCGCTAGTGTCCGGAACGGAATGCCATCTAATGCAATCATACGGGATATTCTTGTTGCAGTAGAAGAATTTTCTTCAGAGTCGTAATAATCAGTTAACTTTGTTTTTTTGCTAGTACTCGGAAGTTCTGAATCTGAGCTCTGGGTGTCCGATCTTTCGTTTCTTGCTATCGAAGTTGATTTCAATGCTATTAATGCGGAATTAAGTAACTTCAGTTTTTTTTATAAAGAACCGGGTAGAACCGGGTATTCTTCTTCGGAACCGGTTCTGAAAATACCTCCGAGGAACCGGGTATACCCGGGTATTTCGGAACCGGGTAGAACCGGGTGCATGCCCTAATGGTGATCGGCGGGGGGCGCTGATGCCAAGAATGTTTGGCATCTAGCTCACTCACCGGATCTTGCTTTGATGATTTTTATGTTCCGCAACTCTACATTTAGAATTGGGACTTATTGGTGCTATGGAACCTGTAGCTCCAACTATGAATCATAGTTAGTCAAGATAGATGGCAGAAATTCCATCATGAAACCACCGGCATTGGCTGAGGAGACTAAGGGTGATATTCTAGAACGCTACTTATAACAAGTTTAAACAGAGTTCAGACTGTCGATAAAACAGTGCATGTTTTGATATGAAAGGAGGGATATTCAAATCAAAACATGCACTGTTTTATCGACAGTCGACACTACTAAACTCTACTTAAACTGAGTTTATACAGAGTTCAAGGGGCGTTCTAGTGTGAACTGAGTTTAAACAGAGTTTAAGTAGCGTTCTAGTTTGAACTGAGTTTAAGTAGCGTTCTAGAATACCACCCTAAGGGATGATGATGATGAAGAAATCCTATGCGCAAACCGCATTCTCGCGCATAAAGGCCCCAGTACACATTGGCCCAAGCATGGCCATGATTATCATCACCATGGCCGCCAACATACACCAATCCCCCCTGTACACATTGGCGATGTAGCCTGCATCATGATACATCCAAATAGAAGGCGTTCGGGCGAATGGACGCATGCCCCATACAGGGCGTCCCACGGCTATGCCACATGGAGGGAAAGTACCTTAAATATTGTAGATGGAACATTTTACTGAAAGAAGACATTATTTTAATTTAAAAAACAATTTAAACTGCATTCATAGATATTGTAATAATTACATGGTTGAACCGGGAATCGAACCCGTTAAATGAGAAAAAATTATAACCCTGTAGTTTTATCATACCGATCGAAAGGCTTCATGATAAGGATATTTTTTTGCTAAATAACATAGTGTCAGAAATAAAAGGAAGACCATGAATTTTAACGAATGGTAAAGTATGTTGACGATAAAAAATATCATGTCGTTTCCGTGTGGTTATGTATGTATGACTGATTTACTTTCGTAGGTAAATATAATTCGTCGTAAAAATAACTGAGCGTAGATTCTGACTATTTGTAGACCATCCCGCGATGAATCAACTTTACGTTAGCATCTGTGTCAGTCACGACTCACGACTGTCGCGGTCCATTGCAGAGTACCTACTTTATTGCCAAATTCGCGATAACCCTGTTATTACATAGCGAATCGGTACCGGAAGTGATTCACTCTATCTCTGCAGTAAGTCGGTAGGCGCAGGCTGTGATTCATTGAGTTCCGCCGCTGGCGCTATGGTAAAACCACAAATAAAAGTCGTATCGTGCAATGACTGCCTGCCTTAATGATAGGAGGCCCCATCAAGACTTTACGAAAGACTTACTGCCGGTTTCTGATTTGAAAAATTCGCTAAGCGAGTGCTTAAATATCGTTCTGCCTCTGCGGATTTCTCACAAAAGAACGTGACAGAACGATAGTTAAGTGTTTGCTTAGTAGAATTCTCAATTCAGAAACCGGGCCTAGTTGAACTTTCTGTTTGTGCACTATATTATGTATCTCTACATTCCGTATAGCGCAGGTGTCGTGGGTAGGTATGTAAGATGATTCTTGCTGTCAAACAAACTCAAAAGAATCTTGGTTTTCAGTAGGCCACCTAGGCGTTTTCACCGATCCTTACCCTCTTACAGTTATGAAATGCATGAGTCACGCGTTAGATAGATGACACTTGAATTAACGTTCCAGAAAAGTGCATATTTGGTGAACACCAGTTCGGAAGTACACCAGCGTCAATTTAACAAACATTTGTCCATCTGTTTGTGCTTTTAAATGTCGCTGTAGTCATAACAAGGCCAAATGATATGATACAATGGAGTAGTTTGGGCTGTGGATTCTGAGAAATCGTCTTGACAACATGCGGTCGGCGCTAGGCGAGGCATATCGTGGTTCGTCTTTCTCGAAGTTTCGTGGTAAATACGTAGAGACGCGCGTTTCCAAAGATGCAAGTGCATTGGTAGGTGGGTAGTAGGAATCGTCTGTAGTGGCCGTGTCAGAGTTTTTAAGTCTGTGTCTGAGTTATGAGTTAACGTCAAAAATTGTATGGAAATGTCAAATTAACTCAGAGTTAGTTGGCTAACCCTGACTGACGCAAGACCGCCTAATTATTCTTAACCAAGATCGTGGCGAGTGACGATTCTCTCTCCTTCCGTATGTCCTGCACACTAAGGGTGGTATTCTAGAACGATACTTAAACTGAGTTTAAACAGAGTTCATACTGTCGATAAAACAGTGCATGTTTTGATGAGATGAGTATGAAGGGAGGGATATTCAAATCAAAACTGCACTGTTTTATCGACAGTCGACACTACTAAACTCTACTTAAACTGAGTTTAAACAGAGTTCAAGTCGCGTTCTAGTTTGAACTGAGTTTAAACACAGTTTAAGTAGCGTTCTAGTTTGAACTGAGTTTAAGTAGGGTTCTAGAATACCACCCTAAGAGTTTACTAGCCAATATTTCATTTGTGAGAGATACAATCGAGGAACTGCAGTAGGAACCATCAAACAACGGGAGGCGCGACATTCGCAAGTCGAGTGAGGGCGGGCGGGTCCATTATTCACAGAGGATCAAGATGTCATAACGTTGAAGAGGGCACGCGCACTTTCATTGCTTTTGTTGCTTTAATTAAATCATTTCGGGGGTGTCATGCGCGTTGTTTATTCATGTTGACATTGCTTACTGATGGTTGTGAACCGTTGTTTGTGAAAGGTTTGGTGACGCCTTAGCTTTAAGTCTTAAAACTTTGACACTAAAAAAAAGTCAAAGCACACTTCTCGGCAAAACTCGAGGCACCTACATTATAAAGGTCGTGTCATCGCGTGCGTGCGAAAGTATTTCGGGAATGCGTTATCGATCAGATAACAGTTCGATTGGGTGCTTGATCGAAGTTGCTCCCCCATAAATTAGCATCCGCACATACTTAATTTCTTATCCTTTTGCGCATCAAAGTGGCGCTTGCCTTGCATATCGGATTGATCCTTTTCTGCCCAGGGGCAAATCGCTATAGATAAACCATAGCAGCTGGTAATAAAAATGCAAGGATGCAAAAGTATTGTTTGCTTTTGAGCAAGCGAAGTTTTCCAAGATTGAACAACGAGCGTAGCGAGGGTTTCACAGGCACGAGACGCAAATAATATTGCATCCGTGCTTCAACTGCTTCATCGTATGATTTAGTACCTACATAATGCTCTGTCCGAGCCTGCGAGGTGAAAAAACCTTTCGATCTTGGTCCGTTGAAGCGTGAGAGTAACAGTTCGGTTTTTACAGATGTTTCATCAGATGATTGATATGCTTTACAATTTGCTGTATTGTATAACTTAAATTGCAAACGTTCTGCGACTTGCCTCGGAGAGCAGAGCTTTCTCTGTCTTGGTCCCACGGCCTCTGTGTGTGGCTCGCGTGAATCATAGTGGACGGAATGCGGACCCCGCATCTCTACTGCCTATATTTAATCTTTCGAGAGTTCCTTATTGCTTCGAACTTTTTTGTTACATGTCACGAAATTTTCAACCAGGACGGTTAGTTTGGACCAAAATAAATCGTTTTAGGTAAGTACTACTACTTAATCGTACAATCGTCAAATTATAATATGTTGAGTTTAATAGGCACTGAAACTGAAAGTAACCGTATCGGCCAAGAGACTTTTAATCCCTAATTTTACCTTAACTATTAAATTTTTCCCTTGTCATTACTAGCAGTAGGTTGAACAAATGTAAACCATAAAGTAAACCTAGTAGGTTCAGAATACAATGCGCGTATAATGTACTAGAAATATTTATAATAGCCTCAACCAACGCGTTTTAAAACGGTCGCCACCTCAATCCATTTGCATAAATATCTTCTCAACCACACTGCCTGCTTATTTCTATTTTTATGTCCTCAAAAGTTTTCACAATCCCCTCCCCTACTTTACAAGAGGTGTGGTCTCATTCACTCCTCCCACATAGGTCTGGGCCCCTCCTCGTGACCTCTTTGCGCCCAAGTTCTCGGAAACACTTCGCGCAAGCCATAAATAAAATTGTAGACCGGAGCCGGCTAGACGCTTTTAGGCAACGAATTAACTTTAATTGTCCTCAATGATAAATTGAGGTTTGTGAATCATTGGTAGGCACTTATCAAGACTTTTGAGACGACATGTGCTGTGCAGGTTGCAAATCAATATCGGGCTTTTTTTCTAAACTCAGTCTTCGAAGGACGAGATCTTACGAATCAAATTGATCTCCAACCTCGAGGAGGCGGCAAATAAATAGAGGAGGCGGCAAATAAATAGAGGAGGCGGCAAATAAATAAGAAGAAAACTCGACTTATCACTCTAGATTACAGGTCGTACTAAAGATATAAATTGAATTTATGAAATAATGGTGATATTATTGGAAGGTAGGTACTAAAACAAGTACTTCCAGACGTCTACCGGTTTTACATCAATTAAAAGACTTGAGCTCCATTTCTCAGAATTTGTACTTTGCCTTTGCAGTTTGCATCTACTATAGTGAGATGATTTATACAGCGTCCAGTGGCACCTTCATGCACACTAGATGTGTGAAGTGACCACACGGACGCTGCCGTGCCTGGGACATTGGTTAGACGGAGTACCGGCTTGTCCAGCACCTATACCATCCCGACAGCTTAGTCGGCCTAGCCCACAGGAAAGACAAGTGTCCGCGTAGCCAACTAACCGGCCTCCCTTACGATGTTTTCCTTTACAGACAGCGACATGAGTTCAACGACAAGTTTAATCCGTAAACGTTTCTCTACAGCATTATTAAAAGGGGCCCAGGGTTAAAGGGCTTAAGGGCTTGACTCGATATTGCTGCACCACTGCGGGGGCACTTGAATTATTCATGGCGTAGGTTATCCGGCCTCACCCGAGCATTGTGTGTGATTTTTTCTCCGAGGCAAGTCGCAGAAGCAAAAGTAAACCACTTTTTAAAATAATTTTGGTATGCAAGACCTTGAAAGAACATGGACACGACATGGGTATTTTATGTGTTAAACATATCTACGGGTTTTGGTAGTTTGAAACTATATCATAGTACCTGATATCAAGCTCTTCAATGGTCTGCCACAAAACCAATTTTTTTCCTGATCAGCCCCCATACCCTGTTTACTGATCAGCCCCTCTACCCTTGACGCATTCTTTTCAATGTGGCGGAATTTACAAAATTCAATATTTCACGAATTAGGACTCATTTAGGATAGTATTCTAGAACGCTACTTAAACTCAGTTCAAACTAGAACGCTACTTAAACTCTGCTTAAACTCAGTTCAAACTAGAAAGCTCCTTGAACTCTGTTTAAACTCAGTTTAAGTAGAGTTTAGTAGTGTCGACTGTCGATAAAACAGTGCATGTTTTGATTTGAATATCCCTCCCTTCATATCAAAACATGCACAGCTTTATCGACAGTCTGAACTCTGTTAAAACTGAGTTTAAGTAACGTTCTACGAGTAGAATACCACCCTTAATATTGGTATTGTACAAAATAGTACTGCCTTTGAATAAACATTACGAAGTTATAAAATCAAAGGATGACTATACGATGGAAAAGAGAAATAAATTTTCGCACTTTGTAAATATGAACGCAATCACGTCAAGGGTAATCCCCCTGGTTTTTTTTTTGCAGGAACACTGGTAAATATGAAAAGATGTTTTCATGCCTGAGCGAGTTGTCTTTAAAGTACGATAGTCCCAAAAAAAGTTTATTTCATCTTCTCGATTTTTTCAAAGCCGCTGTGTTGTGATACCCCTCAGTTGGTCAGCTTACGTGACAGTAGGTGGTCCGTCGGTATGTGGGGCTCACGTTAATCCACTATTAGGATTAGAGTAGGCTACTAAAAGTAAGAGTAGATAAAGGCAGAAATTGGGTTTTGTTTACGCCCTGCGATAACCTTTGTGTGATCGGGACTTTTTAAAAATAAAACTTTAAAGATCGGTCCTTCCACGACTTTTCCGTGATGAAACTATCCAAACGAAATATGTAGTCAGATATTCTAATTTAAATAAAGCCAAATCGAAGTCAAGTAAAATGTAGCTGACATTTATTTATTTATAGTTCTACATCTACAACCCAACTGCGAAACGATAATTTAATTCGTGCGAACGCGAAATAAAATCTTGATAAAATAATCTACTGCTCACCATTTAACGTAAAGATCAAATGAGAAAAACACTAAAGGGGTCAAAAAGCAATTGTCTCACTTATCTGCCCTGTGTCCCTTGAGAGCTTATCGAGATCAACTGATACTGACCTCTACGCCGTAGCTTCGTAGCACTCTCGTAGCGCCGTAGCTGCGGCGTAGCGCTAGGAAGGGCGGGGCCGCCCACCGCCCGCCCTGCCGACACTCGCTTCCTTCCGGTGCCGCATCCGCTCGCACATCCGGTGTCTGGAAAACTTTAGCGTTTTATTGAAAAGCCTTCTGTTTAAAATGTGAAGAAATACAAAAAAATATTCAGTGGTTTTTGAGCTGCGTGCGGTTTTGTAAAATGTGGTTGAGTGCTTCGGATCATAGAAGGATACCGCATTTGTATCAGGGTGTGTAATAATAACAAATAATATTGTGAACTGTGTCAAAAAAAATGTAGGCCTTGTATCTTCTAGAGGTAGATGTTGACACAGAAATAGAACTCTTTCCCCAGAAAGTATTTTCATACAGATACTTTTTTAAATTATACGCTAATAAAAGAGGCATGTCTTTAAGCAACCATTATTTATATGCAAAACTAAGGCCCGGTTTCCGAATTGAGAATTTTACTAAGTAAATACTTAAGTATCGTTCTGTCACGTTCTTTTGTGAGAAATCTGCAGAGACAGAACGATACTTAAATGCTTGCTTAGCGAATTTCTAAATTCAGAAATCGGCAGTAAGTAGCATTACTATTATGTTACGAGTACGTACGACCAATAGGATAAAAAAAAAACTAAGGCCTTTGCATCTACGTAATGAGATGATTTATACAGCGTCCAGTGGCACCTTCACTCACACTAGATAGGTGAAGAGACCACTCGGCGCTGCAGTGCCTGGGACATTGTTTTACCAATAGGATAATAGAAACAATAATCAGTATTGCGCTTTTTATCCCGGTCATTGGTTCGTTGGTCGCTTATCGTTACGGAAGCGACACCCTACATGTGTCGATTTGAACTCTTTTTTGAGCGATTAGAGCTTTGTGGGAAGTGGGTTTCAAAGGCACAATCCAACGATAAATCGAGATTTTCTTCTGCTCGCCGATCGAGATACTTTCTAGTAAAGAACCTTTGTTATTTGGTGTCGGTTATGTCATTGGTGGGAATGTTATGATACAGTTTAATGTTATTTAATGACCATTTCAACAGTCGCCGGAGCGCTCTCAACCAAACCGCGTACATAAATCTCTCGCTCTTCAAGCACCATCCCTAACTAAGTGGCCACCACAATGACCACCCCTGTATTAAAAAAACACCCTTTAAATATTTCCGTTTTTAAATGTCAATGGCCACTACCTCATACGATTAAACTAACCTAATGTCAAATAAAATTGTTAATTTCAATAAGGGCTATTATATTATCAAGTGTTTTGACGGGCGACGGTTGAGTGGATTTCTTATAAAATAGACAGTGCAGATTACAGCCAATTCTCACTTTATCACTTTATTCTGCTACCAAATTGTTTAAAAAACTGAAGACATATAACCCGAAAAAGAGACCCAACCCAAACTAGTGAAGAATCAACATATGCTTTATAAAACACGTCTTCAAACTGAGCCATCTCTTCCAGATCCATTCGCTGCGCTCACCGCTCGCACGTCCCCTTCGAGCGGCGGGGGCCAAGTTCAGCTCTGGCAGTTTCTCCTGGAGCTTCTAGCAGCGGGCGGGCCGGGTATCGCCTGGGAGGGGACCAACGGGGAGTTCCGACTTACCGACCCCGACGAGGTGGCGCGGCGCTGGGGCCAGCGGAAGGCCAAGCCCAACATGAACTATGACAAGCTGTCGCGCGCGCTCCGGTACTACTATGACAAGAATATCATGAGCAAGGTGGGTGTTGTAGTTCTCGCCAAATATCTAGTCCGCTCTGCTGAAGTTTGGAACGCCGCGAGTTGCGCAGGTTTTTAATGTATAGCCAATCATTGAAAAGCTGCGTAATGCGTAGCGCGGCAACTTCAAAGCACACTGGATGTTTGGCGAGAACTATAGGTACAAGGTTCTGTTTTGAGGAGAAAATATTTTGTTCCAGCGGACTAGATTTGAATGGCGCTGCGCGGCTAGACACTTTTGGATGCGTTTAGCTAGATAGGTTTGAATGGCGCTGCGCGGCTAAACTCTTTTGGATGCGAATTTTATTTCTGTCCATAGGTAGGTACTACTTATTGGTTAGGATTTGCAATCACTGGCGAACAAAGTTCACTCTTGCCATCACTAAACATTAAAACGCGGCGACCGCGCGGATTTTCGTCTCGTTTATCGTTTATCTGCGCTCATTGAACTTGGCACCTTTTCACGCGTTTCATCTTTGTCCGCCAGGTCCACGGAAAGCGCTACGCGTACCGCTTCGATTGGGCGGGCTTGGTGGCGGCTTGCCAGGCGCAGGCGCCGGATCCTCCGCCCTACTGGCCTTACCTGCCCTCTGGCCACACTCAGCCACCACTGGGCCACACTCAGCCACAGTTGGGCCACACTCAGCCACAGCTGGGGCCGCCACCGAGCGTCGGTCAAAGCGCGGGTCACAGTGCAACTAGCATGGGTCATAGTGGAACTAACGTGGGTCATAGTGCAACTAACGTGGGTCATAGTGTAACTAACGTGGGTAATAGTGTAACTAACGTGGGTCAAAGTGCAACTAACGTGGGTCATAGTGTAACTAACGTGGGTCATAGTTCGCCTAGTGTAGGCCAAGGAGGGCCTAGTGAGATTCATCTTGGGCACGCGCCGCCGAAGGATAGTCAGTGATGTGTGCGTGAAAATGTAGAGCGGAAATGCTTCTGGGAGCTGCCAGTGGCCGCAAAGAAGCCAGTGATTGAAACTATAATAATTATGTATCAGTGAATTTACGTTCAGTGAAATCCAGCTATAATGCTAAATCAGGTTCACGACAGCACGTCAGAGTGTACACTTTTGTTGTAAAGTCGCCCGTAACGTAGCCGAGTAGGGTACTAGCGAGTAAGGCCCGGTTTCTGAATTGAGAATTTTACTAAGCAAATACTTAAGTATCGTTCTGTCACGCTCTTTTGTGAGAAATCGGCAGAGACAGAATGCTTGCTTGCTTGCTTGCAAATGCTTTTTACTTTACTTACTTACTTACTATTTGCTTAGTAAATTTCTCAATTCAGAAATCAGCCTACGTGCTGTCGTGTGTACCTACCACACCTACCTCATATTTTGGTTCATCTACAACTTTGATTTGAACCCACTTGAAAAGATATTGTTACTGATTGAACAAAATTATGTTTTTATCTAATAAATAGAAGATAATGCAGTCAAATATCTTTTTTTTTCCATAGCAGATATACGGAGCTAGAAGTTTGGCAGGAGACACATTTTTAGTATGAGACAGAAATCCTTAAAATTCTTCTAAAAACCAACACGTATTTATCACTAAACGACCCAACCGAATTCTGGTGAAATAATAGTTTGTAACAATAATAATTCATTTAATAATAAATCGGTTACATATTTCGAGCGTCCTTGCGGCAACGGAAATGACCGTCGATTGTGCGCCCACGCATCTCGCCTTGCAGGGGTCAGCAACATTTGGCTCAAGATGTTAAAAAGCTGAATTCTCTATTTCAACAATAAAAGTTATTAGCAAGAAAGCTGTTTATTATTATTAACTCGTTTTAGCATCGGGCAAACGGTAACGATTTTAATGCTCTGTCGTAAATTGCCCAAGAACCAAGCTACTAAACAAACCAAAGGTTGTTGATATCTGCAGTAGAGACGCGCCTCGGGTTTCCATTCAGTATCGGAACAACCACCATGGCGTGCCTGGTCGCAGCTGCGGTGCTCATCTACATAGCGCTCCAATACGGTAAAGAGTTTTGTGATATTTTGTCTAGTTCAACAGTTTTTGGATTAACAGTGATTAGTTTTATTGAGTGCTTGAAATTGAATATGTACCTACCTACTACTTAGTAGATAACTCTGGTGGTGGGTGGTCGTTGAGCTTGGACTCAGCAACCGGATTCCGATTGTCAGATGGGCCTTCCTTTCTCAATTTTTATCTAAGTACCTAGAACTTGTACCTAGTCTCTCTCTGAGAGAAAGCCTTTGCCCAGCTAGTGAGACCATATTTTCAGAGGCATGCAATGAAAACAGATTTTCCTTTACTGGCACTATCGAAAGACAACCCCGTCAGCACAGCAGGACCGATCAGGGCCCTTAGCCTGTAACACAATGGTGCCAAAATGGGCTTCCGGTTGGCGGTTTTAATTACGATTGATTAATGCTGTCGGTCCAGTGTCGGTCCTTTTAATGTTATTGTAGTACAGCAAAGAATATTACGAGTCTAATTCTAGAGGATTAGTTCGCTGGTTGTTGAACGAAAAAATCCCGGTTTTTTTCCTTCTACCTAGGACGCCATTGATACGCCATTGTGTTACAGGCTAAGGCCCCAGTCTGCTTCTCACCACGCATCCCTGATGTGCTAACGCGCAGTAATTTGTTGCGTACCTAAACGCGATGGTTTTCTGGTTTGTTTACTTTTATTTTTATTTAATAAAATAAAAATAAAAGTAAACAAACCAGAAAACCATCGCGTTTTGTTCTCCCACTCCCACTGCCCGTTCTGGGTCCTTAGCCTGTAACGCAATGGCGGGTCAATGGCGTTCCGGCAGAAGAACAAAACCGGGCTCTCCTCGTTTTTCTCCTACAACCAGAGAACTAATCCTCTAGAATTAGAATCAAAATAATCTTTGCTGTACTACAAAAACATTAAAAGGACAGGCAGCGTTAGCAAATCGTAATTGAAGTCGTCACCTGACAGCCCATTTTGGCACCATTGTGTTACAGGCTAAGGGCCCTGGTTTGTTTACTTTTCGCAGCAGCCTCACTTTTGGTTATTACTTCATTTTATGTATTTCATGAATGCCTATTTTTGTTATAATATTTACACATCAACATTACAACAACAACAACAACATTATTTACACTGATCTTCTCTTGGACACACTCAACGAACACACTAATTTACTTTTTTTTTCGCACAATTATATTTTTTTTTTTTAACGCGCACATAATTATTATCTCACTAGGTATACCGTTTCCGACCGCAGTATGGTCCCGACTGAAAATCAGGTTGTAAGGAGCCTGCTTCTTGCAACACTACTGAGCTCGGGATCATTTTAGGGGCTCAATACTTAAAACAAATTATAATTATAATATGAATGTATGTCTTGTCTAGTTTTAGTCGTTTTGATTTTTATGTTTTGTTTTTTTTTTGTTGTTCTGAATGTTATGTTTTGAGTATTGTGTCGTTAATAAATGTCTTTTCTTTCTTTCTTTCTTTTCAGTTTTGGCCCTAGAATTTACACCTTCCATTCAGACCAACTAAAAACTATGATTATGGTATAGGTACTTAAGAGTTTAGTTGTGCACAGTGGAACTCTTAATTTTTTACATCAGTTAGGTATTCCATAATCTAACAAAGTGCATCTGCACGGTAACCTTTTTAAATGTATGAATGAAACCATTACGTACGGCTCTGTCCATATTCCCTTTGCTTTTTAATGGGCCTAACCCCTCCATACCAATCCAAGTCTACTCCATCTAACTAAACAATGTCCCAGGCACTGCGGCGTCTGAGTGGTCCCTTACCCATCTAGGAAGTATGATTGCCACGAGACGCTTTAAAGATCACCTCATTACGTAGAAAGGATGCAAAGGCCTCAGTTTAACCCTCCATCCAGGCCCAGGGGACGCGGAGGCGACGACTTGCGGCAACAATGCGACGGTTGCGGGTTTGCTAGACGGTCTGCTAGCGCTCTACGACCGGCAGAAGGCGCCGGGAGCTCCGGTGCTCGCCGGCGTGAGCGTTGACATGAGACACGCGTCGGTTTACGAGAGAGACTCCGAAATGCGCATGTTGGCTGATCTCTATGTGGTGAGTGAACTCATTTAGCAAAAATATTTTGTCTAAGTGCCACCAAGTGCAACTTTATGAGCGCCACCGTGGATGGGTACGTACGATGATGTCTCCCACTCTTATTTGACACAAGTACCTACATTGAGCGGTACAGACATAACCTCGATATTATAAACTTCGATATGCCCGCTAATGCAATGTTAAGCCAGCAGGGGACGGTTTTCCACTTTATTACAAGAAACCTGTTTGTCGTGCCGTCGGGAACATCTCGGTGTGAAATTGGAAATCTTTAATTTTGTCGCATTTAGTTTCTTTAAAATTATCCTTATCTTACTTATGATGACGAGTGGGTGTTCAATCATTGTTCGCGTCCCTCCATTGTTCTACATACAGGTAGCCCATTTTTTTTTCTAGAGGGCATCAATACTGATTATTTAGATTCTATAGGCTAGGTATTATAGTATTTAGATTCTTAAGGCTGCTCAACCTTTTTAACAGTCGGGCCAAACTGCGGATTCAGACGTTCACGATGGACCACTGACAATATCTAAGTATTTTAGTTAAATGTATACGAGCTACGAGTATGTTAAATGGGCCATCCTGTATTTTGCAAGGACCTCAATCTCTGTCTCCAGGAATGGCAAGACAAGCGTCTGTCGTGGAACGCTTCCTCGTGGGGCTGCGACACCGCGCAGATGTCGGCCGAGCGGCTCTGGCTGCCGGACGTGTGGCTGCTGAACGGGGCCGGGGGCGGCGCCGGCGACACCGAGGGCGACCTGCCGGCCAAGGTCACCAGCACCGGCACCGTCACGTGGGTGAGTCACGGAATGGTGGCCTAGAATGGGCCCACGGTCGGTGGGTAGACCGAAAGCTCGATGGGTCGATGACATTGTCAAAACAGCGGGAAGACAATGGACGAGATTGGCATTAGACCGAGGGGGTTGGCATGAAAAGGAAGAGGCCTATGCCCAGAATGGTGGGCTTTATTTATGGGCTGGATAGATAGATAGATAGATAGACTCCAAGACGAGGGGCGCCATCTGGTGTGAATCGGTGTGATAGTTTGCACTGATCTATACCAATAGGCCTCTTTACCGATAGCTTGGTCATGAAAGAGGCAAACTACACCAGACACCTAATGTAAACTCGATGCCGACTAATAAACGGTAGGTCTTGCCACCTTCGCTTACGGGTTGGTATCTACTCTGCGAGTGGATTGATTGCTCCACTACCTTCTGACAAGGAAGGTGCCAGAACTGTTGTGTTGTCGCTCACCATCATATAATAGGTTATACTTAGGAGACCAACAAAAAATTTAAACAGTACTGCACAGAGAGCGTAATTTGAAGCATCGCATGTCATTACGAAGATCTTCATGGGATACACAGAGCGCCGCGCCGTTTGGCTTTTCTCAATGGGTGAATATCCAGGGTTCCTTGGTAAGTATACGAAGCCTGTTCTTTCTGGCATAGTAATTCTCATACTAATTCTAGTGAGTAACTTAGACTCTATCTTTCTAGGCTAGAAGACTGTCTTATACCCTACTTATCTATATACCTATTGTTCTAAGGTACGACGGCTCGATGTACGGGCTCCGGTGTCATTGCAACTGGCGAGTTGGCCGAAGGACGTCCAGACCTGCAGCTACAAGTTTGGCTCAAGGCGTCTGTCAACAGATGATTTGATGCTGTCGCTCAATGCTAGAAAGGTAAGGGGCATGGGCACTCGGTCAGTCACAGCACTCGATACAATGTTATTTTCGTCTGTACAGATCAATGTAGCGCACAAGAGTGGGTGAAGAAAGAATTAAGATTCTACTCAAGCCTCACAATGTTGCATATCGACCGCTTACCTATCTACCAAATACCTGATAGCTTACTTGAATTTGTGATGGTGTCCTTTTGCCATCTTTAACAGTTTCACGTACCTATTTATAACATATCTACATAGATACCTATTCCCTACCTATCTACCTATTCCCATTTTCAAACTTACGTTACATTCTTTAGTAGGTACTTAGAAGTTAACCACCTTTAATGGTCTGTTTAGTTCGCGACAGTCAGCGAGTCTGGCGCTTGGTTGGTGAAGTCGATGTACAACAGTCTGACTTCACTGGAGCAGGGCGACGACAAGCGCACCTTGGTGGTTGTTCAGGTTGGTCAACATTTTAAAGATCATTCACCGTCAATATTCCCGTTTTTATAAATAAAAAGGACTATTTTCCAGTGTTTTGTCGCTCGACGGTTAGACAGTTTTTTTTTTAGAATAAATGTTTTAATTATACATGGTGCAATCGAATTCGATAGCGGAACTTTAAGTGGGCTGTCTACTGACCAATACAAACAACTTGTACTAGGTGGCGACAAAAATACAAAAAATTTCTGCTGTTTCATACATTCGGCGCAGTACTGAGTCGACCTTTTGTATGGAACAGCTGATATTTTTTTCGCTCCATTTTTTTAGCCACCTAGTGCAACTTGTTTGTATTGATCAGTAGACGACCTACTTAAAGTTCCGCTATCGACTTACAGTGTACCCTGTATTAGGTCCAGTTCCGTTAAAATCTGTCAGTTCTGTTTGCTAAAACCACAGTATTCGTATTCGTGACGGTAAATGTTTCCGCAACTCGACTACTGATGAGCCTATTTTGCGTGAAAGCTTAGCGAAAGCGAAAAAGAAACAAAAATAAAGCCATGCTACTTATGCCATCCCATAAAACCACAGTAACTACCTACCTAACTTTCCCATTTTAGAAAACTCACCTACGGAAAACAGCCCGTTACACCATTACCATAGCTACTTATGGTAATGGTGAAACGGGCTGTTTTCCGCAACTCGACGTCTCTACTTGCGCCTAATTTGCGTCAGGAGAAAAATACTTACCTAAGGATGTCTTTTCTAGGTGTCGGTGCAACGGCATGCGGCAGCTCAGCTGGCGGCGACGGGCGCAGTGTTGACCGCAGCCCTCGCGCTACTAGCGGCCGCCGCCTTGTTGCCTCCCGCGGAGCGCCCGGCTCTCTGCGCCTGCGCCTCCTTCGTCGCTGCTCTGTGGTACTATCACTGTCTCTAGTGCAGCCCTCGCGCTACTAGCGGCCGCCGCCTTGTTGCCTCCCGCGGAGCGCCCGGCTCTCTGCGCCTGCGCCTCCTTCGTCGCTGCTCTGTGGTACTATCACTGTCTCTAGTGCAGCCCTCGCGCTACTAGCGGCCGCCGCCTTGTTGCCTCCCGCGGAGCGCCCGGCTCTCTGCGCCTGCGCCTCCTTCGTCGCTGCTCTGTGGTACTATCACTGTCTCTAGTGCAGCCCTCGCGCTACTAGCGGCCGCCGCCTTGTTGCCTCCCGCGGAGCGCCCGGCTCTCTGCGCCTGCGCCTCCTTCGTCGCTGCTCTGTGGTACTATCACTGTCTCTAGTGCAGCCCTCGCGCTACTAGCGGCCGCCGCCTTGTTGCCTCCCGCGGAGCGCCCGGCTCTCTGCGCCTGCGCCTCCTTCGTCGCTGCTCTGTGGTACTATCACTGTCTCTAGTGCAGCCCTCGCGCTACTAGCGGCCGCCGCCTTGTTGCCTCCCGCGGAGCGCCCGGCTCTCTGCGCCTGCGCCTCCTTCGTCGCTGCTCTGTGGTACTATCACTGTCTCTAGTGCAGCCCTCGCGCTACTAGCGGCCGCCGCCTTGTTGCCTCCCGCGGAGCGCCCGGCTCTCTGCGCCTGCGCCTCCTTCGTCGCTGCTCTGTGGTACTATCACTGTCTCTAGTGCAGCCCTCGCGCTACTAGCGGCCGCCGCCTTGTTGCCTCCCGCGGAGCGCCCGGCTCTCTGCGCCTGCGCCTCCTTCGTCGCTGCTCTGTGGTACTATCACTGTCTCTAGTGCAGCCCTCGCGCTACTAGCGGCCGCCGCCTTGTTGCCTCCCGCGGAGCGCCCGGCTCTCTGCGCCTGCGCCTCCTTCGTCGCTGCTCTGTGGTACTATCACTGTCTCTAGTGCAGCCCTCGCGCTACTAGCGGCCGCCGCCTTGTTGCCTCCCGCGGAGCGCCCGGCTCTCTGCGCCTGCGCCTCCTTCGTCGCTGCTCTGTGGTACTATCACTGTCTCTAGTGCAGCCCTCGCGCTACTAGCGGCCGCCGCCTTGTTGCCTCCCGCGGAGCGCCCGGCTCTCTGCGCCTGCGCCTCCTTCGTCGCTGCTCTGTGGTACTATCACTGTCTCTAGTGCAGCCCTCGCGCTACTAGCGGCCGCCGCCTTGTTGCCTCCCGCGGAGCGCCCGGCTCTCTGCGCCTGCGCCTCCTTCGTCGCTGCTCTGTGGTACTATCACTGTCTCTAGTGCAGCCCTCGCGCTACTAGCGGCCGCCGCCTTGTTGCCTCCCGCGGAGCGCCCGGCTCTCTGCGCCTGCGCCTCCTTCGTCGCTGCTCTGTGGTACTATCACTCTCTCTAGACTTCTAGAGCAGCCCTCGCGCTACTAGCGGCCGCCGCCTTGTTGCCTGCTTCGTTGTACGGTGTACTGCATCTAGTTGGAAACAGCCAATTAAGTACCTACGTTTCTCACCTATAGTACCTAGGTCAGACAAGGAATGATAAAATTAAATGCAGTCTAAGTATCTCGTTTGGTTCTTCTAAAGCGCCTAGCATGTAGGTAGGAAGTCGACATGCCTTGAAGTCCAAGTTGGGCTTCATCTAGGAAGCCTGAATCGTGAAACACAATAACTGTGTTGTGCGAACACCAAAGTAAGAAACTAGTTAGGTAATGGCTGTTTACATCAAGACTTCCTACCATTTAGTTCCTTGTGCTCAGCTCCGAAGGGGTTATAGTAGAATTCACAAATGACTGGAAACGTTTGACAGGTCGATCTGTCATTTTCCTAAATAATGTGGCCAAATTTATTCCAAAGTGACGTCGACCTGTCAAACATTTCCAGTCATTTGTGAATTCTACTATAGTTCCTTCCTACCTAGCCCTTTGAGATAAGAATAAAGATTAGATTAACTGCGGCTTGACTTGCCCTTACATACACAGCAATTTTCCCAGCCAGCAAAACATTTTTCTCTCACCAGGATGATCTCCGCCCTGTCCCGCCTCCCGGGCGCGGCGTCCACGCCCCTCTGCCTGTGTCTCATGGGGGCGGCAGCCATCACGGGGGCGGTCGCGGCCGCCACCACCGGCCTGACCCGCCGCGTTGGGCGGATCCGCGCGCACTGTCCGACCGCCCTGAGGAGTCTACTGGCCACTGTGGGGCGGTACTGCAGCCTTACACCGGATGAGGTAATATCCAGTAACAATACCTCCGCCATTGTCTCATAAGGGCGGCAGCCATCACGGGGGCGGCTCCGCACTCATTCTCCGACTGCCCCGAGGAGCTTACTGGCCTCTGTGGGGAGGTACTGCAGCCTTATACTCCGGTTGAGGCAACAACGCACTATCGAAGGTCTCAGATCAGACTAACGGGGGCGGTCGCGGCCAGCATCCGCCGCGTGGGGCGGCTCCGCGCTCACTGTCCGACCGCCCTGAGGAGTCTACTGGCCACTGTGGGGCGGTACTGCAGCCTTACACCGGATGAGGTAACATCCAGTTACAGTTTCTGTCTGTCTTATGAGGGCGGTTGAAATCACGGGGTCGGTAGCGGTCGCACTGCCCGACTGCCCCAAAGGGTTTACTGTCCTCTGTGGGGCGGTTCTGCGGCCTAACACCGGATGAGGTAACAACCAACTATCTACGGTCTGTCAGACTAATAGGGGCGGTATCAACCTAACCCACCGCGTAGGGCGGCTCCGCACGAACTGCCCGACCGCCCTAAGAAATTTACTTACTGACCACGTTGAGGCGGTTTTGCAGCCTTACTCCGGATGAGGTAATATGCAGTTACAATCCGTCTGCCGTTGTCTCATAAGGGCTGTAACTATCACGGGGGCGGCTACACGCTCATTCTCCGACCGCCCTGAGGAGCTTACTGGCCTCTGTGGGGCGCAACTGCAGCCTTGCACTGGATTTAGTAGTTGCAATCGCTGTCAAATTAATAGACTGAGTTTGACATCGATTATTTGACGCTAGCTTTTGCCCGCGACTTCGTCCGCGCAAACTTAGTTTTTTTCCCGTTATCACAATAAAACATAGCCTATATGTATAGGTATGTAGGGGGTAATCTCCAAAACTGCTTTCCGATTTTAAAAAATCTTTTACTAATTGGAAGTTACGTTATCGCTGAGTGCTATAGGCTATGTTTTATTACAAACATGGTATAATGCGTGCGGGATGAGAATGGGATGGAACCTTGTCAAAGTCAATCGAAAACATACTGTATTTTACTTTGACGTGAGTTTGCTTACTGCGCGCGTCTCAGTTCCAAAAGGTCGCATCCCATTCTCATTCCGCGCGGATTATACATAGGTACTTACAAACTTGTCTTCTTTATAATATTAGTGTGTAGACTAAAACGCCCATCTGGCGTGTCTTTGTGTCTTGGTTGACTCACCCTGTGTTTCCTTCTGTTTTCAGGAGTCGCCGGCGCAAGGCGACAGCGGCTCATGGTCGGCGGCGGCCAAGCTGCTCGACATCGTGCTCTCGACAGCCCTGCTGCTCGCCGCGCTAGTCATCGCCTGCGTCTATATGTTTAGCTAACGGAACGGGTGTAATGGGAATTTTCCTCGCCCGGCAGAAGGCCGAACGAGGGTAATAGTAAGTGTAAATAAATAAATGAAACGACAAAATTCCGTGCAAGAATATATTAAAAAGTTAAGGTAAAGTTTTATTTTTACAAAAGGCCTCTTCAGGCAGATATATAAGTTTGGGTTAAAGAGATTCGCTTTCCTAATATGCGCACTTATTTTACTTATTCTAAGTTCCCTAACTCTTATTATAAGTTTTTACAATTACTTAAATTAATAGTCGAAAAACCAGGTGAAAAGGCCTATACCCAATAGTGGGCAAAGGTGGGCAAACTAGACTTGACGGTAACTGGAAGTGGAATTGACTTGTAAACTTGACCGGTAAACTTGACTGGTAAACTTGACTGGTAAACTTGACTGGTAAACTTGACTGGTAAACTTGACTGGTAAACTTGACTGGTAAACTTGACTGGCGTCCCGCAGGATGGTCGGTAGACGCCTCCTGTAAAGGGGATATAAGGTCCCATTGATTCACTGTCATACAAACAAAACATCTCGGAGGTAGGTATACAATTCAACGGCTAACTTCACACAAAACTCTATTAAACAAGCGGGGCGTCCGCAGAATGCATACGGGCGAACCGCGGTCATGTTTAGAATTTTTAAAGAAAAAGGGTAGAATTTGGTCATTTGTATTATTCAGAAAAAAATCAGAAAATTGCGTCTAATCAAGCAGAAGGCTTGCAGGAGACGTTCAGGTGAGTCGCGGAATGGTTTTAGAAAATTTCGGAAAAAAGGTAAAATTTGGTCATTTGTATTATTCAGAAAAAAATCAGAAATTGCGTCTAATCAAGCAGAAGGCTTGCAGGAGACGTTCAGGTGAGTCGCGGAATGGTTTTAGAAAATTTCGGAAAAAAGGTAAAATTTGGTCATTTGTATAATTCAGAAAAAAATCAGAAAATGGCGTCTAATCAAGCGGAAGGCTTGGTACAACACTCCTGCAAGCTCCTCGCCGGTCAGAAACCCTCAGAAAATAAATATCAATCACTCGCTACAAAAGAGCCCTTTTATCCACAGCGTCTCGACCAAATCTTAAAATTGTTGGCTGGGAGGCAGCCTCTTGCTAAAACGCACCTTCTACAATAGGTAATACTCGGGGCTAAGCATGGAAAGGTACATTCACACGGAAATCACAAAAGTTAAGTTTTATTGTACATCGGTGGACCGACTGCTAAAATTCCGGGCTGGTAAGCAGCGCCTCATCACAATACATATTCTACGATAGATTATACCCAGGGCCAAGCAATGCAAGGCACATTTTCATACAAATCATAAAAGTAAGGTTTTATTGCACATCGGTGGACCGAATGTTAAGATTCCTGGCTGGGAAGCAGCGTCTCATCACAATACACATTCTACGATAGATTATACCCAGGGCCAAGCAATGCAAGGCACATTTTCATACAAATCATAAAAGTAAGGTTTTATTGCACATCGGTGGACCGAATGTTAAGATTTCTGGCTGAGAAGCAGCGTCTCATCCCCGTGGAGCTTTCAGCATCTTACACAGGGCTCCAGCGACGACGCTGCAGGCACCACAATCAAATTCCTGACAAACGCACGCTTAGAGGTTATGCTGTATTCTGGTACTAGCAATCACGTTAAAATAACTTAGATTTTGTACATACCGGTGGGGTAATCAGCTTGCGGGGCTGGTTCCACTTGGAAGCGGTCGTCGGGTATGTTCCGCGCCGAGAAATAACAAAATATACTGAAAAGAAGAAACAAACACGGTCACAATCATTCGGATCAAAAGAAGACGGCTAACGGCCACATTCTCGTCTAACAAAATATCGCGCAACTTACCACGAAATCGTGCTAACTACTCTCATGGACCAAAGGGTCCTCTTCAACAGCTCTGGAGGCTGGCGTCCAGGGTCACTCGGGGGGTAAAAATCGCCGGTGGGATGACTGAAACGAATTCCTTTACTTTAACACGAGCCAAATCGAGATGCAAGGTTGCGAGAAGCAAAAAGAACGAAAACTCCTCAGATTCCCAAACTTAACCCAAAAATGCTCACCTGGAGTGTGAACCTTGTGGCAAAGATAAAAAATGGCCTCACGCCGCGCCAAGGGCGCGACGCGGGAGCACGTCCACACTCTCCGACGGCCAGGCAGAATGAAGGCAGAAACGGGGCTTGCACTTCGACTCGCAAAAAAAGATGGAGGTGGCTCTGCTGCACCAACAGTGCCGACGTCGCAAAAGACCTAAAGCATTCAATGGCTAATTTTGAACCGCCGCACCGCTAGTTCCTTACGCGCTCATTAGGTGGCACGACAGGAGCCTAAACAAAAATTAGTCCCAACAACGAGATGGAACTAGGAGTCAAAAAATAGTGTTACAACACACCCCCACTTAGGTAAGAATTTTCGTAATGGACGAAAATTCTTCGGATGCCCTCATCCGCACACGAACCACCTGTCCAACCTCCAAACTCGTAGGGTAAAAAAAAATAATAATAATATGTAATATAAGAAGGCCACAATAAGAGGTAATAGGTACTTAAATAATGTAAATGGTAATTATAATTGGTAAAGTATGGTATTGTAATGTAGTGTAATGTATGTTATGAAGAAAAAGATAGAGTCACCCACACCTTAAGGGAATCCACTCTGGAAGAAAAGCATTCTTCGAAGTGAGCCCCCATACCTCAAGGGTAGCCTCACATTCGAAAGAATGGGAATAGAAAGGGACAAACTTCGAAGTGAACCTTCCAAAGAGTGACATAGCAACAAAAACATCGAAGTAAGCCTTCCAATGAGTTTGGGGAAAGTTATGAGAGAGTAAAGTGTGATAAATAGATAACAATATCCTACCAATAGAATACAAATGACAAAAGAATGCGAACCATTTTCTACTGTGTAGGCTACTTTTAAAGAGTCACGACCCGCTCTGATATCTCTAGGCAACGGGATGCATTTAAAAGAAGTGTTAAATAATAAATAAATACTACGAAAGAGGATAAAAATAAATAAGTAGAAACGATCCCTACTGTGTTGGCTATTTTAAATGGAGTCACGACCCGCTCCGGCTGTAAGAAATCGTGAAGAGAAACTCAGGATGCAATCCATCACGCACTGTGTGGGCTATTTTAAGGAGTCACGACCCGCTCCTAAGTGTCTGTGGTAAACGGAGGCCCTAAAGTGAAATTGTGTAATAAACTTAAATAAAATGTAATAGGAAAGAAGACAGTAAACTTAAATAAATAAAACACAAACAGACTTACATAAACTATAAAGTTTCAGCCATTAGTCGCCTTTTACGACACGCAGGAGAAAGAGCGTTGGGACAATTCCAAGCTGGTCACCACACAGCTAAAAAAAACCCCCAGACCGTACAGCAAGAAAAAAATCCATTGTAGTAAATATACAATTTCGGTATCAATGTATGAAACCAGTAAACGATAACAAGCAGCATCAGAAAATCTCATCAGAAAACCATCATCAATAACAAATCATCAGAAACTCCCAAACAACAACAAAAATAAAAGAACCGACGAGCAAAACATAATATACGGCAACGTGAATAAATCACGGTAACTGGACAGGTAAAAAAACTGTCAGGCCTACAACGACACAAAACATAGAAGGAATAAACATAAATAAATAGGAATAACCATAATGATAGACTTACATAAACAATAAAGTTTCAGCCATTAGTCGCCTTTTACGACACGCAGGAGAAAGAGCGTTGGGACAATTCTAAGCTGGTCACCACACAGCTATAAAAATGGGTACCTAGATGTTAGGGAAAAAAAGTAAGGCAATGGGCCTATCCAGCATATTATAAAAGTAAAACACATCAAAACAGGTTGTAAAATACCTATCCAGATTAAAGCAGTTAAACATGGATACACGAGTTAGGTAATACAGGCTGTAAAAATTATCAGCAGATAAAAGTTAAAAAAAAAAAAAAGACAATTCGTGACAACAATCACATGTCCCAAATTAAAATCAATTAACAATCCATCAAAAAAGAATATCACCAGTTTTACAAATCAAAATATCTAAGTTAAAACAGTAAGAAAAATTTGGAAGACACAAAACAATAAGAGCGCATACCAGAAATCGCGGATTCTGTGAGCTAACGACCACACAATCTTAAAATCTCTCCTGTCCAATTGTTCGGGCGCCAAAATGTAATGGGAATTTTCCTCGCCCGGCAGAAGTCCGAACGAGGGTAATAGTAAGTGTAAATAAATAAATGAAACGACAAAATTCCGTGCAAGAATATATTAAAAAGTTAAGGTAAAGTTTTATTTTTACAAAAGGCCTCTTCAGGCAGATATATAAGTTTGGGTTAAAGAGATTCGCTTTCCTAATATGCGCACTTATTTTACTTATTCTAAGTTCCCTAACTCTTATTATAAGTTTTTACAATTACTTAAATTAATAGTCGAAAAACCAGGTGAAAAGGCCTATACCCAATAGTGGGCAAAGGTGGGCAAACTAGACTTGACGGTAACTGGAAGTGGAATTGACTTGTAAACTTGACCGGTAAACTTGACTGGTAAACTTGACTGGTAAACTTGACTGGTAAACTTGACTGGTAAACTTGACTGGTAAACTTGACTGGTAAACTTGACTGGTAAACTTGACTGGCGTCCCGCAGGATGGTCGGTAGACGCCTCCTGTAAAGGGGATATAAGGTCCCATTGATTCACTGTCATACAAACAAAACATCTCGGAGGTAGGTATACAATTCAACGGCTAACTTCACACAAAACTCTATTAAACAAGCGGGGCGTCCGCAGAATGCATACGGGCGAACCGCGGTCATGTTTAGAATTTTTAAAGAAAAAGGGTAGAATTTGGTCATTTGTATTATTCAGAAAAAAATCAGAAAATTGCGTCTAATCAAGCAGAAGGCTTGCAGGAGACGTTCAGGTGAGTCGCGGAATGGTTTTAGAAAATTTCGGAAAAAAGGTAAAATTTGGTCATTTGTATTATTCAGAAAAAAATCAGAAATTGCGTCTAATCAAGCAGAAGGCTTGCAGGAGACGTTCAGGTGAGTCGCGGAATGGTTTTAGAAAATTTCGGAAAAAAGGTAAAATTTGGTCATTTGTATAATTCAGAAAAAAATCAGAAAATGGCGTCTAATCAAGCGGAAGGCTTGGTACAACACTCCTGCAAGCTCCTCGCCGGTCAGAAACCCTCAGAAAATAAATATCAATCACTCGCTACAAAAGAGCCCTTTTATCCACAGCGTCTCGACCAAATCTTAAAATTGTTGGCTGGGAGGCAGCCTCTTGCTAAAACGCACCTTCTACAATAGGTAATACTCGGGGCTAAGCAGGGAAAGGTACATTCACACGGAAATCACAAAAGTTAAGTTTTATTGTACATCGGTGGACCGACTGCTAAAATTCCGGGCTGGTAAGCAGCGCCTCATCACAATACATATTCTACGATAGATTATACCCAGGGCCAAGCAATGCAAGGCACATTTTCATACAAATCATAAAAGTAAGGTTTTATTGCACATCGGTGGACCGAATGTTAAGATTCCTGGCTGGGAAGCAGCGTCTCATCACAATACACATTCTACGATAGATTATACCCAGGGCCAAGCAATGCAAGGCACATTTTCATACAAATCATAAAAGTAAGGTTTTATTGCACATCGGTGGACCGAATGTTAAGATTTCTGGCTGAGAAGCAGCGTCTCATCCCCGTGGAGCTTTCAGCATCTTACACAGGGCTCCAGCGACGACGCTGCAGGCACCACAATCAAATTCCTGACAAACGCACGCTTAGAGGTTATGCTGTATTCTGGTACTAGCAATCACGTTAAAATAACTTAGATTTTGTACATACCGGTGGGGTAATCAGCTTGCGGGGCTGGTTCCACTTGGAAGCGGTCGTCGGGTATGTTCCGCGCCGAGAAATAACAAAATATACTGAAAAGAAGAAACAAACACGGTCACAATCATTCGGATCAAAAGAAGACGGCTAACGGCCACATTCTCGTCTAACAAAATATCGCGCAACTTACCACGAAATCGTGCTAACTACTCTCATGGACCAAAGGGTCCTCTTCAACAGCTCTGGAGGCTGGCGTCCAGGGTCACTCGGGGGGTAAAAATCGCCGGTGGGATGACTGAAACGAATTCCTTTACTTTAACACGAGCCAAATCGAGATGCAAGGTTGCGAGAAGCAAAAAGAACGAAAACTCCTCAGATTCCCAAACTTAACCCAAAAATGCTCACCTGGAGTGTGAACCTTGTGGCAAAGATAAAAAATGGCCTCACGCCGCGCCAAGGGCGCGACGCGGGAGCACGTCCACACTCTCCGACGGCCAGGCAGAATGAAGGCAGAAACGGGGCTTGCACTTCGACTCGCAAAAAAAGATGGAGGTGGCTCTGCTGCACCAACAGTGCCGACGTCGCAAAAGACCTAAAGCATTCAATGGCTAATTTTGAACCGCCGCACCGCTAGTTCCTTACGCGCTCATTAGGTGGCACGACAGGAGCCTAAACAAAAATTAGTCCCAACAACGAGATGGAACTAGGAGTCAAAAAATAGTGTTACACGGGCTCCGCGAGGAAATAAATAGCTCTTTAATTATTGTGCTCAGCTTTTAATTTGCCCACAGGTACACAAGTTTGGAACAAGTTTCAAGTAGGACCTGGGGCCTGAGTCTGTAACGCCAAAATGGGCTCAAAGTTGACGGCTTCAATTGAGATTTATGAATGCTGTCATTTCATTGTTTTTGTAGTACAGCAAATAATGTTCTGATTCTAATTCTAGAGGATTAGTTCTCTGGTTGTAGAAGAAAAATGAGGATTCGATTTTTTCTGTATGTGGCTATTTAAGGCGATGGCCAAGGGACACTAGGCTCTAGTCTTAAAAATAGTTAAGACTGGGCTCGAGCACTTGATGGCCCGTTTCGTCCAAAAAACGCATCCAAAAAGATCAGTTTTTTTATTGGCGGGGTATTTCTTTACTTAGATAGAGAATCACAATAGTGTAGTGAAGGTAATATGTAGGTAGGTAGGCACCCACTCAAATAGGTAATATGTAGGTAGGTAGGCACCTACCTATTTAATTAACTCTTCTTCAACTTCGCGCTTGGTTTCACCAGCGCGACGTAAGCGCACCACAAAAGGGCCAGCACAGTCGATACCAACGTTGCGACGAGAGCTATCGCATCCAACATGAGGAAGTCCGTCCAAGAGGCGTTGGCGCCGGCCGAGCGGAGGTGCTTCGCCCCGCCATGCCTCAGGACGTGCTCCGTCCACCACACCGCGCGATCCAGGGGGCTCTCGGGACGGTCACGCCGCAGCGCGCCGAGGCGCTTGATGTTGGCGCGGTACCTGGAAGAAAGAAAATACATTTATTATTCGCCAAAACACACAGTAATAAACAGTTATCATCAGGTAATCAGCTCAGGTACTAGACAGAAAATGTATATTACCTGCGGGAAACGTCATCATTAGACATCGGACTATATGTAAAAATAATTACGCTCTCAATATGCACGACCCAAAGGGGCGATTTATGCACAAAATTGTATTTATCATGAGATAATACGTTTTTTTTTTTACAAAAGTACGTAGGTAATCAGACCGCAAACTAACAAAATATCGACATAATTCGTAAATTGAAAAAAGTCCCCAAAAGAAATAACGAAAGAGTTTTAGGAACTTTAAAATAGTTTAGAAAACTTTTGTGTATGTACCTATTATGTGACTAAATAAGGAAACTGGTAAGTTCCATAATCGGAGATAAAGAGTAGTATCGACTGTAATCAGCATGTTATGACATTTTTTTGACAAAATATACCTAAGCACTATTAATAAAAAAGGAGGTAAGCATGTAAGTACTAAAAGATGCAATAACGCTGCAAAAATGGCGTTATATGCATTTGCATAATGCAAATGCATATAATCCTATGTATAGTCATCATCATTTTCAGTTTGCCCTAAGTTTATCTTTAACTGCTACCCAAAGAGAATATAATACTACTGCTACCTTTAATATTATGCTCTAACTAACGTGACTGCAAGCCTTCATCTACAGCAGGTACCTAGTAATGTAAGGTAATGGTACGTTATCTGCATCATTTTCTATAAATAATACCAACACAGCCTTACACCAGCTAATTTATCGTGTACTAATCTGCTGTAACTTCCTTAAGTACCTACAACTCTAGGTCATTTAGTCACCCACCATTGTCTCGTGTATTACGTACAGTCGGCCACAAGCTAGGATGCCCCATGATAGCTCTTACCACGCACGGCATAAGAGCGTCAATCGAACAATCCTATCCTAACGTGTCGTCGACCGTACCTATTTCAGTGACTCTGCAGAATATACCGACCTGTCATCTCGAATGACTTCGTTGATGGCATCGGTCAGAGAGTCTTCAGACACAGTCTCAAGGTCCATCTTGAGGCCAATGCCGTGGTGGACGTACTTTTCCGCATTGTACCACTGGTCTCCCAACATGGGGAAGGCCAAGAGCGGTACACCGGCGTCGATTGCCTCGTCTGAAGATTGCAGCCCGGCTTGCGTTATGAAGAGCTTGACTTTTGGATGTCCTGAAAACGAGGGATTAGTTTTGGGTAGGCACTTACTTAGCTTGGCGTTAACCCTTAATTTCCAACTGTCCTGGAAAAACTAGTTGTATAGCCCAACTGTCCCCGGTGGCACCGAATCAACTATTTTTCTTCCGTATACTTCGGGCTTCAAGCTATTATTATTTGATGAAAAGTACTAGGCTTACATAAAGTCGTAGGAGCCTGGGTGGCGAATAACTTGGTAACGCGAGAACCTTGATTCAAAAATGTGAACAGCGCCCCCAGCGGGCGCAATGAGAACTAATCGGTAGAGGTAGGTATAATCCGCGCGCGATGAGAATGGGATGGAACCTTGTCAAAGTAAATCGAAAGGCCAACTCACTCAAGAGGTCGGACTGCGGGAGCCACTTTGAGATCCTCACGTTGTGTGGCTTCCCGGGCAACTCGTCGAGGTTCCACTTCCACAACACATCGTAGGGAAGACCCCCGAACACTCTGGTGAAGGTCTGGATCTTCTCCGGCGGCAGCAGCGACGGATCCACGTTCGTACCGAAGCTCATATAGATCACTCCGTGCTCAGACTCGTCCAGGAAAGCCTTCAGATCCTAGAAAAAACACTGTCATCAGTGTGTCAACCGTCAAAACAGGTTCGGTTTAATGAGCCGTTTTGAAAGAACAAATTCGAAGCAGTTCATAGATGGCGTTTACAGGCGTGCGTGGCCATAGAAGAACCGGAATATCTACGGCTGTCAAGTTTCGCTTAGCACAGATTAACTTTGACAGCCGTATTCAGGTTCTTCTATGGCCAATTGGCCACGACTGTAGGTGCCATCTATGGAATGGAATGCCATCTTTGTGAATTTGTGCTATAATAAACTACTCATTCCGGGAAAATTTAAAACGATGTATTGGATTTAGTTGTACCTTTGGTAGTTCCTTCTCAGGGTTCTGGTGTAGCCCCCCCAAGTAAACAAGGCCGGGAGGCGCCGGTCGGTTACCATCCCACATGTGGTCAACGTTCAGAAACAACATATCGACGTTGTCGCTCAGCTGGGACACCGTTGGAGCCTCCGGCCCGAAGTACTTTTTTATCATCCTATTTTCTTCATCTTCCAAGCGCCACAGCAAAAGTTTAAATCGAAAATCTTCGTAGACCCCCTGTATTTTTTCCCATAGCGTCAAGTCGTAAATCTTTCTTCGGGCGCAGTCTGGGTAAAACATGGGGTGCGAAGGTGCTCCGATCATTTGAAGGTTAGGGGGCACCGATCCGAATGAACTGATCTGTATCACGGGGGCTTTGAAAACGAAGGACATGACGAGCGCTGGTCTGACGAAAGCTTCCGCTAATATTAGATCAAAATGCAAATTGCTTTTGATGAGATCTTGAAATTCTTGAGTTTGCATTTGAAGTTCAACAACTTCGTTCAAGACTGAGAAGGCCAATTGCAATATTTTGTAAGCGTCATCGTTATTTCCTTGGACTTGCTTTGTGAAGTGCTCCCTGAAATGTTTGTAGGATAGGTCGTGTAAGTCGATTTCTGTGATGTTTGGGGGCGCCTGGCTCTTGGTGAAGGCGGGGTCTGGAGTCAGGATCACCAGCTCGTGGCCGCGCTTGGCCAGCTCCAGGGTCAGAGGGCGGAACACCACTTGATGGCTGATGGAAGGTGTCGGGAACACGCCCAGTATTCGAGCGGCATCGCCCGACAATACTAAAGTCGCGAATAGAAAACAAGTGCACACGAATAAATACTTCAACATTTTGCTGAAGCGACCGCGTCTGTGGACACAACTAAACTGAATTATAAACGCCTTTGATGAGAATGGCGTCTAATCCTCGGGAACACTCGACCTCGTTTTGACTTTGATAATGATTCTGAGCAATAAACGAGAATTTACTTAACTACATGTATGTTGGATATCTATTATAAAGGTCACGGTCATTAAACCTACCTAATATCCGCAAATGACTCTGCAATTTATACGTGATCGCTTCTCTTTAAACTTCCTACTTGATTAAAGTTGAGGAGATACATAGGTAAGGTACCACAGTCACAGATACCCCATGGCAGCTCTTACAGCGCGCGTCATAAGGGCGCCAATCGAACAAAAAGGGATATCCTAGCGTGTGGCCGCCTGTACAATCTGTACGTCTGTTAGTTTATTCTGGTTCCTATGGTGCAATATAGTGCACAAGACAGCATGTCATGTCTACCGTTACACAACAGCACTCTACTCGGTTACGTTACGGGCGACTATACAACAAAACTGTACACTCTGACGTGTTGTCGTGTGTACCCTGGTGGGTAGGTAATACCAAATAGCCCAACTTAAAATCTTAGAAACGTATTGCAAATGCAATAAAAATAAGAAGCACACAAATACAGGGTGCACTCTAAGTCGATAGCGGAACTTTAAGTAGGCTGTCTACTGATCAATACAAACAACTTGTACTAGGTGGCGAAAAAATTATCAGCTGTTCCATACAAAAGGTCGACTCAGTACTGCGCCAATTGTATGAAAAAGCTGTTATTTTTTTCGCTCGATTTTTTTTGCCACCTAGTACAAGTTGTTTGTATTGATCAGTAGACTGCCTGCTTAAAGTTTCGCTATCGACTAAGAATGCACCCTGTAGAATTTCATTTTGCGCTAACCGACGCATGCTGATTGTCATTTACCAACCTCACACTAATGTGAATTTAGTTGCTTCACGAATAATGGCAGGCGTTAACTTCAGCCAGACACACAGTCGCATTGTCCATAATAGATCTACGGTCTACGGAAAATCTATGGACTAAGTTACATTTCTTAAAACAAACACCCAGTTGCGAAAATATAAAAATATAATATCTTCAAAGATATCTTCGTATTTACCTGTCTACAAAATATATATAATCTGAAGATTAGATACATTAAATGTATGTAGCGCCAGTACATAACAATACATTATACACAATAAATAATAATAGATACCATACAATATTGTAAACGAACAATGTAGCACAATGTTTAATTAATTTCAGTCGATATTATAATATTACTATAAAACGTGTTACAAAAGATACTAACTCTTTTTACAGGGTGTAACCTGCTGGTCAACTGACAAATCTGTAAAAAAAAGTTGAAAAACACAACTTTTTTTTTATAACCTCAAAATTGTAAAATTTTCAAAACTTTTTTGTTTTTGGATTTAGCCCCAATTAAAAAATATGGTTGTTTGCTTAGCTGTATTTTAATAGCTTCAGGCTGTTAAAACATAGTGAAAGTCTATGGAAACAGTATTTGAAAAATACTTTTCTCCCGTCACAGCGCTTACATTTTAATTATTTAAAAATCAACAGAACGTCATAGAGCTAAAAAAATATTTTGGTTGTGATCCCTATCATCAGGTACCATGCCCCTGTAAAAAGAGTTAGCATCTTTTGTAACACCTTGTATAGAACCCGCAAAAAGCTAATTGAACCTAAAAATATATGTACATCTGGTCAGTGAATATGTAGTCAATTGGAATTAAAATGGAATGTATACGTTGCAAGGCACATAGTATTAGAATATTATAACAACACGAACAAATCTATAACACTTACAAACTATTCTTGAAAATACATTTCATATAAACATTTTTAGATTCTAAACAGTTCTAATATCATATTTTTCTAGCATTTGATTCAACAACTCCTCCATTAATATGCTTCGGCTATTGCGTTATTCAAAATATACCTTTTTAATTTTGATTCATGTATTTAATTCAGTGCTCGAGGTACCGCGATTGTGATTGCGTAATCATTTTAAACTTCAACTTAGTGTTCATAAAAAAGTAAAATATCTCTGGCCCTCTCGCTCCGTGCCTCTATCTCTCTCTTGCTTCTAATTGTCATCCCTGTTTTCGGCACCAATTTTGATGTAAATAACATACTTACTATTTTATATTCGAGTTTATTACGGAGCTAAGAGAGAGATAGAGGCACGGAGCGAGAGGGACAGAGATATTTTACTTTTTTATGAACACTTAGTACGTAACAAAAATGGATATGGACCATTCATGACAATGTTCATTCAAGTTACTACAATTACCTACTACAACATCATGGTTTTAATATCTTCATCGTTACGCTAAACTTGAAGATAATTTTATGAAATTCTTGTAATATACGCTAAGTACCGTATCGTCTCAAGAGGGCGGCATAGATACACTAGAGCCGCCAACAGGTCAAAAGTATCAGCTTTTACTTGTTCAGGTTTTATTTATAGGTTCTAGGATTTGTGATCTGGATCCTTGGGTCTTAGGACCTAAAAATTGTTAAGAGTAGGGAACAGAACTTGACGGTCCGTTTTTAGCCAAAAATGCATCCAAAACGAAGATATGTTTTTTTATCATTAGCGGCGCTAGTGTGCCTTCCCATTTGTCTTAAGTACGCCTAACATGCCATTCACATCTAGGCCAGTTGATATTTAACGAATGTGGGCAGTACGAACGCAGCTTTGTGTATATCGCTGTTGTAGTAGCGCAGTTTCATCGCCTTCTCCTGTTCGGGGGTAAATGTTACTCGCGGGGCGTCAAAGATGGCGTCTTTATCGAGGGAGCCTATGACGAAGCCTATTTGGCCGGACGGGTACGTTGGGACGGACGCGTAAGCGTAGGAAGCTACGGGGAATTGGTTTCTGCAGTACTTTAGGGTGCTTGAGACTATGTCAAAGTCGTTCCAAATGGTTCCGGCTTGGGAGCAGACTACTCCGTTGGGGCGGAGAGCGCTCTTCATGAGTGCAAAGTAGTTTTCCTGGAAGAGACTGACGGCGGGCCCCACCGGGTCGCTGCTGTCGGTGATGATGACGTCGAACTCCTGGCTATGGTTCTTCATGAAGTCGAAACCGTCCCCGACGTGCAGCGTTAGCTTCTCGCTCTCGAAACCGCAGGCCATGAACGGGAGGTACTTTTTCGAGACCTCGATCACTTTCGCGTCGATTTCTACCTGGAATGCGAAATTTATGGTTGATTTCTGGTGGGCGTTTGAATTACCGGTACATTTAAAAAAAATTGTAAATCTATCTGGCACTGGCAGAAAAATAAAATTGTGCAACGTCTGGTAGATCTAGCGAAATACAATTGTATTTCATAATAAAGTAACCCATAAAGCCGTAGTTTAAACATAAGCTCAAATAAATATTTAATGTTTATTGACAATAAAAACGGGTAATTTTATTAGAATACCATTAAATTATAGCACCATTATGAATGAGGCTGCATGCTGGCTAGCTACTCTTATCTAAATTGGTTTAGATAATAAAAAAATCTCTCAACACAGTACCAAAAGCTTTGATCATCATTGGGACAGCATTGAACTTTGACCCTGTGTAAAGATAACAAGCTCTACTATTGTACCAATTACCTAATAGCATTCTGGCTGAGTTAAATGACAGAGCAGCTGAACTTGGGGACGAAGCTGAACATTGGGTTATTTTAAAACTATTTTTTATAAAATTTCTTTGGGAAAGGCATATTTTGACAGAAGTGATCATAATCATTTATTTGTGGACGTAACAAGGGGAGAAATAGCCGACTGATTGCCAACCTCTGTTAGGAGATGGCACTACAAGACGATGTAATTTTATTAGAACAAATGGCCTGTAAATATTATCTGCGCAAGAAACTCGCTCTTTAATGTATACCAAAAATAATAAATGTTCTTGGTATTAGAAATGTATCAGGGATTTGGGCATAACTACATAATAATAAACAAAAATTTCTTTTTAATACAGTTGCTCAAAAAGTGGCATATTGCAGGGACGTATAGCGTTCGGGATGTGGGCTATTACACACGCGTGCTTTTTTTTTACCTTTCCCGCACTCGTGCGTTTTCTTTCCCAACTGTCAAAATAATGTCTATTAAAAAGAAAAACCAACCATGAAGTTTTTACTAAAAAAGTTTTTATGATTCATGCAAATACGTATATTTCTAAAAAGAAGCTACTAATTTGTTTCAATATCAGATTTAATGATTTTATTGAATGAGTTTGGTTAGGTTTCATTTCATTAAATTTCATTTTCATTTCATATCAATAAAAAACTTCTACTGAAGACTTGGCTGTATGCATAGTTGCCTTTGCCTACCAGAATGGGTGAAGAAAAAAAAACTCTGCTTATATTCTACGGTTGGCGCCATTTTGATTTTTCAGAAATTTTCTTTGCTTTAGTTGTTTGTCGCACAAAATGAGTAATTTCGACCCTAGTTTTTTTTAATTAACAGCCACAGGAACTCAGTATTCGCACAAAATGCTTCGGAGAACATTTTACCGGAAAAGTAAAAAATGCTAGGTTAGTTGAGTTTATTGTGTTTTTATTATTTTATTAAATTGCTGCATTTTTTCGCAACTGTATTAAAAATAGTCGTTCAGTACACGTGCGGAACCGTCATTGCAACTTGTTCCGACTGTCAACCCTCGCCTTCGGCTGCGCCTCGGCTCGGGTAGCCATTTGTCGGAACTCGTTGCAATGACAGCCTTTCCACACTTGTAATGAAATATACTATTTCATATTTCACCAGTCATCTGGCGCACAGTGTGGACGAATGTGGCTGAAGGAATGGAGATAGCTTAGTTATCAGACTAACCAAATTACCAATTAAATCCCGCGATCCAAGTAAATTCTCTGTGGTAATGTCGATAACGAGAAAAAAATCTAAGTCTGCGTGGACCAAGTTGCGGGCAAAAGCTATTTATTAGTAAACCGAATGAAACCAAGCATATCATCCACTGACCTGTACAATTTGTTTGACTAGTGGATGTTTGGCGACCTCGCGCGCGACGCCACCGTCGCCGCCGCCCACGATCAGCACTCTCTCGGGGTTCGGGTGGCTGCACAGCGGCAGGAAAGATATCATCTCCTGGAATAAATTACAATTGCACATTGTAGAGCAGCAGTTCTCAAACTTTTTTTTGGTGGTTACATCACCAATCAAATCAAATATGTCAAATCACCAATCAAATCAGTCAAATAGTGCCCTTTTAGAAAGCGAAATATTTGACAAAGCCCCAAATTTTCCCTACACCAACGTAATATTGCATCAAACGTTGTCTCGTGTTGTCACTGTTGAACTGTGGACCAGACATATACATTAGAAGAGCTGGTTTCAGTTTTTGTTTCTTACTATTATAAGTACTCTTGCGGAGACCCCACAGAGGGGGCTCCGCGGACCACCCTTGAGAATGGCTACAAGTGCTGGAGGGATTAGAGTAGATAGAGGCAACACTTTGCCTGGTTGCTCAGTCCAGGGTAAGCCAAACCAAGCTTGATATAACAGGGGCCTGAGTCTGTAATGCAATGTTGCAAAAATGGGCTCCCGCTTCAATTAAGTGCTGTCGGTCCTTTTAATATTTTTGTAGTACAGCAAAGAATATTCTGACTCCAATTCTAGAGGATTAGTTCGCTGGTTGTAGGAGAAAAACCAAAAAACCCCGGTTTTGTCCTTCTACTGGGATGCCATTTGCACATTTGAAAGTTGGCTCTCTAGGTAGTGTCCTCAAAGTAGTTAATTTACTTTAAAGGAAGCTACAACATGGTGTCTAGGCCAACTGGATAACTGGGTGCCACACAAAAAACAATAGTCATGTTTTGAAACAATTGTACTATATCTCACACATTGTTGCTGTAAGATGTAAAACATGCTACCAGTTTTATTGCTGTTTATTTTAAGATTATTAATAAAAAGATAGCAAATAGTTATCTCACCTGATAGGAGAATTCATCCTTCTCGGAGCATTGGACGATTCCATCCAAAACAAGCACCTTGCCAAAGCTTGTAGTGTCCAGAACTAGTATATCCTGATACTCTGACTTTTCCTTGTGTAGAACCTCCTTAACTTCCAGGGAGAAGGTGCCACCTGGCCACATGTCACACGATTCCGTGAACCAGTTCTTTTTCAAAGTATTCATGGCTCTGTCTGTAATTTCATAAAGTTACTGTTATAAACAGTGTGGCTACTGGTATCCGTGTATACCGAGCGAAGCCTATTGGATTAGTGAATGTATTATTAGAGAGTGGTGGACCGTCCTGGCTAAGCTTATGTGACTTCGAGAATGTTTTTATAAAGTTATCAGCAAAGCAAATTAGTCAAAGTACTTACGGGTCGTCCGATTAGGGATATTCAAAGAGGCACGAGTGTTTAGAACGGCTGAATAAACGGGTCTTATCAGTCGACAGTAATGTAGGGGAAGAAGACAGTTAAATGACGAACGCAGCAAATTATTGGGAGTAATTTACGAAATTTTTTGATAAAATTCGACGTCGTCGTCGTGTCGTGGGTGGCCACAGACTACAGAGGAGGGATCACAGACAGACAATAAATTCTGACAGCTCTACGTCTAGCATGAAAATTGAAATACCACTTGGGATGGGAATGAATTCGGCTCGATTTAGTGCTCTTTCTCAATTTTATTTAACGAGTGCGAGCGAGTTAGCGTGATAGGCAGAGCTGTCAGTATCGAGCTAAGAAACCTCAAATCGCTGACCATGCTAGATGAGCAGAAAGATCTAAGTTGCTCTCCTCTCGTAATCTGTGAGTTCTGTCAAAGTCAAAACCTCAAAACAAAAAGTGCGCTGTTGGTTGGTTGGTTATTATTTTGTTCGTGTGTGTTGTTTTTCTAGTTTCTATCTAAAACTATCTAAAGGGAAAATTTACTAAAATATCAATAAGGGAACCTACAAAATGGTAAGGACTTTAATGATATTGATGAAAGACTGTGCCTCTATTTTTGATTATAACACTATAACCTACAAATTCCATGCCGCGTTTCAGGGTAAACAGCGGAAAACACGTAAGATTGTCGAGCAGAGGTTTGCCAAGATGAAGAAACTCATCAGCACCAGTGACCCTAGGATTAAAGACAGCCAGCGAGCAGAACCGAAGAAAAAGAAGAAGATAGACCCTCACGAATTGAAAATCCGAGAAGCACCACAAATGAGTTCTGCGTTATTCTTCCAGTACAACACACAGCTAGGACCGCCGTACCACATCTTGATCGACACCAACTTCATAAACTTTTCGATAAAAAATAAATTGGACATAATTCAAAACATGATGGACTGTTTGTATGCCAAATGCATACCATACATCACCGATTGTGTTCTAGCAGAGTTGGAGAAACTGGGCCGAAAATATCGTGTGGCACTGAGGATTATAAAAGATCCTAGGTTTGAAAGGATAACCTGCTTGCACAAAGGAACTTACGCTGACGATTGCATTGTCCAGAGAATCACACAGCACAAGTGCTACATTGTAGCCACCAATGATAAAGACTTGAAGAGAAGAATACGGAAGATTCCCGGCGTACCAATAATGTTTGTTGGAGACCACAAATACACCATTGAAAGAATGCCTGATGCTTATGGTGCTCCAAAGGGTGCCATTTAATTTTAAGTTTTAATTAAAGTACCATAAAATATTCCATTGTTTTATTTAGATAACTTACATTTACATCTATAAATACTTGATAATAATTAATTGTTTGGCATGCTAGGTGATCCCACTACATCTATGATTTCTCCAACAGCAGGCTTGATTTCTGTTTCTGGATTTGAGCTGCACAGTGAAGCTGGGATGACTAGTGTCTGAAAACAAAGAATTCATCACTAATAGGTTCCAATAGATGAGAACGAAAACAGAAGTACTTATTCAAGGTGTATTTACGGACACAAGATAAAATGCGGATCGACAGCAGTGAGTAAAAGTCTACCCGCCATCTCAGAGCCTTGGTCTGTAACGCTGCCGGTGCCCATCTTGTGGAATCCAGTCTGAACACATAATCGGCGCGGTCCAGTCTCATCTTTCGTGGCGCGTATTTTATATTAAGGTGGAAAGATAGCGATGTGGCGGGAAATTCAAAATATTCACTGTTTTTTACATTTTGTAGCTAAACTGAGCTATTTTTGTTCAGCGATTTTGCGTTCGCGGCAATAACTTAATATTCTTTTCATTATTGTAAACAAAAAAAACAAAAATAATTCAGCCGATTATGTGTTCTGGTCTACGAAGCAGTAGCACTGCCCAAAAAACTGGTTGTAGACCAGAACACATAATCGGCTGAATTATTGTTGTTGTTTTGTTTACAATAATGAAAAGAATACTATGTTATTGCCGCGAACGAAAAATCGCTGAACAAAAATAGCTCAGTTTAGCTATAAAATGTAAAAAGATGTCATCATCATCATCATCATCAGCCCACCTCTGCCCACTGCTGGGTATAGGCCTTTTCCCCCACACGCCACCTCTCACGGTCCCTCGCCATCCGCATCCATGGACCCTCAAAAAAGATGTAAAAAAATTTAATTTCCCGCCACTTTGCTATCGTCTACCCTTAAAGAAGTAATTGTATTGTACCTTTCCCGGATTGCAAGCTTCATACTGGTGCCGCAGAGCTTGCAGCTCGAACTCGTAGGTCGACAGGGCATTCTTGAGATCGATGGTGAGGGCCAGGTCCGACCGGAGCTCGTTAAAGTGCTTGCAGATGTCTTCAGTAGGTGTTGGCGCCAAGTCTGTAGAAAAAAGTTTTTATATCATGTATTTCTTGTTAAATAACTTATACTGTCTTAGAAGACAGTACAAGTTATTTAACAATCATCCTCTTTACCAAGGAGGACTCTTGGAGGAAGGTTTTGAGGAAATCTTTGTTTAGTGCATCTCTACCACTACACATCATGGTGAAAATAATAATGAAGTGGTCCAAATGTCACATTTTGATCTTAAGAGTCGTCCGTAACTGAATAGGTAGAAATCTAGCAACTGGAGTAGCGCCCCAAATGCCTGCTCACTACATCGCAGTTTGCATGAAACGTAAGCGCGCAAAGTAGTTGCGTGCGTCCTGCAATATTTGTTACAGGTCGTCCACCTAACTCGCGTATCGCCTGCGCGGTAAGGTTTGCGGGAGGAGATAATTGCGGGGGTGACGCGGGGCCGCGGGGCAGGGACGCTCGCCACTCGCCAGTACAGGGCCCTTAGCCTGTAACGCAATGGCGGGTCAATGGCATCCCGGCAGAAGGACAAAACCGGGCTCTCCTCGTTTTTCTCCTACAACCAGAGAACTAATCCTCTAGAATTAGAATCAAAATATTCTTTGCTGTACTACAAAAACATTAAAAGGACAGACAGCGTTAGCAAATCGTAATTGAAGTCGTCACCTGACAGCCCATTTTGGCACCATTGTGTTACAGGCTAAGGGCCCAGTTCAGTACACTCGCGGCACCATACGCCCTGCTTTCCTTCTTACCGAGTCTTAGGCGGTCGACCTGGTTAGGTTATCGTATTCAGAGTTTTTAGGCTGCCCAAAGGGCCTCTGACATGGCTTAACAACTGGGACCAACGGTTTATTTAACGTGCCTTCCGAAGCACGGAAGCGCTCAGATGTTATTGCCACTAGCGGTCACCCATCCATAGACTGACCGCGCCCAATATGTTGCTTAACTTCGCTAATCGATTAAGAATGGCTAGTCCCAAATAGGCTGTGAGCGCTTCCTACCGTCACGGTATTTATTTATTTGACCCATACCAACCTTACGGTTACGGTGGGCACATAACACACAATACATACATGGAAAAAAATATCCTTAATTAATTTATACATATAAAATTAAAAAATTTAATTAAATATGAAAAGCCAGCCCGAATGGGCATTGGACCACACAATACATGAATTCAATCAACACAATACAAGAGAACACGCGGTTTTAGTCCGGCCTTTTGCCTCTCTTTTTGTGTCAGCTGTGCGCGAACTCTTTGAGCCTTTGGAAGTTCGCTGGCTCTGAAACGAGATCAGAAAAGTACACAGTACACTTCCTACCGTCAGCCACAGTCACTGATACCCCATAGCAGCCCTTACCGCGGGCGGCATAAGGGCGCCAATTGAACAAAAAGGGGTATCCTAAGGTGTGGCCGACTGTACCTACGAACGCTTCGTAGCCACGTACCTATATTCAGCGTCCGCAGTTCCTGCTCCAGCGCCTTGGTCTTGCGCTGGCCGACCCCCGGTGGAAGCTTCATGCGCTGCGAGCGGAGCCACACGCCAGTGCTGCGGGACTCCGGAAACCGGATGCCAGACCACTCAACCGTCTGAAAAAGAAAAAAATCAGGTTGGATGGTTTAAAGAGAGGGAAGGAAACGCGTACCTGGTTCAAACGTAGCGTGGCGATCCAAAGATGGTAGTTGGCTTGCCTGGGAACTCTCTTCTTCAAACTTTCCACTACGTGTGTTTTCCTTGATGATTTTCCTTGGCGCGTTAGATGGAGTGTAGCGCGTTCGCGACGTCCGTGATCACGGGAAAAGGCGATTGACGGGAACCGTATTTAGCGGATCGACCGAACCGTTCGTGTAACGCCACGGAGTCACTTCGAGTTGTGTCTTGACAGCTTGTCCCGGAGTTCTTCTTGTACCCGCGTTTCCAATAGGATTGGGATATGGGGTAGGGTGGGAAAATGTTGAAGGCTCTACTTGGCGCTAAGTTTTAAACCTAACATAATCGCCCCCCAAAGAGCTACCCAGCTCTTTCATGAAAAAATCGCAACATGACAGGCTGAACAAGTTGAAGTTGATGTCCTTGTTGTTAAAACTAATGAAAAAAAAAATAAACTTAAGTTACAAAGTTGATTACCTAACCTTAACCTAAACTCTACATTGACCAAATATTGTTTTTAGACTTCTGTGTCACTCTTAGGGAGTGGACACACCTTAGAAACCGAACGGAGGCAGGACCCAGCGCTAGTTTTAAGCTTTACAACCCGAACCACACCATCGCTGCCGGGGTGGAGCTCGGACACCCGACCTGACCGCCACTGCAGGGGAGGCAAGTTATCCTCTTTAATGAGAACCAAATCACCTATCTGTAAATTAGGGACGTCTTTAGTCCACTTAGCCCTTTGCTGCAGTAAGGTCAAGTATTCCAGCTGCCACCTGCGCCAGAAGTGCTGTGATATTTGCCGAACAAGTTGCCAACGATTGAGGCGAGACATCAGAGTATGCTCGAAGCAAAATTCAGGAGGAGAGACCAACGGTTGCCCGATCAAAAAATGCCCGGGTGTCAGAGGATCCAAACTGGTAAGATCGTCCGACGAAACACACAAGGGTCGCGAGTTTAGCACTGCTTCGACTCTTGCAAAGATTGTGGTGAGTTCCTCGAAAGAGAGGACCTGGTCACCGATGGTCCGCTTAAACAATTGTTTGGCTGATTTTACAGCGCTTTCCCAAATGCCTCCCATGTGAGGGCTATAGGGAGGATTCATGTGCCAGGAAACGTTGAGTTTCTTAAGCCCAGCACTGAGATCCGTGTTATTCTGTCGCATGAAGGTTTCTGCTTCTGACAGATAACGTTTACCACCCTGAAAGTTCGTCCCACAGTCCGTGTAGACATCAGACACAGTACCACGTCGAGAAACGAATCGCTGAAAGCAGGCCAGGAAAGCCTCTGTTGACAGATCTGACGTGACCTCTATGTGTATAGCCTTGACGACGAGACACACGAAGACGCAGATGTAGGCCTTCCTGATCTTTGCATTTCGAACCGTTGATACTTTTATGTTAAAAGGTCCGGCGAAATCTATGCCAACTTTCAGAAAAGGACGGGCCTGACGCACACGAGCTGGTGGGAGATTGCCCATGATGGGCTCTAGGGGTTTTGCCTTGAGTTGACTACAGCGTCTACACTGGAAGATTCGATGCCGTACCACCCGACGAGCAGAAATGATCCAAAACCTTTGCCGCAATATTGTGGTAAGACACGAAGCACCAGCGTGCAGGTGTACCTTGTGCTGATAGTCGATGATAAGATTTGTTAGATGATGTGCCTTAGGAAGCAAAATTGGATGCTTAACCTGGAAGGGTAAATTGGAGTGCTTAAGTCGGCCGCCTACCCTTAGTAAACCTTCAGAATCGATAAATGGTTGTAGGCGAGCCATGGAGACATCTTTCAAGGCGCGTTTAGCCTTAAGCGCTTGGAGATGTCCATGAAAAACCTCCTCTTGCACCAATTTTATTGCTCTATGTAGAGCACCCTCAAGTTCCACTACCGATAGAGGACCTTGTTTTCGTTGTTGTACCTTGTGGCGAGCGTTGAAAGCGAAACGCATCGCCCAAGCTAAGATATATTGTAGCTTTGTCAGCGAACTGTAACGCGCAATGAGTGGACATGAAGCCGCATCCTCTTGTTTTGTGCTAATGCTGAGAGTGGTTCCCGCATCAGCAGCCTTGAGCTCTGGATTTTCAGGATCCACCACTAAATTTTCAGGCCAAGCGTCGGGATTCTCTTTCAGCCAGCCTGGAGACCACCAGAGATTGTGCTCTACAATTTCCTTTGGCAGGACACCTCTGCTGGCACAGTCTGCTGGATTGAGACCAGTAGGCACGTACCGCCAGCTGATGTAGGACCCGAGCCCTTGAATTTGTGAGACCCTATTGCCTTCAAACGTCTTTAGCTTATGGGGAGGCGTGCGAAGCCAGTGTAAAACGACTGTAGAGTCACACCAAGCAACGGTTCCGTCAACTTTGATTCTAGGCCGCAGAATGTCCCGGACGCGACCGATGAGGCCGACCAGTAAAACTGCGCCGCAGAGCTCTAGTTGAGGAATCGTGCGTCGCTGCCTCGTTGGAGCAACTCTAGTTTTTGCTAGAAGTAAATGAACTCCAACTTCTCCGCTACGATCCTCGACCCGAAGATAAACCACAGCTCCAAACGCTCGTTCGGATGCATCGCAGAAGCCCATAATGTCAAATCGCACAGGATCCTTGCTGAGAATAAACCTTGGAAGATGTGGATGACGCAAGAGGTCGAATCCAACTGTGAAGGAATCCCATGAATCAGACACTTCTTGGGGCAACGGATCATCCCACGAAAGATCTGTGCACAGCCACAACTGCTGCATGATGAGTTTGGCGTACAGAATCACTGGAGCTAAATAGCCACAAGGATCGTACACCTGTGCGATGTTAGATAGAATTTGTCTTTTTGTGGAGCATGGACTGAGTGTCCCAGTGCGGAACATAAAATGGTCACACTCAGCATTCCACTCTACCCCCAATACCTTAAATACCTTGTCCCCTGATTCGTTGAATCGAAAGGGCTGCTCAAGGTGATCTGTGGGGTAGTCCTTTAAAATTTCCTTTTTGTTGCTGACCCATTTTCGTACAGCTAACCCTCCCTGCCCGAGCACCTCTACAATTTGACGCTGCAGATCCCTAGCCGACTTTACATCAGCGCTACCAGTGACCACGTCGTCCACGAAGGTATCCTCCTTGAGGGCACGTGCACCTTCTGGATGAGTGGCCTCATTGAGCACAGCCAGCTCGTGCACAACGCGCATCGCCAGGTAAGCAGAGCTTGAAACTCCATAGGTGACCGTCGTAAGCTCAAACTGTTGCAGAGGTCTGTTGGGAGAATCGCGCCAAAAGATAGTCTGGTATTTGCAGTCATCCTCGTGAATACGGATCTGGCGATACATCTGTTTGATGTCACAGGTGAAAACGACAGCATGCGTACGGAAACGCAACACGATGTCCTCGATGTTCTGTTGAAGTTTAGGACCTGGCATCAAGACCTGGTTGAGTGAGATGCCCGAGCTGCTTGGAGCAGAGGCATCGAAAACGGCGCGAAGCTTTGTGGAACTGCTATTTTCATTTAACACCCCATGATGGGGTATGTAATACCTCCCTTCCGATGAGTCACTGGGCACTGGCCTCATATGGCCTGACTCTAGGTAGTCAGCCATGAACGCTGTATATTTTTCCTTAAGCTGCTTGGATTTGAGAAGCTTGCGCTCGAGGTTATAAAAACGCTTGAGAGCGGTCGCTTGCGTGTTCCCCAATGGCTTGCGAATAGCTTGAAAAGGTAGCCTGACTATAAAGCGACCAGTGTCATCCCTTGAATGAGTATCCACAAAATGCTTTTCGCACACTAAATCCTCAGGATCCTTTATGTTTGATGAGGGTGGCTCCTCGGTCTCCCAGAACCGAGTGAGCATGCCGTCCAAATCCACTGCGCTGTGTAGAGAGACGTCTCTACATGTCAACACTTGATGCTCCACTGGCGCCCCACCCAATAATACCCAACCGAATATAGTGGAGTGAGCAGTAGGTAATCCCTGTCCCAGACTTTGCCGTTTACCATCAAAGATTTCATTGTAGAGATCAACTCCAATGAGTAAGTCGATGGGACCGGGGACCGAGAACTTGCCGTCGGCCAGTGGAAGCAAAGTGTCTCTACACTTCTCTTGCACAGCAGATGAAACCTTTGTACTAGGGAGAGAGCCTGTAATGCGTTTGAGCACTACAGCTGAAGTGATAAGAGGAGTTTGACTCTTATCATGAAGTGATTTTATCATACACTGGACTCTACCTTTTGTGCGTTGACTGTTTGAACCTCCCAAACCAAATAAAGCACCAGAATTTGAACGAGTCAATCGCAATTTCTGGGTGAGGTTCTCCGTCATTATGCTAACCTGTGAGCCGCTATCTAATAGAGCCCGTGCTGTATGAAGATGTCCGTCAATGTCCTGGACTCCTACCAAGGCCGTACCTAAGAGCATAGTGGACTCGAGATGAGCACTATGTTCACTGCAAGACTGGACTGTGGACCCGAATGTCGACACAGCAGTCCCGGAGACCTGGGGAGCAGGGGTACCTATCCCTTGCTGTTTTTGTTGTTCAATATGAAGCTTAGTATGGTGCCTACCTTGACATATTGAACACCGACTTGTTGATAAACATTTGCTAACAAAATGTGGCCTTAGACAATTAAAACATAGTTCGTTTTTTATGACAAGCTCCCTGCGTTGACCCGGCGTCATTGCGTTGAACTTGGCACAATTGTAGACACTATGTTCCCCCTTGCAAATACAACAGACCAAAGAACTGACTGTAAGTGCAGCCTTTGTTGGGTTAGTGGTAGAGCCACTAGAACCGCTGAATCCCTTTGAGCCGCCGACCGTTTCCCAAACCTTGAGCTGATTTTCCAAAAATGTAAGCAAAGTGTCAAAGCTAGGAATGTCCTGAGGTGAACTACTGAGACTAAATTCGAACCTACTGCGTAACTCAGCGGGAAGTTTCCTTGAGATAATGTGCAACATCACAAAACTCCACGACTTGACATCAAACCCTAAAGCCGCGAGAGCCTGCATGTTCTCCTTAAGTGTGTTAACCAGTTTGCGAAGACCATTTGTGTTTTGATTATTCAGAGCAGCAAGATTTAATATACCTTCTAAATGCTTGTCCGCTATGAGCCTTTTATTCTCGTACCTCTGGGTTAAAAGTGACCGTGCAACCTTATAGTTTTGCTCCGAAAGCTGTAGATGCTTGATGAGACTCAAAGGTTCCTTATCCAAGATGCTGAGTAAGTAGTGCATTTTTTGAATGTCATTCAGATCCCTGTTCTGATGGATAAGGCTGTCAAATAAGGCTATAAAGTTTGGCCAATCTGTGTAAGCCCCTGAGAATGTACCTAAGTTGATTTTCGGCAGACAAAACTGAGCAGATTTATGATTGCTCATTTCGGCCACCGGTGCTGCTTGTTCTACGATACTTTCACGCATGACTTCAATAGAATAGTACAATTCGTTATATTTGTTAAACTTGGCGTCGGCCTCCTCCTGCTGTCTTTCGTCCGAGCATTCAGATAAATACGCATTGAATGCTTGATGATAACGATCGCGGAACAACTGTGCGTCCTTGTATCGAGCCTTGAACGATGCGAGACGCGCTGGATTCAGCCCCGTTAGGTTTGTGTACAATTCTTCAGCTATCTTATACAAACCACTAATATAAGTTTCATACGATGCCATCGCTACGGCATTAACACTTCGCAAAATTCCCTTATCAGGTTGTTGCGTTTCTTTAGACATTGTTACTAACAATACAAATAAACAACTCCGACAATACAGAAGAAACAAATCAAAACAACAAGATAACCTCAACTTGAACTTGTTTACCTTGTATCACAGACACAATTTTTGACGTTTAGTTGTCAGTGTTTAGTGTTGCCAGTAAATGACGTTGCGTTTCAATATCAATAAATACTAGTGATGTGCAAAACCGGTAAATTACTGATGAAGTACCATAGACAAGAATGCTTGGTGAACATAGACCTTGATATTTAAAATGGTGGATTCGACTGGAAAATTACCCCCAATGAATGCAAAAAAATAAAAAATGAAAATTTTAGGTTTTTGACTACGAAATAAGATGATTGCCTTGAAAATAGGATTATTCGGGTGAAGGACCAATTTCATGGATGGTTTAAAGAGAGGGAAGGAAACGCGTACCTGGTTCAAACGTAGCGTGGCGATCCAAAGATGGTAGTTGGCTTGCCTGGGAACTCTCTTCTTCAAACTTTCCACTACGTGTGTTTTCCTTGATGATTTTCCTTGGCGCGTTAGATGGAGTGTAGCGCGTTCGCGACGTCCGTGATCACGGGAAAAGGCGATTGACGGGAACCGTATTTAGCGGATCGACCGAACCGTTCGTGTAACGCCACGGAGTCACTTCGAGTTGTGTCTTGACAGCTTGTCCCGGAGTTCTTCTTGTACCCGCGTTTCCAATAGGATTGGGATATGGGGTAGGGTGGGAAAATGTTGAAGGCTCTACTTGGCGCTAAGTTTTAAACCTAACACAGGTAAAGATGGTACGGTAATGACGGGAGATAGGGAGATACTTGCGATAATGTACCCAGGATTGACAGATGCGTGATACTACTAAATGCAAAGTTTCAAAAAGCCACGTTTGAATTTCAAATTAGAAAATAAACGGCTGAACCGATTTTTATGAAACTTGTCTGAATCTAAGGCTAGAAAACCTGCTTTCAAATAAAAAATACTGCATCCAAGACGGTTCAGCCGTTTAAGAACGTCGGTGCTACAGATAGACACAAACATAGCGGTCAAACTTATAACACTCATCTTTTTGCGTGGGGGGTTAAGGTGAAATACGTCTCACAACTAGCGCCACCAATGAAAAAAAATTCATATCTTTTTTTAGGTTAGGTTTGGATTCCAGATCCTAGAACTTAAGAATGCAATCGATTTTGGTACTTTTGGCGAGAATCGATTGCATTCTGCCAACAAACTATTTTATAGTTTGGCAGAAAATGTATGTTGTATACCTGTAAGTTGATATGAATAAACGTTTTTATTATTATTATTACTAGTGGTTCGCCTCGAACTATGAACTCGCGACCCTATATCTCAGCAACCCCTCGACCGATTTGGCTCATGTTCGAACTTAAAAATTCTCCTTGCCTCATTTACCTGCCTACCAAATTTCAAATTTACTCAAGTTATCGTCGAACGAACATTCATACATACAAACATACAAACATACATACATACATACATACATACATACATACAAACGCCGGATTGTTCCAGTAGACTCGGAGAACTTCGCTCGCTTCGCTCGCTCGTTCAATTATTCGTAGGAAATCCAATCCTGGAATCCAAACCTTAGGTCCTAAAAATAGTTAAGCCTCGCGTTGAGGAATCGCAGGAGCGTTTTTTGCTAAAAACGCATCCAAAAAAAGATATGTTTTTTTTTCCATTAGCGGCGCTAGTCGTGAGACGTACGGCGTCTTAAAAACATTATCTGCATATTAATCTTCTTGCGCAGTTTCTTATCACGGAGGCGCCGCCGGCGTCACTGTTATTGACGACGGCGCTCGAGACACTGTGTCGCCACGGGAGATGAGCTTTTGAAGGGTTTGGGGTCTCGGCATTCAACCACTTACCACATTCTCAACAACTCTAGCCGGCCGCTGCTGCGTGTTGATCATCTTCTTGTGCAGTTTCTTGTCATGCCAGCGCCGGTTATTGACGACGGCGCTTGCAACGCTGTCGGCGCCGGAGATGCGCTTCTGAAGGGTTTGGGGTCTCGGCATTCAACCACTCACCACATTCTCAACAACCCTAGCCGGCCGCTGCTGCGTGTTGATCTTCTTCTTGTGCAGTTTCTTGTCATGCCAGCGCCGGTTATTGACGACGGCGCTTGCAACGCTGTCGGCGCCGGAGATGCGCTTCTGAAGGGTTTGAGGTCTCGGCATTCAACCACTTACCACATTCTCAACAACTCTAGCCGGCCGCTGCTGCGTGTTGATCTTCTTCTGCAGTTTCTTGTCATGCCAGCGCCGGTTATTGACGACGGCGCTTGCAACGCTGTCGGCGCCGGAGATGCGCTTTTGAAGGGTTTGGGGTCTCGGCATTCAACCACTCACCACATTCTCAACAACTCTAGCCGGCCGCTGCTGCGTGTTGATCTTCTTCTTGTGCAGTTTCTTGTCGTGGCGGCGCGCGATGGCGGAGGCGGCGGCGGGTGCGCCGGCGCCGGCGTCTCCGTTGTTGACGACGGCGCTCGGGACGCTGTCGGCGCGGGAGATGAGCTTCTGGAGGTCTTGGGTCTTGCGCTCGCGCTCGCGCTTGCGAGCCTCGATTTTCTTGAGCTCAGCGAGCAGCATCTGCTCTTCTTCTATCTGTGGAGGATTTTCTTTTGTGAAATTGTTGATGGTGATTCGTAGTGGATAGGGAATGCAATCCGGATCTCGCGAGATCTTGACCTAATTTACGACATCAATCTCGAACCATTATTTGGGCAAGATCTCGCGAGAATGACGTTCTAAAGGCATCTTAACGTCCTGTTTTGCGTGTTTTATACGTCTACAGATAGGTTAGAGTCACTCGTAATAAAAGAGATGGATCTCTATGAGTGCGGAGGAACAAGAGGACAATTTTTAATTTCTTTACAATAGCTTAGTTACGCTGGTGCCTTCCACTAATTGAGTCTGAGAAGGCATTTTCACATGCTGGGTACAGATTTTAGATTTGTTTATTAAAAGAGCGTATAATTATTGAGTTCAGTATTAAGAATATTAGGTAAACGATTATAAATAAGTTTTCTTATTTGATGATGCACAATATTTTTGTCCAATGCACACTCGATCAGGGAAATAGGACGACTTCATCAACATTTTGTATTGAAAATGTTGATGAAGGCGTCCAATTTCTTTGACTCCGTCCAAACTCGCGTCGAAGCAACCTCGTCAAAGTAAAATAAATTATGTTTTCGATTGACTTTGAGATGGTTCCATCCCATTCTCATCCCGCGCGGATTCTACCAGTCTATAACAGTATATTATAATGTTGGTGTGTTCAAAAGAGCGTCACCTGTTCCTGTGTCCTCTCAAACAGCCGCTGCAGCTGATCCTTCCGCTTGCGCTCGTGCTCGGCGTCGTACTGGTAGATCTTCTTCTCTCCGTTGGGCGTCGTGATGGTGTTCGACCAGGGATTGGTTTTCAGCTGCAAAGATAGATAAAAGTGTGTTCAAATACTTTTAGATGAATGGAAAGAAAGAAAATACAATACTAAAAACATAACATCAAAACCTAAAATTAAAACAAGAACTAAAACTAGCTAAGACATAAGGTACGAATAAGTCTTGATTTTATTTTATTTTAGGATAGTACGATAGTACAAAGGTAGCAAACTCGACGACTTTTTCTTAGGGTATACTACTGCCACATGATACAGGTAAGGTAGGTCAGCGAATAGTTTGTTGGACTTTCTCATTTCATTACCTGTCAGTAATAAATCTTTTTGTATTTTAGTAAACTGTTACACTTTCTTGAATTTATATCATAGGGTAACCAACTGGTTTTGGTTCTCAATTGGAATGGTTACACACCATTTACTAAATACAAAATGTGCAGTGCTTACGAAAGCCTAAGTCAATAAATTGTCACATAAAGTAGAAAAATGAATTACCTTGCTCAAAACGGCACTAATATTATAGTATCTCTCCTTGAGGTCCTCAACACTGCGGTCCCGGAAGGCGGCCCGGTCCCAGCGGTCGTGGACCACGATGAAGCGTAGGTCCAGCCGCTGGCACAGGTCCATCAGGTGGTCCGTCTCCGCCTGGCTCCAGTCCTCGCACTTCAGGTACTGGTTGTACTCGGACTCGGAGTAGGTCGGTATTGATACTTGCTGGAAGAGTTTTTATTCCAGATTGAATGTGTATTGATGTGAAAAGCTCTAGGTAAATCATAAGAAGCTAAACTAGGGGTGGCCACTGGCCACTAATTTAAAATATGATTCAATCAACCAGAGTCATACCAAAGTGTAATAGAACAGTTTTATTCTTCAAGTTTAGACTTTGTAACAAAATAGTCTAATTACCTTATTAAACTGCGCAAAAGGATATTCTTTCTGCTCATCGGAAGCTCTCTTCCAGTGGTGGAACACAGCATTGTCTTTACGTGCCGGGTTCGTGAACGGCGACCAGACCCACTTTCTGACCTTGCGCATACCCAGCTTCGCCTTCTTCTCCTTGTATGCTTTACCTAAAGTCATAAAAGTTTGTAAGGCCCGGTTTCTGAATTGAGAATTTCACTAAGTAAATATTTAAGTATAGTTCTTTCTGTCACATTCTTTTGTGAGAAAATTGCAGGGACAGAACATAACAGAACACATTGCTTAGCGAATTTCTCAATTCAGAAATCGGTAGTAAATAACTTAATAGAGATTTCAACCAAGTAAAACTTTATCTGAGTTTAGAATTCTTGATATTGTGATGAAATTGTGGACATGACTGAGCTAGAAATAGCCATGCAAGACTGGTAGATGTGAGTATTGATCCTTCAAACACTTTGTCCCTGTTAGAGGATCATTCATCAACAACTGCGTACTTCATTATCATCGGACGATCCTCCTGCTTGAACAAGACAGGTAATTTTTTTGTCTTTGTTGATGGGTCAAGTTAGGGGTGGGGTTTCTAAGTATTGCAATCTACGTAAGAATCTACCAGTGTCGGTGGGCAGTAAAGGCGGCAGCTCCTTGTTGTCATTGCACAGCAGAGCGAATACTTCCCGGTGCATTCCCTCGGGACGCTTCACAGCTTTTGTGGTCACATATTTCTTCTTCACTTTGTCGCCGTGGATGATGCTGTCCCGTGTGATCTCTTGGCTTGGCTGCTCTATGTCCAAAATATCACGTATGTCTGACATTTGTGTTTATTGGTGTAATGATCGTACAGAAATATTACGAAAATAGAAAATAATTGGATTGGATTTCTGTCTTCGGAACTTTGTTTCTTTGTTTTGCTTCTTACACCACAGATTATATTTCACTCACCGTTGTTTTTTTTTGATGTTCACAGATCAGTTTTGAGAATGCGTTATTTGACGTTTTATTTCTTGTGCTGGTGTTGCCATATAAGTAGGAAAGAATGCTTGAAACTTCTGAAAGATGTCGCTAGTAGTATCATTTCGCGATAAGTTTCGGATTCAAGTCCGACTCAAGCGTCCCAAAATATATTCAATTGGGGCTGCTGGGTGGGTTGGCCAATAGGCCACACTCTTTTAAGAAAAAGTCCGTCAGGTATTCAATAACGTGATAGATGATACCTGCATAATTTTATTTTATTTTTTTAAAGAATTTTTATTTTGTTTCAAAGAATGTTTATTTTGTTTGATTATTCTGTTTTGATATTTGCTCAGATATTTATTGCATTAAGTACTTAAATTACTTGATATGTCCCATATTATTTATTAAAAATGTAACTGGTTCCTCGCGATACAGGCCTAGCCTAGAGCGAGGACCCCTGGCAATTTCGTAGATTTAAGCTATTACACAGATTACTTTACTTTATTCATCATCATCATCATCGGCCCACTTCTGCCCACTGCTGGTGTGGTGCCCCATTTATAAAGGCTCGCACTAACGTCACGTCACCTTTTACTCGACAGTGGCGCCAACTATTGAACACTAAAACGGGCTAGGCCTAGGTACCTTTAATAAATAAAACTCAAGGTTTTAATGGACGGGTTGTATATTTATTTAGTTTTCGCCAACTACAGAAGCCACCACCCGCCTCATAGCAGCGGGACTGTCTACTGGCACCTGTAACAACAATTAAGTGATTTACTGCCGGTTTCTGACTTGAGAAATTCGCTAAGCAAATGGGTAAGTATCGTCCTGTCTCTGCAGATTTCTCACAAAAGAGCGCGACAGAGCGATACGTAAGTATGTGGTTAGTAAAATTCTCAACTCAGAAACCGGGCCTTAGTTTATGTCCTATGGAGGTAGAAAGGTAGGTATCCGCTGCAGCACGTAGCTGTTACGCTAGAAGCACGTCTTAGAGCAAAATATGTAGGCTAAGGAGCTGAAAACCAACTCTGAAACCCTGAAACCCCTTACCGATTGACCAGCAGCGTTGATCCAGTAGAACCTCAGCCGCTCGGACCGTCTGAAGTAACCCTCCAGCTGTTGGTTCAGCACGAGCAGCTGGCGCGGCTGCGCCCGGAAGTTGGCCAGGCCCGACCATGGCAGGTTGTCTACCCACTCCAGTTGACCTGTATACGTAGATAAATGTGAAGAAAATATGACAAACATGAAAAAACTTGGTATTTCTTTCGATTAGACGTTTCTCGTGTGTATGCAGTGTTCTGCCTTCGGTCAGTCTATCGCTTCGCTGGTTTTCCCCGAGTTCTAAGGTCTGAGGAGAACAGGGTTACTACGTACTTCCCTTAAATAATATGTCTAGGGGGCGAAGTCTCGGAAATCCCGAATGCGACTGGGTGGGAGAATCCCAAATGCGACTTTCCCGAGAGTGGACTCCGAGGATGACAGTTGCGTGTTTGAGATTGTCGAGTTTGAGTTGAAACGCATCTATAGCCTCTAGCCCGCAAAGTGTTTATTGACGTCAAAAAGAAGGCAACTGTCGCTGCTACGCTACACCTCTGATATGCTCTTTGCCTCTGTGTAATCAAATATGACGTGGAGGCGTAGGGTAGGATGTAGGTAGGTACGAGGTATCGGTATCACACTATGCAAATAAGTATGCAGGAAGAACATACCCGGCGTGTTGGACACGGCATCGAGGTTCCCGTTGTAGATGGTGACGGTCAGGTTGGTATTTTCCAGGATCTGCACCACTAGAAAAAATACTATTCATTAATATCTCACAACCTTTTTGCCGGGGTGGCAAGAGGCAACCGAGGATAGAGAGGAGTGGAAGAGAAAAGGGGAGGCCTTTGCCCAGCAGTGGGACACTATGGAGGCTACATAAAAAAAATATCTGGACAAAAAGTTAGATACCTACTCGTATGTACTACTTTTTCAAGTTTTCTTGGGAGGGCTACCCTCCGTCCATAAGACGAGAGACACGAGATGGCTCGGTATCTCAATAGGTAGAGCGCACGTTACGGTATGCAAGAGGTTACCATAAAATACATCTTTAAAATCGAAAGGCCCAGGTCCTTACCAAGGGAAGACGCCGGCGTCATGAAGGACCCAGCGAAGGCGCGAACCACCGCCTCCCTGCTGCTTTCGAACCGTGGCTCTTCGATGCACGACTGCATTAATTAGCTCGGTTTACGCACATTGTAGCGCATTGTATATTATAGCGCCCAACCTTGACTTTCTGATGGCTACTGAATTTGTTTTTTTTCAGACCTCCAAAAACATTGAAAAGCTGACAGGATTGTATTGTACCTGTAGCTGCTGGACAAGGCTTCTCCATCGTCATATCCCAGGCACTACGCCTCTGTGTAGTCACTTGCACCCTTGAGTGGAGATGCCACTAGATGGTGAAAAAAAATCTAAGTACCTACAGGAATTTTCTAAAGGTGCTAGGTTCTTTACCCAGGGAAGACGCCGGCACCATGAAGGAGCCAGCGAAGGCGCGAACCACCGCCTCCCTGCTGCTGTCGAACTGTGGCTCTTCGATGCCCAAAGCTGGAGCCACGACCACATTCATGAGCTCGGCCAGGCTCCCGTCTATCTGCTGGAGGCTCTTGAGGTGAGCGGCTTGGCCAAAGGTATCTGGGAAATAGATTTAAGGATCACCTAAGGAAATAAAAAAAAACATAGTTTTTTTTAGAAGCTAAATTGAGCAATTTTTGTTCAGCGATATTTTTTTTTTATTGGAAAAACAATAATCAGCCGACTAATGCATTCTGGACTTCGTCGACAAAGCAGTGGCGCTGCCCAAAAAACTAGTTTAAGTATGACCGAACACATAATCGGCAGAATTATTGCTGTTCTGTTGTTTACAATAATGAAATAGTTATTTGTTATGCAAGAATGCAAAATTATTGTTTGCGGCGAGTGCTTGTATTGAAAACCGAGCTAGCGAAGGTTTCTAAAATTGAGCCACGAGCGTAGCGAGTGGTTCAAAAAAAGAAACCTGAGCGTAGCGAGGTATTCAGAAGCACGAGACGCAAATAATATTGCATTCGTGCGAAACACAAAACTTTTCATCTCACAGAAGCGAGGAAATGATTTTGTTAGCCAAGCGGGAAAAACTCTATAGACAACTACTTACATGCGAAACAGGTGAGTCAAATAAGTTCCTTTTAAAAGCATATTTTACTGTAGTTACGGCTGCCGCACTGAAATTTTGGGCTTCGTTGGTATTAAAACCATTCGTTTTATTAATAATTTCCTGAAGTTTACTTATCCAGACACAAAAATAATGTAAATAAAAGAATGTTTTTTTTTCGGGGTGCATTCTGAACTTTTACCATATAAATTAAAAATTTGTAGGAGATAAAAAATTAAATTAGTAATATCGTTTGAAAAAATGTATTTAACAAACCAAAACATAATTATTTATTTGATAAAACAGAAGCGAATCATTTTTTTTATTTACTGGTATTAATAATAAATATAGTGTACAAAATATTGAAAAAACCTGAAAGAAGAAACCGCGTTTCTGAATGTTCTATTCCGTGACTTTACCTTTTTAAAAGATCCTTATGCCCCATTTACATTCACAGTTTTGTATAGAGAATGGGCACGAACAATCACTTTCGCTGAAGTACGCGTGTAAATGAACTATGAATGAGGATCTTTTTTACGTCGGGATCTGGCATCTACTTAAATGGCCAGTGTTTTTTTCTTTTTCAACACCATAGGGCGCGGGAAAGACTTTCCCGGCGCCGCGTTCAAATTTCGAAGCGCACTAAAATGCAGATAGTTTAAATCCGGCCTTTACACGATCGTAAGTTACTAGTAACAGCAAACTTTCCGAGCGTGGGAGATGAAAAGAATAATGTTACTGCCGCGAACAAAAAATCACCGAACAAAAATTGCTCAATTTAGCTTAAAAATAAAAAATAACTGTGAAAATGTTGAACTAGCCGCTTCATTCATTTCATTCACTCCAACATATCTCCGCTAAACTTCCATTTCGCAGCGCCGTGTAGCACATGATTTCCTTCAGGTAGCACGCGTAGCACATAGCTTTCTTTGGCGTAGCCCGCGTAGCACATTCTTTAATACACGTATCCCGCGTAGCTCATAGCTTTCTTTTGCTAAGGCCGCGTAGCACATTCTTTCATTTACGTAGCCCGCGTAGCACATAGCTTTTTTCGCGTAGGCCGCGTAGCACATAGTTTCTTTCGCGTAGGCCGCGTAGCACATAGCTTCTTTCGCGTAGGCCGCGTAGCACATAGCTTCTTTCACGTAGGCCTTGTAGCACATTATTTCATTTACGTAGCGCGCGTAGCACACAGCTTTCTTTCGCGTAAGCCGCGTAGCACCTTCTTTCCTTCAAGTAGCCCGCGTAGCACATATCTTTCTTTCGCGTAGCCCGCGTAGCACATGCTTTCCTTCACGTAGCCCGCGTAGCACATAGCTTTCTTTCGCGTAGGCCGCGTAGCACCTTCTTTCCTTTGGGGTTATAAAATAAAAATTGATAATTTCAAATTTTTTTTACAGAATAGATATCCTGTGGACACGTAGGTTACACCCTGTAAAAAGAGTTAGGATGTTTTGTAACACATTGTATATCAATCCACTCACCACCGGGCTCGCCGTAGAGTTTCTCAACAATATGACGGAGGTTGACCGCGACCGCGCCGGCTTCATTCACAGCGGCGCCCAAAGACGCGAAGCTCTCAAACGCCTCCGCCAGTTGTCCACTCGAGATTCGCTGTTGTGTCTCGTCCGCTAAGGTCTCTATTGCCTCTCGCCCCGGTGCGTAGATGTAACCGAGCTCTTCTAAGTAGAAGCCAAGCTGCGTGAGCGCAAGGCCTGGCTCCACGATGCCGTTGCCTAGGGCAACGCCTCGGAGGTTCTGCGCTATGGCGCTCGCGTCATCCTGAAAATTATGCGGCGCTTTTAAGAAATACTTAATAACTACTAAATAACTACTAAGTTTAAATATTTCCGACATTTTGGCTTCAAATTAGCATAACGCCTGAACCGATTTTGATAGTGATTTAGATATTATCAAGAAACACTCGCTAGAAAACCTGATTTCAAATTAACTAGTGGTTCGCCTCGAACTTTGAACTCGCGACCCCAGTTTGGCTCACGTTCGAACTTAAAAATTCTTTTAATTTCATTTACCTGCCTACCAAATTTCATAACGATCTGACCAAATTGACTCAAGTTATCGTCGAACGAACATTCATACATACAAACATACAAACATACATACATACAAACGCCGGATTGTTCCAGTAGACTCGGAGAACTTCGCTCGCTTCGCTCGCTTGTTCAAAAAACCGCATCCAATTCGGTTCACCCTTTTAAGAGCTACGGTGCAACAGGTAGACAGAGACAAACACACAGACACACATAGCGGTCAAAATTGTTACACCCCCCTTTTTTTTTTTTTTTTTTACTAGTACCCAAGACAGCACGTAGACCCTTACACGCGTGCATTCAGTGACGTTTCGGGCGACTTGGCGACGAAAGTGTACAAGCGTCTACGTGCTGTTGACTGAACTGTAACAGAACAAAACAAATATTGGAATTGACGCTTGACAGCTTGAGTGGATTTTTGAGAATATTATTTTTGAGAATATTGCTTTACACGCGGGTTTGGATTTCTACGACAGTTGTCCGCGGCTTTGTCCCCGCGAATATTTATCATAGAAACTTGCGGGCACGGTTTTTGATGATTTTCAGGAAATACTTTCAGAAAATCAGGCATCTATTGTATTGTGGTAGAGTTAATTCTCGCGCAGAGAAATGTCTCTGACCGGAGAGTAGCAAGGAGAGAGGCTGCGCGGTCGAATTTGGTCGAAACTAATCGGCAATCCTGAATTTTACGTTAGATGTGGACCCTGTACATATTTTTATATTGCTGACAAGGGTCGGCTGCAGTGTATTTCTAAAGATTGTAACAGCTAATAAAATGTTATGCACCCTAAAGAGTCCAACCTGTCACCAACCTGTTGCAGCCTCAGGGCCAGTGCCAAGGCAAATTGAGCCCCATGGCCTTGACCGAAGATGTAAAGAGGGTTGCCGGTGAGGTCGGGGTGCAGCGAGTAGAAAGACTCCAAGGTCACGAACAAATGTTCCGCTGAAAAATTCAAGCTTTTATTTACAGTGATCGGAGTAGGTAGAGCGTTAGGGGAAATGAAAAATTTTCACAATTTCAAAGCTAAACTGAGCTATTTTTAACCTTAGGTTTTAAAATCAGTTCCTTAGCACACCCGTAGTGCTTTAGAAAAGAGACCCGCTCCTCTTGTAACTTCCTTTCTTTCGACATTTGTTTTCTATTCCTGAAAATTGCCCCATAGTTTACTATCGTTTCAGCTTAGTTGTCGTTGTCATACCATAAACCACTGGAATCACTAAAGTAAATATTTAACGGAAAACTCACGATGTTCTCCCTTACAGTTGTGAGGAACTGGAAGTTAGATCAAATTCAACACTAATTAAAATGCATCCGACTCAAAAAGTTCCCAGTTCTAAAGAGTGAGTGCACGTGTAAAACTCACAGAAGGAATTCAGAGCCAACATTACGGCAAAACAAATAAAGCTCCTACATACATATTCATACTTACGAGGATAAAATTCAAAGGAAAGGATAACTTTACGCTGCCATTATTATAACATTTAATACACATGAACATTCGCATTAATGATCAGGGCCCTTAGCCTGTAACACAATGGTGCCAAAATGGGCTGTCAGGTGACGACTTCAATTACGATTTGCTAACGCTGCACTGTCTGTCCTTTTAATGTTTTTGTAGTACAGCAAAGAATATTTTGATTCTAATTCTAGAGGATTAGTTCTCTGGTTGTAGGAGAAAAACGAGGAGAGCCCGGTTTTGTCCTTCTGCCGGGACGCCATTGACCCGCCATTGCGTTACAGGCTAAGGGCCCAGACCGCGTTTCGAGAAACAATGGCCTCTCAAAGGGTTGGTTTATGTTATCCCGCTTCATTTAACTTGCTCTTGAATGATATCCAACGTTGGTAAATGTGGGTATTGTGTGACCTTTTGAATTACTTAGTTTATGCAGCCGTTCAACAGAACAGCTTCAGCTAGCCACAGATATTTAGGGCTTCTGAGGTCTAAAGACCGATTTACCACTGCTATTAGTCACACAGAAATGGATTTTGCGTAAGGACCAGTGACGACTGGATAGTTTTTTCGCGCTCGCTACGCTGCTCGCCACTCCTACTTACAATCTTCGGTCAATATAAATCGGACGTAAGAGTATCACAGTAGTGTTTTCTCCATACAAACGTAGTCACCGATTTCCTCCCTAGAGGCACTAGAGCATACATTTTGGTATGCTGGCTGGGACATTTTCACCCCCAGCATGTCGGACTGTTTAGATATTTTCGATAGGAAAATTAATTTTAACAGGAGCTAGGACCTAACGAAAGTAAAAAAAAAAACATGCGTATTTAAAAGCGGCGGCAAAAGACGTCTAGTAAACCTATTTAACAACTTTAAATAAATAAAAAAAAACAGGACGAGGGACCCCGATTTCGTAGTTTTTCTTCAAGTTGTCCCTTTCGCTCAGTATTTGCGCACGCGAGACGGCAACAGATTTTTTAAAAGATTTGTCTGTTCTGAGACACAACAGCGAGGGCCCATATAGAGCTCGATAGAGCACGATAGAGCACGATATACCTACTCTCTCTCATTCTGTTGATGAACAGACAGAAAGCTGCAAATTGCGATGTGAAAGCTTAAATGGTCCTTGATCAGCCGCTGTCTACCACAAGGATGATATGAACTTCGTTAACGTACGACTTCGAACTCCAACATGCTAGAGCTGCGGAGTATTTTATACAGCCTTCCTTGAAAAATATATTTACTTTATACTACTTTATTAATATACCTTCGTCAATTCTTGTAGCATCTAGGTCACAACGTCTACGTACTTTGCAGATTTATTCAGCCACGTAAGATTTCTCAAAGGGCAAGAAATGGTGAAGATGATTTAAATCCGACATTTTCTGCAGCAAAGTTTCTTCTTGCTATTTGCATGACTTACCAGCTACTGTATTAAATTAAAGTAAGTAATGGAATCTCACCATTTTCTTGTACATTTGCAGGTATGGCGTCTTCGTTCACTGTAGTACTGAACCCAGTGCCTAGAGGCGCATCGATGAACAGCAAATTATAATCGTTTACCTGAAATTTATAGAAAACAGTAAATCGAATTAGAGGATTTTTGGGGTTCCATAGTCTACAAGGAGGAAACCTATTGGGTTCGTCATGTCCGTCCAAACTTTTGTAAGTCGGTCTGTCCGTAAGTTACAGTTTTTTTCCGACTCTACATAAGGTAAATAGTAATATAGGGGCTAAATAGTGTCAGGTAAGTACTTAGTGCTAATTATTGTATCTAAATTAGTGCTAAGTTATAAACTTACTTACCCGCAAAAAAAAAGCGACTCTATCTTTCGTTATAATATAATTTAATTAAAGTCAAAGTCTGTGGTTAAAGTATACATAAAGTATTGATTCGTTGAAATAAGAATGTCGTTAAAAAATATGGTTCCTTAAAAAATACTAACCCAAGAGTCGTTCCTCCTATTCAGGTTATAGTCGAACGGTCCAAACGCCCCTATATTGGCGGCCAAGCTGGGTGGAAGGTCCGTCACGCCCTCCAGCCAGAGGATTATAGGCCTTGTGTCCTGCGTCGAAAGGCTCGGGTAGAACCACCAGAACATGTCGCCCGCGTCACGGATCCTCGTGAACGCTGCTTGCTGCTCTATGTTGCCGAGACCGCCTTCCAACTCTGAAAATGAGCCGTTTTCACGGCTGTCAAATTTCGCTTCTTCTGAGGATATAATTAATCTGTGTAAGCGAAATTTGACAGCCACTTCCCGCTTCTTGTATGGCCAAGCCACAGCCTTCTTAGCCATCTACCAAGGGCTTTGAATTCAGCTTTTAACTGTCAGTTGAAAACGGGCCATTGGTAAAGTTGGTTAAGCACGAGTTAAGTCGGAACTTTCTGTAAAATTTTGAATTTAGTAGGTATTAAATATTTGAGGTGGCTCAGTGCCAAACAATACCGAACCAGAAAAAAAATCTAAAGGACATGTTTTGAAGACGCCGAAAAACGCTACATGGCATCCCCATTTGTTTTGACACTTGGAAGATTTTTTTTAATGCAATGTGTGTTAGTACATGGTTAGTAGCAACCATTAAGAGAGTCCTCTGTTTGGGAATAGTGGCTTGAAGAAAATTACCGTGACTTTCTTCGTTCCCACATTTATCCCAAGAAGTTAGGGCGCTGCCAACTTTTAGAGGCGTTAAGTTGCTAACAGCTTACTTCCACTGATAAGAAAAGGCTGGAAACTTGGTTTAAATGGCTCTAAAGCCTATTGCCGAAATAATTTACAAATATAAGGAAAAGCCAGAAAAAATAAAACAAATAAATAATATATCTTCTGTATGAATCAGCTGATCTGTTTTTAGGTATTTAGGTTCCGAACACGCGTTTAAAAAAAAAGACAAAAAATAACTAGGTATACAATGTAATATACCCCCGACATTTTAGCTTAAACGGCTGAACCGATTTTGATTTTAGATTTAGATTTAGAAATGCTTTATTGTCACAAAATTAACACCAAAAAACTTTGTATGGGGTATCTGTGACTGTGGCCGACCGTACCTATCCCTGTACCAATAGCTCACACACTTACGTATCGTGGTAACATAGGGCTCATCCTCAGCCTGCAATAGATACCAAGTCAGGACTCCAATACCAGCCAACACTGCCACTCCTGCTACTACCAATGCGGCTATCCAGACTTTTTTCATGTTCACTCAGTACCTTATTGAATACAAAATAAATATTAAAACTAAACAGCCAGGTAGACACTGGCACCAGACAGAAAAATGCTTCACTGTCTTAATTATTTAGATTGCATTTTGTAGGGATATCGCTGATAATGAGTGGAATGTACTTGCGTTATCTAGGTAAGTATCCGACTTTTCGATAAGTCAAGATTAACGAATTCCTGGGGCCTAAGTCTGTAACGCAATGGCGTGTCGACGGTGTCCCAGTAGAAGGACAAAACCGGGGTTAACTCGTTTTTCTCCTACAGGAAACCTATTGGGTTCTCCATATTTGTCCAAACTTTTGTCAGTCGGTCTGTCCGTAAGTTACAGTTTTTTTCTGACTCTACATAAGGTAAATAGTAATATAAGGGCTAAATAGTGTCAAAATTTGGTAAGTACTTAGTACCTAGTAGTAGTACCTAAGTACTTAGTAGACAAAACCGGGGTTAACTCGTTTTTCTCCTACAACTACAACCTGCGAACTAATCCTCTAGAAATAGAATAATAATTTAATAATTTTCAAAGTTCTTTATTTTTCCTAAAAGTACAAATACAGGTCTCAGAAACACTGTGACTGTTCTTTGCTGTACGAAAAAAATATTAAAAGGACCGACAGCATTAATAAATCGTAATTGAAGCCGTCTACTAGAAGCCCATTTTGGCACCATTGCGTTACAGACTCAGGCCCCTGTATGATAATATGATTATTAGGGTTTTAGATGGTTTTAGGTAGCTGTGGTTTATACCATCGTTTGCTATTAATATAAAATCGATGTTACTAAATACTGAAGAGTAGACATGTTTTACTTAGTGGTACAATAATTCGAGATGGTAATAAAGACAGACAGACATAAACACACACACAGCGGTCAAGCTTACAACACTCCTCTTTTTGTATCAGGAGTTAAAAATATTCTGTGACATATAAACAAAAAGGTCCTGTCACATTAACAAAAAAGGTCCTGTCACACTTTATGAGACTGTCGTTCTCCCAAATAACCTGACCCACTCACAGGTCCAAGGATTTTATATTTTATAGAATTTTCCAGGGTTTATAGAGAGTAAAACAAAGTATTTAGAATTTTAAAGTTTTTTATTCAGTCACCTGAGGGCCCCGCGTGTTTTCACTAGTACTGGGACTAAACAAATGATCGAGGTGTTATCGAGATACAAATGTGCGAAATGTTATTTATTTCTATCCGAATGAGGTCATGTCACGGAGGAAGGCGTTCGTTCCGGCTGGATTATCTCTGGGCACCTGGAATAAGGAGTAATGACTTAATTAGAACTTTTGTCTTAATATTAATCTACTAGATGGCAGATTTAGGACTATTGCTGCAGAGTGTCTTATAAGTAAGGTCAGATACCTACCTCATGATAGATTTTATCGCACGCGGTATCTTGCTTTATAATAGCCCGTGCGCAAAGAAAAATGCACAAAATCATTCATCAGATACACTAAACGAATCGAAAAAGTAAATATCAAACACTACTTATTAGATGAGAGCTATCTAACACAGCCAGTTTCGTGTTGATTATTCATAAACGTTTTGAAGATATTTTTGCCGAAAAAAAAAATAGACGGCGCGCTTTTTTTCAGTGAAATATCTTGCAATCTGTTGTATGGATATCAACATGAAACTGGCTGTGCTAGATAGCTCTCACCCAATTCTATGAAGTGTTTAATATGTTTACTTTTTCGATTAGTTTAGTGTATCAGTGTACATATCTGATACAGGAATCTATTTTTTGTGTATTTTTCTTTGCGTGCGGGCTAATTCACTATGAACGGCGCCGCTACCCGATAGCGGGATAAAATTTTATCCCCTAAATACCCTCCCCTAGCTGATTAGGAATAAGGTATTCTCATAAAATATCCTTACTTATAAAATGCGGAATAAAATATTATTCTTATCATTCTTGATAAGCTTTTTAATTAGTGTGAAGTCAAACTCGGTATGGACGGCGACACGCCTGATACCAAGCTTCTCATCCCTTTTTGTTCGCTTGACGCACTTAGATATATATTTTTGTACTGTAAATAATAAAAAAAATACCGACATAGAACGTTTATCTATCTAAATAGAATATCACAGAACGTCGTTATTTGATTGCCAATTTAATACACCCGTAGCCCTGTCCTGTGACCTGTAACGCAAAAAACTGAAAACCGTAACTGAATCATCGAGTAAATTACTTTCAGGTCGAACAAAGAGTGTCCCCCAAAATGCTTTCGGTCGAGCGCTTCTTCGTTAAGCCAGCTAAGTGCACATGCCCTAGTAAATCGTTAGATATACTTATTAGTTAGTTAGTAGGGTGCATGAACAAGCCATAATGCTTCATCGAACTTTTAGCATGACGTGTGAGGTAACTTCCACACCGTAACGCATTATTTGGGAACTTACCTGCGCTTATCTGCCGGCACGCATTCCTTAGAATTTTGCTTTAAAGCAATGGCGGGAAGATCTAATTTGTGAAGTAGGTAATATTCTATCGGCTATTGTGGGTCCGTATTTCTATACGAGAGTCTGGGGGTCAATTTTCGGACATACTTGGAAACTAGCAGCTATCGAATGAAGTATCGTAGGAATGGAACTGTATCTATTTCCATTGATAACTCTGTTTTGTTATAGGCGCTCACCACGCGCACTCCGAAGAAAGCTTCAAAGCGGGACTTTAAAGAAGCCGGCAGGCTTACAGCTCGTTACACCGAAGTCTCTACCGTTTAACCTAGGCAAAAATACTGGGACAGAGATCTTTGTCCAAACAATGATATCGAGCTCGATATGGCGATCATGTTAAGCGTACTATGTAAGGTATGTAACCGTATGAGGTTAGTGGGCTACCCCTGGTTTCAGGCAAAAAGGCTTCTGACCTGGCTTAACGATTGGGAGCAAAGGTTTAACGTGCCTTCCCGAGCACGAAAGCGCTCAAATATGATTGCCACTAACCACGCCCGATGTTGCTTAAGAGGAGGGTACCCCGTACACTAGCGCCATCAGTGAAAAAAAAAAGACTTCTTTTTGGATGTGTTGTTTACTACAAACGGGCCGTCTTAAATAAGAATAGCAAAAAACGCATCCAAAAAGCAGATATGACATTTTTATTGGCGGCGCTAGTGAACGTAGGTTCTTAACTTTGCCAATCGATAGAGATTTGCTAGTCCAACGAGGCTGTGAGCGATTTTCGGCTGGTTGGCGGGGGGGTACTGCTGGCTGCATTTAGAATACCTCTGTCAATGCCCTTACACTGTGTCCAGCAACGTTGATCCAGAAGAAGCGGAAGTTCCCGAAGGACTTATAGTAGCCCTCCAGGCGCCCGTCCTCCCAAATAGGGTTACGCGGTGCATTCCTGTAGTCCTCTGCGCCGGCCCACCTCAGCCGGTCTACCCACAGCAGCTGACCTGGAGACGGCAAAAAGGTCCTATCATGTTAAGAAAAATGTCGCGTTGCTTTAACGAAAAAGGTCCTGTTACATTAAATAAGGTTCTCTGATACATTATCAAAAAGGTCCTGTCACGTAACAAAAAAGGTCCTGCTTCTGTTAGACTTTATGAGAGTGTCGTTCTTCCAAACAGGGTTCCGCGAGGCATAACAGAAGCCCTCGGTCAAGGACCAACATATGGACCGACAAAAAAAAACGTGTAATGCAAACTGCTAAGGCCTTTGCATCTACGTAATGAGATGATTTATACATATAGTATCCAGTAGCACCTTCCTTCACACTAGATGAGTGAAGTGACCACTCGACACTGCAGTGCCTGGGACATTGGCAAATCCGCGGCTTACTTGGCTCCGCACGTATGGATCTGCCTTTTCTATGGGCTAGCTAGGCCAACTGCTTAGTTGGCCTTGGGTATCAGGATGGTATCGGTGCTGGGCAAGCCTACTCCATCTAAAAACAAGCATTATCTATCAGGTACCGAATAGCAGAGATTACTTCCCCATCGGAAAGGACAAACGCCTTCCTGATAATACCGTGACCCTGTCTTCCACAGAGATAGGAACAAAAAAAATTGCGTGATGCTGCAGTCGGTTGATTATTTCCTATCGTGGCCTTGTCTTTGACTCAATTTCCTTATTTTTCCTCGATAAACGTTGAAAACAAAACAGCATGATTCCCTGCATCCGCATGGCCAGAGTAAAGTGACATTTGTTATTTTACATACCTAACGCACGTTTTTATTAATTTAATCATAATGCGAATTTATTCATGAAATAGCAAATAGGGGAGCCGAATCTCACGATCTCACGACATCTCACCAAGAGGTGAGGAGGGATCGAAAAAATGCCAAAAATTTCCCAACGTACTTACTTCCGTCGTGAGATTTTTCAAAATGCGCGTTTACCTGACGGGAGGCGGGCGGCTAACAATCAAGGGGCTACTGCGCTATTTAAGTTTTTTTTATTTTTGTAGATATTTGCCGAGATCCCCCCTTTCCCCCCACGTGACATTGGGTGAGATTTGGCTCGTAAAAAGAGTTACTTACCTGGCGTATCGCAAATCAAGTCGAGGTTTCCGTTGTATTTCGTCACGATAATGTCGGTCTCGTTCAAAAGCTTCTCAACTGAAAATAAAAACAATCCATTTAATTTATTTATACAACGACCGAAACGTGACACGTAAAACGTGTTCACCAAAGTTAGAGAACAAAAGTTGTTGGAAATCACATTTCGAAGTTGACGACGTTTCGAAAAATTCACTCAACTTTACAGACTTTTTCCTGTTATGATTTAAAATAAACCTATTGCTTGAGTGGCCACCTTTTTTAAAATCATTATTTAGAAGCTTGATTACATTATAGTAATATGACAGCTTCATAGTAACCTACAACCTGCCTACAACTAATTAATGCTTAATAGTAACCAACATATCTATTTAACTAGCTTATTAACTAGCTTTTGCGACTTCGTCCGAGCAGACTTTTTTTTTCTCGTGAGTTTTTCCGTTGTTTTAATGGTTATTCTGCTATTCGGAGCGGAGAGAAATCGAACAAATCAAAAATCATAAAAATCGGTCCACCCGTTCTCGAGTTATAAATGGTGTAAATAACACGTCTTTGTTTTATATAATGGGTTAATGAATGATTGACGCTTGATCAACAAACTGATATTAACAAACTGATACAATAATAGTGGAGTGGCCACCTGAGATTGCTTACTTAATTCACGAGTGAAAAATTTTCGCCTGAATGGAATTAATCCACGAATGATTATAATAATTTTGCGTCCTCTTAGGTCCGAATTCACCTCGGACTAAAATAGGACTTTGAATTAATATTGGCCTCTGCTTTTGAAATAAGAGGCCCGAAAATTGTTTCTAGCGAGGTAAGGGTAAAATTAAATGAATATAAACTGCAACATTGATTAACCAACGTCCATCACGGTCCATCTGACTTTACAATGCAAATGAAATGCTTTACTTTGAATGCTCTACTTTCTGGAAAACTTTAGAGAATAGCTAAGCTCATCTATCCAAACTATTGTTTATTTGGTACCTACCATGGGAAATAACCTTACAGCTTCGAAATAAATATCACCATCTGATGTAGAAGCTAGTGAAACTTGTTTAGAAACCAATACATGCAGTTTGAATACCTACAAGACCCACATACCAATAAGAGCTAAGCACTAACCTAATAGGATAATAACAGCGAGCGGAACAATAGTTAAAATTTTTGTAAGTCAAAACTTCGATAAAGCTTTCGAAGTTTTAACTTACAAAAATTCGGTTCGTAGGTATGATGGATTATATGGTAGAGTATAAAATATATTGTTGCCATCATAATTTTAACATTGCTTCGGGGTAAAGTCCAAAACCAATAAAAAATTGGATAAGCTCTACCACATAAAGGTTAATTACAAGGTCTCTCAAATCACACTTTGCGGATCTGTTTTTTTTCTACTCAACTCTATATGGGGCAACTCAACTAACAAAGCCTTTTTTGCCGTGTCAAGTCAAGTACCATCATACAGTGTCAAGGAGGATAGTTGTGTAGGTGAAAAGAAAAACCACAAAGGAAACTCGATGCTATTTCTACCTAAGTTGCTCAACTAGGTAATAGCTGAAGTCTTTATCTGTATTGTGGCTGAAGTGTTAAGTCTTAATGCTGAAAGAACCTGATAATTATTTGCTATTCCATGTCTCACTAAGCGGATTTAGCGATAAGCTTTACCATCCGCTAAGTTAGAATGAAAAATACATTTGGTCATCAAAGATGGTGAATGGATAGATATAGATTCTATACCATCCACTACAGAATATAACGCTTTGGGTAGTGGAGACCAGCCAACCTCTGCCCACTGTTGGGTATAGGCCTTTTTCCCTCGCGCCAGCTCTCGCGGTACCGACGGTTAGTGATATAGAAAAAAACAATCAATCAATCAATCTGGCTGGCTCAGCGACCCAAAGTGGATCTTGGCCTCTCCGCAACCAAAAGACGGCAGCTCTCCCTGTCCTGCGCTAACTCCCTCCAATCCTCCACTGGAGCTCACATAGGTCCCTTTCTACCCCATCTTCCCAGCGATCGAGGTCAGGGTACAAAATGCGCTGAGATGCTCCGCAGCCTTCCACAAAGTGCTCACACGTCCGAGAAGAAGAAGAACCAAATACATACACCGTGCTATTTTAGTTGTTTTAAAGCCTAAGGTATTTCGTTTCACTGGTGATTCTGTGACAAATTACAAAACATTCCAAAACGCGCGAAAAAAAGTTCACTTCGCTATACAAATGGTCGTCGGTATAAAGGATTTTGGTCAAAAATCAGTTTTTCGGTTCATTAAATACCAAAGACTGTTATCTATTAAAGGTAACACTTATTAAAATGCCAGCATTGCCTGCTGCATTTTGCTGCTGGCATTTTAATGAGTGTTACCTTTAATAGATAGGTAAACATAGTCTTTGGTATTTAATGAACCGAAAAATTTATACCGACGTGGTGTCGATTGGCGTTAGACATTTGTACTGGGAAGTGTTTTTTTCTCATTTTGGAGTAACATTTTGGAATTTGGCTCACAATCACCAGTGCAACAAAATACCTTCGGCTTTAAAACCACTAAAATAGCACGGTGTATAGAAAAAAACAAGAAGAAGAAAATACTCACTCCCTTCCGTGACAGGCTTCATGAAGTCCTCGCTGAGATAGTCGAAGACAGCGCCGGACTGGCTGCCCCACGTGACGTTGGCGGGGATGTTGAGGGCCTCCTTCACCACGGTGTTCATGAGCGTGTTCGTGTTCCACACCTCGTTGCGCGACGCGTACGGCCGGCCCGTTATCAGCGAGTCCCTGGACAGCTCTGGGAAGGAAGCAAAAAGTCAAATAATACTAGTAGTTCGCCCCGAACTGTGAACTCGCGACCCCATATAAACTTAACAACCCCATATCTCAGCAACCCCTCGACCGATTTGGCCCATGTTCGAACTTAAAAAAAATATTAATTTCATTTACCCGCCTACTTAATTTCATAACGATTCGACTTTTACTCAAGTTATCGTCGAACGAACATTCATACACACATACATATACAAGGTGTTACAAAAGTACCTAACTCTTTTTACAGGGTGTAACCTACTGGTCGATAGAATGTCAAATCCGTAAAAATAAGTTGAAAAAAAATAAAATTTTCTAACCTCAAAATTGAAAAAAAAAAAATCATAACTTTTTTGTTTTTGGTATTAGCTCAAATTTAAAAATATGTTTTTGCGTGTAGATACATTTACATAGCTTTGAGTTGTTTAAAAATTGTAAAAGTCAATGAAAACAATATTTAAAAAATACTAAAAATACTTACAAAAAAATACATTTTATTAATTTAAAAATTAACGGAACGTCATAGAGCAAAAAAAAAATTTTTGGATGTGATCCCTATCACCGGGTGTTATTTATTACCATGTAAAAAGAGTTAGGTACTTTTGTAACACCTTACATAAATATATATAACACCTTACCTACATATATACATACAAACATTCATACCTACATACATACATGGATTGTTCCAGTAGACTCGGAGAACTTTGCTCGCTTCTCTCGCTCGTTCAAAAAGACGGTAGGTAAAGAACATCTGTGCATAAACGGGGCCCTCGCACTAGGCTAGGCCTGTATCGCAAGGAACCAGTTACTTTTTTTCAAAAACATAACATTAGTCTTTTGGCAGTACCCTGCAGTACCACAGAACACACACTGCCGATTTCTGAATTGAGCAATTCGCTAAGCAAATGGGTAAGTATCCTTCTGGTTTCTGCAGATTTCTCACAAAAGAGCGTGACAGAACGGTTTCTGAATTGAGAATTTTGCTAAGTAAATACCTACTTAAGTATCGTTCTGTCACGTTATTTTGTGAGAAATCTGCAGAGACAGGACGATACTAAAGTTATTGCTTAGCGAATTGCTCAATTCAGAAATCGGGAGATAGTCTATTAGTTTTGTATCTTTTTTTGTGCATCCATTGCATTACATCCCTGATGTCTGGCGAGTTGACAGACATCTTAGTATGTTGTAAAAGTCAACATTGCCGGTTCCTCTGAACCCCTGGGTGGAGGCAGCCCCCTGGGTGGAGGCCCAGGCGTTGGTGGAAGCCACGTACTGTCCCCGGTTGAAAAGAGCCTCCGTCGCCTCAGCGTACTGCTGGATCTCTTACAGTCGGCCACACGCTAGGATACCCCTTTTTGTTCCATTGGCACCCTTATGCCGCGCGCGGTAAGAGCTGCCATGGGGTATCCGTGACTGTGGCCGACCGTACCTGTATCTGGCAACACCGGCGACTAACCATAGTCGGACCTTGCATCCCTGGTGTCTGGCGAGTTGACAGACATCTTAGTGAGTATGTTGTAAAAGTCAACATTGCCAGTTGCTCTGAAGACTGCCCCCTGGGTGGCGGCCCAGGCGTTAGTGGAAGCCACGTACTGTCCCTGGTTGAACAGAGCCTCTGTCGCCTCGGCGTACTGCTGGATCTCGTTGTACCTGCGGTGATGGAGAGAAGACAATCGTTTTACGGTCATGCATTGTTGTGCGCTTACCTGGAGGCGCCTAGTTGAGAAAGAGGCTGCATCAACTGGACTCGGCTGGAAGGAGCTAGAGTCTGACGCGCATGACCGCGAAAAATTGAGATCTCTTCTTCGAGCCCTATGTCCCTGGTAAGGGATAAAATGATGTCATCATCATCATCATCATTGTTGTGTATGGGGACCGTCACTCAAGTTTGGACTAGGTATGGCGTAGGTATGTCGAGGATGCATTTTTTTAATTGTGCACAATAGCCTTTCTCTAATTTCGCTTGCTTCGCTCGGAAGCCTGTAATAATGATGCTGTACCGAGTGTTTTAGAAAAGTCCTGTAACACTAAAAGGGGTCTCTTAACTCATGAATACTAGCAACTTTGACTATAGGGCGAAGTCCGAAATTTCGAAAAAAATATCAGCCTGCTCCAAACATGTGGTACAGTAGGGTAGGGCAGGTATGGAACAGCTGAATTTTTTTCTTGGTATTTTTTCAGTGTTACAGGGCCTTTCTATTACACCCTGCATAATGGTCGCAAACCCTCTCTCGTCGACCAGACCAGCGGCCAGCAGCAGCGGTCCCCAAGTCAGAGTGGCCACGGGGGATATCCATGCGTTGCCCATTGTGATGCATCGGAGGTTCGATAGCTACGTCTACCAACCCTCTCTCGTCGACTAGACCAGCGGCCAGCAGGAGTGGTCCCCAAGTCAGAGTGGCATCCACGGGGGATATCCATGCGTTGACCATTGCGATGCCTCGGAGGTTCCATAGCTACGTCCACATACCCGCTCTCGTCGACCAGACCAGCGGCCAGCAGCAGCGGTCCCCAAGTCAGAGTGGCATCCACGGGGGATATCCATGCGTTGACCATTGCGATGCCTCGGAGGTTCCATAGCTACGTCCACATACCCGCTCTCGTCGACCAGACCAGCGGCCAGCAGCAGCGGTCCCCAAGTCAGAGTGGCATCCACGGGGGATATCCATGCGTTGCCCATTGCGATGCCTCGGAGGTTCGAGCCGATCGTGCCATTCGCTTCCGCCTGGAAAATATGGGTTAGCTTTAGAGCTGCCGCACAATGAATCGATGGGCTACTACGTCTGCTATTTTTACTCATTAAATGCTTTAAACAGGTAGTAGATAGATATACAGGGTGTTACAGAAAGGTCCTGTAACACTGAAGGGGGTCGCTTTACTCAATACAAACAATTTAACGATGGGACATTTGGTTCAGTAGGTACCTATCGAATTTATTTTAGTAGAAACAGATGATATTTTTTTCGAGATTTGGAACTTGGCCATAGTAAAAGTTGCTTTTGTTGTTGTTTCAGTATGACAGGACCTTTCTGAAATAACCTCTATGATAGACAATTCTTACTTACAGGGGTTCTGTCAGAACGTTTTTCATAGTTCGAAACACTTATCCTGCAAAAATATTGGGGTAATGTGCCCATCTCCTGTTGTAAGTGTTACCACTTACCATTCATAGTGTTGTAATCCTCCATCGGTTAGGTAAGTTCACGTACCTCTTTCATCTTGATGCCCATGTCAACGGCCATTTTCCCGCCGTAGGATTGTCCGTAGATATACAGGGGCACACCTTCGAACTCGGGATGATCGGCGTAGAAACCCCGCATCAGGTTCACGAAGTCATCGGCTACAATGATAACGCAGAGTTACCAGGATAGCAGGTGATGTGTTTTTTTGTGGTTTCAAGGGTTCCGTACCCGAAGGATGCCAAACGATCTCCTATTACTCTGCCTCCGCTATCTTTATGTCCGTCTGTCTGATTTTCAGTCTGTCCTATAGTGTATCTTTAATGGGCTGTATCTTTGGAACCGTAATAGATGGCCAGTTGAAATTTTCACAGAATACGTGTTATTTTATAGACAAAACAGATATAAATAATAATAAAAAATAAGGGGTCCCCATACATTTTTTTTTTATTATGTAAGATGTACTAGAGCTTCCCACTGCTTTGCCTAGTCGTTTTTGTAGCACGAACACAACCGGCAACATAGACGACAGACGTACATAGATACCTTCAGTTTATTCAGTGTGTTTTTTGGGCTATAAATAGAGAAGATCTGAATCTGCCGCCATTATCTGGGGCATTTATTCCGAAAGCTTTTGCTGGTTTCTGAATTGAGAATTTTACTAAGTAAATACTTAAGCATCGTTCCGTCATGTTCTTTTGTGAGCAATTCGCAGAGACAGAACGCCTAGGTACCTACTTAAGTGCTTGCTTAAGGAATTTCTCAATTCTGAAATCGGCAGTAAGTCACTAACCAATTTCCTCGTTGGTCGTGGTGAGTAGGGACAAGTCGTCGACGTAGCTGTAGCCGGTCCCTACCGGGTTGTCCACAAACATTACATTGAAGTCGTTCACCTAAAACAATAGATTATTTTAATTGATTCAATGCGATTTTTGCTGCCGATTTCTGAATTGAGAAATTCACTAAGGAAAATTTAATATTTAAGTATCGTTCTGTCTCTGCAGACTTTTTACGAAAGAACGTGACAGAACGATACTTAAGTATTATCTTAGTGAATTTCTCAATCCAGGAACGGGCCTTTGTAAATTTCTCAATTCAGAAATCGCGCCTCAGTGAATTCCTCAATTCAGAAATTGGCAGTTGCTCTATTGCTGTTGCTTTGAGACATTTAAATACGGATTTGATGTCAAACATATCTTCTTTTTTTTTTCTTTGGAGAAGAAGCGATGTGATAAAGTAGCTAAGATATTTCCTGTCTGCTTACAACAATCCATTGAAAACATTTCAACAGACCTCGGATCACCCACACGGCTCGTATTATATCGAATTGCGCAATCATTGAGATGGTATCGCGGAAGTATCTCCGTCGAGTCGGAATAATCCTTATTTACCTAAATTGTGTTTGTCTGTTTGTACTTCTTTTGAGATGGCAACGGAGCGATTGACAGGATATTTTGAAGTTCAACCGGCTAAGCATGACCGGCCGCGGTTTACTACTGGATATTTTTTTTTTGTTTCAAAATGTTAGCCCCTATTGTTTCGGAGATAAGCAGGGGAATGGTAAATTTTTGCCTTGTTTCTTAAATAACTTCAAAACTATTTATTTTAAAATTATGAAAAAGTTAAAAAAAAGACGCGCTTTAGAAAAAGTTTTTTAGGAGTTGACGCTGACGCAGGAATAAAGCTATTAATAAATAACCCTGTATAGCCCAATCTATGCAAATCAAAAGAGCATTGTATCGAGCGCTGTTAGGATCGATAGGGCGGCTAGCCATGCTTAGACATCCCAAGTAACATGAGGGTAAAGAGATTACTTACAATAAGTTAATGCCTCTGCCCTTACCACGTCAAGAATAGGGGGCACGAGCACATACCTATAATATTTATTACTATTCGGTTACCCATTATAGTAAGAAATTACTTAAGCGGCGAATGCGCAGTAAAAGATTATACCCAAACACTATTAATAGGACACAGAGCGACACTGTGGATCGGAAATTGAGTGGAAAATCAAATGCACCCGAGAGTAAAACTAGGAAATACCGTTGCAGTGTCAAGTTCTCTCTGTAAGGCAGTTGTTTTCAATACAGTAATTATTTATCGAGCTCACTCAGTACTAGGCCCCGGTTTCTGAGTTGAGAATTTTGCTAAGCAAATACTTTACTAACGTTCTCTCACGCTCTTTTGTGAGAAATCTGCAGAGACAGGACGATACTTACCCATTTCCTTAGCGAATTTCTCAATTCGGTAACCGGCAGTTAATGTATGAAGGGCTCGGGTTGATGTTACATGATGTTATTGCCATTGCAGTGGCAACGCCCAAGTCCCACCTTGTAATGGTCAGGACTTTAACAGGGTCTCTACGTTGCCGAAGCTGGTGGAGGACCCCCCGGGGCACCTTTTAATAGCACGTTGGAGGGCACCGGAACGTATTTTTGGACTAGATAAGCTCCAACCAAACAGGCTAATAATATGGCCAAAGGCGAAATATGTAGCCCACCCAGCACAGAACACGATGTTGAAGCCCTAAGAATTCATCATCATCATCAGGTCCTGTGATCCCTAATAAGGGACATAGAGCTCTCAAAAGAGTTTTCCAATCTGGCCGATTTTGCGCCTTCATCTCAAGCTCGGATATGCTCATTCCAAGACTGTTAGCCTCCTGTTGCACTGATCGACGCCAGGTAGTTTTAGGGCGCCCTCTCTTCCGTGTTCCAGTTGGACACCATTTCAGTGCTATCCTGGAAGGGTGATTGATGAATGAATGAAAGTAAAAACCCCAAAATAATTACCCAGGTGTAGTTCCTAGGCTGTAGGGCCATGTCCAGCGGGCCCAGGGTCTCGAAGTTGCCGATGCCGGTGGAGCACCCCCCGGGGCCGCCCTGCAGCCAGACCACGAGGGGGTGCCCCGTGTAGTTGGCCACAGCCGCCGTGGTGTAGGACAGATTGGTGCTGTGAGTCCCAAAAGGCTTACAGGTCTTTTTAATAGCACGTTGGAGGGAACGTATTTTTAGACAAGATAAGCTCCAACCAAACAGGCTAATAATATGGCCAGCATATAACACGATGTTGGAGCCCTAAGAATTCATCATCATCATCAGGTCCTGTTATCTCTAATCAAGGACACAGGGCTCTCAAAACTCCAATCTGGCCGATTTTGCGCCTGTATCTCAAGCTCGGATATGCTCATTCCGAGACTGTTAGCCTCCTGTTGCACTGATCGACACCAGGTAGTTTTAGGGCGCCCTCTCTTCCGTGTTCCAGTTGGACACCATTTCAGTGCTATCCTGGAGGGGTGGTTGATGAATGAATGAAAGTAAAAACCCCAAAATAAAAGTACCCAGGTGTAGTTCCTAGGCTGTAGGGCCAGGTCCAGCGGGCCCAGGATCTCGAAGTTGCCGATGCCGGTGGAGGACCCCCCGGGGCCGCCCTGCAGCCAGACCACGAGGGGGCGCTCCGTGTGGTTGGCCACAGCTGCGGTGGTGTAGAACAGCCAGTAGAACATATGTGCGCCCTCACGGACGTCCACGTAGCCGAAGTCCTGCTCATTTGGGCCGAATTGACCTGCGGGTTGGGTGGTTTTCTTAAATAACTACTAAATAAAAAATGCAATACCCCCGACATTTTAGCTTCAATTAGCATATTCTCACGGCTGAATCGATTTAGATTTTTAACACTTATAAGTTTCACTGCTATGTGTGTGTGGGTGTGTCTGGCTGTGTGTCTTCATCCGTTTAAGAGCTAGAGTGCCAATGCACCTTAAACGGGTGAACAGATTTGGATGCGTTTTTTTTATTTGAAAGCAGGTTTTCTAGCGGTGGTTCTTAAACATGTTTTATCAAAATCGGTTCAGCCGTTTATTATTATGCTAATTTGAAATTAAAACATCGCGCGTCGGGGGTTTTTATGAATTTAGTATTTTTTTGATATTTAATACTGGGAATATTTTAACGTGCTTATTGCAGAGAATACGGCTGGAATACAGGCACTAATCAATATCAAAATTAAATCTATTTGCTTTGTAACAAGGGTTTACCTCCGGCTTTTGTTCAGTGTGCTGTGTGTGAGGTCTTGCAAATATGATGCACATTTTTTTCGAGCGAGTTCAATGCTCCACTTTTTATCGAGCTCTCGGTAAAATTAAGGGATGAGAGAGAACATGGTGTGTTCGTATATGGTCGGCCACAGTCACAGATACACCATGGCAGCTTTTGGTTGCGGGGGGCGCTAGAGCACCATTTTACCATACAAACGTAGTTCAGGTTTATTTTCTAAACTGCAGGCTGAATTTGCTGAAACTTGGTTTCAGTAGATGACCAATACGGAGGTTTGCAAATAGTTTTTATAATAAAAAAAATAGTCTGAAAGAAATTAGAGCGATGCGTTTTTCGCATCTATTAAAAGTCTAATGGGAAAATTAATAATGTATTGGACTTGTCAGTAAAAAAAGATTTTTAAATAGCTAATAAAATGTAGAAGTGGCAGCTGAACTACGAAAAAAATTGGGAAAATAGATCTATTACATTACAACTACAACTACTCGTACATACTCGCGAAAGGACACGAATACACGTAGACACATACAACCGCATTGCCTCTTACTTTTCCTGCGCCCCGTATCGCTTTGGGTGAAACAGCTACAGAACACAGTGTTTCACGCGCTTGGCCATCGCCGAGTTCCCACGCTTGTACAGGGAACTCTTAAGGGCGTAAATAGAACAAAAAGGGGTATATTATATCCTAGCGTTTGGCCGACTGTACCTATATGATCCTTTATTCAAGTCAAGCTAGAAAATTGAGTGAGGACGAGCACGGCCGCATCAATTTCAACAATAACAGCTGTTTTTAGTGACCCCTTAACCGTGTAATTATTCATGTTAGACTAGCGAATCATATCTGTCCATCGGGGAGAAGATCTAGCACGATGCATGATCTGTTGCTATGTAGAGCAGGATTGGTAAAGCAGGTGTAAGTACAACAACCTGTCAAAGCTCAATAGGTCTAGTCGATCATGCTAGACCTGCTCAGCTGACCTACGATATTGGGTCTCTTCGCACAATACACTGTCTGCCGGTTTCTGAGTTGAGAAATTCGCTAAGCAAATGGGTAAGAGCGTGACAGAACGATAGTTAAGTATTTGCTTAGCAAAATTCTCAATTCAGACACCGGGCCTGTGAAAAACAAAACAAACACTTACAGAGGCCACTTTGCAATAAACACAGTGTAAATAAAAATGACCGCAGAAACATAATGATGTCTTTAGCAATTATTTGAGGAATAAACACTGAATGACACAGTTAGCCGAGTGCCTTCGATAGCGTTTATCGGTACCTAATGATTAGTTAATGATAGCACGTCTGCAGACCAAGAATTTGGCGATTAGGCAAGATTGGCGGGCGGGTGGATAGTAGCAGTATTGTTCTGGGGCCTTAGCCTGTAACACAATGGCGTATCAATGGCGTCCCAGGGAGAAGGTCAAAACCGGGATTTTTTCGTTGTTCAAGTCAAGTCAAGTCAAAAGGTTTTAATTCAATATGCCATAAATAAATTATTTACATTGAACGTCAAAATAGGTATTATCAAAAGTAAAAAGAAGTATATAAATCAAATACTTATTACTATCTAATACTAAGTAAGTATCTAGCTACTTTTTTTTCTCCAGCTTCACTAACTCTGATCGTTCTTGGGGAAGAAGCATGATAAAGAAACTCCAAGGATCTCACATTATAGGTACCTAGTGCTTAAAAAAATAATACATATTTTCTCCTACAACCAGCGAACAAATCCGCTGGAATTAGACTCATAATATTCTTTGCTGTACTACAAAAACATTAAAATTATTATCATTATTTTTAATAAATAAAATAAGAAAAAAAGGAAAACATAGGGACATGGCAGAGGTACATATAAATTGAATGGCATAAACATATTATTTCTAAAATAATTATCCAAGGAGGAAACAGGTCTCCCTTTTTGTATGGAGCAGCGGCTACCCGCGTTTCCTCTTAATTATAGTACGTATAAAAACGAGTCCGAGTTCCGAACAATCAGATTTTTCTTAAAATGAACCCAAAGTGCGCGAGTCCAACTCGCACTTGGTCGGTTGTTTTTAATATTGTTTTGGTCAAGAACTCCCGCCAAATATCGCAACTGAATTGTTGAATTGTGGATTACGGTCATGGCCACTTTGCATACATAATGTCTCTAATATCATTCGCCAACTTTGCCGTGCGACGGCAAGAAGTTTGCGGTACTTATGGCAAATCCGATTTTCATGAGACGGGATAGGAAATATGGCTGCGACGGCGGATAAATCCTTTAAAACCATGAAGGCGTTAGCTTCGACACACACAATTAAATAACCCACCTTTTGAGCAGTCGGGTAAAAACTAAGGTCTTTGCAGCTACCTAAGTACGGTCGGCCACAGTCTAGGATACCCCATAGTAGTTCTTACCGCGCACGGCATAAGGGCGCCAATCAAACAAAAAGGGATATCCTAGCGTGTGGCCGACTGTACGGTCGGCCACAATCTCAGATACCCCATGGCAGCTCTTACTGCGCGCGGCATAAGGGCGCCAATCGAACAAAAATAGACTTTGCAGTTGCACATTTCACTAAGTGGCCGACTACTGGTTCCTTTACCCTATCTGACTATTAAATTTTATTATTATCCAGCAGTTTTCTGACTATAGCAAGATGAAGTGTGTTTCGCTGACTTTCGCATGGATGCAATACCATTGCGTCCCGTACCTGTGAATCCATTGCTACGCTCAGCACCTGTATTCTCTAACTAAAATATTTAAATGTAATAAAATGTTCTTTTCAATAAGGGTAAGGGCTATTTTCGAGGGTTTTGGCGCTCGATGGTTGAGTGGATTTTTTAGAGAATAGAGGCACTCTGGTTTGTAACCATTTTTTTTTTCTTTAGATACCAGATCATCGAGATTATAAAATGCGTCATTCCAATACAAATCTTCTTGCATGACTCTCAGCGGTTTATCAATTTCTATCGGCAGTAGCATCAATTTATATGTTTAATCTTTGCAGAGAATCTCTTAAGGATGAGTAGCATAATATCGATAAGTAACAATATCTTCACGTGATTTTGAGCAAGCAGATTTAATATTATATCGTTTGTTTACTAAAATACACTGATAGATATTAAAGACACAAAATATAAACGAATTTTATTATTAAAAAAAATATATAAAAAAATATTAAATACCTTACTTAAGGGTGGCGATAAATAGTCGTCAGCTCAAGATGAAGCTCAAGTTCATAAGTGATTTCAGAACACAAAATCAATCGAACCTGAGTACCTGTCAGCATATTAATTTTCAGCAAATCATCTCACTACGTACAGTCGGCCACAGTCTCAGATACCCCTTTTTAATCGATTGGCGCCCTTATGCCGGGCGCGGTAAGAGATGCCATCGGGTATGTGTGACTTTGGCCGACCGTACAAACAAAAGCCAGTGTTAGGCCCGGTTTCTGAGTTGAGAAATTCACTAAGCAAATGGGTCAGTATCGTTCTGTCTCTGTAGATTTCTCACAATAGAGCGTGACAGAGCGATAGTTAAGTATTTGCTTAGTAAAATTCTCAATTCGGAAACCGGGCCTTACTGCCGGTTTCTGAATTGAGAAATTCGCTAAGCAAATGGGTAAGTATCGTCCTGTCTCTGCAGATTGCTCACAAAAGAGCGTGACGGAACGATAGTAAAGTATTTGCTTAGCAAAATTCTCAATTCAAAAACCGGGCCTTAGGCGTTCTGTCACGCTCTTTTGTAAGCAATCTGCAGAGACAGGACGATACTTACCCATTTGCTTAGCGAATTTCTCAATTCAGAAATCGGCAGTTAGTCTAATCCGGTGAACTGATTTGAATTTTGTTCTTTGACAACGGCTTATTGAACGTTTTTTTTTTCTACCGTATCACCCCAGGGTCGAGTGTCACTTTACAAAACAACACCTTGTATAAATGTCTAAGTGATGTGTTTTACTTTGCAATTACAGTTACAGTAACATAGGAGTAATTTAACTGTTCATATCCGGCTTTTTATGCAATAAGTGTACCACAATCAATTACTAAGTTCTTATACCTACCTAATAAAAATTGCGATTTCCTGTTTGATAAAATAGATCCAAGACACGGAGGAAGGGTTAGTAGTTACCTGCTATTGACTCTATTTAAGGACTCCCTATAGGTACGGTCGGCCGCAGTCTAGGATACCCCATGGCAGCTCTTACCGCGCGCGACATAAGGGCGCCAATCGGACAAAAAGGGGTATCCTAGAGTGTGGCTGACCGTACTTACCGCCGGTTTTTGAATTGGGAAATTCGCTAAGCAAGCAGTTAAGTATAGTTCTGTCTCTGCAGATTTCTCGCAAAAGAACGTGACAGAACGATATTTAAGTATTGACTCAGTAAAATTCTCAATTCAGAAACGGGCCTTAGTTAATGAGCCATTTTTAAAGCAGTTCATAGATGGCGCTTTCAGGGGAGTGGCCACTCCCCTGAAAGCAGAACATCTGCGCTAAGCAAAATTACTGCCGGCTTCTGATTTGAGAAATTGAGAAGTCCTGCGGATTTCTCACAAAAGAACAAGACAGAACGATAGTTAAGTAGATACACAGATAGACAGAACGATAGACAGACGATAGACAGAACGATAGTTAAATAGATACACAGATAGACAGAACGATAGACAGACGATAGACAGAACGATAGTTAAGTAGATACACAGATAGACAGAACGATAGACAGAAGATAGACAGAACGATAGTTAAGTAGATACACAGATAGACAGAACGATAGACAGACGATAGACAGAACGATAGTTAAGTAGATACACAGATAGACAGAACGATAGACAGACGATAGACAGAACGATAGTTAAGTAGATACACAGATAGACTGAACGATAGACAGACGATAGACAGAACGATAGTTAAGTAGACACACAGATAGACAGAACGATAGACAGACGATAGACAGAACGATAGTTAAGTAGATACACAGATAGACAGAACGATAGACAGACGATAGACAGAACGATAGTTAAGTAGATACACAGATAGACAGAACGATAGACAGACGATAGACAGAACGATAGTTAAGTAGATACACAGATAGACAGAACGATAGACAGATGATAGACAGAACGATAGTTAAGTAGATACACAGATAGACTGAACGATAGACAGACGATAGATAGAACGATAGTTAAGTAGATACACAGATAGACAGAACGATAGACAGACGATAGACAGAACGATAGTTAAGTAGATACACAGATAGACAGAACGATAGACAGACGATAGACAGAACGATAGTTAAGTAGATACACAGATAGACAGAACGATAGACAGACGATAGACAGAACGATAGTTAAGTAGATACACAGATAGACAGACGATAGACAGAACGATAGTTAAGTAATCAGTAGCTCGGGAATCATCAAATACCAACCTAAGGAAACACAATGTAAAAACGCAATATTTGTGACCGTCTAATCTAATATGTCATCATAAAATTGTCATGTCTAGAAAGAGCTCCGGCTCGTAAGATACAGGTTAACCCTAGTTTAGGAGTTGGGGGTATCTCTAAGGCCCGGTTTCTGAGTTGAGAATTTTAACTAAGCACATACTTACGTATCGCTCTGTCACACTCTTTTGTGAGAAATCTGCAGAGACAGGACGATAATTAGCCATTTGCTTAGCAAAATTCTCAACTCAGAAACCGGGCCTAAGTTGCTTAAAATCCTCATAACTTTTAATGTGTCGTCAATCTATGTATAGTTATTTACCCACCAACATTGTATTACCTACCTATAATTTCTCTGTAACGGATTTGCTTTTTTGCTAAAAATAAACTTTTCATTTTCAAACATTTATAATAAGTTGAAAAAATTCACTCGGAACAGGACTTGAACCCGCAACCTGTCGCATACCGTGCAGGCGCTCTACCTTTTATTTTCATTTCTTTTTTAATATGGCCTCTGTAATATGGCCGACCAAAGTCTTTTGACAACACAATGCACAATAGCGCAAGATAGACAGGCTTCGGGTTGACTGTCTATTGATGGATTTTCTTCGGAATCCCACACTTTTTTAAAGTAAGACGTAAAAACTTTACTGCTGGCGGTTGTCAGTTGCTTTTTTACCCCCGACCAAAAAATAGGGGTGTTATAAGTTTGGATGGAGTAGGCTTGCCCAGCACCTATACCATCCTGACAGCTAAACAATGTCCCAGGCACTGCAGCGCCGAGCGGTCTCTTCACCCATCTAGTGTGAGTGAGGTTGCCACTGGACGCTGTATAAATCATCTCATTACGTAGATGCAAAGGCCTTAGTTTTTTTATAAGTTTGACCGCTCTATGTGTGAGGCACCGTAGCTCTTGAAAGGGTGAACCTATTTGGATGCAGTTTTTTTTAATTTGAAAGCAGGTTTTCTAGTGAGTGGTCAAACTTATGACACCTCTTTAACTTACTTTGCTAAGTAAATACTTAGCAAAATTCTCAATTCCGAAACCGGGCCTTACTGCCGCTTTCTGATTTGAGAAATTCGTTAAGCAAGCACTTAACTATCGTTCTGCCTCTGCGGATTCCTCACAAAAGAACGTGAGAGAACGATAGTTAAGTATTTGCTTAGCGAAATTCTCAATTCTGAAACCGGGCCTTAGACAGTCGATCGGGTAGCCGATTGTATTTTTCGGTCGCCATTTGACCCCGTAGCCTAAATGGCGACAATTCGCCTAATCTGGCACCACCGACTCCAAACGTCCCGCTCTCGGCACTAAACAGCATGTAAACGTAGCGTAAGTAACTGGACCACTTAGGTAGGTACAAGGTACAGTCGGCCACACGTTAGGATACCCCTTTTGTTCGATTGTCGCCCTTATGCCGCGCGCGGTAAGAGCTACCATGGGGTATCTGTGCCTGTGGCCGACCGTACATCAGGTGAATATCACACATAAAAGGCGTTATTACAATGCAGTTATAAACCTCCATTCAATGTGTAATGATGATAGAGTCTAGGAGAGTAGCTATCGGCTGGGTGCCTATCACGTGTTACGTATGGTCTCTCTAACTAACATCTGCCGTGTGGTTGTCACTTCAGTGAAGTCAGCGGTGATTGAACGCGCGGGGCACACCTGCTGATCAAAAGGAAAAGTTTTTTTCCAGTTCCTAATTTAAATAATTTAAAAAAAAAGTTCTGTGTTTCGCGCTCCGCCAAGCTATGTTGTCGGTCAGTCCCGCGTTTTTGAAACAGGTAAGGCAGTTTTTTCGTCAAAATAATATAAAAGAAAAATACCTAGTTCTTTAATGTTTTTGTTTGATTATTTTTGTTAATTCTCCACAAGTTGGCGTGCTAGTTTTTGTGCGGTTGTACTGTACGTGGTGTTAACGATGTGCGATTTAACTACTCTATGAAGAGTTTAGGATAAACAAACCGGTTTCGTCAGTTACCTACCGCTATAATTTTCCAGTTTTCCTTCAAGTCCAAAGTTACACGTCTTTTGAACGAACCATAATAATAAACAGTAATTCACAAGGAATTATAAATCATCCAGGTAAGTATAAGGTCAATAAAAACTTCTTTTTAATTAGGTGTGGGGAGAATCTATTAAATCTTATCGTCTCTGCTGTATTTTGTCAGATTCTTTAATTTTCTATCCTATAAAATTACCTGCGATACATAGGTAAAATAAATTAAAATAAAATGTATTGATTTTACAATGGCTGAATAGGCTTTAAAAAAAGAATTAAAAAAAATACGATTGTTTTGTCCTTGGTTATCTTGGTTACCGTTGGTTGAAAGTAAATTGAGTTGTTCATGCTGTCTTGACTATTTACTACCTACCATTATCAGCGACTTCGTAGGTAAATAATAATTATACACTTGAAAACGTCGATTATGTGCCGGTTTTTTAAAAAAGTGTCCACAGATAGTTTTCATTATATCACAGTTTCCAGTCATTACTTTACTATTTTATTAACAGAATTTAAAAAAGGAGGAGGTACCTACTCAGTTCGACCTTTTTTATGTGTGTTTGAGAGCACGATGGTCATTGCGACTTCTTTTGTCTACCCCACGGGACAGACATTGCCTAGTGTGGGGGTCAGCATATGTAAATGGATACTGTATTTTATGGCAATAAACCTTTTATTTTATTTTTATATTGAGTAAACAAAATATCAAGTCCGTTTACTAATATCGTTTATTCATAACTTATTGGTGCTGTTAGCGAGTGTGATTTACATTTAGTTAATTCCAGTGCGAATTTTCGATCACGATCACAGACTTTAAAGTCTGTGATCACGATCCTTTTCAAGTTACTTTTCATAATCGTGATGGATGTTGAAGTTAGACAATCGGGCCCTTAATTACGATATAGTACCAGGGCCCTTAGCCTGTAACACAATGGTGCCAAAATGGGCTGTTTGGTGACGACTTCAATTACGATTTGCTAACGCTGTCTGTCCTTTTAATGTTTTTGTAGTACAGCAAAGAATATTTTGATTCTAATTCTAGAGGATTAGTTCCCTGGTTGTAGGAGAAAAACGAGGAGAGCCCGGTTTTGTCCTTCTGCCGGGATGCCATTGACCCGCCATTGCGTTACAGGCTAAGGGCCCAGGTAGCTCTAAACGCGCGCGGTATAATTGCGTTAATCGAACTAAAATGGGTATCCTAGCGTGTTGCTGATTGTCGCTAACACTAGAGTTTTAAATAGAGAAGTGAATAGAGAGCACGCGTGTAGCCGTCTACGTGCTGTTTTGTGTACACACGACAGCACGTAGACGCTTACACGCGTGCACTCTACTCGGTTACGTTACGGGCGACTTTACAACAAAAGTCAAGAAAATAAACTTCTTGCTAAATTTTAGAAGACAGAATATGCTTTATATCCTTGTTCTCTAATTATTATCTGTATAAGGATATAATTATCTAAAATGTGTCTTATGAACTGCCTACGACTTGCTACGACCAACAACGTATAGTCAGTCTATTGATTGTCACTGGCTTTATAAGATGAAGGTATGGGTATTACCACAGGGCTTACTTTACGTTTGGGTGGGTCCAATATTCATATGTGTTTGCTAGTGTTTGTGAGTGTACTTGTCTAACTTAAGAGGGCACCAGGTCCACTAGCGCCGCCGATGAATGAAAAACATAATAATTATCTTCTTTTTGGAGAAATAAATCCCGCACGAAGAAAAAAATGGCCACTCTTGTCTTGTGCGGGATTTATTCGTAAATTCTAGAATCTGGACTCTAAGCCTGTCCTAAAAATAGTTAAGAGTAGGGATTCTCATTTAGCAGAAAATGCATCCAAAAACAGATGTTTTTTTTTATTAGCGGCGCTATTGTGCCTTGACTTTCACCTTAAATAACAATGACTTTGAAAGATAATAACAAACATCTGACGGCATTATTATTTAACACGGGCTGTTATGCAAAGTGACTGTGTGACTGTCAATCATTACTGCAGATTTAAAATGTAAAATGTACGTTTTTATTTTTTACATAATTCATAGTCTACAGTGTGTTTCAAATAGGTCCTGTGATACCGAAGTCACAGGACCTTTTTGGGGTAGCTTAACTCGTCAGTACAAGCTACTTTTACTATGGGACCAACTGCGAAATACAACAAAAAAGGAGTTCTGCGTCTGCGAGTCCTTCACAGTATGACAGGACCTTTATGTAACACCCTGAATATTTAGGGTCGGGTTCGATCTCAGTTTGCTGTGTAAAATATGTATTTTTTTCAGGTAATAAGCTTGAAACGTACCTAATCTGTGTGAGCATTCTAACAGCGGTTCACTATTGATCTCGATATCTGATTAGATCGTGATTGCTTCACATAATCGTAGTACTAAGTACCTACTTAACCTATATTCACCTTACAAACTGCATGAGGAAACCATAACTGCGTTTCTGAGAAGAGAGATGCAGTAGGAAATTCAAATTCGCTCACGGAAGCAATCCCCTACCAACGTAGACACCCGTCACCCACCCATCACCTAACGTGTTTCACTATTGTGTTTCACATACCCACCTGAACTACCTACCTAGTACATGTCAACTTACGCTGTAGTGACTACTCGCGCACTGAGGGTTCCGTACCGCAATACAATTGGAAAAAATTTGGTTATTCGGGCTCTCGGTGCGTGAGTCTAGACTGGTTAAAAAATCTGATAGGTAGGCCTGCTAAAAAGGGCTCTCAGCTCGCTCACAGTCTTCATTTGTCTGTTAAAGTACTTCCAGCCCCCGTAGCATGACTTTTATCGAGGCGGATTTATCCAACAAAATGGCGGTTTATCATCACTTTTGACGTCTTTAATGGGTTATATATCGCTCTCGACGATATATAACCCACTATAGACGTCAAAAATGCTGATAAACCGCCATTTTGTTGGATAAATCCGCCTCGATAAAAGTCATGCTACCTCCGCAGATTTAAATAAGTACCTATTACTGAAATAAAATAAATTTGTTAAAAGTATTATGTAATATGTAGTTTAAATGTGCATGTCCTTTCGACTAGATATTGGATGGACAAGGGCTACTGATTGGGGCGTCGCCCGCCCTACTGTAACCTTCGTCAAAAGTATATTTTTTTAAGTAGCTAAATTTAGAGAGCAGGATAAATATTTTTGTTGAGAAAAAAACGGAATACAACCCTCTTGATATTCGAAACTAATTGTTGGCAGGTAAATGAGACTTCTGGGGAAAATAAGGAATTTTAGGAATTTATTCCTTACGAATTTTTTTCCTGATTTTTGTTTGTAGTGGTGAAAGTAGCTTTTTGAGATTTTAGCGCCCATATCGATGATATTTTGTATTGAGAAGAAGAATGATTTATCACTTTAAGAACAACTATTGGTTGTAGGTACTCAGCGAACCGAACTTGTATTCAATCTCAGCGCTAACCCGCCATCTAATCCCAACTTTGCATTATCGTCCCTCAAACACAACACAGATGTAAATCTAGCGTGGAGACCAATGGATAACTGTAGGTACTGTAATGTATTATAACCATTAATAAATATTTTTGAACGAGCGAGCGAAGCGAGCGAAGTTCTACGAGTCTACTAGAACAATCCGGCGTTTGTATGTTTGTATGTATGTATGTATGTATGATTGTATGTATGTTTGTATGTATGTTCGTTCGAAGATAACTTGAGTAAATTCGGTCGGATCATTATGAAATTTGGTTATAAATTAAAATAATTTTTAAGTTCAAACATGAGCCAAATCGGTCGAGGGGTTGCCGAGATATGGGGTTGTTAAGTTTATATGGGGTCGCGAGTTCACAGTTCGGGGCGAACCACTTGTTTATTTTTTATCATAACTTTCAGTTTGACTTTCTAAGCTTTCAGACAAACTCAAACACTCAATTTTTTTTTAATTCAGTATTCAATACAGGGCTATTTTTAAATAACTTTACTCCTCAGACACCCCAACTTCTAAATGAGATTTTCAACCACTTTTGTTCTACCACTTTTGGTGAAAGCGAAATGTCCCGGTGCCTTTTAGGTCTGCCGGACGTAACTCGTGGTAGAGCTTCTGTTACAAAATTATTAAAAAAAATAAGATTGGCTGTTACTATAATTTTACAGCATTATCACATCATTTAGTACAAAAAGGATCGAGAAACCGTCCTAAACTACTTAGTATGATTAAAAAGTAACAAAAAAAAAACAGTCTTGTTTTTTATCGGGTTATTTAATTACATGTATTTTTATTGTGCTTGAGTATTTTTTCTCACATATTATGCAGATATCTGCACAATGTTTCTCGAGTGTGTCAAATCATGACAATTGCAGGCAATTCAGGCGAAGGTGCTCTATTGTGGGATCACAATTGAGATCTAAATGGAATAATTTGACGCTTCAGGTGTAAAACGGGGTAACCGCCATTACCCCGTTTTACACCTGAAGTGGAGTAGTGCTGGAGTACTAACAACTGTGCGGTTTTTTTTACAGAATAAGCACACAGGATAGAGATGTGTGGAAGAAGTGTAAGAAAAATCAGAGGGGAGACCTCTGCCTCTGCCTACCGTTGCGTTGGTTGTGGGATACATAAAGTGGGATACAGGCTGACTAAAAAAAAGTGTCACTTGTCCCTTTTTGCTTTTCAAGCATCGTTATGAAATTGGCACTGGCGGCATGCATACACACGCACCGCCTAAATGACGCAGTGGGTTGTGGATGACCGACATAGCAACACTATACAAATACTTTTGGTGTAGAGGTACAATAAAGAATAGAACACGACTTTTATCTACCTAATTATGCTTAGAAACCCCCCGCTAGGGAGATTAAAAAGTTTAAAAATTAATTTCCCTTTGAATTCACATAGTAATGCTTTGATTTTAAATACTTTGTAATGTTTATTCAAAGGTAAGGCTGTTTTATTCAATAAAAACACAAAATGCGCCTTAATTTGTATGATATTAAATTTTGTGAATTGGGCCATATTGCGGCCGTATTGGAAAAATGCGTCAAGGGGCAGGTTTGGACCTATACCTAAGCTAAGCCGCCAGTTCTGTTCCGCGCTTTGAAATAATCTTGCAATAATCGCGCCAGTACTGCTCCAACGTCTAGTCGTCGCTTTTCTTCTAATGAGCCGTTTTCAGCGCAAAACTCCGGTTCTTCTATGGCCATTGGCCAAGCTTGTCGGCGCCATCTATGAAATACTTTATGAATTTGTGCTGAAAAGGCTCGTTACCTAGGTATAAGGTATCTCGTATTTGCCTTGATTATGTGTCTCGTAAATTTTAACTCAAGTCAGCACACAAGTAGGGACCACAGGGAGGGACGTTTACAAATACAAGGTGTTACAAAAGTACCTAACTCTTTTTACAGAGTGTAACCTATTGGTCAACAGGATGTCAAATCTGTAAAAAAAAGTTGTTTTTTTATTTTTTATTTTATAACCTCAAAATTAAAAAAAAAACATAACTTTTATGTTTTTGTTTTTAGCTACAATTAAAAAATATGTTTGTGCGTGTAGGTGCATTTACATAGCTTTAAGTTGTTAAAACATTGTGAAAGTCAATGAAAACAATATTTAAAAACTACTTTTCTCCCGCCACATCGTTCAAATTTTATTAATTAAAAAATTAACGGAACGTCAAGGAGCAAAAAAAAAAAATAGGTTGTGATCTCTATCACCGGGTGCTATTAACCTGTAAAAAGAGTTAGGTACTTTTGTAACACCTTGTATACTTACGTCGGCATCTCATCTGAGTCACCTCACTCAAGATGTAACTTGAGTCAGACTTATTAAGTTGGCCAAGTATCTCACAATGCCTTGCATAATGCACGAATCAAAAAAAGTGCTATTATCCTTATACAGGGTGGCCCAAACATAGACGTCAAGCGAGAAAATCTAGATAGCTGACACCGAGGGCTACCCGAATCACCCCCATGTATGTTCAGCCATTTTTTGTCGTTTAGAAGTTATGAGGCTTTTAAGGTTTTTTTGAAAAAAATTACCTAGCATTCGATTTTATTTTACAACTTTTTTTTCTTTCGTCTTTTCAGCACATTTTTTTATCCTTTAGAGTCTCAGATAAATTATCTATCACCAAAAAAATAATGATCAGCTATGGACTTTTAGAAGATACCGCAATTTTGATCCAAAGTCCAAAAATGTTGTTTTCGTGAAATCATCACTGAAATAGTTAGTATGGGGAAAAAAATAAGTAGAGATCTGAAGGACTTTTTATTGATTTCAAAAACTTTCCCAAAGTCTTATTCTTTAGAATAATACAAAAAAACCTGTCACTTTATAGGACTTTTATTCAAGTAATTTGCGATCAAAGTCGAAAAACTGGAGTTGGAAGAAATTTTATTCCAATCGATTTTCATTTATTTTGGTTGATTCGGACAAAAAACATTGCAGGTAGACTTAATATTGCCTGTCAGCACGGTCTGCATAGGAAATTCACGAAAAAAATAAAAAAAACCCCATAAAATATTTTTCTTTTTTTTTGTTCTTTTTTTTTCATTATTTGAATTTTAAATTATTTTATTATCGAATTTACTTACAAAACATGAAGAAAAAATAAATTTAAAGAAAAAAAAATAAAAAAAGTCTGAAAATTAAATGACTTTATTTTTTTATTTTTTCGTGAATTTCTAATGCAGATCCTACTGACAGATGATTTTAAGCCGATCCGCAATGTTTTTTGTCCGAATCGACCAAAATAAATGAAAATCGATTGAAATAAAATTTCTTCCAACTCCAGTTTTTCGACTTTGATCGCAAATTACTTAAATAAAAGTCCCATAAAGTGACAGGTTTTTTGTATTATTCTGAAGAATGAGACTTTGGGAAAGTTTTTGAAATCAATAAAAAGTCCTTCAGACCTCTACTTATTTTTTCCCCCATACTAACTATTTCAGTGATGTTTTCACGAAAACAAAATTTTTGGACTTTCGATCATAATTGCGGTATCTTTTAAAAGTCCATAGCTGATCATTATTTTTTTGGTGATAGATAATTTATCTGAGACTCTAAAAAATAAAAAAATGTGCTGAAAAAACGAAAGAAAAAAAAGTTATAAAATAAAATCGAATGCTAGGTAATTTTTTTCAAAAAAACCTTAAAAGCCTCATAACTTCTAAACGACAAAAAATGGCTGAACATACATGGGGGTGATTCGGGTAGCCCTCGGTGTCAGCTATCTAGATTTTTTCGCTTGACGTCTATGTTTGGGCCACCCTGTATTATAGTTGCGAAGATAGTGCGTCATCGAGCCAGTGAAAATCCTATATTTATGATTTCTTTTTAGCAGTCTGAATACATTTTAATTAGGTAACTAACTTTTGTACAGAGGTCGTTTTTTGTCTGTTCAAGTTTTTCGCTTCGTCCCTTTGTTCAAGGTTACTTACCTACTGTCGTTCCTAAAATTATCATTAACGTTTCGTAATGCTTCCTTTAGTTAGGCAATTCAATACAAAACATATTTTTAGCACTAAGCCGCCGCAATCGTATGTCCTTTGTATTTTTGGTGGTAACTACTTGTACTTATTGTACACAATACAAGATTGTCGTGCCCACCATTTATTATAACTTCTGGCAATGTGTGGAGTTAAAATTTAATGTTTATCTGTAAGAAATTACCCAGGACCACGTGATTTTATTAGATTTATCCCGCACTAGATTGATCCCGCGACTTCGATTATAAAAAGAAGCATTTTTTTCACTTTCCTGTTGCTTTGTACACACACAAGACAGCATGTTTATCTACACTTGCACACTCTATTCTCGTTACTTACGGGTGACTTTGCAACGAAAGTGTAACATGTTTATCTACACTTGCGCACTCTATTATCGTTACTTACGGGTGACTTTGCAACGAAAGTGTAACATGTTTATCTACACTTGCGCACTCTATTCTCGTTACTTACGGGTGACTTTGCAACGAAAGTGTAACATGTTTATCTACACTTGCGCACTCTATTATCGTTACTTATGGGTGACTTTGCAACGAAAGTGTAACATGTTTATCTACACTTGCGCACTCTATTCTCGTTACTTATGGGTGACTTTGCAACGAAAGTGTAAGCGTCTACGTGCTGTCGTGTGTACCTATGACTTCTTGGTACACACGACAGCACGTGTGACTGTACACTTTTGTTGTAAATTCGTCCGTAACGTAACCGAGTAGAGTGCTAGCTAGACGTGCTGTCGTGTGTACCTACTCTGTAACTGTGAATCAAGCGATAAAAGTTTAATTAAAATGTACAAAAATTTGCTGTCGTGTGTACAAAAATTCCGTGTGTATGAGGCTGGTCTAAAGGCGGATAATTTATGTCTGTAAAATTGCGAGCGGAGACGAAAGCGAAGGTTACGGACCTTCTGGGTAAAACACCCTAACACTCTGCATAACCTCACCCGTTCATTGCAGTTATGGCTCACTTTCGGCGCTTCCCTGGCCTTCCTGATCATTGGCCTGGTTAGGGGGTACTCGGCCTCGGCGCTGCCTTCCCTGGAGGAGTTGGACCCTGAGCTGATTGGCTCCACGCAGCAGAAGTCATGGATCGGTATGAAGCTTACTTCGCTGGTTCAGAACCCGAGCCTTATCTTGCTGTAATCGTGACGGCATCTACCCTTTTGAGATGCAATAACTTCGTACTGTACTGGTACCACGAGTGCTTACTGTCAATGTCACTGAAAGTGACAAGTTGCATAAACAACCTTACTGCTATAGTATTAGGATACATGACAGACATCCGGCGGACGTCCGGCACAGCTTTTTCGCACTCGTGGTAGCTATACAGCAAACATTATTTTAACGCTCTACTATCTTGGTTCGTCCTTTTCTTGGCATACAAAGTAGTATCGCGGACCCATCGAAGTAATATTTGGACTACTTTTCGTGAGATTTTACCCTCACTGAGCAAACATTTGGAGACTTTTACAGAAACCTGAAACTACGAGAAAAGTCTCGAAATTCCTCGTAGGTACACACGACAGCAGGACAGACTGTACACTTTTGTTATCGGTAAAGTCACCAGTAACGTAATCGAGTAGAGTGGTAGCGTGTAAGGGTCGACGTGCTGTCGTGTGTACATAGTGCTCGACTGCTCGTACAAATATATGACAATAATCTCCTTCTGCTTGCTACGCAATCAAGGTACGGATGTTGTTGGCCTCTTTCCGACTTTTATTACATGCTACTGATAAATTAATCTATTTATGGTGTTCCATCCCAGGTGCCATACCTCCCCTGGGCGCGTTCTTCGGCAGTCTAGTCTCTGGCACGCTGATGCAGCGAGCTGGCCGCAAGCGGACGCTGCAGCTGACAGCGCCGCTGTGGGCCGCCGCTTGGCTCCTACTCGGCTTCGCGCCGTCCTACCCGCTGATCTTACTCGGCCGACTGCTATCTGGCATGTGCGTGGGCTTGTCTCTTGCACCGTCTCAGGTCTATGTGAGTATTGTCTTCTACTCCTTATGGTTATATCCTGGGTGCATAATTAGAATACTTATATGTGGCTCATTATTCCGTCTCAGATATATTTGAGTAGGTATAGATATCAGTCTCCACTGGTTCACTGATCAAGCGGACGCTGCAGCTCACAGCGCCGCCGCCGCCGCCGGTTTGGGAGGCCGCTTGGCTCCTTCTCGGCTTCGCGCCGTCCTACCAGCTTATTTTACTCGGCCGACGCTATTTGGCATGTGCGTGGGACTGTCCCTTGCACCGTTTCAGGTCTATGTGAGTATTGTATCCTAGGGGCATTATAAGAATACTTATATGTGGCACATTATTCTGTGTCAGATATATTATTTGAGTATAGATATCAGTCTCCACTGGCCAGTCTAGTCTCTGGTTCACTGATCAACCCTACGCTGCATCTGAAAGCGCCGCTGTTGTGGGCGGCTGGCTGCATGGCTCCTACTCGGCTCCTACCCGCTGATTTTACTCGGTAGAACTGCTATGTGGCATGTGCGTGGGACTGTCCCTGGCGCCGTCTCAGGTCTATGTAAGAAAGTATGAATTTGTACCGCCCCTGAACGCATTCTTTGATAGTCTTGCTAGTCTATGGCCCGCTGATCAAGCGGACGCTGCAGCTCACAGCGCCATTCTGTTTTCTTTCACGCAAACTTCTTCATTTCCATCGAACACAGATTTGACAATCCTCTGTCTGATTAGGGCCCGGTTTCTGAAATGAGAATTTTGCTAAGCAAATACTTAACTATCGTTCTGTCACGCTCTTTTGTGAGAAATATGCAGAGACAGGACGATACTTACCCATTTGCTTAGCGAATTTCTCAATTCAGAAACCGGGCCTAAATCGCCTAAAAATATTTAGTGGCGCTATTAAAGTAGGTACGGTCGGCCACAATCTCAGATACCCCATGGCAGCTCTTATCGCGCGCGGCATAAGGGCGCCAATCGAACAAAAAGGGGTATCTGAGACTGTGGCCGACTGTACGTACTATAAATGCGTTTTAGTACAGTCTCGGTTTACGGGGTTTACCCACATTACCTATTAGACATTAGAGACGGTAATACCGACCATTTAATTAATAGGCATTTATTTGTGGCATTGTTCTGGGTACAATAGAGCATATTTAGTCCAAAAACCGAGTTAAACGAAATACCGATGTAATTACACTAATAATTAGTAATCAATCGGAGTTCATTGTGATCGCAGTATGCACACATCGATAAAATTAGCTTACTCCCTTTTATTAATAGGATCACGTATAAATAGAACTAAAGGGAGGCTTTATAGAAGTGAATTTAATGGATCGTTGTTGCTTTGTTTGTAAATGAGCTCTGTTGCAAAATACTTTCGATGAGGTATTTTTGTCTTTCCTGTTGAGTCGCGTGAGGGTACCTACGACGGCGTGTTACAAAAAGTTCTAGGTTTGGGTATTATACAAGGTGTTACAAAAAGTCCTAACTCTTTATACAGGGTAATAATTAAATAGCACTCGGTGATAGGGATCACATATCAATTTTTGTTTTGCTCTATGACGTTCCGTTGATTTTAAAATAATAAAATGGAAACACTGTGGCGGGAGAACAGTATTTCAAAAATATGGTTTACATATCAACCTAAACTATGCAGATGCACCTACACAAACACTTTTTTTTATAAATTTTGAGGTTTTAAGTAGGTACTTAAAATAAAATTTGTTTTTGTCAAATTTTTTTTACCGAAATGTCATCTTGACCAAAATAGGTTACACCCTGCAAAAAGAGTTAGGACCTTTTGTAACACTTTGCTTATAGTACCCAAACCAAGACCTAGACCCAGTGGCGGATCCAGGATTTTGGTTTGGGGGGATTTTGGTCTGGCTTGAACCCAATGAGCGAAGGTTTTCAAGATAAAAAAAGTATACAAAATGTATTTTTATAGAGTCTCTCAGCTGCTTTTGGGCTTGAGCCCCTTAGCCCCCCCTAAATCCGCTACTGCCTAGACCCCAACTTTACTTATGTCCTCCTCAGGTGAGCGAATGCTGCGACCCTGAGATCCGCGGGAGGTTGGGGTCGCTGCCAACGCTGTCCATGTCGTTCGGGATCGTGGTCTCTTACGTGGCTGGCAGCTGGCTGTACTGGCGACATCTGGCGTTCCTCTCCGCAGCCTTCTGCGGTACGTAGCGCTGACGCTGTGTTTTATCTACAGGATGCACTCTAAGTCGATAGCGGAACTTTAAGTAGGCTGTGTACTGCGGGGGTAGCATGACTTTTATCGAGGCGGATTTATCCAACAAAATGGCGGTTTATCAGCATTTTTGACGTTTATAGTGGGTTATAAAGGGTGATTTTTTAAGAGCTTGAGAACTTTTATAAAAAAAAAAACGCATAAAATTTGCAAAATCTCATCGGTTCTTTATTTGAAACGTTAGATTGGTCCATGACATTTACTTTTTGAAGATAATTTCATTTAAATGTTGACCGCGGCTGCGTCTTAGGTGGTCCATTCGGAAAGTCCAATTTTTGGCAACTTTTTCGAGCATTTCGGCCGGAATAGCCCGAATTTCTTCGGAAATGTTGTCTTCCAAAGCTGGAATAGTTGCTGGCTTATTTCTGTAGACTTTAGACTTGACGTAGCCCCACAAAAAATAGTCTAAAGGCGTCAAATCGCATGATCTTGGTGGCCAACTTACCGGTCCATTTCTTGAGATGAATTGTTCTCCGAAGTTTTCCCTCGTTGCCAAAAATTGGACTTTCCGAATGGACCACCTAAGACGCAGCCGCGGTCAACATTTAAATGAAATTATCTTCAAAAAGTAAATGTCATGGACCAATCTAACGTTTCAAATAAAGAACCGATGAGATTTTGCAAATTTTATGCGTTTTTTTTTTTATAAAAGTTCTCAAGCTCTTAAAAAATCACCCGTTATATCGCTCTCGACGATTTATAACCCACTTTAGACGTCAAAAATGCTGATAAACCGCCATTTTGTTGGATAAATCCGCCTCGATAAAAGTCATGCTACGGGGACTGATCGCTACAAACAACTTGTACCAGGTGGCGAAAAAAATGGAGCGAAAAAAATATCAGCTGTTCCATACAAAAGGTCGACTCAGTACTGCGCCAAATGTATGAAACAGCTGATATTTTTTTCGCTCCATTTTTATCGCCACCTGGTACAAGTTGTTTGTAGTGATCAGTAGACAGCCTACTTAAAGTTCCGCTATCGACTTAAGAGTACTTTTTCTTACATGTAAAAATTTTTTTTGCCAAATAAATATTTTTCTATTTTTATTTTATATTTCAATCCTGCATCACGCTAGTAGTTTCTTCCAGTCCTTATACAAAGCAATTTTTAAATACCTTTTAACCTCCGACACCCCAAACTTTTGTTCTACGAATTTGGTGGATGCGCAATTATTTTCTCCACACAAAAAACATTTTGAAACATTTTTTTTTTTCGAATTTTTTTACCTCAAATAAGTAGCAAATAGGAGCAAGAGAGGCTAGAAAGGTGGTTGAGAGTGGAGAGGCACGAAAGCGCGCCGCGCAGGCAGCGCTGGAATGGTAGAAGTCATAGAACTCATAGAATTATGACACCTTTAATAAAATAAAAAGTATCCATATTCTAGTATCCGTATCCTTCGTCGCGAAACAGGTCGGGTATGGTCACACAGGCGAAACTCACGGTGTCGTTCGTGTGAGTGTTTTGGCTACTTTCTCTTGGCTCACGCACGATACAAAACCGGTTTCCAGGCAGGATATAGAGCCCATCCACAGTCTCTGTTGAATTTAGTAGTTGTTACTCTCTACATGTTTGTGTGTATACAGGAGCTCTCTTCGTCACCCTATGGCCTCTCCCGGAGTCCCCCGTCTGGCTCGAGGGCCAGGGCCTGGACTCCTCCGAGGCCGTCAAGTGGCTCCACCTGTCCCCGCTCGCCACTGCCAAGGTCAAGGGGCAGGAGCTGGACGAGAAACAGTGAGTCAACGTTAGGACAGTAACTGTAAACTGCGCCTTTATTCTCTAGAAAAACCACTCAACCATCGAGCGTCAAAACCCTCGAAAATAGCCCTTATGCATCAGCAATTTTTTTACATTTAATAACGGGGATGTATCTCTGTTCTCTTTTGCATCAGCCGAAGCATAAGGCTGGGTTAGGCAGTAGGTACATAATGGTGTTATAACTATACAGGGTGTTGTTTTGGGTCAGTGACACTGACACCCGACTCAGAGAAAATAGTTTTAGTAACGTTTGAAACTAAAGTAAGTTTTTTTTTTGTTGATACACAAAATACCTTGTTTAAGCAGTTCTATAATAACCGCGACGTGCGGACGGATACCCACCACGGCCTTCTCAAAGCGCGCGCTCGATGTGGCGCCCGAAAATGCCTGCCCCGGTTTGCCCCCCCCCTAGATCCGGGGCTGCTCCTGAGTCGGGCGTCACTTTACGAAACAACACCTTGTAGGTATATTATACAACGTGTTACAAAACATCCTAACTCTTTTTACAGGTGTAACCTACTGGTCAACACACAAAATTGGGATGTCAATTCTGTGAAAAAATGTTGAAAAAAAAAAATTTTATTTTATAACCTCAAAATTGAAAAAAAAATCATAACTATTTTGTTCTTGGTAATTAGCTTAAATTTAAAAAAATGTTCGTGGGTGTAGGCGCATTTGCATAGGTTTGAGTTGTTAAAACATTGTGAAAGTCGATGAAAACAATATTTAAAAAATACTTTCCTCCCGCCATAGCGTTCACATTTTATTAATTTAAAAATCAACGGAACGTCATAGAGCAAAAAAAAAATTTTGGTTGTGATCCCTATCACCGGGTGCCATTACCCTGTAAAAAGAGTTAGCATCTTTTGTAACACCTTGTATTTCTCTTGCAGGAAGCTGGAGGAGCCGACGGCAGCCGACAGCCTGTTCTCGCGGAAGGTGCTGTGCTCCTCCGCGGTCCTCAAGCCGCTGGTCGTCGGGTTCTCGCTGCTCTTCTTCCAGCAGTTCAGCGGCATCGACGCCGTCATCTTCTTCACCGTCGAGATATTCCAGAGCGCTGGTGAGTATTCCTTAACCCCAGACCCAGACAAGTTTATTTTCATTATTTTTTTTGATTAACTCAAGTTGTTTTTTAATAACCGCGACGTGCGACCACCTCCGTGCCTTCTCAAAGCGCGCGCGCGATGTGGAGTCCGATATTGCGAGTGCGGCCGGTAAGGAAGGAAGGCCACAATTTAATGATTTTTGGGTATTTTTCACTACATATTTTGGCTTCAGTATCGTGAAAATAATTAGGTGTCACTTTACAAAACAACACCTTGTATACAGGGTGTTAAAAGACCGCCAACAGACCCGAAAGGAACGCATACTAGACACCAAAACAAAGTACTTTTTCGATAAATTATTGCTGGGAAATAATTTTGGTTTTTTAGGTTATAATTTTGGAAAATATTTTAACGCGTAGTGGAAGTGTAACGCAGACAATTCATCTTGCGCAAGCGTTGACATAAACTAAGGCTACTTACGCTCAAGGTGCTGATGTTTAGAATACATTGCGGGTTGCAATTTCAGCGTCGTTTTTTGTAAGAAATATTCAAAATTTTGATATGTTTCCTTGGGAAGAAATGTTAAGGACTTGATACTGAACACATTTCTGCAAATAAAAAATTTTGTTAAGTCCGACTTTGAACCTCATTATCTCGCAAACCGTTGATTTCCCAGGCATAGTTCCTTGGGCAAAAATTATCCTTATGATGAGGACAATACGTGGTTTCCCGCTTTGTTGGCGGTCTTTTAACACCCTGTAGATAAAGGGAAGTAAACAATCACGTGAGAATGTGAGAGTTGTCGATAGCTCTCGATACAGCTCTTACTGGTGATCTACATAGAGCTGTGCAGATACAGGTGTATCGAGCTGTAAATGGCCGATCCATCTTTACATTTCTGTCGCAAACAATATCGCCTTTAACAAACGGTAATCGAGTGAGCGGAAAGTGCCAATAGATTTATGAGCTGTCTGTACTGATGCTAAGGCTAGAAGAGTTTCTCACAAAGTTATTTACGGTTTTCAAAGATAAACCTACGCATATTTGTCATTCTACCCACACGACGGAGCTGAAACTTAAGTAAATGTTTTCATAGTGCGTAGGTTGTTCTCAAAATTCATAAGGGCGGATTTCCTTGAAACGCTGGTTATAATAGGTAGGTAGAGATGATGTAGAATTAATTTTCACGCATCACTGGCCTTGGCACTGCTGTGTGCTCCAACGTGCTTGGTTTAGGGTATTGAACAGTTTTTTTTTAATTCTGTAAGGAATAAAAATTGTGGCTGTGTGAGCTGTAGACCTCGCGAATCCTTCCAAAAGTTTTCGAAATAGATGAAAAACTTGATAAATTGTTGTTTTACTTTGTCAACCCCCATAAAATACAGTCATTTTGTAAAAAAACTGTGTACCGACTGTGTAATAAAAACGCATAATTTATAGAACCTCTGCCCACAAAATTTCACGAGTTTCGGCTGAGGAATGCGATGGAGGGGAACAACCGGACATCCAGACCTCCGACATTTTGGCGCAAGCTGAAACGGAGACGCTTCTGCTCGCTCGGACTTGTGAAGCCGCCCGGAGTTCTGCGTTCCGCGTTCTTTCTAATGTATAGGGTTGCTTGGGACTGTTCAAACTGAAGCGGTCAGAGCAGCTACCACGAGGGCTTACTGTCACTGTCACTGAAAGTGATAAGTTGGATAAACAACCTTACTACTATAGTATTAGAATTCATTACAGACGTCCGGCAGACGTCCGGCACAGCTTTTTCGCACTCGTGGTAGCTACTCAGAACGTAGAGTTCACGAGAAGGAAATCTGAGAACTCTGAACTCGGAACGTGGTTCCCGGTTGTTAGGCAGCCTAAAATCTGTGACACCATACTTAACGTGACGGCCAATACCTCATGCGATTACATACTTACTTCCAGGGAGCACTCTCAACCCGATGACAGCCACCATCATAGTGGGCGTGGTGCAGCTGGTCTTCAACGGAGTATGCACGATGCTGGTAGACCGCGCCGGGAGAAGACCTCTGCTGATGCTGTCGGCGGCCATCATGTGTGCTTCCATGGCGGGCATGGGTGCCGCCTTCTACTTTGAGTACGAGCACAGTTCGCTCATGGGGTGAGTTTCTCTATCTCATTTTGTTGATCTAACTACAGCAGAAAAGACGGCGATAGAAGACGGTAGAGCTGTCAAAGGTCTACGTTATTCCTCATAGTAGTAGTACGGAAGTAGTACGTACAGAACCCGGGGTAAGGTCAAGAGTGTAATGATTCTTCTACAGGGTGCACTCTAAGTCAATAGCGAAACTTTAAGTAGGCTGTCTACTGATCACTACCTACAAACAACTTGTACCAGGTGGCGAAAAATATGGAGCGAAAAAAATAACAGCTGTTCCATACAAAAGGTCGACTCAGTACTGCGCCAAATGTATGAAACAGCTGAAAGTTCCGCTATCGACTTAGAGTGCACCCTGTAGAAAAGAGAATGGGCAATCATGGTTCTACTTTAGAGGACCATTTAAAGATCCATAGTCCACAATACAGGCGCTCTCTCTCGTCCCATAGATAAACTTATTTACTAAAATCTATTTATCAAAACGCCGGGAGAAGGCCTTCTACTGATGCTATCGGCGGCCATCACGTGCGTTTCCACGGCGCCTTCTAATTTGAGTTCAATCACAGTTCGCTCATGGGGTGAGTTCCTCTTTCTCATTTTGTTGATCTAACTATGAGTGTGGCAGAAAGATGGCGGTGAGTCGAAGGTCTACGTTATTTTGTCACATGAAGTACGGAACACAGGGTAAGATCACTTGCAGAATGCGCAAACGATGTGGCAAGGCAATACCTACCTACCGCAACTGCTCTGGCTCTGTGGCACCCTTCGGCAGGATGTTGGATAGTGTGCCTCTTTTATGATCCCAGTTATTGGTAAAGGGGCCACTATGATAAATCCTAAATACTTAGGTCCATTACTTTCTCCCGATCTGTTGATCTACTTTACCACTTCACATGCATTCTGGAGAAAGGTTTCTCGCGTTGCGTGATAGGTTTTCTCTAGGTCGAGAAGATGCATGCAGCTGCCGTAGCGTCATATTTAAAAGACAATGAGTGATAACTCTTTCTCCCAATAAACTTTGAAATATCTTGTTCTAGATTGAGAAAGACATAGGCAGATCTATAGAGCTGCAAACCTCAATAAAGCCAGCACAAGACACTTGAAGATGACCATGGTGATGATGATGATAATGATGATGATGCTCCGATGGGCTCGTCTCCACTCGGCTCATATTCGCTCATCTCCGTTCTTCTCCACTCGGCTCGTCTCCGCTCGGTTCGGCCCTACCAGTCTCCGTTAAGGTGATCACCAACAATCACCAATGCGCGCCAGTATGGAAATACGCCCGCCAACATAAACGAATCTCCCATGTACACATTGGCGTTCACCTCTATTGGACCATGTTAGCCTACCAGAGTTCCTATGTTCTTCCCATTTAAGGTAGGTATTGTTGTCCAGCTTGCCTGTGATGAAGTGATTATTACTAGGACATCCCATTTATCGGTAGGTAAACCTAGTGTAGCGAGAGCGCGCAGATTTTTTGTGACATGATCGATTATGTAACGTATAGATTTATCCGTCTCTCGCATGTTATCGAACATGAAAAGTGATTTTAGGTAAGTATTTCAGCTGCCTTTTATTGTCGTACCGCTTATGCAACAAGTCATTTAATTTGTACGTTTCTTCCACCAGTTACCTGCCAGTGGGCAGCCTCGTAGTGTTCATGTTGGGCTTCTCGCTGGGCTTCGGTGGGCTGCCCTTCCTGCTGCTGGGCGAGTTGTTCCCGGCTGGGCACCGCTCGCAGTTGTCAGCCCTCGCCAGCGCTGTCAACCTGCTCTCCATGTTCACCGTCATCAAGACCTACCACACGCTCGATGTGAGTATCTCTCTTTCTTTCTTCGCCTGCCTCTCTCCCTCGAACGCTCTTCGATTATATTGCCTCTGGGTGTCTGGGGCCAATGCTGGGGGATTTAGATTCTGGCCAAGGACCTAAACTTGCCAAGTTGTTCTCACTATAATTCGAAATGTGGAAAGTTGCAAGAAAATAACCATCAGCAGACTAAGGTTTAGTTTTTTTTTTTAATTTGTTTTATTTATTAATAGCTTTTGCCCGCGACTTCGTCCGCGCAGACTTACTTTTTTTCTCGTGAGTTTTTCCGTTGTTTTAATGGTTATTCTGCTATTCGGGGCGGAGAGAAATCCAACAAATCAAAAATCATAAAAATCGGTCCACCCGTTCTCGAGATAAACATCTCGGTTTTACCTTACAATATCCTGCACCACTTTACATAGCAATCTCTAACTTAGCGCGGCGCAGCGCAATTGCTATTAGTTTCACACAGACGCTTCGTAATTGCTTGCAGTGTTACCCTGTTTTGTTAACCCCCAACCCAAAAAGAAGGGTGTTATAAGTTTGACAACTGTGTGTGTGAGTGTCTGCCTGTAACACCGTAGCTCTTAAACGGGTGAACCGATTTGGCTGCGGGTTTTTTTAAAAAATACGAGTAATGAAAGCAGGTTTTCTAGCGATGGTAGAGCATGCATGTTTTATCAAAATCGGTTAAGCCGTTTATGAGACATGCTGATTGTAATTAAACTGTCTATTTTAAATTTCAATTTAGTTATTTTGAGTAGCACAGCAAAAAGAAGTATTTCAGTAGATAGGATAAAAATAATACTATTGGGTATTTTTATCTAATACATATAAACAACCCATTGGGGTTAGATTAGGTTAGATAGAAGATAGTTTGATGAGCAACTATGTAGATTTTACGCAGTATATTTTTTTTGTGTGCAAATAAATATTTTCCTCACTTTTTGTATTTTCTAAAGCTCTAACCCGTGCTAGGGTTATCTTTACAAATATTTTCCTGTTATTTTTCGCAGGGCCTACTGACATCGGCTGGGACTTTCTGGATGTACTCCTGTTTCTGTGCAGTGGCGTTTGTGTTCGTCCTGTTCGCTGTCCCAGAGACGAAGGGTAAGACTCTGAGCGAAATAGAGCACCATTTCCGGTCAAAGAAAGGCAAGGCCGAGCCGGTCGCATTGAACACTATATCGACAGTGTCCTAGTACACTCAGTGTACAGTCGGCGACAGTCTCAGATACCCCTTTTTGTTCGATTGGCGCCCTTATGCCGCGCGCGATAAGAGCTGCCATGGGGTATCTGAGATTGTGGCCGACCGTACCTATCTAGGTAGGAAAATATGAATTTTGAATGCCCGAATGGAAAATCCTAGGCACTGCCCCTCTACCCTTGACGCATTCTTTTCAATTTGGCGGAATTTACAAAATTCAATATTTCACGATTTAAGACTTATTTTATATTGGTATTGTAAAAAATAGTATTACCTTTGAATAAACATTACGAAGTATATAAAATCAAAGAATGACTATGCGATTTAAAAGAGAAATATATTTTCAAACTTTGTTGTAAATATGGACGCAATGGCGTCAAGGGTAACCCCCCTCGTTTGGTCAAACGTAGAGCATGTAGAGTGCATTGCGTAACTGCATAGGTATGTGTTGCTCGTCAGACGCTAAGATTTCTCCAAAAGATTTTCCTTTGCGTTGGCTGCTATTTCTATCGAGAGGTACTCGTAGCAAGTTTGATCCCGAAAGGTGATGTGTAAGGAAAGTCTACCTACAGGTATTATAAGAAGGTACCTACCTAAAAGAAAATATTGTGATGAAGAAACTCGCGAAGACTCGCGATAACACCTACGACAGCAGGGGCTTAAGTCTGTGAAGCAATGGCATGTCGATGGCGTCCCAGTAGAAGGACAAAACCCGTGTGTCCTCGTTTTTCTCCTAGAACCAGCGAACTTTCCTCTAGAATTAGAATCAGAATATTCTTTGCTGTACTACAAAAAAATTAAAAGGACCGATAGCATTAATAAATCGTAATTGAAGCCGCCAACCGGGAGCCCATCTTGGCACCATTGCGTTACAGACTCAGGCCCCTGTAAGCGTTACAGACTCAGGCCCCTGTAAGCGTTACAGACTAAGGCCCCTGTAAGCGTTACAGACTCAGGCCCCTGTAAGCGTTACAGACTCAGGCCCCTGTAAGCGTTACAGACTAAGGCCCCTGTAAGCGTTACAGACTCAGGCCCCTGTAAGCGTTACAGACTCAGGCCCCTGTAAGCGTTACAGACTCAGGCCCCTGTAAGCGTTACAGACTCAGGCCCTTGTAAGCGTTACAGACTAAGGCCCCTGTAAGCGTTACAGACTCAGGCCCCTGTAAGCGTTACAGACTCAGGCCCCTGTAAGCGTTACAGACTAAGGCCCCTGTAAGCGTTACAGACTCAGGCCCCTGTAAGCGTTACAGACTCAGGCCCTTGTAAGCGTTACAGACTAAGGCCCCTGTAAGCGTTACAGACTCAGGCCCCTGTAAGCGTTACAGACTAAGGCCCCTGTAAGCGTTACAGACTCAGGCCCCTGTAAGCGTTACAGACTCAGGCCCCTGTAAGCGTTACAGACTAAGGCCCCTGTAAGCGTTACAGACTCAGGCCCCTGTAAGCGTTACAGACTCAGGCCCTTGTAAGCGTTACAGACTAAGGCCCCTGTAAGCGTTACAGACTCAGGCCCCTGTAAGCGTTACAGACTAAGGCCCCTGTAAGCGTTACAGACTCAGGCCCCTGTAAGCGTTACAGACTCAGGCCCCTGTAAGCGTTACAGACTCAGGCCCCTGTAAGCGTTACAGACTCAGGCCCTTGTAAGCGTTACAGACTAAGGCCCCTGTAAGCGTTACAGACTCAGGCCCCTGTAAGCGTTACAGACTCAGGCCCCTGTAAGCGTTACAGACTCAGGCCCTTGTAAGCGTTACAGACTAAGGCCCCTGTAAGCGTTACAGACTCAGGCCCCTGTAAGCGCGAGTCTTAAAAGATAGTGTAGGAAATTGTCGTGACAATTTTAGATGGAATGGATAGATCATGTAAATACTTTGTCCATTCCTCTGAGGGACCGCAAAGGGAAATAAGGAATCCCTTTTTCCATTTATCGTACGGACTCGCAATATACAACGTGTTACAAAACATCCTAACTCTTTTTACAGGGTGTAACCTAGTGGTCAACAGGATGTCAAATCTGAAAAAAAAAAGTTGAAAAAAACAATTTTTATTTTATAACCTCAAGATTGAAAAAAAATCATGACTTTTTTGTTTTTGGTATTAGCTCAAATTTTAAAATATGTTTGTGTGTGTAGGTGCATGTACGGTCGGCCACAGTCACAGATACCCCATGGCAGCTCTTACCGTGAGCAACATAAGGGCGCCAATCGAATAAAAAGGGGTATCCTAGTGTGTCGCCGACTGTACATAGCTTTGAGTTGTTAAAACATTGTGAAAGTCAATGAAAACAATATTAAAAATTACTTTTCTTCCGCCACAGCGTTCACATTTTATTAATTTAAAAATCAACGGAGCGCCATAGTGCAAAAAAAAATATTTAGGTTGTGATCCCTATCACCGGGTGCTATTACCCTGTAAAAAGAGTTAGGTACTTTTGTAACACCTTGTAGAGTCACTCGTTGATACATTGTTACATTAGTTTACGTACGGTCGGCCACAATCTCAGATACCCCATGGCAGCTCTAACCGCGTGCGGCATAAGGGCGCCAATCGAACAAAAAGGGGTATCTGAGACTGTGGCCGACTGTACCACGTTGAAATGACAATGTTTATGTTAGTAGCGTAGCTAGGCTGCATCGATAATAACATACATAATGCCTGTGATAATTATCCTAATTTATGCTGACAATAGGTAAATTGACGTTAACTACCTAACTATAGAACTGTTAACTTATTAGCATTTAGTTTAGACAATAACATGTGATTTATCTTTTATTTGAAATAAATATTTTAAAATAAGACAATTTTTTTGATGATGTTTTTTAGGCGCTGGTGACGCCTTTTCACGCAGTATACAGAAAAGCAGATTTTGCTGTGGCACTGGAATTGCGTCGCCCGCGTTTCTGCATATGTACAGTCGGCCACAGTCACAGATACCCATGGCAGCTCTTACAGCGTGCGGTATAAGGATGCCAATCGAACGAAAAGGGGTATCCTAGAGTGTGGCCGACTGTACTCTTAACTTTAACGTTGGTTGTTTGCGACGAATCCAACTACACCTCATTTGTAAAAATCGACCGAGTTGTCTGCGAGGGAACAGATGAATATACAAACATACCCAAAAACATACATACGCTGCTAAAATCATAACCCTCCTTCCTTCTTGCTTCGCGAATTCGCGAAGACGTAGGTTTAATCGTCACTGCGAGGTATGTTAAATGTCGAACCACGTGGTTTACTTAGGTATCTTTTTCTGTGCCACGCATTGTACAGTCGGTTACAGTCACAGATACCCCATGGGGGCTCTTACCGTGCGCGGCATAAGGGCGCCAATCGAACAATAAGGGGTATCCTAGCGTGTGGCCGACTGTACTAACAAGCGGTGATTAGCGGATGCGGACAACAAAAGTAGCGTCTGCGTATGGCGTCACACACATCGTCGGTACCTTTAGTACTTGTGTGGTTCCCAACACCTCAGTTGTGTGGCCCACTTTCCAACCCCGTGGGCTGCGGTGGGGCGGTCGCGGGCTGTGCTACTCACATCCTTAAACTGTGTTCTTCCTTCAAATAAGGTATTTGTTTTTTTTTTATTTGAAATACCTTTATTTGTTTAATCCAGACCAGTGGTTCTTAACCTTTCAGTGATGGCGGACCATTTGACAATATTTCTGTCTTGCCACGGACCACCAACTGTTTGGGGCTAATACACGTAAATTTAAATTAATAAAGGGTTGTTTTATCTACAAATAAAATACGCATACAATTTATTCAAAGCTTAGCGTATTTTGTTTAGTTTTTTTTTCTAATAGTAATTTTACTGTACCCATATTTGTGATAAATACTTTGTTATCAAGACAAATGCGCGCGCAGCGCGCCCGAAAATTCACCGATGTTACCCTTGAGATTTGCTTATTTGTAAATATGAAAAACGCGCCTAGTGTGCCCGACAATTTATCGATTATTCTCAAACTTTCTTTGAGATTGCCCTTGACATGTGGTAAATGCGCGCGCAGCGCGCCCGAAAATTCACCGACTTTATTACCTACATTTTTTTCGCAATCACTCGTAAATTCACCGATTATATCTACCCTTTTTCATAACAGAGGTTTCCTTAGTTGTAAATATGACAAACGCGCGCAGCGCGTCCGAAAATTCACCGATTTTTTAACACTAAATTATGCCTTCCAAAACCACTAAATGTCTAAGACATTTTTTCTGGTGCCTTCGCGGACCACTTCGGGTGCCTCCGCGGACCACCAGTGGTCCGCGGACCATAGGTTAAGAACCACTGATCCAGACACACACAGTTAAGAATCAGAATTAGAATCAATTGTTTTTATTCAATATGCCATAAATAAATTATTTACATTAAAAGTCAAAATATTATCTAAATTAAAAAAAAAGTATACACTTCAGATACTTATTTCTATCTAATACTAAGTATCTAGCTACTTTTTTAAGTGCCCGATGAGCACGAAAGAAAGCAAAGAAAATACAAGGTGTTACAAAAGTACCTAACTCTTTTTACAGGTGTAACCTACTGGTCCACAGGATGTCAAATCTGTAAAAAAAAGTTGAAAAAAACAATTTTTATTTTATACCCTCAAAATTGAAAAAAATTCATAACTTTTTTGTTTTTGTTATTAGCTCAAATTTAAAAAATATGTTTGTGCGGGTAGGTGCATTTACATAGCTTTGAGTTGTTAAAACATCGTGAAAGTCAATGAAAACAATATTAAAAAAATACTTTTCTCCCGCCACATCGTTCACATTTTATTAATTTAAAAATTAACGGAACGTCATAGAGCAAAAAAAAAATTTTGGTTGTGATCCCTATCACCGGGTGCTATTACCCTGTAAAAAGAGTTAGGTAGTTTTGTAACACCTTGTATTTTACACTAGAAGGCAAGCAACAAAAAGGCACAAAAACAATACACAAAAAACGAATCAGGACAAATTGAGTAAAATATATGAAATACAGGAAAGGAATATGGATGTGGCAAATGCAAAGGGGCTCTGACTCAGCATGTGTCGTAGCAAAATTATACTATGGCAAAACCTGTTTTGCCGATGTCGTAGGTCTGCCGGACGTAACTCGTGGTAGAGCCTTTGTGCCACGTCTATCCAATCTTCCACCAGAAGATCGCGCAAGCCTTTTGAGACTTCGTCAATCCAGCAATACTCGAGGCGCCCAGTGGTCAACGTTCAGAAGGTAGGTATCCCCTTCGTGTGCTATGATTCCGAATGAGTGATTGCTGTTGTACTTAAGAGGGCGCTAGAGCACCATTTTCCCATACAAACGTAGTTCAGGTTTAATTTCTAAACTACAGGCTGGATTTTACTGAAACTTGGTCATACGGATGCAGATGACCAATACGGAGGTTTGCAAATAGTTTGGAAATCGCTGCTTCAGGGCGTTCATACAAAAAGAGAATCATCGAAATCAGTTCACATGGAAAAAAAAATTGAGGTAACGCAGATAATACCTCCTTCTTGTTTTTAAGTCGGTTAAAAATCTACAACAATGTCTAAATAGGTTTTTTAAGCCAGAAATGGGTCATTTTCATCAGAGAAATTATTACCTTATTTAGGTGGTACATTTTATTGTGTAAGTTTTCAGAGAAAATTATGTTCACGTGTTGATTACTCCACTACCTACACAACTGTACACAGTAAGAACATCAACAGCTAAAAACTATAAATAAAAAATGCCACCAAAATTAGGTAATAATTTATCTGATAAAAATGACCCAAATAAAAGTAGGTAGGTAATTGGAGAAAGCCAACCGTCGTAAGATTTGAGGGCGCAGATGTGCATATTTACCGTATGAATTATTGTCCTGTTGATAACACTGGCGCGTCATTATAGTATGACTGAAACATCTTGATATTTTGAGGCTGCTTTCATACTATACTGACGTGCCAGAGTTGTCAACAGGACAAATACGGTTAATATGTACATCTGCGCTCTCAAATCTTACCACGGTTCTCTTTCTGCACGGACTACTTTTGGAGCATTTTGGAGACTTTTGGCATGACCCGCGTTCGACGGACGGCGCGGCGTTGCGCCATCGCACGCGCTCACGACTTCGGTCGGTCTAACGAAGATGACACAAATCAAATCGTGGGCCCCGCGGAGTCGGGATCCTTCGAACGCGTTTCCATTCGGTGATTGCCATCTCCACTGTCACAATGCAGGGGGTCTACCGTCTAAGATGAAGCCGATTACCATTGGCGAAAATCGAAGTTCGATTTATGAAAAATGTACTGCCAGCCAGTTTATTTTACTGCCACCCTGTTAATTTTTCATAAATCGAACTTCGATTTTCGCCAATGGTAATCGTCTTCGTCTTAGCCGGTAGACCCCCTGGTTTTGATTTTGGCTTTGCGCTGAGCCCTTCAGCTCGCGGAGTGACAGATCTTTCTGTATTGCGAATACAGATAATTTAAGTTATAAATAAAATAGAAGAATGAAACTCGACTACCAAAAGGCTTGAAACAAGACCTAGGGCCTTAGCCTGTAACACAATGGCGTATCAATGGCGTCCCAGGTAAAAGGACGAAACCGGGATTTTTTCGTTGTTCTCCTACAAGCAGCGAACTAATCCTCTAGAATTAGACTCATATTAATCTTTGCTGTACTAGTTTGAATCTGAATCTAATTCAAACCGTCAACCGAGAGCCCATTTTGGCACCATTGCGTTACAGGCTAAGGGGCCAGCTTATTGTATTAGGAGGCCATCGGTTTACCAAAAGCGAATGAGGTGTCCTCCTATGAGTCTATTTTAAGGATAAGCAGGTCTTGCTTCCACTTGTTTAAAGCCTTTTGGTAGTCGGTTTTATTAAGTTGTTTCTAAGTCATTTTGGAAGATCACCCAGAATAGAACAAAGAAGGGCCAAATAAAAAACATTTTTACGATGCCCTCTAGACAAAAAAAAAAGTTGAACCACTATAAATGGGCCATCCAGTATTAGGCCAACGCCGAAATCTCGAAAACAATAGGCGCCTAGGTACTTATTAGCAGCTCCTACATTATTAAGTAAACAGATATTGGTCAGTGGAACTAGGTACCGCTTAAAATTTGTCAGGGAGCTTGCTAAACATGCAGTGGAAACGCTAAGTACCATAAAAAGATTTTTCTCGTAGGTTCAGATAAATATGATAGGCAATAAAACGTTTGGATGCAAATCCGTTCAAAATTGTATAATATAATCTTCGTAAAATATTTATCGTCGTCGCAAATCGTAATCAAGGATGCGAGATAATTAGGTATGTAGAGATAATCTAGAGCTTGTGCGGATCGCAATGAGACACATTATGATCACGATTGATGTCACATTAACCATCTCGAGTTCAATTAAAAGTAACAGTAAGAAGCGAAGCGAGGACGACATGCTTCTAATGCAGAAATTGTGAGCGCCGCACGATGTTGCAGCTGCATGGAGCAGATATCACGCTCCGCCAACAGCTTTTTGTATATAAAGAGGAGCTACTATTTCAATTTTAATGTATTCCATATCGGGGCTTTAATGAAGTAACACAGAGCCGGGAGTGCGCTTGGGAAAAAAGTTTCAAAGTTGGAACTTTCATAAGCCCCCGTTAGTTGTAGACTTTGTATGCATCTGTAAGAAACAGTCCTAGTTAATCTGCAATGATTAAAGTAAGTTACTCGCAAAGTTTTCTTTCTCCATTTTCTTTCAAGATAATTAGAATCTCAAGTGGGGAATGTTTTTTCACAGTGGTTTGTGTGCCTCAGCGCGGTTGCGTTGTCGATAAAATGTGAACCGCCAGTGAGCAGCTACCTACCTCCCGCGTCGGGCAACGGCGGCAGACCATCCCCCCAGTATGGACCGCCGGGCCAGGGCGGTGGCGGGCCGCGGGGGTCGGGACGCGGGAGCAACCAGCCACAAGGAGGTTTTGGAGACCTGAACCAGCCTTCGTCCCAATACGGCGCACCAGGCCAAGGAGGCGGCGCGACCCGCGGGCTTGGAGGGCAAGGCGGTAGCCAGCGCGCACAAAACGGAGGGTTTGGTGGCTCCAGCCAACCTTCCTCCCAGTATGGCGCACCGGGACAAGGGGGCGGTCCGGGCGCAGGGCGAGGTGGTCTAGGGGGCCAAGGCAGCCAGCTGAGCGCTCCTCAAAACACTTACTCCGCTCCGGGTCAGTTCGGCCCTTCAAGCGGCGTGGACACCGAGTATGGCCCACCTGGTCAGGGGTCGGCTCAAGGCTTCGGCGGGCAGCAAGGAGGATTTGGCCAGGGCCAACAGGGCGGGAACCAACCGGGCCAAAATGGTAGATCTGGAGGCAGAAGGCCTGGCCAGCAGTCTCCTGGTGGTCGCGGTGGTGCTAGAGGAGAATTGCAGTCTTCGTACGGACCCCCAAATGCCGAAAGTTCTTTTGGAGGCGGACAAGGTGGTTTTGGCGGTCAAGGCAGCTCTGGTTTCGGTGGAGGCAGAAGGCCTGAAGACTCATATGGCCCTCCGGCCACTGGGGGAGCCCAGTCTCCTGACAGTGGATTTGGTCGTGGTGGGTCCAACCAGCGCCTTGCGGCACAGGGTCCTCAATCGTCCTATGGCCCTCCAAGCAGTGGTGGTCCTCAAGGTGGTCGAGGTGGTCAAGGTGGTCAAGGTGGCCAGGGCGGAAGGCAATCAGGGGGTGGTCCGCCTTCTTCCTCATATGGCACCCCAGGCTTTGGTGGTGGTTCTGACGGCAGTGGTGGTGATAACTTTGATGGCGGAGAGTCTGACGTAAGAATGGTTCCAAATTGATAATTTATGTTAACTTCTGTATTTATCGGAACTTATTGGGAATTAAACATTTCAGGAGCCAGCCAAATACGAGTTTAGTTATGACGTGGACGACTCGGAGACAGGTACTAAATTTGGTCATTCAGAGCAGCGTGACGGGGACACTGCCACAGGGGAGTATAATGTATTGCTTCCTGACGGCAGAAAACAGGTTGTTGAATACGAAGCTGGCCTCCAGGGATTTAAGCCTCAGATAAGATATGAGGGTTCGTTCATTGCATTAGTACGATGAGAAGGCTTCTAGTACACAATGTCAATTAAAACTCTTTGTGCACGAAGACAAGAGATAATTTTCGAAATGTTGCTTCTCATCGGAGTAATTTTTTCAGACCAGTTGAGATAATTATGGATTTGTTTCATAGGTGGCGCGAGTGGTGGTGCTGGTGGCAGTGGATTTGGATCTGGTGAGCAACTTTACGTTACCAAAAGATATTAACCTGCCGTCGTGTAAAGTTTAAATTGTCTTTTTTTTCAGGAGGTGGTCGCGGCGGTAGCGAAGGATATCCCAGCGGTGGCCCAGGAGGCGCCGGTGACTCGCCATTCTCAGGCGGTGACAATGAGCTTGGATATCCACAAGGTGGGCCCAGCCAAGGAACGGGTAGAGGCCGCCCAGGGCAAGGTGGCCAGAACGGTCAAGGAAGCCAAGGGTACCCTGACCCGTTCGAAGCAGATTCAGGCTACCAGCAAGGCGGTCAACAAGGCGGTGAAATGGGCTACCCAAGAGGTGGACCAGGCGGGAGGAATGGTCAGGGTCAAGGCGGACGCGGGGGACAGAGTCAAGGGGGACGTGGTGGACAAATTCAAGGGGGATCAGAAGGGTACCCCAGTGGCGGACCCGGCCAGAACTTCGGCGGCCCCGGCCAAGGCACTGGATCTCAAGGTTATCCTAGCGGTGGGGGAGGTCAAGACTCCCAAGGTTACCCAAGCGGTCGACCTGGCCAAGGGAGTCAAGGTCAAAGCGGGTTTGGAGGTCAAAGTGGGTTCGGAGGCCAAGGCAGGGGCTCCCAACGACTTTCAGGAGGTTTCGGTGGCAATGGGGGCGGCGGAGCCAGCGGGTATCCCCGCGGCGGACCCCAGGGTAGCCAGGGGGGTCAGGGGGGTGGCCAGGGGGGTGGTCAGGGGGGTGGCCAGGGGGGTAGACAGGGGCAAGGTGGGACCGGCGGGGGTGACGAAGGATACCCTAGCGGTGGACCCAATGGACAAAGAGGATCCGGATATTAGAACTAATAAAACTTGACGACTGCTCGACTTGGAACGTGACATGACGATTTTTTGTATATTTTTACGGCTGTAAGTTAGATTTACTTTGTAAAAATGTAAATTAAAAACCTTGTGATAACAATAATGTTTAATTTTGTATTATTTCTCATTAGAGGCTTTTTATGCACTTGCAAAATATACATTGTTTTTTTAAATGCTCTATGTAGGTATCTATATCTATAAAAATACATTAAGTAGGTATCACAATTTTACGCAAATCCATTCTTTGAATATTTATAGGTAGGTATTCAATTCAGCAACTTAAATAAAGCGCATACCTTAAACCAGTCCTTGATATTTGATACTTAGGTGCCAAATAACTATGAAGAAAATCAAATTTTATTCACATGTCATGGTATATTTTTGTTCCCATTGGGCCAGCATTGGGCATATTCTTGATAAGGCAGTATTATATTATAAATAGTAGATAATAATCAAACCCTCTGCCTCTCCATTTTTAAGCCACCGGTATATCACCGTACCTCTACAAAACTGCCTGTGCGACGAAGTGAGCCAACAGAGTTATTAGCGCAAGTTGACGCGTGTCCGCCGAATCTGAAAGTTAAATTTTCATATTACTGTGCTTCCCAACTTGCGGTCCGCGGGCTTGTCCCAAAAGGGCCGCGAATAATCTGTCTATTTATTAGTGGCCATAGATTCAGATTAAACTGAATATTTTTGTTGTATTGGTATGGTAGGTATGACTTAAAATTATATTCTTCTGAGAGATGTTGTGACTGTGAGAATTAAGTGAATAGGTGTAAAAAATATCGGTTACTTTGCCGATGAATGCGGGCAATATAGCGAAACTAACATACTGACAGATTTGTTATAAGGATGTGGAGGTCATCAACTTTCTTATGAATCTATAGCCCAAAATTATTAGAACCCTAGTAAAATGCCTGGAGCTTCTGTCAGCTAGAGAAAATTTGCCCTTAAGCCGCGCGCGGTAGGAGCTACTATGGAGTATCCTAGGTTGTGGCCGACCGTACAAGTGAGTTCTCAGGTTCTCGGTTACCCGCAGTTAAAAATGTTAGAAACCACTGTCATAAGTATCAGGTTCTAATACGCTCCGGGGAGTTCACCGCCCACTTCGGGATGTAATTGAAAAACTATGCACCAGCAGAATATGGTTTTGGAACTTTTAATTGCTTGTCGATTATGCGGTGGGTACTGGGTGCCCGCTAACTAATTTATTGTTCTGATGCCACGTGTAAAACTGGCAGGAGAGCATTTCCAATCATTGAGATGTGGAATTTACTAGTTTTCGACAGTTTGGTTTGATTGGGTTGGGAAGGTCACCAGAGCGTCTCTATTCTCTGAAACATCCACTCAACCTTAATTCTAGCGTCAAAACACTCGAAAATAGCGCTTATTTAATTGGTCAAGGGTCAAGGATTTGACTCTACACAATAAGTAGATCGCAACTTTTATATGGAGAAATATGGCAATATTTCACTTGGAATACATATTTTTGGAGGGTTAAGGGTACCGTCGGCCACACGCTAGGATACCCCTTTTTGTTCGATTGGCGTCCTTATGTCGCGCGCGGTTAGAGCTGCCATGGGGTATCTGTGATGTGACTGTGGCCGACCGTACATCGATATTACGAAAGGCAAATCCATCATTTTAACCTAACTTGCACGTGACAAAAGTAGCCGTTTTTTCCTGAAAAAATAGTTAAGCCTAGGGTCGAGAACTTAACGCATCCAAACAATTTTTTTGACACAAAAAATGCATCCAAAAAGAAAATAATGATATGCCTTTCTTCATTGACAACCATTTGACAGCTTTTCAGGCTTAAAATCTTAGAACAGATGAGTAAACTGACTTTCCCAATGACTAAACAAGTACTTATAGACCTTTTTCGTTGGTCATTGGTTTTTCCACTAGGTTCCTTAAAAAAACCTGAATCCCAACTCGCGTACCTTTCTCTAAATCTGGATAGTCTTCGTCAGTGTCCCGTTTGGGCATCGAGTTGGTGATCAGACTGAACCTACTGAGGTCATTGGAGGTCCGAGTGAAGTCTTCCGAGTGTACAGCCTCGGGCGCACTCCGCGCCAGGCTGTGGACTGTCTCGTCCTGGTACAACGGGGCTATCATGGCTTGACACTGTGAATAAATTAATGAAATCATCATCATCATCAGCCAGTTCTGCCTTCTGCTGGGTGTAGGCATTTCCCCATCACGCCATCGTCACCTCTCTTTTTCAATTAATGAAATTGATTAATGCAAGGATGCAAATGGTCGCATCAAATACTCGTAGGTGGTTACAAAAAATAAACCTGAGCGTAGCGGGGGATTCACAGACACGAGACGCACACAACCGTTCATGCGAAACACACAACTTTTCATCCCACTTCATCGAGATTAGTTGAGGTTAGACGCAAGAAAAAAAAAAAGTAGAGCCATAAAACATATCAAGTTCGAATTTCGAATATGTAGTGCGTTTCACGAAAGAGTTCCCTTGGCGAAACTCTTATTACAATGTAATAGGGACTTTTTTTGTTCAAACCAAGGGAATTATTTCGATTGTTTTGCTGTCATGAACTTGTTAATCTCACCGCTTTTCAGGGACAAAAAAAAAACATCGAATATTATCCAGGCAAATTTTTAAGCAGGTATTTCCAACTCAAGAGATGCCGTACAGTAAAACCGACCTTTAGCTTCATGACGCCATCTTGGAAGTGCTTCACCATGACAGTGAACCTCAGCTGCATGATGGTCTCCGTAGCGTCAGGCCTGTCCACCGCTATCCTGTACCAGGGACCTTGAAGATGGTCCCGGGGCGCTGGACGGTCGTTGATCCACCACTTTAACTTGGTCTCCGGACGCGAGGGAGATGAGGAGCAGTTCACTACGGCCCTGTCTCCAAACTGGTACTCATCTTTGAGGCCCGTCATTTGAGGCGGTGATGATGGGAGCACTGCAAAATTAGAGATAGAAACTGAATTCGAACTCTTAGTGGTTTTAATGCCGAAGGTATTTTGTTGCACTGGTGATTCTGAATCAAACTCCACAATTTCATCGTGTAGATGCAACTTATAATGATTGGAAAAGTTGCTGGCAAGAGACGTGTCAGACGAAGGAGGAAATCCTGGCTAAGGAACATACGGGAGAGCACTTGGAACGCGAATGCTGCCCAGCTATGTTGCCTCACGAGAAACAATTAAAAAAATGCGGAGCTCACCGCCAACCTTCGCTGAGTCGGAGATAGGCACCATAGGAAGAAGAAGTTGCTATAGACGATTAAAAAAGAAGCTGTGACAGAACCTCTCGAGATATTTGCGCTCTTAAGCGTGAAGTTCCACCGAGCGCCTTTGGTGACTCACTAGCTGCTGATACCTCATCCAATATCTGATACCTCGTCATCTCGTGTCGAGAGACCTGAGTCTCATCTCAATCTCTTACAAATCTTTCCTGATCAGGTACCTAGTTCCAGTAACGGGTATACATTTCGTACAGCCAAAAAAGGCTTATGATATAAGGACGTGGTAGCCAATGAGCCAATCCCGTATCTGGCTTTACCCGAGCGACAATACCACACACTGAATCTGATCTGTAATAACTGTAGACAAAGGCCTCTAATGTTTATGATAAGTATGTTCAATAACTCACAATGCACACTGATGTACTTTTGGTCGAAAACATTGGTGAAGAAAGGCGCTTCCCCGGAGACTTCACAGCGATACAGTCCCGCCGACTCTGCCGTGAGGTTCACTAGCATCACCACGTCACTCGAAGACTGGTCTAGCTGGAAAATAAGGAAAAATAAGATTTGGAGCGTATAGAAGGACCGTGTGCCTCTACACTTAAATTAAGGTTGGCCGTCAGGTCTTCATATTCTTTTCTATTCCTTGCCAAGCGAAATAGGGGTTCAAAGCTAGCAATCTCCGTTCATTCTCCGATTTCTGAGCCACGACTTTCATCTTCTATCCAACGCTTCCCATTCATTGCCCATCGTGATCACTTGAGGCGTATTATGTGACCCAATAAATGCATACGACTGTGTAGATGAAGATCGTAAATGGAAAAAGGCCTAAAACTTATGAGATCATACTTGAAAAATGTTTAATATACCGTCCTATAAATCGAAACTAGCCTGTGGGTTCTAGGTGAAAATAGGAGTTCCGCAAGGATCCATCTTAGGGCCGTTTCTATTCCTTGTACCTACTGAGTACAGAGAGTCGTCTTCCATCTCGTACTGACAGCCCAGAAGAGGGAGAAAGAAAAAGAGAGAAAAACTCATATAGACGTTCACGCCACGACCATCAAAATACCTCTGTGGCGGGTCATGAGTGGTACGTAGTGGAAGGACTTTTACCTGTCCTGTACCACCACTTCACCAAGTACAGAGAGTCGTCTTTCAATTTTGTAATTTTAGCTCGCAGGGAGAGAGAGTGAGATAGAGATAAAGTTCGAATGAAAACCAGGGCCCTTAGCCTGTAACGCAATGGCGGGTCAATGGCGTCCCGGCAGAAGGACAAAACCGGGCTCTCCTCGTTTTTCTCCTACAACCAGAGAACTAATCCTCTAGAATTAGAATCAAAATATTCTTTGCTGTACTACAAAAACATTAAAAGGACAGACAGCGTTAGCAAATCGTAATTGAAGTCGTCACCTGACAGCCCATTTTGGCACCATTGTGTTACAGGCTAAGGGCCCAGACTTACGTCGACATTCACGCCCCGAGTGTCGAAATAAAACTGCGGCGGGTCATTGCGTGGTGTGTAGCGGAAGAACTCTTGCCCGTCCTTATGCCACCTCACTGAGTACAGAGAGTCGTCCTCCAACTCGTACTGACAGCCCAGAAGGGCTTGGCTACCCTCTGCGACGTGAGCTGGGACGCGCAGTTCCGATATCCTCACGCTCAGGGCGTTGTCTGGAAATAACGAGGGAAGTGGGTTCAGCAGTCGATTTCATTCTGATGTCTGCGAAAGTAAATTAAAATAAATAGAAGATGTATTTACTGCACTGAAAGTAAAAATTTAGGCAAAGATCCACCAAAGATACTTAAACCTTCAATTAAAACATGAAATCGTAAATGGGATGGAAATATTGTTTTTTTTTATTGTAATCGTATTATATTACAGGAAAAAAAATGTTTGTGCTGAAATAGTGGCCACCCCAGAGTTTTTACTCCACTAAGTTTTTCCAACGGCTTCAGGAAAAAGCCGGTGTGTTTAATAAGTAATTTGGCATTTGCCATATTATTATAGTACCAACTTCAAAATAACGCCAGGACTCTAAGGGAAGGTAGGTAGGTACCTCTCCTTTAAACGTTTCCCTAGCACAGATTAGTGCCTTAGAAAATACAAAAAGTTACTAACCTCTGACACAGATGACGAACAAAAAAACCAACACGCGAGTCCACATGATAGAGCATTTACTCACTCCCTACCAAACCACTAAAATATCAATCATGGAATTTTACTACCACAAAGAGACAACAACGGTAACGATGGGATATAAAGAGTTAGCCATGCTATTTAGCAAGTTGAGTACTACTGGCCGGTATCGAAATAACCGAGGACGGTTCTAAATTTAAATCGTGGCGCGCATGCGCGCGACGGTCGCGTGAGGTCGCGCGTCTGACTGGAGCTCCCTTTTGCAAATTCGCCCTCTTGATCCCTATCAGTGAAATTTCGACCCGGTGACGCGATCTGGATTTTAAAAACACAAAAAAATACCCTTCCGGTGGGGGGAAAATGCAGTTTATTGCACCATTCAGTTTAGTGAGGGCTACAACTCACCGCTTAGTTAGAGAAGAATTTCGACATGGATTTTTTTATGCGTGGCGCGTCATAACATAAGTATATTTATTACTTGATCCACTGATTCCACTTTGTTGTGATGATGATGATATCCTTTATCCCCTATTAGGGACGAATAAGGGATCTCCATCTCCACTTGGTTGTACGGAATTAAAATAAAAAATTACTGCACGGTGTGCAAGATGTTGCGGGTTTAAGTCCTGTCCTAAGCGAATTTTTAACGTATAATCCGTGCGGAATCAGAATGGGATAATACCTTTTGGAACTGAATCGAAAATGACAGTTCTCGATTAGCGTCAGTAAAAAAATGTTTAGTTCTACGTTCTATCATAGGGTTATGAAATTGGAAATACACAAAAATGTTTAATGGTTGTAATCTAAAAGGATTCAATGTTATTGCATTAATTGAATAAAACGTGATAAAATCTCGAGCAGACACCCACGCGCACAGAAAACACAAGCAAGTTTCGACGCGAGTTTGCCATAGACAACTAGAGTTTGCCGAAATGCTGACGCTACAGGACCGTGAGCGTCTCAGTTCCAATAGGTATTATCCCATTCTGATCCCGCACAGATTATAATAAAAATATTTATCTAAAATATCTGTAATTTTTTTCTCTCTTATAAATATGATTTAGTATAGAGTCCGTTATGTCAAACTTTTCAGCAGATCATCGGTGTGCATGCAGCAGAATAGCAAACAAATAATGACGTGATGGGATGATTGCAAGATAAAAAAAACTTACATGAATTATGCAAATTTACCTGTCTGCTTGTATGTTTGTCTTGGTTAGGTAGCTCAAATTGGTAAGAGGGTTGCGGGTTCAAGAGCTGCCCCGAGTGGTTTTTTAAGCTAACTTCTCATATACCTAAATCTTTAATATCTGTAATAGACCAAGAATTATATTATTATTAGCTGACCCGGTGAACTTCGCACCACCTGAAATAGTTTGAATCTCCGCGTCAAAAATGGCGATTCCAATACAAAATGACCAATTTTTATTTATTCCGTTTTCCAGCTAATCCTTTGACTTTTCCCATATTTCTTTGCTTTTAAACCTACCCTGAACTATGGTGAACTAAACAAAACAGTAAATATGCAAATCGGTCAAGCCGTTTCTTAGTTTTAGCGAGACTTTCATTTTTATATTTTAACGGCGATTCATTTTTATATACATTTAAATAGATAGAAGATAGATAATGGGTTATAATATAATAGTACCTAGAGCCCAGGCCATTTAGCTATCGGGTTTCACTATCTAATTAATAAGCTAATTGGACGCAATAGTTCGAGTCGGTGTAAATGTAAAGGTAATCTGTTTGAATGTTAACTGTTCAGGTGAACAACTAATATTCTCAGGTCTCTGGTTAATTAAGGACGGGCTCGTAGGGTCCCGTCCCACCCTGTCTACAAACGGTAGAGTTGCACCGAAGGTTCAATGGCTAACAAACTTCAAAGTTCTCTCTACCAGGAAACTGCAGACGCAGCGAAGGATGATAGAAGGTGATTCTCGGAAGGAATCACTTCGAAAGGAACACTTTTGTAAATGCGCAAACAAAATATTTGTGACTTTGCCTTTTTGAAGTGTTGAACAAAAGTTGAGCAACACCTAGAGTTTGCTTTTTTCCTCTTATCATCGATCCCTTACGGACAACTAGAGCAGACTGGCGGGAAAGCCCAAGTGATCACGGTTTTTTTCAGTTTTGTAGCTAAACTGAGCTCTTTTCGTTCAGCGATCTTTGTTTCACGACAATAATATTAAGTTGTACATTACTGCCGCGCTCTGTAATGGTTGCGTTGCTGACGCGCTGTTGATGCGCGGTCAGCATTGCAGCCCTTGATGGACAAGCTGGAATGAACCTTTATAGCGCGGACCACAAGGGCTGCAATGATGACCAAGCTTGAATGCCAAGAGCGTAGCGAGTAAGCTAAGCTCGACGAACATCGAGGCACAGCTCGATGCATATTGCACAAATGAACATTTATAACGAATTTCATAAAAGAACCACTTTCTTTTCAGCAAACTTATTTCAGCAGAAATATCTTCCAGTCAACCCTTGGTTCATCAAATACTCTCTGAACCCTGAACCCGACTGCGCAAGCCCTCTATCTCTCCCTATCGTGGCTGTGTGCCCCAGGCGAGGTCTCGAATAGATTACCTGCGCATCGGAACAGAACACGTTTTATAATAGTTTGCTGAAGGACTTTCACGGTGTCAGAGGTCGTAACAGAACAGGGATGAAATCTCTACTCTGACCGTGGGTCTTTTCTATTACCTACCAGTCTATAAATAACACCTACAGACTGAAATGTTAGTGGTTTAAAGCAAATGGAGCTTTTACCAAGTGATTTCCATAAAAACCACGGATTATTAGACTGGGTTTAACAGCAATTGCAACAACAAATTTTAAAACAGCTTTATCCTGGTGATTTGCAACAACATTTAATTACTGAACCTTTCCTTTGCTTAAAAAGTTGGAATTTGAGCCATTTCAGCGCTGCCTGCGCGGCGCGCTTTCATGCCCCTCCGCTCTCTACCACGTTTTCAGCATATACTCATAATCCTATGGTTTCCAGCATCTCTTGCTCCTATGTTATACGGCGAGCCAAAAAAAAAAAAGATAAACTGCTTGGAAAAAAATTTCGCTTTCACCAAAGTCGTAGAGCAAAAGTTGTTGGAAATCACAATTAGAAGTTGGTGTATCTGAGGAATAAAGAGAGGTAGGTATTTAAAAATTGCCCTATATATTGGACATTTGGAAAAATCCCCATTGAAACTGTCTGAACCAAATTCCACAATTTTGGTCCAAAATGCGCGAAAAAAGGACACTTTATTCTCCTTAAAAAGTTCTATCGCCAATCGACACTTTTTTCGAATTTTTGAATTTTTTTGGAATTTGGTTCATTGCGTTCGGCTATAAAACCACAAGATAAATCAGCACTTGAAGAGAGAGTAAGTAAGTACTTACTGTAAAATATTAACGCTAAAATCGCGAAAAAGAAAATTATGTTACACATCCTTGGCATAATAAGCCGCAATAATACGCAATAACGCAACTATTGATACGCAATAACGCAACTATTGAACTCTACAAACGGTTTAATTAAAATGTATTTGTTTCCATCTGAGGTTTTCATAGTTGAAGATTATTTCAATATAATTTATAACAGTGAATAAACGGTGATTTCAGCGAAGGCAAATACCTAAGCCGTGCATTAGATACTTAGTTCTTGGAATTGAAGCCATATTGTTACCATGGTATTCAGCCAATTTCAGTCCGAAAATTTTACTCAATTAATTTTAAGTTAAATAAATCTATCTCTTACAATTCATAAATCTTGCAGTAAAAAATATTTTTACGCTTATTTGGTTTAGTGACCACTCGAATTCTCCGTTAGGCTCGACCAGCAGAATTCATCGTAGACAAACAAACTTATTAGAACTTTGCATCTACGTGCCTAATAAATATTTATACAGCATCCAGTGGCACCTTCACTCACACTTCAGAGAGGGTGAAGTGACTCGGACGCTGCAGCGCCTGGGAGATATTGTTTAGATTTTTTGATAAAGTACCTAGGCTTGCCAAAAACGAATAGACGAAGAGATAAAGTTGCGAAATTGGCGTTGGATAGGTCATATTAGTATCACCCACCCCTCCAAGATAGCGCTGAAATGATGTTCAACTGGAACACGGTAGAGAGGGCGACCTAAAACTACATTTCGTCCATCTTCGTCGGTATAACAGGAGGCTAACAGTCTCGGAATGAGCATATCCGAGCTTGAGATGAAGGTGAAAAATCGGCCAGATTAGAAAACTGTTTTGAGAGCTCTATGTCCCTTATTAGGGATAACAGGAACTGATGATGATGATGATGACCTAGGCTTGCCCAGCACCTATGTCATCCTCTCAGCTTAGCCGGTCTATTGATCGTAGATTCTGGCTGGTTCCTCTGCTTAGCAAATTAGGGGTATGAAAGGCGTGAAGTCGTAAGGTTATATTTTTAGGCTCGTGTTACTTCGATCAAGGATAAAACATACTTTTTCGATTATCTCCTCCCCATTTGACAATCAGCCGACTACTACAGGGGCTTGATTATCTAACTCCAACTATCATGTGATCCCTTTCAAATGTATTAATCATAAACTAAAATAAACACCGTACAAACTATTACATTACTGTCAAAGAAAAGATTGTTTATTCTCTAGAGAGCTATTCTCTATATTCGACTTCATCTGTCGAATTAGAAGATCTGTAAAAACAGTTAATAATGTAATAAATAAATATAAAAAAAATATTCACTAATTTTATTTAACATAGATTTTTTTATAGGAAAAGGTTTAATAACAAGGTAACGAACATAATCGCTTTAAATTACATCGTCTCAGGTAATCTACTCTACAAACCGCCCGAAGTTCTGCGTTCCACGTTCAGAGTTCTGCATACCTACCCATGTTCATTGTACTGTATCTATCCGTGAATAAACTTTTTACTTACTTACTTACTTACCCCATTAACAAATCTGAGAACTCTGAACGCGGAACGCGGAAGTCCGGGGCAGTGTGTCCGGCAGGCGCCTTAGGTTTATCAATATCTTCTCAATGTCAAATTGAGAGGTATCGTGAATCGTGATTGATGTCAACGTTAGCCAATAAGACCCCAGGCGACTCCTACGCGCGAACAGTTTTCCTCCTTTTATGCATAGTAAGGTGAATGTTTTATTAAGGGTGGGGGCACACTACGGTCTCCATCCAAGTACTTAATGAAGATATACTCGCGGCGCGGCCCAGGGGAGGTGTAACTCAGCCTTAGAGCGCGCTCCAAAGTGAAAACAAATTACATAAGACGTTTAATCATTCATCCTCGGATTCCCTCGCCGTGATATATGGAGCTGATTTGTCTATTAAGGGAACTAGTCATTTAAGTGATCGTCATCACGTAAAAAGTAAAATGTAGATGTATACAAGGGTACATGTCCCACTAGCTGGGGGAAGGCCTTCTCTCAGGTGATTTACTTACGAATGGAAAATAAATCATAGCCTTTCTTCAAATTATTATTGCCACACTATATTTTGGTCAAGCAATTTTTACCTGTGGCGCACAAACCTTCATACATTCCGCAAAAGCAATGAAAAGTACTTGGGTCAATGAAAGAAGTGGTGGGAAACCCCAATTATTTCACAGTTTTTTCAATTTTGTACTCTAAAGAACAGAACATTTGCAATTAAGCTGATTTATTTTTCAAGTCGAACAACCAGTGGTAGGTACCTACTTCCCAAAAAACGGGGAATCTCATAATCAGCTGAATTATTGTTGTTTAGAATAATGAAAATAATACTGTTTTATTGCCGTGAAACAAAAATTGCTGATAAAAAATTGCTTTTTTGCATTTTCCGCCACGCTATTTTTCTTGAACCTTAATACCTAACCTGCGATTTGGTTGTTATAGATTTAATTAAATGAACGCCTTCAAAACTTGCCAAGGGGCAGGCAGGAGTCGACAGATGGCCGACCGGGTGGTGGTAGAAACCGCATCTCCGCAGTTCAGTTGTTATTTAAACTTTACTGTGGAGTTTCAGTTTCAGCTTTTGGGGTAGTCCAGGAGCTAGACGCACGCAGATTGCATTCAACAACGCATAGCTGCTGCCGCGCCACTTCCCGTATCCTCATAAAGAACATGACGTTTGAAATAATCATTTGTGTTGAAAAGGTATCCTTACAATGTAACCTTTATCGTATGAAAAAATACTGAGAAACATCTAGGTAGGTACTCTGTTTCCACGGGCGTTTTCCCGATACAAATGTTGTTTTGAAAGTGAAACCCGACTCAGGGGTGATTATTTACAAGACTTGCACGATACTAATGTTAGAACTGGCTGTTCTATAAAGAGGTAAACCTAAATGTTATCTATAGGTTGACTTGCCTTGTCACTTGTCTCGTGTCGTTTGCCATGTCTAGCAAATAATATCTACAATAAAATCTCTGCTGATTATCCGAATCCTTTCACTGGTCGAAAAACTGAAAAATACCCAAAAATTTTTAAATTGTTGCCGCACTCGCATTACCTATCGGACATCGCGCGCGCGCTTTGAAAAGGCCGGGGGTGTCCGCACGTCGCATTTATTATAGAACAAATTAAACAAGGTAAATTGTGAATTTAAAAAAAAACGACTAATTTTTAGTTTCAAGTGTTACTAAAACTATCTTCCCTGAGTCGGGTGTCACTAACCTAAACAACAACCTGTATGTCTTCGTACAAGTAGGCACACGCGGCATGCTGAGGGTGCCTTACATTTACCTATACAGGGTGTTAAAAGACCGCCAACAAAGCGGGAAACCACGTATTGTCCTCATCATAATGAACAATTTTGCCCAAGGAACTATGCCTGGGAAATCAACGGTTTCCGAGATAATGAGGTTCAAAGTCGGACTTTTCAAAACTTTTTTTTTGCAGAAATGTATTCAGTATCTAGTTCTTGACATACCCTCTCAAGAAGCCATATCAAAATTATGCATATTTCTTACCAAAAACGACGTTAAAATTGCAACCCGCAATGTATTCTGAACTTCGGCACTTCAAGCGTAAGTAACATAAACTAATACCTACGCTTGCGCAATATGACTTCTGTGCGTTACACGTCCATTGCGTGATAAAATATTTTTCAAAATTATAACCTAAAAAACCAAAATAATTTCCCAGCAATAATTTATCGAAAAAGTACTTTGTTTTGGCGTCTAGTATGCGTGGGTTTCGGGTCTGTTGGCGGTCTTTTAACACCCTGTATACCGTGGAATTTTAGTGATTTTAAAGCCGAAGCGTAGCACTCGTGATTCTGAGCCAAATTCAAAAATTTTACTTCAAAACGAACGAAAAAAACACTTCCCTATACAAACGGCTATCGCCAATCGACACCATTTGTATGGAGAAGTGAATTTTTTTTCGCGCGTGTTGGAATGAAATATTTGTAATTTGGCTCAGAATCACCAGTGCAACAAAATGCCTTCGGCTTTAAAACCACTAAAATTGCGCGGAGTATAACAGGCTTTTTTATGCTCTCTACAATATCTAGACAAAAACCTGCCTCCTTAGCTCTTTAGCTACATACACCACAGTTTTATCCAGAAATGAGGGCTACCGCGCTTGGATTTGCCGCTAGGGGCGATAGTGTGTTGCGTAAGGTCAGAAATGTCACTGTTTGTATGGACTCCGCGGGTTTATTTCTAATTAGAATAATTATGTTGTGAATGTTTTCCAGTACCTGAGATTAATTATGGCAAAAAGTTGTTGTCCCGCTGCTAACCACTGCTTTGAAACAGTTTTATCTTTCAGAAAATTGTGTTCTGATGTTTTTTTTCTAACAACACGGGGCTTGCTCGAAGTGTTTTATTGGTAAGTACTGCTTTAAGGCGCCGTGCATAGTGAATCGCCCGCGCGCAAAAAAAATGCACAAAATCGATTCCTGTATCAAATACACTAAACAAATTAAAAATGTTCACATATCAAACCCTAGAATTAGATAAGACCTATCTAAAACAGCCAGTTTCGTGTTGACATTCATAAACGTTTTGAAGATATTTTGCTTGAAAAAAAATAGGCGGCGCACTTTTTTTCAAGCAAAATATCTTGCAATCTGTTATGGATATCAACCCAAAACTGGCGGTTTTAGATAGGTCTCACCTAATTCTAGAGTTTGATATGTAAACATTTTCGTTTTTTTTGTGTTTTTGATACAGGAATCGATTTTGTGCATTTTTCTTTGCGCGCGGGCTAATTCACTATGCCCAGCGCCTTAAGGTACTATTAAATAAAAATTATTTTAAAGTAATTAATTTATTTATACGTCCGAAAAACTAACTTCATGCAAGACCTTACTCGACAGTGGTGCCAACTAGTGAGTACTAAAACGGTAGCCCTCATTGAGGGGTGTATCCGACGACGAGGCCTTCTTTCATCATGGTCCCGGCTCTCGGTTGTTGGCGGCTACAGCAGATAGTAGTAGCTTGAGATGGGCCGGCTTTCTTGCGCTCTATCCACAAACTGTATCAAAATACAAGGTGTTACAAAAGATGCCAACTCTTTTTACAGGGTAATAGCATCCGGTGATAGGGATCACAACCTAAGTATTTTTTTTGCTCTATGACGTTCCGTTGATTTTTAAATTAATAAAATGTGAACGCTGTGGCGGGAGAAAAATATTTTTTTAATATTGTTTTCATTGACACTCACAAAGCTATGCAAATGCACCTACACCCACACACATATTTTTAAATTTGAGCTGATACCAAAAACAAAAAAGTTATGAAAAATGTTCAATTTAAAAAATAAAAATTGTTTATTTCGACTTTTTTTTACAGAATTGACATCCTGTTGACCAGTAGGTTACACCCTGTAAAAAGAGTTAGGATGTTTTGTAACACGTTGTATAACTTATAATAATAATTCAATTTATTTCGATCAGCTACGAGGATCATAAAACACAGTACAAGATGTTAGTGATAAATAATTTAACCTAAGTTTAACCTACTGTTAGTAACATTGATTTACACATATTATTTACATTATTACATATCTTTATTTTTGAGTACAATGAACCATAGAGGTGGTTCATGTACTCAAAATCAAATCGGCCTGAATACAGTTGGGGCTGGCCCGCACCCTCCGCTAAGGCCTTTGCATCTACTTAATGAGATGATTTATACAACGTCCAGTGGCACCTTCACACCACACTAGATGGGTGAAGAGGCCACTTGGACGCTGCAGTGTCTCGGACATTGTTTTAGATGGAGTAGGCTCACCCTGTATGCTTAGCATGGTCGTTTTGACACTTTCTCGAACTCGAGTGACAGACGTGCCATGTCTATTGTGCGAGCATGGCAGGCGGGACTCGAGATGGCAATAGATTAGGGTCATGTCGAGCAGAAAGTAGATATTGCCATTTTTAATAAAAATGTTATATTTTTGTCTCCATCGCCATGTTGGCGTAGAGCCAACTCGAGCCCGACCGACAAGTTGACAGTTTTGCATAGAGAAGGGCCTATCTCGGGCTTACCATGCTGCACGTACTGATGGCTTAGTCGGTCTAGCCCGCAGGAAAGACAAGGTCAACACGTGCGGAGCCAACTAAGCCGCGGGTTTCCTCAAGATGTTGTGTAGTTGATTATTTTACTTATGGAAGAAAAATTCATCATGTCACAAAAGAAATCGACGAAATTTATTACTTTTATTTTGTCGGCTATTCCGACAAAATAAAAGCAAAATAAACCGTTAAAACGATATTTAAAAAATCATAACTTATAAACTACGAGAAATGGCTGAACATAGGTGCATATTTGGATAGTACACACGTCAGCACGTCAGACTGTACACTATTGTTGTAAAGTCACCCGTAATGTAACCGAATAGAGTGCTAGCGTGTAAAGGTCGACGTGCTGTCGTGTGTACTAGGGGCGACGAATGTAAAAAAAATGTTTAGGCGTCCATATTTGGATTTGGACCACCCATACAAACTTTGCAAGGGGTCCGCTACAAAAGCTTTAAAAAGTGCTCTCGCCCGAGTGAATGAATGGCTTTGACAGACCAAAAACCACCACCAGTGATATTTACAGTAGTGAAAACTCCCTTCGGCAGGGGCAGGCCTGATTTGAAATTAGTTTGACCGCATCTGAAAGTTTCACATTGTTATTATATGAAAATGAATCCCTGCCCGCCGCCGGTAACATGATTTGACAGCTCGCTCGTTATCATATTTTCCACCAGATAAGGCTGTATACAGGGTGTTAAAAGACCACCAACAAAGCGGGAAACTATGTATAGTAGTCGTATTTCTGATGTACAATAATGTGTTTTCTATCTATCTCTATGTATAGTCCTCATCATAACGAACATTGTTGCCCAAGGAAATATGCCTGGGAAACCAACGGTTTCCGAAATATTAAAGTTCAAAGCTGGACATTGTTTTTTTTTTGCAGTGATACGTTTAGTATCGAGTACTTAACATTAAAATTTCTTTTCAAAAAGCCATATCTTTTTTTTTTGTATTTCCTACAAAAATCGACGATAAAACGATTCCTTGAGAAGAAAATGTAAATACTTAAAACAAAACACATTTCTGCAAAAAAAAAAAAGTGGAATGAACCTTATTATTTCGGAAACCGTTGATTTCCCAGGCATAGATGCTTGGACAAAAATGATCGTTATAATGAGGACTATAGTGGTGTCCCGCTTTGTTGGCGGTCTTTTAACACCCTGTATATTGTGTAACATATCAACTAAAAGGACTCGTGAGAATCTCAATTATTTTTTAATAATATTAAAATAAATAGTTTTGAAGTTATTTAAGAAAATAGGCGAAAATTTCAAAACCAAAACTTATCTCCAAAACTAATGGTATTTTTTTAAATACAGTAAATATGTGTTTACCGATAGATTATAGGAAAACCTTACGTATAGAGTCCATGGTGTACAAAATAACATAGGAATAATATACCTAATAATATTAATTTTGTGGCATTCTTTCTCAACTCAGCCAACAGATGGCGTTCTACAGTATTACATCTTGGATCACGTTATGGTTTGGTATGGTTTCTCAACATTTGTGCTTAAATGTACGGATGTACGGAACCCTCTCCCCGCGAGTTTAATTGTACTTGTCGGTTTTTTTATCTAAAAGACTGGAAATGGAAAAAGCTTAGCACCGACTCCTATAGTTAAGTCAGATAAAGAGACATTGTTTTTTTATAATGTCCTTGTAAATGTATGTATAGTACCTATACGTAACTAAGCACGCTTGTGCTAACGGAATTCATTTGCGCATTACAGCGCTGCCAGTATAGTGTGGTCTCGCTCGTCTCGCCTTTGTAAAGTAATATGCTTGTTTGCGAACTTTTAAAGTCGCCGCGTTCTGTAAACGTAATAAAAAAGTTATATCAACGCGCATGCAGCGCGTTGTTGTAACCAAGTTTGGGCACACTTTTGAGCTTTGGCGGTGCCAGGCGAAATTGTTTTATCATTATTAAGGCTGGAAGATAGCAACGAGGCGGGAAATTAAAAAAATTGTCAGTTTTTTACTTTTTGTAGCTAAATTGAGCTATTTTTGTTCAGCGATTTTTCGTTCGCGGCAATGACATAGTATTCTTTTTACCCGACTACGCGAAGCAAAAAGGAGGGTTATGATTTTAGCAGCGTATGTATGTATGTATGTATGAATGTATGTATGTATGTATGTATGTATGTATGTATGTATGTATGTATGTATGTATGTATGTTTGTGTGTTCATCTGTTCCCTCGCAGAGCCTTATCTACTCGGCCGATTTCAACAAATGAGGTGTCGTTGGATTCGTCTTAATCACCCAGGTAACATAGGATAGTTTAATTTTGAAAAAAACCAAGATGGCGGCTGTGCTGCGCCCTAAAGTGATGGACCTAAAAATAAAAATTATCGGATACCATCGTCATGGGTATCAAATGAAAGGGCTTTAAAAGACCTTTTCAAAAATGTATAACACATGTAGCGTCAACATAACAAATAGAACAAAAAATTTCAAAATGTGTTTTTTTTTTGCCCTTCTTGGTTCTATTCTGAGTGATCGTCCAAAATGACTTACTAAAAAGTTCGAAAAAAAAATAGAAGTTAAAAACTAAAACCCGACTACTAAAAGGCTCAAAACAAGACCTGTTCATCCTTAAAATAGACTCATAGATAATTAATCGTAGTCGGAGGACACCACATTCGCATTTGATAAACCGATGGCCTCCGACTACGATTAATTATCTATGAGTCTATTTTAAGGATGAACAGGTCTTGTTTTGAGCCTTTTAGTAGTCGGGTTTTAGTTTTTAACTTCTATTTTCATTATTGTAAACAACAGGACAACAATAATTCAGCCGATTATGTGTTCTGGTCTACCACAAGTTTTTTGGGCAGTGCCACTACTTCGTAGACCAGAACACATAATCGGCTGAATTATTGTTGTTTTGTTGTTTACAATAATGAAAAGACTACCATGTTATTGCCACGAACGAAAAATCGCTGAACAAAAATAGCTCAGTTTAGCTACAAAAAGTAAAAAACTGTGAAAATTTTGAATTTCCCGCCACGTTGCTATCGTCCACCCTTAACTTTACTTGAAATAAAAAAAAGTTTTATAATCACAACCTCTATCGTCTTACCGACCCCAACTGGCCGGTAAAAACGCCATTAGAATAAATAAAGAAGTACATTGTTTTTCTTTTTATTTGTTTCTAATGGCCGTTAATTAAAGTTTTTTTTACAATGATGGCCTTGATTTTCGTATCAATATACAAAAACGCAATGTTCGCTCTCAATATTTTTTTATTATTATATTCATAGAAAAAAAACTCTTTAGAACTTCCGTCCACCATTCCCTATTTTTCAGCGATGTAGTTTTCATTTATTTATAGTTCGTATCACTTATTTAATGCAGCTAACAAATTTTTCATTACAATAGGTACTTATATACTTATGACATAGTTAGAAAATAAAATAGCATAGTTTTAATAGTTTCAATACAATTTTGTGGTTACATTGCGGCACTACCCTGGGGGTGACAGGCAACAGAGTGGGTATGTTTATTTTGTTACAATTTCTCTTGTTAAAATATTTACCTTGTAGATAGGTTGTCTTTGTCGTCAGCAGCCTTAATAAAGCTAGCATTCCTTTTCTGTCTTCGTTAGAAAAGCTATGTTTAAAAAAATTAAATATTAAGGTTCAGACGCTTTTGTTCATTTTTATATCGCTTTAACGGTTTCACTTACTTTTATTTTGTCGGAATAGCCGACATGTTTCGACTTCATCCGGAAGTCTTAGTCATGGAGGAGGGATGGACGACGCGTTCGTCTTGGCGTTCATCCGCTCACTGCGCGCATTGTCAAAGTAAGTGAAACCGTTAAAGCGATATAAAAATGTGCATTGCTTACGAAAGTTTAAGCTTTCGTTCATAGAAATAATCTGAGGTTTTTTCCGTTCGCTGGGTTTAACTGTAGGTACATTCGGCCACACCCTAGGATATCCCTTTTTATTTGATTAGCGCCCTTATGCCGCTGGCGATAAGAGCTGACATCTGTGACTGTGGCCGACCGACCGTCACTAATTTCAAGGGCGTGTAATAAAAACTGAATTCTAACAACTTTGATACTGCAGCGTCCGAGTCACTTCACCGCTTCACCCATTTAAGCCAATTTAGGTGCCACTGGACGTATTGCTATTACATGCCACCAAAAAAGACACTTGACGGCTTCCTGCACCTCTTTCCGCCGCCAGGTCAGGATTCGGGATTCTGCAGCCCTCTCGCTCGCACTTTTCAACATTTTAATTGATTGTAATTCAACTTTGGACAATTTGCAGACATAGAATGGATAATGAAGCTATCGACATGTGGAAACACTCTTAATTTCACATTTCTAGTTTAATAAAAAAAAAAACATTTTATCGTCCAAAGCTCTCCATTCTCTTACAATCAATTAAAATGTTGAAAAGTGCGAGCGAGAGGGCTGCAGATCTCCAGGGGATTCTTAAAGATAAATAAATAATTACTGCGAATGTCAAACTAGCCCCCCTTAGCACGCGGGCCTTTTGCCTACTCTCAATCTCAACTGTCACCTTAGCCACTTAACACTTCTGAGGTGACAGTGAACAGTGGCTAAGGTGACAGTTGAGAGTAGACAAAATGGCCCGCGTGCTACGGGGGCAGGTGGTTTCTCAAGTCTCTTTTGTCGTGGCACGCATTGTACTAAAAGTTTGCCAACGAGGCGATCCTGGGGCCTTAGCCTGTAACGCTATGGTGCAAAAATGGGCTCCCAGTTGATGGCTTCAATTACTTACGATTTATTAATGCTGTTGCTCCTTTTAATGTTTTTGTAGTTGTTGTTGTTGTTGTCCTATGGTAACCCAGAGGTACAAAGGGCCTTTACAAGATCACGCCACGCCTTCCTGTCCTCAGCAAGTGTCAGCAACGCTTCTGGCTTCGCTCCAGCTCAGCCCAACGGCTCGCAGCACGCCTTCAACTTTACGCTGCCATGACTGTGTTAACATGGCATGTTTTTTGTAGTACATCAAAGAATAATCTGATTCTAATTCTAGAGGATTAGTTCGCTGGTTGAAACCCCGGTTATGTCCTTTTACTGGGACGCCATCGATACGCCATTGCTTTACATGCTAAGGCCCCTGTCTATCTCCGAGCTCCGTGCTTACGCATCGCTATCGGCGCTTCACCCACTGGGGTCCCGGAGACCCCGCGTGGGGTCGACAATAGCGTGAGCCATTTCCAGGTTGCCCTTTAAATTTGTTCCCTCGATTTCCTTATCGACAGGAGGCGCTAAGGGCGGCGGCAGACAGTGCGACACGTGCGGAACTTATCATGTTACCAAAAATTTTGCTACGATAAATATGGATTAGGAGTAGGCACGGTAGGCCACAGTCACAGATACCCCATGGCAGCTCTTACCCCGCGGGTAATAAGGGCGCCAATCGAACAAAAAGGGGTATCCTAGCGTGTGGCCGACTGTACGTTTTAGAACACTAATCATCATCATCGGTTCCTGTCAACCCTGATCAGTAATGCTTAGTACAGAAAAACCGGCAGCATCAGTGCTAATTTATTTTTGTTTTAGGAGAGTGCGGTTTTAGTACAGTAACAGTACAGAAAAACCGGCCAAGTACGGGCCAAGCATTAAATTTTTTTTTTAACCTGAGATATTTTTGTTGAGTTATTTTTGATTCTCGACAGTAAAATAGTATTATTTCCATTATTTTTAACATAAGAACAACAATCATTACGCTGATTTGTTTTTCGTGTGCCCAAAAAACTAGAAGTTCGAGCAAATCAGCTATCAGTTATTCAGCTGAATGATTGTTGTTTTGTTGTTTAGAATAATTATTACAATAGGGTACTAATTTACTGTCGTGTAACAAAAATCGTTGAACAAAAATAGCTCAGTTATGCTAAAAAAATAAAAAAATGTGAAACTTGTACATTTCACGCCAATGCTCTTTAAGTCCACTCATAACCCGGCTGATTAACACAATGACATTCTAATACAAATGGACAACTCATAGGCGCTCGAAAAAGGTAACTGCAACATTGTGCTTAAATTCAGTGTAAGCACAATATTTTCATTAGACGTTTGATGACTACGCAGCTGACAACATGCCAAAATGTGGTACAAAAAAGTGCCGAAATAACACCTTGATGATGCGAAATAAAGATGGTGTGACCTACTATCGGTTAATTAATATTATTTACATATGATAACAGGAGAAAAGGTACAAATATTAAGAGGAAACTATTAAATTTTCAATAAAAACCATTGATTGTAAACAAATGATCCTGTTTCTTTCTATCCCGCGGGTCAGAAAGAGATAGACAAAATGATGCTTCAAGAACATAGTCAGAAAAGAAAACAATGGAGACTCCTTTTGTAAAGTAAAAATTCTAAGGACAAAATTTTTTCGCACAGTTCTGGTCTATCCTTAGTCAGTTGAAAAGGGGCAGGCATTTTCACTAACATGACAGTTCAATCTGCCAATTTACTGAGTAAGATGATGGGCTTTAGTTTAAATAATATAATATAACTATCAGGGGCTTAAGTCTGTAACACAATTGCGTGTCGATGGCATCCCACCCAGTATAAGTAGAAGGACAAAACAGGGGTTTCCTCGTTTTTCTCCTACAACCAGCGTACTAATCCTCTAGAATTAGAATCAGAATAATATTTCCTGTACTTACAACAAAAAAGGACCGACACAGCATGAATAAATCGTAATTGATGCTGTCAATTGGGAGCCCTTTTTGGCACCGTTGCGTTACAGACGTAGACCCCAGGCCCCGCCACATTGATACACAAATACTTCAACCTCTTCATTCGGCAGAAGACCAAAGTCGAAGATATCTGGCTAGGCGGGAGTACCAACGGTGGACTAGGGCGTCACGGAATGGTGGCCTAGAATGGGTCGAGGGTCGGTGTGTAGACCGAAAGCTCGATGACATTGTCAAAACAGCGGGAGGACAATGGACGAGATTGGCATTAGACCGAGGGGGTTGGCGTGAAAAGGAAGAGGCCTATGCCCAGCAGTGGGCTTTATTTATGGGCTGGATAAATAAGTAGATTTGTATCACCTGGTTTTTTAAACTTCGCTGTTATTATTTTGCTAGAAGCTATCGAGCTATTCGAAAAGTCGTAGAACAACATTTGTTGGAAATCACATTTAGGGGTTGACATGTTTCAGGAAAAAAGCTATTTACAAATTATACTTACCTGCCTATTTTTCATAGCTTTGAATATAAACTGTTTAAAATAATATCCGCAACATGGAACAGTTTTTTTTCCCCATAACAAAAAACTAAAATAGGCTATTGCTACTCCACTGCTATCTTTATTACTATAAACTTCAAAAATCAACTTACGTAGCTTCAAACTGCGTGATTGATTTACATTTCCGCTTAGTGACACAATAAATTTTGAGGGCTTGAAGTGTCAGCAGCAATGTAGAAACAAAAAGTCAGTCGAAGCATAATAGGGTGAAATTAGCGTGTGCCATGTTTCGACTTGGTTATTGTACGGAACAGTTTGTCCATTTGTATTGGAATGTCATTGGATTAACATATTGATACTTTGATGCCTGTGTAAGTAGGTAATAACTTTTTTGACGAAAACATGTCATTGTTTTTTAGTAACCTTTTTACCGATCGCGCGTGTGCGCCCACCCTTTGTTTATCGTCAGATACGAAACGTGTGTCAATGAATAGAAGGGCTCGCAGGCGGAGGGGGCTGCATGCGGTGAGGTGACTCATTCCGATCGGAACAACTCCCTACTTCCGCACGCGCGTCTGGGCCCCTACTCCGTGTGTGTGTGTGGTTTATATGTGTCGTAGGATGATTTCATAAATCGAATCTTTGCAAAAAAACTAGGGATTTTGCAAAAACACGGATAATTAGACAATGCTGATGACATTTCTTAATCTTACTGAAAAAAGATAGGGATATGACGTAGATATGCACAAAATGCTTTTCGAATTTAAAATTTAAAATTTACTCTCTACAAGGTGTTACAAAAAGACCCAACTCTTTTGACAGGGTAGGTAATAGCACCCGGTGGTAGAGATCATCTCCCAATTTTTTTTGCTCTATGACGATGTGTTGATTTTTTTATAATCAAAATGTAAGCGCTGTGGCGGGAGAAAAGTATTTTTAAAAGACTGTTTTCATTGATTTTCACAATATTTTATGAACATAAAACTATGCAAATGCACCTGGTCTACGCACACAACCGTGTGTGAAAGAAGAAAAAAAAACTTATAATAAAAAATTGATGTTATAAAATAAAATAAAAAAATGAGCTCCCGAATCAAAAAGAGGGGTGTTATAAGTTTGACCGCTATGTGTGTGTGTGTGGGTCTATGGCACCGTAGTAGCCCTTAAACGGGTGAATCGATTTGGATGCGATTTTTATTATTTGAAAGCAGTTCTTCTAGCGAGTGTTTTTAGTTATGTTTTATCAAAATCGGTTCAGCCGTTTATGAGATATGGTAATTCGGTAGTTTTTTTTAATTTTATTTAGTAGTAATTCAACTTCTTTTACACAAATTATGTCATCCTATTGACCAGTGGTTACACCCTGCAAGAAGAATAGAGACCTTTTGAAAATAGAGGGGTCTTTTTTGCAAATGCAAAAGGTTAAAAGTTTGAAGTGTGTATCAGGCTCTAAAGTGTAAAATCCCAAAATTAATAGTGTACTTCGACGTCACGCGGGATATTGTCAGGGGGTCTACCGGCTAAGACGAAGCCGATTACCATTGGCGAAAATCGAAGTTCGATTTTTGAAAAATGTACTGGCACCGAGTTCATTTTACTGCCAACCAGTTATTTTTTCATAAACATTAGCTTCGTTTTAGCCGGTAGACCCCCTGAGCGGATATTCGTATACTTGGCATCCTGAGTAGTCTCCCTTGCGGGTTCCGTAACGAAATGGCATCAACTATTATAGCAGCCATAACTCATGCTGGTCCCCACCCCCGTTGCAACATTGACAAATAATGCAACTGTAATCGTCAATTTATAACAGCAACTGCACGGGCCATTTAGAGCGTTTTTAATAGCATCCAAAAAGCTGCCCTTTCAAACGACAATAAAAGTGCTTTGTGTCTATGGACAACACTATTAGATAGATAGGTACGTAGGCCTAAATATCTAGTCATTTAAATAAAGTGGATAGGATCTATGGGTGAAAAGGGTTCTTATAGCTATCCCTAATGTACTTAGGTGGGGTTTTTAAGCTGTCAAAAGATAACATGGATGGCGTTGGCGGATCATACTATTAATATTTTACAGGAAACTAATTAAATTACAGAGCAGTCACCAAAGTTTGGTTGCAATGCGTGTGAGAGTGTGTGTATTTTCAATAATAAATGCATTGATGTAGAGTTCGACCGACGACCAACACATCATCATAATTTCACACCCACACACGCCACTAATTGCCCAAATTCGACGTCCAACGCTTCACAACTAGTCATTTTATAGAGTTACTGGACCAATCAGTCTATTCAACTGTTTGTTAAACACAAATGGCACTTAATGTCAGGTAGCAAATTGAGTTTTTGCTTACACCGAATTGGGCACGGACGGTTTGTTACCAATCTGTACGCGATGCAAACAATGACAATCGTTTTCGTACTTATTGTGCGCTATAATGCAATCGCTTGATCAGTGAATAAATAACTGCCGGATGAACCCCGATTCAAAACATGTCGGGAATTAAAATTCGAATTCGACACGCTTTATTGGACGCCTGCAAAATTGCTTTGAGCAAAGTAGAGGGAAAACTTTTCGATCGGTGTAGTCTGGTCGAACGAGCGTCGAATAGAGAGCGGCGTATTGCTAAAGTCTCATCTACTGCAGCCAGTACTATATCACTAAGAAATTAAGCTTCAGAAACAATGCTCGTAAAGTGATGAATGGACTGTAAAGCGTGCATAATTCTACCGTTCAGGAGGTGTTAACACGCGCAAAAACGCTTAGCTATTTAAATAGTTTGCTGAAAGGTCGGTAGTGAGGTGAAATCACAGGAAAATACATATTGGATTTTGTGTTTACGCGGCTTTGCTACTGTGGATCGGTATGCATAATGCAAACCGTATGCAGCGCCCCTAACGGCTGCGTGGCACGCAAAATGGGATTGCAGGCCATGATTAAGAAATTTTTTGCTCCACATCGTGTTAGCAAGTAATAAATGAGTTTTTCTGGATATCACTAATATTCCAGGGGCTAACATGATGACCTAAACGCTTGGGAATGTTAGTGAGCATGATACGGCTGTTTAAATTTCATTTTAGGGCTTGTTTTTGTAGTTGTTTCATTAAGCATTAGTCATGTTGAAGGGCTCTGAGGAAATGTACAGGGTACGGTCGGCCACAGTCACATATAATACGGGCGCCAATCGAACAAAAAGGGGTACCTATCCTAGCGTGTGGCTGACTGTACAAGGGGTCGTGTACATTTATTTTAAGAAATTGATTGTTAACAAGAAAGATGATAAAGTTTAATCTTTGCAATTTTACTTTAGTCACGCACTGTAGCTATTGTGTGAGTGAGTGCTAGAGACTTTTAGATGAGCTCAGAGTTATATTATATCTCGTAAGCCTTATTGGCCTTATTGGTTTTGTGGTGGTGGTATGGTACCTATATTTATAAATAGGTAGTTCATTAACGAAGGTCTAGCTAGAGTATCTAGATTTTCTCGCTTGACCTCTTTATTTCTTACGTTGATGTTTCTTGCAGTTCTATCTATGTGTCGCAGGGATATTGTCAAACCAGTGATATTATAATTTAACTAGTGAAATTACAATTACCCGGATTATTGTCAACCGCCACCATTTCTCACAATATCACGGGCTCTTTTCAGTGACATTATAATTTCACTAGACTCACGCAGTGATATTGCAAGGCAGCAATAAGTTGACAATTTCACTGCCGTTAGATTGTAAGACGGTCAATGATTGGTCCGTTTTACATTATGCACCTTATTTCTGTATTGCTAAGCTGTTGGGTACCAACAAAAGTTACAAAGGGGTTGTATCTACCGATTTATAAATTCTAGATCTCTTTTTCTAAAACAGGGTAAGAGTAAAACAAAAAAGGATTCATAGTCGATCACATCGTTTACTTTCGTATCTTTACATTGAGCTACGTATTACATGATATTACTCCCAATATTTACAGATCGCCTTATTATGTCTATAATAAATCTTATATATCAACAAGCAACAACTTAAGTATACAAATAGGTACTTAACTATCTACTTATGTCTCATACGACATACAATTTTCTTAGAGACACATCTTAGTAGGAAAAATATAAATATTACCTCACAAATACATAGTGAATTGAATCCACGACCAAGAAATAAGCTAGAGAAGCCAAACTTAAGGCTTTAATAAGGGCTAACTAGCGCCACCCAGGAATCTAGGCTACAATTTCGTTTATGCCAAAAACGGCCGTTTCTGCCAAAAGTTAAATTGTAGCCTAGATTCCTGGGTCTCGGCTCTGGGCTGATGGTTCTAAAAATTGCTATTAGTAATATAGAAAACTCTGTGGTTTAACTTTTTCAAAAAGGGGGTTATAGAAAAAGCCATGATTTTTTTTACATTTGTTACGCTAGTTAGCCCTTATTAAAGCCTTAACTGAACCAGCTGGCATACATCCTCAAATGAAGGCCAATGACTAGTTATAGAAATCATTAAAACCCATAAGTATAACTGTGATGTGATGGAACGCTCTCGTTAGATAGTTTAGAAGAGTCTATACTTTATTAAACACAAGTATATTGTGCTTATTAGCAAATAAAATAAAAGTAATTTAGTTAGTGATATGTTTTAAATTATCACTCTTTGAAAACCACTCGTTAAATGGTCCTAAATCGGCTTTGGAACTTGAAAGTAAATCAATACGAAAATAATAACTGGTTGGCTACATCTAATTGTTGTAAGCTTGTAAGCCATTGACTATCTAAATAACCTTAGACTATTTACAGAATCGACAATCATTTAATATTATGGCTTTTTAAACTTTCACTTTGGTATACCTATTTAACTTGGTTAACATGTTCTTTGGGACTTTATGAACTTTGCGGGGGTAACAACATTTAGTTAGGTTAATTGTTTTCTTGTAGATTTGAAAATTATTTACATTGAAATGTTTGGATAACTCTAGTTCTCCACCAGTTGTCGATAAATATGTCGTAGAAAAAATGCCTTTGAATGGTTTCATGACAGTTCTGTAAATTTTAACCTCAATGGCTCTACCATAGGTTTGCACAGTCTGATTTATTGGCACGTTATTTTGTGCTTCCACAAACAAAACACAAACTTCCACTTTACAGAAAAATAATAAACGTCAAAGTAATCTGTTGTTGTTAACAGGCTGTGCAAACATAATAATGGTGGTATACTCCGTTCACAGTCATTGTACAGTCGGCCACACGCTAGGATACTCCTTTTTGTTCGATTGGCATCCTTATGCCGCGCGAATTACATTTTCGTGTGTAGGCCGGTGGTTATTATTATCATGGCAAAAGGGATAGGGAAAAGAGTTTTATCGTCAGAGGTAAAAGAACTGTGAACGCAGAATAACAGAGCCTAGCAGAATAACTAACTAGTAGATAGTTACGGGTACACTCTTATTTAAATCAAGGCTCTAACTATACATTTTAATAAAATAACACTATTTCTCACTCACCTTTTTACGTGAAGATAACAGTAAACTTGTCCTATTTTTTTTTTCAGTATCTTTTCCTCCATCTCCCCTTTCTTATTGGATAGATGATAAGCGGAAAAGGGTTTCGTTTTCAGTCGCATAGAATAATACCCTTATACAACATCAAGCAGCCCAGCGCTTTGTCTTTCATTTCACAAAGAACGCGAGGACTTCGGACGTTTAAAATGTAGGTAAAACTGTGCCTTATTGATAAAAGAACAGTGTGCTTATTTTGTGAAAAAAATCCGCACGGTCGCTAGTCCTAAAAACCGGTTTATTTTTAGGGCTAATTGCTCTATCGAAATAAACAATCTTTTTTTTTTCGATAAATATTATGTGTCGGAAAAAATATTTTCGTTATATTTTCCCGCAAATAACCCAGTTTTTTTTTTGCAGAATGATCACACATTTTGTATGCATTCTTCTGACGGATAATCTAAGCCGCAAACTCGGAATAGGCGGTTGCAGCTGCAGCGGAATTTCGAGCGTTGTATTGAGCGTGCGTTGAAAAGCTGTAAATGCTGCTACACGTACACTCCTCATTGCTCATTGAGGAGTCCTCAATACTGGGCAATTTTTAAATAGCTTTATTCCTCAGATACCCCAACTTCTAAATGTGATTTCCAACAACTTTCGATCAGAGCTAGTGAAGCTGGAGAAAAAAAAGTAGCTAGATACTTAGTATTAGATAGTAATAAGTATCTGATTTATATACCTTTTTTTTACTTTAGATAATATTTTGACGTTCAATGTAAATAATTTATTTATGGAATATTGAATAAAACAAATTGATTCTGATTCTGATTCTGATTCTACAACTTTGGTTAAAAAGCAATAAAAATCTAAAGTTTTTTTTTGCGCAGAGTAACAAATAGGAGCAGGTGAGGCTGGACAGAGATGGGCGGTGGGTATATACCCAATCTACCCATTTGGGTATTTACCGGGTACATTGGGTATATACCCGGTAAATACCCGTATGCACCCATTTGCTGGGTATATACAATTTGTGACTTAAAATGAACAACAAAGTATGCCAATCAGTTCTAAACCATGTTCCCTACGCAAAGTATGTCTTAGTAATTTTTCGTTGAACGCATATTTACAAAGTTATGCATGTTTTTGTGATTTATTTGTATGAAAGCGAATATTCATGAGGACATTTGTCTTATATTTTTATAGAATTAACAACCGGTATGTTTAAAAAGTACTTTGTCATACTTTGTATGACTAATAAAATAGTTTTTAATATGAATTTAACAATAATTATTATTGATTAGGAACCAAGTGTCAAAAATTGATATTTACATTGAAACGGTAGACAATACACTGATGAAGTCAGGTCATTTCAGTCTTATTAAAATGCGAAGTCTGGTTAAGTGTTGCAAATAACAAAAATGTATAATCATAAAGTATGGTTTTATGTTTGTTCTTCCCGAAAAAAGAATAATTAAAACTTATTAAATTCGTTTATATTATTTTGCAAATGGCATTGTGCTCAAAATGCTATACGGTGAAATGTATGCCGTTCAGCCACCTCATTACGTCCGAGTCGGTCTCATCTACACCGCCGCCTTGGATGGCGAACAGCGGGTAGTCGTAGTTGATGTGGAACATCGTTTGAACCCGCCCGCACACGCAACTCGGGCCCGACCCACAGTTACATTTTGTGTATTTAGCTCCGCACACCTTCCCCGTAAGACCCGAAATCTATTTATTTGAGTCCAGTGCTTTCTGGGAAGATGGAAACCTGGCACACGGATATCTGGCTCGGACTCAAGATGCTTGTTAGGCAGGTCGACAGATGTCCACCGATCCCGCCATTTCTCCATCAGTTCTGTCGTCCTGCAAGAGTTCATGGGCCGGTTCAAGATGATTGCAATTCTCTGATGCAACGCCGGTTCGGTCAAATCCCACCAAAATTGAGGGTTACTTTAACCAAGTGCTTGTACTAACCTCTAACATCGAAGCAGGATTCAAAAGAAACTCAAAACAGTGGCGGTATTCGTGGATCTAAGCTCAGCATTTGAAACTCTCTGGAATATGTATGGAAACAGGGACAGTCAGGGACTACCCTACGAGCTCGTATTTTTTTTTAAATGCAACTCACGTATCGTCTTTATGACGCCTTCCTTTTAAACTCCAAACTCTGAACAATAGTGTTAGGCAGGGCTTAGACCTGGCGCCTACGCTTATCAACGTCTACGTCAGTTACATACCAAAAGTCTCCGGGTGATCATATATGTAGGCGACGACATTGCCATCACAGCACAAGCTTCGACACTGGACAAAGCGACAACACAGGTTCAGGAAGCCGTTGCAAAGTTTGAGCGCTATTTCATCGACTGGGGACTTAAACCTAACCCATGTAAAACTGTGAGCTGCTCCTTTTACCTCAACAATAGGCAAGCTAGTAAGTGAAGGTGTTAAACGCAGTTTCTGCTATGAAGCACGACCCTAACCCAGGCTATCTTGGTGTAACTCTAGACAGAACTTCCACTTTTAAAGCCCCCCTCAAGAAAGTAAAGAAAATGGTATCAAACAGCTGCAACCTGATACGGAAACTAGCAGCGATAACATGGGGCTGCAAAGCGGATACACTACGCATATCAATAATAGCCCTTGTCCATAGTGCGGCTCGAGCCAGTGTAGAACGGCCATCATACTGACCTGGTTGACGTTGAATTGAACAGCGCCATATTATTATCCGGAACAGTCAGACCCACAAACACCAATTGGCTTCCCGTCATTTCCTACATATTCCCGTCACGTCTGTGAAGATAATTAATGATCAGAATGGAGTATGATAAGATCAACAATATGCCGCACCTGCCACTAGTACCTTATCTTCAGGCAACCCGCAGTGATCTTCGCCTACCATCAGAGAGATCTTTTGCTATGCCATGCAGGCCCACGAACTCTTGCAGGACGACAGAATGCTGATGGATAAATGGCGGGATCAGTGGACATCTGTGGACCTGCCTAAAAAGCATCTCGAGTCCAAGCCAGATATCCGTGTGCCAGGGTTCCATCTTCCCAGAAAGCACTGGACTCAAATAAATAGATTCCGGGTCTTACGGGAAGGTGTGCAGAGCTAAATACACAAAATGTAACTGTGGGTCGGACCCGAGTTGCGTGTGCGGGCGGGTTCAGACGATGTCCCACATCAACTACGACTGCCCGCTGTTCGCCATCCAAGGTGGCGGTGTCGATGAGGCCGATTCGGACGTAATGAGGTGGCTGGACGACTTACATTTCACCGTATAGCATTTTGAGCACAATGCCATTTGCAAAATAAAATAAACGAATTTAATAAGTTTTAGTTATTCTTTGTTCGGGAAGAACAACCATAAAACCATACTATATTATTACACATTTTTGTTATTTGCAACACTTAACCCGTCTTCGCATTTTAATAAGACCGAAATGACCTGACTTCATCAGTGTATTGTCTACCGTTTCAATGTAAATATCAATTTTTGACACTTGGTTCCTAATCAATAATAATTATTGTTAAATTCATATTAAAAACTATTTTATTAGTTATACAAAGTATGACAAAGTACTTTTTAAACATACCGGTTGTTAATTCTATAAAAATATAAGACAAATGTCCTCATGAATATTCGCTTTCATACAAATAAATCACAAAAACATGCATAACTTTGTAAATATGCGTTCAACGAAAAATTACTAAGACATACTTTGCGTAGGGAACATGGTTTAGAACTGATTGGCATGCTTTGTTTTTCATTTTAATAATTTTCATTATACTTGAAATCACAAATTGAATGTACCCAGCAAATGGGTGCATACGGGTATTTACCGGGTACATATCGGGTAAATACCCACAGGTGGGTATATACCCGGGTACGTGCCCATCTCTGGGCTGGAAAGATGGTAGAGAGTGGAGGGGCACGAAAGCGCACCGCGCAGGCAGCGCTGAAATGGTACAGTCGGCCACACGCTAGGATACCCCTTTTTGTTCGATTGGCGCCCTTATGCCGGGCGCGGTTAGAGCTGCCATGGGGTATCTGTGACTGTGGCCGACCATACAAATGCAGACTTTCAAAGAGTAAGAAACGCTCAATAAATAAAAAGTATCGAGCTAATCGAAAAGTCGTAGAACAAAAGTTGGTAATCATAAAAGTTGACGTGTTTCAGGAATAAGTCTATTTCAAAATTGCCCTGTTTATTATGTTCAGTAGTAACCCAGCGTGCACGCCAAAAACAACGCTCCGCTACACGCGCCGCCGTTCCAAATCTGCAGCCAAGAGTGAAATGCAAAGGTCGGTCGGATGCAATGGAAAAGTACAATCATAGAAAAGAAAAGTCCTTCGCGAACTCTGCGATAACTCAGTCAGATGATACGGCCGCGACCCAGTTTTTTTTTCTGTTTTAATCATGCATATTCAAATGTCGTCCATAAACCTTATAAGGTAAAATAAGTAAAGTTGCAAGCGTAGCATAGGGCTGGGTTAGAGCGTTTCTATGGGTTTACAACTCTGTCTATCCCGCTCTACGTCAAACAAAAGAGTGACAGACATACTAAATAACCCCCTTGTATACTGCCTAACCCAGCCTTATGCTGCGTAAGCAGCTAGATAATTATAGCGCTCATGCTAAAGAGCTATATCTACATGTAATTAATACAAAATCTCTATCCCAGTCTTTTAATCTACGTAGAGCGGTACAGATATTGGTGTATCGAGCTATAAACTTCGATATGGTTAAATCGGCTCATGCTAGCCACCACCTGCCCCTCTACCCTTGACGCATTTTCCCAATACGGCCGCAATATGGCGCAACTTACAAAATTTAATATTTTACTAATTAAGACGCATTTTGTGTTTTTATTGAATAAAGCCTTACCTGTGAATAATACAATACAAAGTAGGTATTTAAAATAAAAGCATTACAATGCGAATTCAAACAGAAATTAATTTTTAAACTTTTTCAATTTGATCGCAATAGCGTCAAGGGTAACCCCCCAGGTGTCTATCCTCTGATTTATGAATTGAGAAGTTCACTAAGCAAATAGGTGCTTAGGTATCGTTCTGTCTCTGCAGATGTCACCGGAATAACGTGATAGAATGGTACTTAAGGTTCAATGAATGTAATGTGGAAATGCACAATTTTCATAGTTTATTAAAATTTTGTAGCTGACTGGCCAATTTTTGTTCAACGATTTTTGTTCTTCTTCTTCTTCGTCGTTACGCTCTTGTCAGAGCGGTCGGTCGTGGTCCACATGCAGTATTATCAGTGGCTGATAATACTGCAATATCAGTGGTTGCGCGCCTTACGATGCCACGCGATTTATCTCGGTCAGAGGTTGCCCGGGTGCATTCATACAATGTTTTTGTTTGACGGCAATAAAATAGTATAACCCGTGTCATTAAAGAAAACATTTAGGACGGAGTTAAAAACCTAGCGTTGTCTCGCTTTGACTGTATTAATTAGAGCGAGAGGGCGAGTGTTTTGAAATCCATCCTAAATGATTTTTTTAATGACACGGGTTATACATATATTGTTTTCATTACTCTGAACAACAAAACAACAATAATTCAGCGGATTATGAGATTTGCTCAACTTCTTCTGGTTTTTTCGACCAGAAAAACAAATTGGCTTAATTATTGTTGTTCTGTTGTTTTTAATAATGAACATAATACTTTTTTATTGTCGTGGAACAAACATTGCTGAACAAAAATATCTTAGTTTAGCTACTAAATTAAAAAGCTGTGAAAACCTGGGCTTTCCCACCACGCTACTCTCGTTGAAAATTAAGTATTAACTAAGTTTTCTCAATTTAGAAACTGTACTCATTGTTTAATTTTAACGTCATTCACGAACAATTCATTTCTATTCTATTCCCGACTGAATTGATCTTTGTATTTTGCGTCATGTCCATTTCCCGACTTCCCCAAGCTCGAAGCTGAGATGCCTGTGGTAGTAAAGCAGTGCCAGAGGTGTGATATGTGAGGGCTTGCCTATAGCTACAGGGTAATTTTTAAATACAAAAAAAATAGAAAAGAATAAGAAACAAATCACATTTAGAAGTCCACGTATTTCAGGGATGAAGCTATTTATAAATTACCCTGTGAGAGCGATGCTGACGTCAGACTCAAGTCAATGAAACGTCAGTGAAAACCGCCCCCACACCGCTACCGCAGGCACCTTCTCAGTTAGGTAAGCGATATGCCTGTAGCCGGCTTTGCTTCACCAGTACTCTTATGTCAGCAGCGGCAGTCTAGTGGCAGTTATACTGAGGGCGACCAGGAGGCCCAAATCGGCAAGCCTCGCGACCCGGTCAGAGCTGGCGGCGTGGACCCTATCGGCCCTGGAATCTCCTTCCAGGGTCACTTCACGGGCCCTGGCGTATCCCTTGGGCTTCTCTCCTTGGACGCTCTCCTCGTTCGAGCGCCAGTACACCGTCGCGATTGTGGCGAGACACTGGAACAAGTATTTTCAAGGTTAAAACCGCTGACAAATGAAAATGATGCGTAAGATAGCTTTGTTACTTCTGGAACTCTGCCCCCCTCCTATCTCAAAGACCGTTTGCTTACTCAGTGATATCTAAAAGATGTTGATCTCACGTACGGTCGGCCACAATCTCAGATACCCCATGGCAGCTCTTACCGCGCGCGGCATAAGGACGCCAAACGAACAAAAAGGGGAATCTGAGACTGTGGCCGACTGTACCAGACCTCTGCAAGACATTGCTTAAGAAGCGCGTTTAAGAAAATTTAATGATAGAAAATTTCCAAAGCTAGAACACTGGTGGACATATGCCTCTGCCTAATACCACATAGGTAGGTAGTTATAGTAAATCACAAAAATCTTATGGCTGGGTAATGTGACCGCAACGCTGCTACAGCGTCAAAAATGTTGCAGAACCTGAGACGTTCTCAGCATCCAGGTAGTTCAAACCCTCACCTTTAATTTCAAGTCTCCTTTCCGGAAGTGCTTCGGCTTGACCTTGAAGTCCAGCCCTAAGCTCGTGGACTCCAGGCCATCCAGGTGTTTATACTCCTGGAGTGGCTGCAGCGCTGACGCCGGCGCTGGCTCTCCGTTGACGTACCAGGCCAGCCTGGTGGCCGGCCGCGACCGTCCCGACGTGCAGTTGACCTGCACTCGGTCCCCGATGCGGTACCGGACGCGGGAGCCGATTATCGTCGGACCCTGGTCTGGTAATGCTGAGGGCAGGAGGACACTTGTTATAAAGGTAGAGAGAAAACGTTGGATTAAACATATTAAGGCTGAAAGATAGCAGTGTGGCGGGAAATTCAAAATTTTCACAGTTTTTTACATTTTGTAGCTAAACTGAGCTATTTTTGTTCAGCGATTTTTCGTTCGCGGCAATAACATAGTATTCTTTTGATTATTGTAAACAGCAGAGCAACAATAATTCAGCCGATTATGTGTTCTGGGCCCTTAGCCTGTAACACAATGGTGCCAAAATGGGCTTCCGGTTGACGGTTTTAATTAAGATTTATTGATGCTGTCGGTCCAGTGTCGGTCCTTTTAATGTTATTGTAGTACAGCAAAGAATATTATGATGAGTTTTATCCTAGAGGATTAGTTCGCTGGTTGTAGGAGAGCAACGAAAAAATCCCGGTTTTTTCCGTCTACCTAGGACGCCATTGATACGCCATTGTGTTACAGGTTAAGGCCCCTGGTCTACGACAAGTTTTTTGGGCAGTGCCACTGCTTCGTAGACCAGAACACATAATCGGCTGAATTATTGTTGTTTATGTTGTTTACAATAATGAAAAGAATACTATGTTATTGCCGCGAACGAAAAGTCGCTAAACAAAAATAGCTCAGTTTAGCTACAAAATGTAAAAAAACTGTGAAAATTTTGAATTTCCCGCCACGTTGCCATCGTCCACCCTTAAGAGGCTTTTACTCAGAACTGGTTGTCAACAGGCTGATCATGATGATCATTGAAGATGAAGGTAAAGGCATAAGGTAATATGCACATGCACAAACTTGGTTTATTTGATTAGATTGGACAAAGTCAGCTGCACCTGTACATTGATAGTCTATATCGAACTGTTCTACCCGCCTGCACAAGTATAAGTAAGTACTACACATTACTAAAATCAAGGATGAAATGTAATCAGGAACACTGTGGACAAAACGCCATAGTATGTAGAGTCAGAGTGGGCCCAGAGTCGTGCTGGACCACCGGTTAGAGTGGACTCAAGACTCTAAGGGGGTAAGGGCAGAGTAGTCAGACAAGCTAGAGAGTAAGTCAGGGTGGACCCAGGGTCAAGATGGACCCAGGGTCAAGATGGACCCAGGATCATGATGCACCCAGGATCAAGTTGTACCCAGGGTGAAATTGAACTCAAGATCAAGATGGACCCAGGGTCAAGATGGACCCAGGATCATGATGCACCCAGGATCAAGTTGTACCCAGGGTGAAATTGAACTCAAGGTCAAGATGGACCCAGGGTCAAGATGGACCCAGGATCATGATGCACCCAGGATCAAGTTGTACCCAGGGTGAAATTGAACTCCAGGTCAAGATGGACCCAGGGTCAAGATGGACCCAGGATCATGATGCACCCAGGATCAAGTTGTACCCAGGGTGAAATTGAACTCCAGGTCAAGATGGACCCAGGGTCAAGATGGACCCAGGATCATGATGCACCCAGGATCAAGTTGTACCCAGGGTGAAATTGAACTCAAGATCAAGATGGACCCAGGGTCAAAGTGAACCCGTATCAAAACCGTATAACGAGTTCTTACCAACGACCAGCATGTCTGAGTGGTCTGACACGGTGGGGAAGAGGGGTCGCTCCCCCGACACCTCGCAGCGGTATCGCCCGCCCGTCTCCAGGACAGCTGGAGCCAGGGTCACGTTTGCTGCGTTGAAGCTCGACTTCTGCATGAAGATAAATAAAATCAATAATTAAACTGGCATTTTGTAATTAAACGCAATCATCTGCTCCAATAACTTCTCTTTCTTTATACGTTCAACTTTTCACTCATTAATGAATTAATTAATACAGACTTGGCATAATATTCTGGATTTTGAAATCGCAGTAGGTATCTACTCATTTAGTTAACCTTCCGTTCCAATATTTGCTACAGTCATGTCTGGTCAACTACATACATTTTAGATTTAGTGCAATCTATGAAAAAACAGATGTCGCTGCAAGTCTCATTGGAATTGATTGAAAGATAAATCTTATAGTAAATGCTATTTAGTCCTTTCCGCTTATTTTTAATATTTTTTTTACATTTATTAATTCTGCTTTTATAAGGAATAAATTAATAACATGCATATTTTAGAAAAATACGAATATACCTAGTTTTAATTCCACCGCGACGCTACGTGATAACGTGACTGACAAATTAATACTGCGAATTTTACATAGATGGCGTACCTTCAGGCACCTACAACTGCTTGAAATTACATTCCGTTTCAACGTACAGTACGCTCCATGTTAAAAAGTACTCAGATACGGATAATATCTCAAGGCGTTCATCATTGGCAGACGTATGACTTGCTGCTCACTAAATGGGCCACCTAAACTAAATATGCCGCCGCTTATGGGCCTATACTAGCCCTGGACAGCAAAGCGGCAACATGGTTGTAAGCAGGTGATCAGGGTGTCGAGAGGTGTGCGCCGATTTCTACCCAGTGACTGTAGTGTGGTAGCCACAGTCACAGTGCCAACTCGCGTCCTATGCATCTTTCACTTCCACCCTGCGAGCATATAGCTCTAACGCCCCACTCTGGACGGCCGGCTAAGGCAAGCCAGAGGTGAGAGTCCTGCGGCCCCTCTTGAAGTCCGCTTCGGACAACCAGGTAAAGGTAAGCCGAAGACGAGGGGCCTGATCGACTCTTCGAGGATCTCGGGTTCGTGGTGTCGATAGTTCACCAACAGCCCGCCACAAGTAGCCATTATTATTACAAGAAAGAAAAGACGGCAATGCAATGGCGTGTACACACGACAGCACGTCGACCCTTACACGCTATATAGCACTCTACTCGATTACGTTACGGGCGACTTTACAACAAAACTGTACACTCTGCCGTGCTTCATGTGTACACACGACAGCACGTCGACCTTTACAGGCTAGCATCCTACTCGGTTACATTACGGGTGACTTTACAACAGAAGTGTACACTCTGACATGCTGTCGTGTGTACACACGACAGCACGTCGACGCTTACACGGTAGCGCTCTACTCGGTTACGTTAGGGGCGACTTTAAAAAAAAAGTGTACAGTCTGACTTGCCGTCGTGTGTACAAGTAGCGTCACGAGTTATGAGCGCTGACCTTGAAATCATTTTTTGGGTCTGTTGGCGGGGTACGTGAGGGAGGGGCGACGGAGAGGAAGCGAGCGAGGAAGATTTAAGATTGGTAGATCAGTCGCTCTAGCCTCTAAGTACAGTCGTGCACATCGTTTTTTTGTTTCGTGGCAGAAAGAATGCTGAAACAAAATGTTTTAAAAGGACAGTTCAGAAAGATTGAAAAAGTTATTGAGAACAATGCATATTGGATTGAGATAATTTTTAATTGATTGCACACCCGTTTTTATTGTAATGTCCGTTAAAATAATTTGTAAAACCATTTCAAATATACTGAGTGCAGAATTCGCAAAGAATACTTTCAATCTTTAAGTTTAGTCAGTTTCTCTGATTTGTACAGTGTCAATGTACCGTTCCCGGGAACATTGCCAATCGCTGGAAACATTGCCGGCAACATTGCCGGCAATGTTCCCCAACTGGGAATTTACTGGGAACTTTGCTCAAATCTTGAGATATTCCAATATTTGTTTGCTGAATTGTACATGATTTTGGATTCTCTATACACCAGGTAATGAATTATCAATCAAAATCCCATAACTTTGAAAACTGCCAGCCCATTGGGAATGTTTCCGGCAATGTTTCCAGTTTATTTCCGGCAATGTTTCCCATTGGGAATGTTCCCGGCAATGTTCCTGGCAATGTTTCCAGTTTATTTCCGGCAAAGTTTCCAAGCAATCTTTCTCGGGATATTTGTTGGTAAACTTTACCATTATTTATGCAAATATCGATGATCTTGTATAGTGCTGTGATGAATTTTATGATAAAGATAATGAACAGTCGCCCGCAACGTTTTAAACAACTAAAAAGGTTACAGTTTCCCTTTATGTCATAAAGTACGAAATTCTGGATTTAAACAGCTAAAACTTAAAATCCTAACCAACCACACCCTACCATAACTTGCCAAGGTCGAGTCGGATTCGCGCAGCGTTGGTTCCGTTCATGCATAACATGAACTAAGAAGAAAAAAAATGTTTTATTTTTTTTTTTTCCTCATAAATCGAAAATTATACAGGTGGCTGTGTGTTCAGCCATTTTATGTCGTTTCTAAGAAAGAGGGTTTCACGGTGGTATTACAGAACGCTCATTGATAACTCAGTTTAAACTCTTCCCGCACAGTCGGAGTTTAAACATGGTTTAAACTCTTCTCACTAACAGTTTAGTAGAGCTTATTCATTAATCTTAGAGATTCCTTTATTAGGATAATCAAATCAGTGAAAGTGATCATGATGCTCGCTCAATGAGATCTACCCGATAAAAGTATCAAAACTTTAATTGCTCATATCTCCTAAACGGCTAATGCTAGACCCATGTTCATGGTACTCTAAGAAAAGGGCTCGACGAGATCTACCCGATAAAAGTATCAAAACTGTAACTATCCATATCTCCTAAACGGCTAATGCTAGACCCATGTTCATGGTACTCTAAGAAAAGGGCTCGACGAGATCTACCCGATAAAAGTATCAAAACTTTAACTGCCCATATCTCCTAAACGGCTAATGCTAGACCCATGTTCATGGTACTCTAATCAAAGGGCTCGACGAGATCTACCTACTTTCATCGGGTACATCTCGTCGCGCCCTTTTATTAGAGTACCATGAACATGGGTTAGCCTTAGCCGTTTAGGAGATATGGACAGTTACAGTTTTGATACTTTTATCGGGTAGATCTCGTCGAGCCCTTTTCTTAGAGTACCATGAACAAGGGTCTAGCATTAGCCGTTTAGGAGATATGGACAGTTAAAGTTTTGATACATTTATTGGGTAGATCTCGTCAAGCCCTTTTCTTAGAGTACCATGAACATGGGTCTAGCATTAGCCGTTTAGGAGATATGGGCAGTTAAAGTTTTGATACTTTTATCGGGTAGATCTCGTCGAGCCCTTTTCTTAGAGTACCATGAACATGGGTCTAGCATTAGCCGTTTAGGAGATATGGACAGTTAAAGTTGTGATACTTTTATCGAATAGATCTCGTCGAGCCCTTTTCTTAGAGTACCATGAACATGGGTCTAGCATTAGCCGTTTAGGAGATATGGACAGTTAAAGTTTTGATACTTGTATCGGGTAGATCTCGTCGAGCCCTTTTCTTAGAGTACCATGAACAAGGGCCGTTTAGGAGATATGGGCAGTTAAAGTTTTGATACTTTTATCGGGTAGATCTCGTCGAGCCCTTTTCTTAGAGTACCATGAACATGGGTCTAGCATTAGCCGTTAAGGAGATATGGACAGTTAAAGTTTTGATACTTTTATCGGGTAGATCTCGTCGAGCCTTTTTCTTAGAGTACCCCGTCGTCTAATTCATTCATCTACCAAGTTTCATGGCTTACCTGGGGAAATGTATCTATACATCCCGAGTTTACAGTTCGGGGCGAACTACTAGTATTAATAATTTGGAATATTATAGAAACCCGCGATCAGTCAATCAATTCTGCCCACTGTTGACCATTGTCAAGGAGCATAACATCGGTAGCCAATGGTTGAAGACAAAAAAGCACAATAACTCGGAGTTTCATTGAAGATTGACTTCACTAATATATGTAAATCATATGAATAATTCACTTTTATTGGCAATAAGTAGGGATTTCAAGGAATTGTTAAAGAAAATACCGATTTTATGCAGTTTCTATATGGCAACACTGTAAGGAAAGACGCTTATGCATTGTCACGTGATTAATGAACGCGATATTTCAAGAATAAGCATGAATAATAAACAAAAAAACTACTGGGAATTTATGGGAACATTGGGAAACTTTCGGAAACTTTCAATGTTTTCAAGCGTAGATCACCTCAACTATTAGTTCAGCGTCAGTCTTAGATCCCGCGTGCGTGGCTATTAGACATTTTGTGCGCGATTGTACACTTGCGCAGAAATCCCCGCCAGTTTCGTCGAGCGCTTCTAAGTCAGCATAAATTCATAACTCGTTTACTCGTGAGTCGTGACGTGCGTGACGTGAGAGCGAGAGAGAAGCCTCGCGTAGCACACACACACACAACACAATCGTATGTCATATATTTCACATACACTCTCACGTACGTTTCGGCACTATACACGACATCATGCAAATATGACCGTTACCTTAATTAAAATAAAGACGCCAATACGAGCAGAGGGGTTACCCTTGACGCTATTGCGATCAAATTGAAAAAGTTTTGAAATTAATTTCTCTTTGAATTCGCATAGTAATGCTTTGATTTTAAATACTTTGTAATGTTTATTCAAAGGTAAGGCTGTTTTATTCAATAAAAACACAAAATGCGTCTTAATTAGTAAAATATAAAATTTTGTAAATTGCGCCATATTGCGGCCGTATTGGAAAAATGCGTCAAGGGTAGAGGAGCAGCCTGGCGTCGCGTGGAGCGTGGACACACACACAAACTCGTCTATCTCGCAGACATTCTCTTGAACTTTATCTTAAAGCAATAAAGGCAGCAATGCAATGAGAAAATAAGTCTTGTGCTCGAGAAAAAATACTTTCATTTCTTGCGGACTGCGGTTACGTGTGCCGGAAGCCGGAAATGATCTTTTGCAGTTAGATTTTATGACAAAAAATATCTTAATATACGAGTATAAAACAAAGAAAGAGTCGTGTTAGTTACACCATTTATAACTCGAGAACGGATGGACCGATTTTTATGATTTTTCATTTGTTGGATTTCTCTCCGCCCCGAATAGCAGAATAACCATTAAAACAACGGAAAAACTCACGAGAAAAAAAAAGTCTGCGCGGACGAAGTCGCGGGCAAAAGCTAGATAAATCACTTCTACATAACACACACATACAAACTCTCATTAAGGGTCCGTATAAGGCTAACTAGCGCCACCAATGTTGAAAAAATCATATCTTCCTTTAGAAGAAGTTTCTGGAAAAATCCTAAGATGAGCCTATGCGCCATGCTTTTCTAGATTTTTAAGTGTAGACACCCTCTTCGAAATTTACTTTTAAGCTAAAAAATTTTCGATAACCGCCAAAAACGGCCGTTTTTGGCGGTTATCGAAAATTTTTTAGCTTAAGACTAGAAATTGAGTTGGGTACCCACACTTAAAAATCTAGAAAAGCATGGCGCATGAGCTCATCTTAGGAATTTGTCAGAAACTTCTTCTGAAGCGAGATATGATTTTTTCAACATTGGTGGCGCTAGTTAGCCTTATACGGACCCTTAAGTTATGTCTGCGGAAAAGATACAGTGCCACAAACTTTTCTTGGCCGGTAAGAGCGTCGCTGTCGTCTATGTATTTGAGAGCTAACTGACAGTATGACTTTTCAAGTAGTACCAATTTCAGCCGTCAGCCAAGAAAAGTTTGTGGCACTGTATTGTGCTAGAGCGCCGGTGAGCGCCCTCGTATATATCGCCATCTAGCGATCTATCTGAGAAATAGACCTCGCTAAGTGTCGTATTAGTACCCAATACTCACCACTGGCGCTGTACTTGCGCGAATAAGGCTGGGAATTTTTCTTGTATGGCGTTGACCCTCTAGTGTATTATATGCTCTTTGCTACAGTGAACCTACTAAAATAGGTACCTACGGATAGTTATCGATGGATAGATCACCAAAAGTATGTTGGTGTTTTGTTGGTGTTGGTTGTCATTACAATAATCTAACCTGCATTTAACGGCAACGCTTACGTTACGATTGACTTTGAAACATTTGCATTTCAGTCGACTTACGCAAAGCACAAAAACGCCCTTAATTTCGCATCTTTATTAAAACACTCTACCGTAAAGCCAGCATTAAAGCTGGAAAACAAAACAAAAAACTTAATCGGTCACTCCACGAACTAATTTCCGCTCGACTTTTATATCATTCCATTCCGGAGAGCTCGGTAAACCCTTATCTAAGTTGGTGAAACCTAGAGAGCTGCTGGTGTAGTTAAACTAATTGGCTTTACTCTCGCCTAGTGTATTAACAATTTGCTTCCCGCCCATGTCCGTGTATACCTTTCATAACCGCAATCCCGAAGAGGGTTTCGTGTGTATTAGCTACCCGTAGTATCCTTTAAATAAACGAGGTGGTGACTGGGTGTAATTTATACAAATAGCGCGGGTGAGACTGGACTGGCGAGGGCGAGCTTTTTATGCCGTCACCTACTTGCGGGGGCTCTTTGCGAATCTCTAGGTCTATAAACTATGCCACGGTTTGTATACCTAGCTAGAGTGAGGTGTTAACATGTTCACGCTGTGATTGTGGTGTAATGTGACGATTCTAACAAATGCGCGTTGAAAAAATACTTGTTTTAAGTAGTATAAAGCGATGTTTTCTGAAAGTAGGTAATCTAAAGTTTCATGTTTATACGGAAGGTAGCAACATAAACACCAATTGATAACACCTTGTGAAATAAACAAAGATCTCAATGAATAGCGGAGATTCTTCTTCTAAGAAAGGATCCTCTAGTATTTAAATTCGCCAAACATTTAACCTTCTAATTAACATTTTTAGACAACATATTGTTTATAGACGAGATGACAGCGCTACATGGCTGAGCGTTTGAAACTACAGCATTGCACAGATGCCATTATTGCTGGCATCGGTACAACCACGCACCACGACATCGACGCCGGGCAGCGGGAACTTTCTCCTCGGCTCCAGGTCACGCGGTACGTTGCAATAAAACTTGCGCCCATCCTTGTACCACTTAACGGAATAGAGCCTTTGTTCAGTCAGCGACACGCTAGGATACCCCTGTTGTTCGATTGACGCACTTGTGCTGCGCGGAATAAGATCATCCTAGTGCATATGATAGCCGTACCTACTCGTACCACTGGCCAACGGTACTTCCCTCAGCATTTGAAACTATAGTGTTGCACTGATGCCATCATTGCTGGCATCGGTGAAACAATGTATAGGGAATCCAGATTAAAAAAAAAACTTCGCAACTACAATCCGCTATGGGGCGAGGTTTTTTTTTAATTTCTGGCCAGTCTTTACCTCGACATCGACTCCGGGCAGCGGGAACTTCCTCCTTGGCTCCAGGTCACGCGGCACATGCCGGAAGAACTCGCGCCCGTCCTTGTACCACTTGACGGAGTAGAGCACGTCATGCGGCGCCAGCGCCCAGCGGCACGTCAGCGCGGCGCGCGCGCCCAGCGGCACGTGACTTGGCACGTGAAGCTCCAGCAGCTCAAGGCAGCGCGCGGCTTCTGTAGAAGAAAGAAGGAATTAAGGAGATTGATTCTACATCTTCCACTAGGATAACTATGTGGTGTCCCTCGGGTCTCCCTCCTAATTTAAAACAACAAAATGAGTTTGCCTTTGCCAAAACATAGCGCACATCTATAATATAACATGTATAGTATAATAAAGCTAATCGTCGGTATATTATAGTACTAGAATAGAAAAAAAAAATACGTAGAAGAAACATTATTAGGTCCCACCAATGAACCAGTTAGAGCACAGATTAGTTACTTAGATATAATATATTAGATAAATGGCCATATGGTCAAGTTCGCAGCGTATTGTTTTTACTTTTTTGTGGTTAAAACACTATTAAACCGTAAATACCAAAAACTTTGTGAAAGTCATGTTTTGTTTTTGAAAGGCCGTTTTACCAGTGGACCCGGCTCTGACTTAATCCCGCACTGATTAACGAGTGTAGCATTAATACTCTGGTCTAGGGTTTAACCTCCCTCAAAGTGTAGTTTGGCTTTGACCGTAAACGGTAATAAAAATACAATGATGCCTTTAAGTTTCAATTTAGAAAAATTCGCTTTTTAAAATTGTTGCAATATATTTTATTTCTGCGCTTTGCTTTTGAATTTATATTTAAATCCTAATATGATCCACTTTAATGATGACTAAATGCGAAAATGCGGGAATATGACTTTGATGAATGGTTATTTAAAAGAAAAAGAAATTAGCTGTCAAAATATCTGAGCACGAACGAAAAATCACAAAATGACGGATAGAATAAAAGCCAAAAGATATCCACCCAGTACAATGTGATGCGGAGATGCAATGGATGCAAAGCTTGCATTACCAAATGAATATCGAGCCAAAGAACAACCGGATGATTCTTCAAAAAAGCGTTCTTCGTTGATATCCATGGCTTTTATTTTTTCTCGTCGTTGGTGAAAACTAAAAATACAGAGGATAAAAGGGCTTAAAAACTAGCCTATATGTCGATGAGGCACACCTGTAGGCTTTATAAGTTAATCAGAAAAAAATCTTATATTTTGACAGGCCATGGATATCAAAAAATATGCCATGGATATCAAATAGTGTCCAAAATGAATATAACAGTAATTTCAGTGGTACATAAATGCTTCATGCTCCATAAATGCTTGATTGTCACTCATGAACTGTCACAGACTTAAACAGGGCCTTAGTGAAGGAAAAGTATATAAATAAAACATCATAATAATCAAACCAAAGTAATCAAAGTTTTATTTTGAGAAAAAACAGTAAAAATTTAGAATTTTTTTAACTTTTTCAATTGCTCATAGATTTATTTTAAGCAAACACATGCTGAGTTATTAAATAATAAAAGAGATAAATTATGCTCAACAAAGTCTATAAAATTGTAACATTAATTCTTAAGTTCTCATTAATTTCAGGCCTATAAAACGTCTTATAAAACGTTTTGATAAACAGCTACTATTATATAAAAGCTATAACATGAATAAACAATTACATCCCGAATTTCATCCAAAGCCATCCAGCCGTTTAGGCGTAAGAAGTATCGTAAATACATATTATACATATTAGTAGAATATAACCCAGCAGCACCATCTAAAACAATGTGTCAGGCACTGCAGCGCCAAGTGGCCTCTTCATCCATCTAGTGTGAGTGAAGGTACCACTGGTGGCTATTTAAATCATCTCATAAAAAATAAAATAATATAGCCTTTTATTGCTTCTCAAAGTTACAAATAAAAGTATTAGCAAAGGTAAAATATATCATCTCATACGTAGATGCCTTAGGCCTTTATTTTTTTAATCCAGCATAGTAGTACGAGTCAGACTCGCACACTCAGGGTTCCGTACCACCACAATATATGTGTAACATATTTTAATATTATATTTACCCCATACTTTAGGTGGTGGTACGGTATCCCCGGTACGCGACTCCGATTAACAAGGAAAAATTTTAGGATATTGTACACGAAGGGTGTTAAACGGGACTTTATTACTCTGCCTCAGCTAATTCTACCATTATTTTCATGTGTTTGGTAGAATCCCTCTTTGTTTTTTTTAATAACTAGTAGAATGACCATTCTTTGCATGTATTTGGAAGAATCCCTCTTTGAAAGAAAGTGAGGAACCCTCGGTTCGTGAGTCCGGCTTGCACCGGCCGGTTTTTATTACTCTTGTGTACATTAATTAAGCCGTATAATTACAATGGATTTGAAAAAAATTAGATAAATAGATAGATAGATAGATTCTGTTAAAAAATCACCTGCTTGCTTATTATTCAACCCATTATATTTAAAGTTAACAACAGCCCGTTAAACGTAAGGCAAACAAGCAAACAGACATGCAGATATGTACTGGAATAGTAATAGGGTCTTATTTGTCACTTTTTCTGTACGTAACCCTAAAATAAGTGAAATTTAAGAACATTTACTTGATATTCATGGCCGGTATGTGATATCCATGGCTTAAATCCATGGATTTTAGGGCCATGGATATCAATAAAATTAAAAAATGACGTTGTTTCTCTTTAACTATAAAAGTTATCGTATTTATTTTGATGTCAATACCTACTGAGGGACATACCCAATCCTGTACTTTAGATAGTTAAGTGCAAATAGTATCACTTAACTAGCAAAACTGACCACAAGTTTCAATTACCCTCCCGAACCAAAATTAAAAAAAAAGTGAAGAACTTACCTCACAGTGTTGGCGCGAAAGTTAGCGACATACCCGTCCCATCTAAGCACCGTGGTTAAATTGGCGATATTTTACACCAATCACAAGACACTTACCACGTATTCAAGTATGTATAAAAGCATACTTTTGTCGAGCGGTTTCAACTTCGCTCGCCGCGTGACATTAGTTTAAACGTCTACAGACACAAGAGTTTTCATTCTATTAGAATGCTGGATATACGATTGGATAGAGGCACTCTTTGGGCATTTAGAAAGTTATAAATTAGCACAGTAGTGGGCATATTAGTAAAACCACAAACAAAAATATACCAGGAGCACACGCGTGTGACATGCAAAATACTTGCAAAATCACCCATTTTTTGACCTTCAAAGTAATATTTAGGCAATTTCCTCTATGAAATATTGATTTTATTTGATATGCCTCAATAGACCGTTAGTTAAGTAGACGATTAAGTGCTACTTTAGTACTGTGTGATGTATAGTTTAGTAGATACTAGGGTGTGACCAAAAAAATCGACCTCTCAAAGAATGACCCAACCACAATACGTATTGTATGCAATGTGTAGGTATACGCGGTTCGTTTGTAGTGCGTCACAAAAATCATTACTTTCATTAATTTCACAGACATTTAATTTGCTGTTTCAATTTATTTACGCTGATGAGATTGCTTTACTAGGCCAGTGAATATATTCTGCATAAAAAAATATCACTCACTCGGGCATCGCACCATTCGATTTATTTGTTTATTTGGTAGCTCCGATCGAATAGTAGTAAGTATTTATCAACAAGCCACTATATTAATTATCTACAAATTGTATATAAAATAATATTAATTATCATAATGGGCAAGATTGAGGGGAAAAGATGCGTCGACAGAAGAAGAAAAAGTTGGCTGATAAACATCAAAGAATAGTCAGGAGTGGCCAGCATAGAAGACATTCGTTTGGCCAAGAATAGAACGGCATAATGAAGAGTTGACGGCCAACCACCTTTAGTGGAGAGACACCCGAAGAATAGTTACCATATACCTAGTTACCTATTAGTTATGCATATAATGAGCGTAGTGAAGGACTCAGAAGCACGAGACGCAAATAATAATTATTGCATCAGTGCGAAACACAAAACTTTACATTTCACAGAGCGAGGAAATGATTTATGTTAGATGCACCAAAAAACAATAGACGACTAGGTACCTACCTACATAAAAAAAGGAAGTGAAATGAGTTTCCTTCTTTGCAAGTGAGACATAATATGAGCTTTCTTTACACCATAGGGCGTCGCGTTCAAATTTCGAAGCGCACAAAAATTACTTTTGCCTCAAAGTATGATACTAGTAACGGCATACTTTCCGAGGCTGGGAGATGAAAATTATATTTATCCCGTAGTAGCACATCCACTCACACAAAATTGGTGCAGTGACCACTCAGACGATGCAATATCCGGGATGTTTAGATAGATCGAATTGTATTTCAATAAGACATCAACACAGGCATGTGCAGAGCCAACTAAACCAACAGTTTCCTCGCAATGCGTTCCTTCACAGTTACTAGAATAATAATTATCTGTTATCGACTACTTTTGCTATTCTTCCCTTTCCTGTCCATCCAGTTCCAAAGTTTGTCCGGAAGAAATAGTTTTAGCGATAAGACCGCCGTCGCCATCTGTACCCGCTGTCGCTGTCGCTATCTGCCCCTCTACCCTTGACGCATTTTTCCTATACGGCGGCAATATGGCGCTGGCGCAATTTACAAAATTTAATATTTTACAAATTAAGACGCATTTTGTGTTTTTATTTAATAAAACAGCCTTACCTTTGAATAAACATTACAAAGTATTTAAAATCAAAGCATTACTATGCGAATTCAAAGAGAAATTAATTTTAAAACTTTTTCAATTTGATCGCAATAGCGTCAAGGGTAACCCCCCTGTACGGTTTAGAACAAAATATTTTTTTGGCGTACAATAAAGTGTTCTCTGTTTTCTGTCTCAATGTATCTATCCTAAACCTACTATCGGTTTTATTTAGCTCACCCCGTTTGTTTTATTTATTCTTGGGTCAAATTTAGTAATTCAAATTTCACCCTCTTCCTGTCAACCGATTAATCTGAAATTTTGTATACACTTTGGATTTTGGTGACAATACAATTATGTTTATTCATTATCATTATAAATTCAAGATGGCCGCCGCTACAAAATGGCGGATAATTTATGTTTTATTAATCCCATCAATATGGGTATCAAATGAAAGGGCTCAACAAGCAGAACACAATATACTATAAAAAATTGAAATCCAAGATGGCGGCCGCTACAAAATGGCGGATAACGTAGGTTTTATCAATCCCATCAATATGGGTATCAAATGAAAGGGCTCAACAAGCAGAATACAATATACTATAAAAAATTGAAATACAAGATGGCGGCCGCTACAAAATGGCGGATAACGTAGGTTTTATCGATCCCATCAATATGGGTATCAAATGAAAGTGTTTAACCAGTATAATACAATGTACTATATGAATTAAACAGAATGCGAAATAAAAACTAAAAACTAGAAAATAAAAATAGGTAAAAAAACTTTTTAAGTTAAACGGTTTTATGTTAAACATACATTGCAATGTTTAAGATAAATGTACTAAAAACCAAAAAATAATAAAATAGATACAGTCGTGGGAATTATAAACATATGCATAGACTAGACTAAAATAAAACCGTGGGGCACGTCAATTGTCTACAATCGTTGATTAAAATGTTTGTTTTGTAATGTTACACTATAATTAGGCAGTTGACGTGCCCCACGGTTTTATTTTAGTCTAGTCTATGCATATGTTTATAATTCCCATGACATTAAAATATCACGGAAGTGGCAGTACAATGAAAAAGAAAAATACAGTGTGGGGTAGGTACTCTCCACAATGGAATAGGGAAGTCATGTCTATAACTCTGCCTATTATTTTGGCATGTCAGGTCAAACATGGCGTAAACATACCAATGAATAATGAATAACATCTTGGGAAATAGGTACAGCGGGAAATAATGGAAAATATTGTAATTTTTCCCCGGAAATTGCTTTAGTAATATTCGGCTCAGGTAGTGGATTTTATGTACAAAAATATAGGTTACCTAAGCTCATTGTTATGTTTAAAAAAGTGGGTGGTTAATTTCATACAAAAGTCTTCGGTTCCGTATTCGCCAACCTCAACCAACAATTTTTTCGGAACTACGATATGTTACCCTTGTTACAACTACGTCATTCTCAGCAACTGATAAAATGGAATGTCTGTCTAGTTTTCACATTGTTGTAGTTAAAATCCCAGCTTCTCTTAGCGTGGCATTAATAGTCGTCATATCAAGCTCGAGCTCAAGTAGGTGAACTCAGAAAACAAAATTACGGACTAGAGACCTTGGCTAATGTCAATGTCAAGCTCAAGCTATAATAGTGTCTAGCTACTCAAGCTTGACATTAGCCAATTTTGTTTTCTGAGATTACCTACTTGAGCTCGAGCTTGAGCTGACGACTATTAATGCCCCTCTTACTCATCCAACACAATCCACTATAGGACACCAAAACACAAATTAAAAACCGTCTGCAGCCGACTTTAGCAGAAGCAACAATTTATACTTCGCCTGGCTCGCTTGTAGGTGGCGTGTTATGATGGCAGAAATCCATTAAACGGGGCGTCAAATAATTTCCCATGTGACGCGACTCGGTGCCCGTAAAAGAGGCAGTAGAGCCACTATTGCCCTCGCCAGCAGCGAATAATATTACTTTATTGCCCGCGGGGCGCTGCGAAGCACGAAATGTAAGTAAATTGGCAAATAAGGACAACGCGACGGCATAGTACGCCGGCGCACACTGCGCGCGAATGCGAGCGAAGCGAAGGCTAGCGAACGAAGCGAGCGGGACTCGCCGATCATTAGTATCGCTCGCTAGCAAGCTTTCGCTGTTCCGTTGACACAAATTGATACATTGCTCGCAAGCAAGTCTGCGTTTCACATGCACCAAAAGCCTGCGTTTTGCATGAAAAAGAGAGTAGGTAATCGGTATGTACACACGACAGCACGTGAGACTGTACGCTTTTGTTGTAAACTCGCCCGTAACGTAACCGAGTAGAGTGCTAGCGTGTAAGGGTGGACGTGCTGTCGTGTGTACACATGACAGCACGTTAGTGTGCTTTTGTTGTAAAGTCGCCCGAAACGTAACCGAGTAGAGTGCTAGCGTGTAAGCCTCGACGTGCTGTCTTATGTACGATACGATAATAAAAAAACTGTATCATCAGCATTGTTTTGTGCTTCCTCATTCGCATCAAACGCAATCGAAATCAACACAGCAAACGTGTAGAGTCCATTAGTTACCGTCAAGTATGGTGGGTGCCTCGGTAACGCGCGATTCAATGCTATCTGGCTCTGTTGTAAAATAAAAACATAAAAGCGTTTTTTTTTAATTTCTGTGCCCTTTTTTTGACATGTTTTTTTATTCATTATTATTTTATTGACTATTGTTTTATATTTTGACGAAACTTTTGTGAATGTTTCTGTTTTGTAATTGATATTTTTTTCTAATTTTTCTGCATGAATAAATTTTTCATTGTTAAACCATTAAAGCTACAACTTTTAAAAGCGTTTTACTTACTGAAATATTGAATATTACGCCATATTGAAAAAAAAAAAACGGGGCTGTTTGCTCCTTTGCTCGCTTGCGCTCGTCGAGTGTGCATCCGGCCATAGTTGTGTTGCGCCGAGTCTGGCCCGTGCCATAATAGCAGGCAGGCAGGCACCGACAAGGCATATAGCAGTCACCCAGGCACCATCCAGCCGCAGCGCTAATGGATTTCGAACTGCACACAGACATGTCGAATTGAGCTTTTCCATACCATAAGTATTTGTCTAAATAAGTATATTCTATTTTGCACCCGATAACTTCCTGCGCATTGCACAGAAGCGTAGTACTTACTCGTATACCAGTCGCTGAGTAACTCCAAGATAGTCTATTACGAACAATGTTCAATTCGACTTGAAGAGTAGGTAATTGGGAGTTGTAGCATATTTACTTAATTCACGTTTTACTGGTGGGCCTTCAAAGAAAGATCCACGACATGTTATAGAATAGAGGAAAATTCCAGTAAAAAATGTTAGTACAGGAAAAGAGATACTTTTTAGGAGGTGCTTACTTATTTTATCGCTAGCGATCCGCCCCGGCTTTACACGGGTGCAAAAAAATATTACAAACCTTCCGTAAAATATATCTAACTGACGATGAAAACTGCATCAAAATCCGTTTGGAGGAGTTAACGGATATACAGGGTAACTTTTTAATAGCTTAATTCCTGAAACACGTCAACTTCTAAATGTGATCTCAAAAAACTTTTTCGAATAGCTCGATACCTTTGATATTAGCCTTATGACAATTTTTAAATCTTTGAATTTATCATGCAATTATATTTAACAAAATTTAAAACAAAATTAAAATCAAAATTATTTATTGAACGTTTCTTACTCTCTAAAGATTTGCATTTGTAGGTACCATTTCAGCGCTGCTATTTAAAAATCGCCCTGTAGAATGTACAGGGCAATTTTTAAATAGCCGTGGAAAGCTACTTTATTTTAATACTATGTAGAGAAGAATACCGTCTTTGTGTCGCGGTTGAATAAAAAAGAAGACGCTCCTTTCGATGATGTCACCTTTGTCTCATAAAAGCCGCAAACACATGATACAACTTTGGATGACAATGGCGCGCATTGGTGATGGTTGGCTTGGCCCTTGTTGGCCATAATAATGCCCCAAACAAAAGAATTGGTATTGGTAATAATTGGTAATAATGCCCCAAACACAACTGTTTCTATTTTCCAAAGAGCGAAACTTTCAAAGGACTAAATGTATTCAATGAAAGTAAAGGAGATTGACGATTTTTCCAAGCGTCAAATATAGTAAGAATAAGTTAACCAGTTATTCTAACTACATTTAATTATTGGAAAAATCCACATTCCTCGCCTACTAACTTGCTCAACCATCGAAAAAATATCTTCTTTTCTACGTTCTTCGAAAAAGTTAACGTCACTACTTTCACTACTTTTAACTAGACATAATAGAGATAATTTATAGGTATACCCAGCGTGCAGTAAGCGTAGCATAAGACTGGGTTAGAGCGTATCCATGGGTTTTTAACTCCAGCTATCTCACTCTTTTGTTTGACGTGGAGTGGGATAGCTAGAGTTATAATCCCATGCATACGTGCTAACCCAATCTTGTGGTACATACGACAGCACGTAGACGCTTACACGCTATAGCACTCTACTTTACGGGCGACTTTACAATAAAAGTCTACAGTCTGACTTGCTGTCGTGTGTACCTTCGGCCACAATCTCAGATACCCCATGGCAGCTCTTATCGCGCGCGGCATAAGGGCGCCAATCGAACAAAAAGGGGTATCTGAAACTGTGGCCGACTGTACTTACGCTTGCAGAGATCGGACGGATACCTTAGCCCAGTCTTTCCCAACGTGGGCGATAACGCCCCCTTGTGGGCGCTGCAGGCCTAAAGGGGGGCGGTAAGAGACCCAGAAAAAAAAAAGATACTCTGTCCGAATACTATAAAGTTGCGTTTCAATAATCAGTTATAAGTACTTAGCGGTTTTAAGTATGTTTAAAAAGGGGGGCGTTAAAAAATAATTTATTCTTAAAGTGGGCAGTAGACAAAAAAAGGTTGGGAACCTCTGCCTTAGCCCGACCGAGTCGCATCATCTGTAGCGCCTTTAAGCCCTCAGAGCCGCGTCTGCTCCGTGCACTATCACGGACCAGCCGGCACTTGTGTCCCCCTGGCGTCACGAGTACAGCCCTGCACTCGGCCCTGCCCCGGCCCTTTCGGGCGCACTCGTCTGCCCGTTACGACGCAAATCGTCACGTTCTCAGATCAATCAACCGCCGGTGAGGTGGGCAACCCCTGAACGAGGCACTTGTGCTTGCACTTTGCCGTTTTGCGATCAGAGGACTCACCGCGCTTTGGTGGCTGTGGTTGTGATTGTATCGGCAAAGGTGTTTAGGAGTGACGCCGGGACTTCTGAGTCAATTCGTAGAATGTTGGACTGGGAATTTCCGCCAGCGGCAAGATTTGGTTGGATGGGAAGCCTTGAGTGGTAGGTAGTAAGTACTACAACTGGAGTAATAGAGTAACTAGAGATGAAGAGTAACTGGAGTAACTAGAGATGTAGAGTTGTACTTAACTCTTCCGTTAGCCACGCACCGGTTTCCCGAATAAGAAGAATAATAGATAAACAATGGCTGCTTGGACAAATCTATCCATTTTGAGATTCAGGCTGGATTCAGGTGGTTAGTGCGTATTCGTATTTTACAGATAGTAATATAATACGCTGGAAACACTGGACTAACTGTTAAATCAGTATTGAGCCATTTGTTATCGAAATTGCCGAGTGTAAAAATAAATACAACTGTATCTACCAAATAAAAAAATAAATTCGATAGGTAGGCTCTTACGGATTTTTTAAAGCACCTTTATGTTGCGCATTATGAAAATATTTTTCATAGAGAATATAAATATTTTTTTCAGCACGAAACAATATTCAATGGCTAATAGGCAGCTGTCAGTGTGAGCCGTCTGGACGGACTTCGTTGAAACAAATCTCGTTTACACCAACCAACCAACCAGTGTTGTCATTACTCATTAGACAATGGTTTGGTCACAGAGTCTAAACTTTGAAAATGTTCTAGGTACATCAGTATTGTGGCTATTTACACTCGGCTGCGCGAAGCAAAAAGAAGGGCAGGATAATTTCAACAATGTCAATGGACGTTTTTCCTTGATTTTCCTTGCTAGGGGTTTCCCTTACGCCCACACAATAGACATTTATTGAAACCTATTTTTTGCCGTCCGATACGTGATAGGTAAAGGTCCGACTGTACAGCCACGTTTTCGGGCACACACCAAATTTTAAAAACAATCGCGATAACTTTTGTTTTGCTTAAAATAATACGCAAAAGTTTTGACACAAGGAAAAATATGAAATGCGCGTTCGTGGCTCGGTCAGCCGATTACTCGCCCGGTGTAAACGCGACCCCACTCGATATAAAATAATCCAAGTCCGAACTGCGAACATATCGCGTGAGCACTTGACGGTCTGCCAGTTCACTGAATGGACATAATTGTACTCAATTGAGTCTGCTACTTGACGTTCACGTAAATATTTTATTTCACAGCGTAATAAACAACCCGGCTCATGTTATAAAATAATGCTATTGCAGCCATTGCATTTGAAATAAGAACCTACGTGAACTCGATCACTGCATTGTTCGTAATTTCGAAGCGAAGGGGGTAAATTCGGTACGCAAAGTTTTTTGTTCGAAAGTCCGTTATTGGCTTAATCTTATCTTTAGACAATATTGAGAAACTAATTTCAATATTTTTTATTTTGGTTCAGTAGTTTGAAAAGTTTGCCTTCCGAATTCTCGGGTATGTCGCATTCGAGATTCTACGAAGAAAATCTTAGTAATAAGTCACATTTGAGATCGCCGAGAATTCCCACCATAAACATTTTCATGTAAAAAATGTTGTTAGGACGAGACCATACACCGCGCAATGTCAAAAAGCTATCAGATCTCGGGTCCGCTACTGAAGCTCGAAAAACGGAAGCTCGAATAACGAAAGCTCGAACATGTAGAGCTAAGCTTTTAACTCCTACACGTCCTAAATTCACAAACTCTACACCTTAGTCAAAATGATATGTGGCTTGGCCGTTTTGTTACTAAAAGAACTTGTAATAACAGAAAAGTAATGAACAGTGAATAATTTTTTCACCTTACGCCTATATGACGGTAGTGAAAAAAATGCTTATAGGTAATTTTTTTTTAAATATTTTTTCGCAATGCCGTTATGACTTGCCCTTTCACGCAGTTCCCGCTTGACGTTGAATTACGGGACACCCTGTATAAATGTCTTTAAAAACTGTATTTAAAAAAAACCTTCAGTAGGTATACCTGTGAAAATCACAATAATTAATTAGAAGGACAACGTACATAATACGCACGCTCTTCCGGATATTTTACGGCCCAACAATCCGTACCGGCAGAATTGAAGGAAGGCGATGCAATACAAACAATCCTGTTGAATATCCCCCTAAAATCATATCCATAGCCATTCCGTATCCATAGCCATGAATTTATATTTCCCCGCAACGGCACCTGATCCTGTTAGGCATAACGATCATCTCTGAATTATGTATCGGCCTTGAGGATTAGGGTGGATCAAATTGACTTTTGCGTTCCGGATATAGGTACCATCTTGAGAAGCAACGTTAAAGAGGAGATATACCGATCATATCCTTTAAAAACCGGCCAAATGCGAGTGAGAAACGCTCACGGAAGGTTCCGTACCATTATATACAGGGTGTTAAAAGACCGCCAACAGAGCGGGAAACCACGTATTGTCCTCATCATAAGGAACATTTTTGCCCAAGGAACTATGCCTGGGAAATCAACGGTTTCCGAGATAATGAGGTTCAAAGTCGGACTTTTCAAAACTTTTTTTTTGCAGAAATGTATTCAGTATCTAGTTCTTAACATATCTTCTCAAGAAGCCATATCAAAATTATGAATATTTCTTACAAAAAACGACGTTAAAATTTCAACCCGCAATGTATTCTAAACATCGGCACTTCAAACTTAAGTAACATAAACTTATACCTACGCTTGCGTAATATGACTTCTGTGCGTTACAAGTCCATTGAGTTATAAAATATTTTTCAAAATTATAACCTAAAAAACCAAAATCATTTCCCAGCAATAATTTATCAAAAAAGTACTTTGTTTTGGTGTCTAGTATGCGTGGCTTTCGGGTCTGTTGGCGGTCTTTTAACACCCTGTATATGTATTTATTTGGAAGAAAAATAAAAAAACGGTAAAAAAAGTGCGAGTCGGACTCAAGCACTTGGAAAAAATTGCAGTTTTCGGATGATTCTAGATCAACGGGAAGTACCCTATAGGTTTTGATTCTCTTGCGAGGGTCGAAGTATGCTGCATAACGGCTGTACCTTTGGATTCCAGTAGCTTGATTTTTTAGGCTCCAACAGAATGCAGACCTGCTTATTTTGATACAAATTCAACCTGATGTCTTCAGGCGTTCTTGAAAAAATGGTCTTGCTTGACAGACAGACGGACAACATAGTAATCCTATTATTGTTCCGTTTTTCCGTTTGAGGTCCGGAACCCTAAAAACGGGTTTATTGGTTACGTTCCGTTTCCGAGTCGACATTAAGTGTGCGAAGACCTTTATTGTGTGCGGCATAAAAGGAGTATCTCAGCGTGTCGCTTACAACATACCTAACACAAAGGACTTAGCGTTTTGGTGCCTTTACACATCTTTTCAAAGATAAAAGTCTGATGTGTTATGCAGAAATGTTTTCATGTGGGTGAAGTTTGGGTCACGTGGTGTGAATTTATCAATTTAATCGTTCGAGAAGCTAGCAACAACTGCAGTTAAGCGTAATATGGTTGCAAACATGTATCTACTATCAGTGTATGAAGCACCCCTAACAACTTTGTCTATAGGTACGGTCAGCTGGGATATCCCATGCATAGCTCTTATCGCGCGCGGCATAAAGGCGAAAATCGAACAAAAATGGGTATCGTAGTGTAGATCCTAATACAGCTTGATAGATCGAGTGCAAAGATACATAAGCGGCCATCTATGTGGACTATTTCGTCAATAGATTCCCCGAATCAATCGGACGCTACGTTTTTTATCTACCAGCTGAAGTTTCAGAGTCCATTTCTAATTCAACCGTTGTTTATTGTATTTTTTTAAATGTTTGTGCCAATTTCCCTGTCAGTTAGCAAGCAGGCAACAGGGTTTGAAAAAAGTTACCGTTGAAGCGAAGAAAATGGACCAAAGTTTAGAATACAAATTGTATTCCAAAAGGCAACAATAAATTGACATGTTTTAGTAGCGCAAAAAAAAAATTGGTACCTATCTCTTATGGACTTTATAATCAATGCTGCAAAGCCAAGCTAGTTAAGATGTCAATAATAATAATTATTAATGGCAGTCACAACCAAAACCACAAAAATTATAAACGTCCTTGGAACAAATGTTCCTTAAGGAGTACTTAAAGGTAGGTAGAGGCCCGGTTTCTGAATTGAGAATAATTATTACTAAGTAAATACTTAAGTATCATTCTGTCACGTTATTTTGTGAGTAATCTGCAGGGACAGAACGATACTTAACTGCTTGCTTAGCGAATTTCTTAATTCAGAAATCGGCAGAGTGGCTACGAACGGAATTCATAAAAATCATCCGCGAGTGAATTTTTTCAACTTATTATACAGGGTGTTAATTTGCAAGCGTGCCATATTTAAAGAAAAAATAGTAATTCATGTTACCAGCTAATGTAGCCTACTCACAGTCTCACAGATTCAAGGAAACTGAAGATAAAAATTAAACTTCTTTTTAGGGTGTGAATAGGAATAACCTAAGTTTAGAGGTGCTATGACTACGCACGTATTGGGAAGAGACCGAGACCGCGTTGCCAAGTTGGCACCGATCGAAAGAGACAGCAATAACAACAACAAAACAGATGATTTCAGATCTCCACTCTCACGGGCTTAGGACCGACAAAACAAAATTTCTTTGGTAGGCAGGCGGTTAGTAGGTAGGAAAATATTGCGCAAATGTGTTACTAGTTTATTTACAGGTAAGTAATAAAAAGTAGGAAGTAGATGACATACCCAAGTACTAACCTACCTTCAAATAAATCGATGATCCGGCGTAGTTAAAAGTCTAAAAGTTAAAAAAATTACACTAATTGATACGCTATTTACAGGGTACTTACAATTATTAAGTTGTATGGAGCATTATTGTTCGAAGTGGCTAACATTCTGCGCTATGCACGGCGACACAAATTGCTTTTTCAATTTTGCAACACAAACACTTTTTTCACTAACAGTTTGGAAGGCAGAAGAATTAATCCTTTCACGCAACACAGCCGCACTGTTCACTTCTCCCACACAAATAAAAGTCTAGGGTGGTAAGATCCGGGGACCGCGCTGGCCAGGCCAGTGGGCCTCCACGTCCTAACTCCTATCCAGCGGTCACCAAAAATATCATTTAGGTACTCGCGCACTTGGAGTCCGTAGTGCGAAGGAGCTCCGTCCTGCTGACAATTGAGGTTTTGATGAACGTTCAATGGCACGTCGCCCAACATCTCATCAACCATTACGAAACGGCGGCGGCGGCGCCGCCGGCGGGCGGCGGCGGCGCCGGCGGCCGGCGCGCGCGCAAAGGTAGGTAGTAAAGGAGCGTGCGCTACGTGCACACGTCACAAAGGATATCCGGTCACTGTGAGTGAGTGGCGGGCGGCGGCTAGGCTGATTGATGGGGGCGGGGGGGTGCGCTCGCGCGCGGCGGTGTGTTTGTTCTATTCTATCTACTGTTAACGGCATATGCCGCTCCCGCTCGGGCGGGGTGGGGTGGGTGCATCGGGTGCATGGTTGTTGCCAAACCGTTCGTCGTTCATTCGTCTTGTGAACACAAAAATTTAGGGATGGGCGAGATATTTCGATGTTAGAGCTGGGCGTTGTCTTTATCGATAAAAATTGTGACGTCTGAAAATTAAATTAAAAAAATCGACCCTTCTTTTATGATTGATTTTTGTTCTTTATCAGCAGTATAATCACGTCCTAAAATATGGCACGCTTGCAAATTAACACCCTGTATAAATGTTTAAAATCATCCGATAAGTAAAACGGGGCCTGAAAGCGGACGAAGTCGCGGGGCACGGTTAGTCTATGATTGATTAGTTAAAGTAAATGGACAGCGGACGCAACTGTCAATGAGTCATCCATTGATCATTATTGAACTGACTCTTCATAGCACTCCAAACGTTACTGGATCAAAACATCTGCGGCCGGGGGGTTACCCTTGACGCTATTGCGATCAAATTGAAAAAGTTTTGAAATTAATTTCTCTTTGAATTCGCATATTAATGCTTTGATTTTAAATACTTTGTAATGTTTATTCAAAGGTAAGGCTGTTTTATTTAATAAACACACAAAATGCGTCTTAATTAGTAAAATATAAAATTTTGTGAATTGCGCCATATTGCGGCCGTATTGGAAAAATGCGTCAAGGGTAGAATGGCTGGACCGGACATCGGAATACGATCGACGACCTAATTTGATTTGAGTAGTGTTTTATATGACTCGAGAAAAACGGAAAAAAAGTAAGTAGGTAGGTAATAAGGTGCCAAATAAAAACAGGGTAATTTAAAAAGTGACTCTGAAGCGACCCTCTCTGACCCTAGGCACAACTGCGACAGAATTTCACTGAGTAAATATTTGAATAGGTAAGAGAGTATCGTATTGTCTCTACAGATTACCCAAAAATCTCAAATCTTTTACTAAAACATTGTGTAAAACGAGACTTGGATTGTTAGAGGCGCGCTGAAAAGCTGAGCAAAGCTGTTTTTTGACCGAGTATTTTTCAAAAAGAGCAAGTTCCTTGCACTAAGGTTAGGCCGATTATCAAATTGTCTGTCCTAACTTTAAAAAGTCTTTGCATCCATACCAATAATTAGCCACCATAATTACCATCCCATAATTACCATCCATACCCAGTTGACTATTATTGTACTCATCGTCAAAGGATATTTTTGTATTTTTTTTATTATATCACCTACACTACCATGTATTCATTGAGGTGAAAAAAAAAACAATCAAAAGTGGGCCTCACCCGAGAGTTCATTTTCCCATTGATGCCATTAATAAATATAATAATTTATAATTGCCATTAATTAACGTTAATGCGAAAGTTTGTGAGTGAGTGTGTGTGTTTGAAACTCTTTCAGCTGAAGCGGCTGGCTGTTTGGAAAAAATATACCTTAGACACATAAAGGCTTCCTATAACTGAAATCAATTGGGCTAAATAACTAAATATCAGTAAAGTTTCCCATGACTTCACTTAACCAAAACAAAGTCGTCGCGGACGAAGTCGCGGGAAAAAACATGTAAGACAGCGGTTCTCAATCTTTTTTGGTGACGGAACCCTTTTTCAAAGCGAAATACTTGACGGAACCCTACAATAAAACAATCTTTTTTACCCGACTGACCCAGAGGGAGGGTTATGTTTTTCGAGTGTATGGATGTAAGGGTGTATGTAGGTACTGTACTATGACTAAGTTCGGCTGCTTCTCGTGAATCGTGATATGCCACGTCAGAACGGTCTACCAGAGAGAGGAGTTTTGAATATTTTTTCTAAATTCTTGCGGAACCCCTACAGGGGCATCGCGGAACCATAGGGTTCCGCGGAACACACTTTGAGTATGGCTGATGTAAGATATTGCCTGATGACTTAACGCTGAGCCAACAAATTGCTGTGGCTACAAACGATCAAAGTTAATCAAATATTTTTACTATGTAAATACCTATGCCGCTTTGAAGCTATAACTTTGTCTCAACACTTTCCGGAATTATTTACGTACCTAGGTACTTACCAGATTTGCTCTGGTATTTAGAGATATTTCACTATTCATCCTTCGCCTCTTTAGCCAGAATATGTATTTAAGCAGGAAGCTTAATTGGACCCATTTTGGATCCACTAGCACTCTTATCCTTCCTAAGAACTAAGCTGGGATCTCGACCGACCTCGAGAGGGGAAGAGATCGGACCACCAGCCAGATGGTCCGACGACATAGCCCAAGTAGCCGGAAAACACGCCGGTTGCGTCTGGCACAGGACGTGAGAGGTGGCGTGAGCAGGAAGAGGCCTTTACTCAGGTGGGTGTTATCAGGCTGATGATGATGATGATGAAGCCTAAATCTATCCAACCAGACACGGCAGCATTCGAGTGGTCACATCACATATTATTGAACGAGCGAGCGAAGCGAGCGAAGTTCTCCGAGTCTACTGGAACAATCCGGCGTTTGTATGTGTGTATGTATGTATGTTTGTATGTTCGTTCGACAATAACTTGAGTAAATTTAGTCGGATAGTCATGAAATTTGGTAGGCGGGAAAATGAGGCAAAGAGAATTTTTAAGTTCGACCATGAGCCAAATCGTTTGAGGGGTTGCTGAGATATGGGGTCGCGAGTTCATAGTTCGGGGCGTAGTTATGAGTGGAAGAGGAACAAAATGTACAACAGGCCTTATAGTTTTAGGAGAACATCTCCCATTACGTACGGTTTCACGAATAGCAAACATTGCCCATATTAAAGTCCCGAGAAGCCACTAACCTAAAGTAACGTTACTCTAACCACGATTAGTAGTACAGTCGGCCACACGCTAGGATACCCCTTTTTGTTTGATTGGCGCCCTTATGCCGCGCGCGGTAAGAGCTGCTCTGTGACTGAGGCCGACCGTACCTAGGTATGTAGTGCTTTTCTGTTCGGCAAACAAACTTTCAACAACTAAAGTCACAGAGTGGAACTGTCCAAATGCTACCGACCAACTTTTAACTATTGAGGGGTTGATAATATCTTTATTAATCTGCCACTCCGCGCCTATCTAATAGTATAGTTGGAGAGCTAGTGACTATTCCACTTATTTTATCGTGCAAGGCTGGGAGTTGGTAAGCTGATTGTTGGTCTCGAATTAATGTTCGATTTTATAACTTTGAAAGTGTACATTTTTGGATAGATTTTTTTTTCATACAGGGCTGGGACTTTCTATGGTGCTTATTTAGACTCCGCTGATCATGCAATCGCTATTATTATTGGCCAAGGGCGGTTTAAAGTTCGTTCTTCTGCACTAATATTATAAAGAGGAAAAGTTTGTATGTTTGTAGGGGATAATCTCCAAAACAACTCATCCGATTTTAAAAAATATTTCTCTAATATGGTAAGCTACATTGTCGCTGAGTGCTATAAGCTATTTTAATTGTGATAACAAACTAACTTTTAACCGCGGACGAAGACGCGGGCAAAAGTTAGTTTATCACAAAAAGTGTGTACACACGACAGCACGTCAGACTGTACGTTTTTATTGCAAAGTCGCCCGAGTAGAGTGCTAGCGTGTAAAGGTCGACGTGCTGCCGTGTGTACGATAAAATAAGGACAGTCGAATGGTCTCCTCTCTAGCTAATAGTTGTTAGCCAATCGATCGACTGTTTTGAATTTGTTTGCGCTTGGCGTAACCATTTGCTTGAAATAGTTTCTATTTCAACTTTTGCGGTGACAGCGGTGGAGTGGTTTCGTTTGCTTTGTTTTTTTTTTTGCAATTCATTGCACAGTCGAGACATACTTATTCGATAAATTTGCTACTAGGTAAAGTCGTGGGCAAAAATACAGGGCGTACAGTACAGGCCTGTACTGTACGCCCTGTATTTTTGCCCACGACTTTGTCCGTACCAGTGGCGTAGCTAGGTAAGGCCCTGGGGCAAAAAACAAACTGGGGCCCCAACTAAACTGATCAGGTTTTATCAAGTAAAAATTTTGATTGAAAATACAATTGAATACTTAAAAGGTCCCTAAAAGTTCAGTCTAAAACGGAGAAATCTCTATAATAATCATTTGAAACCACTTTAAAAAAGTAAAAATAAGTAAAAATAAACGCCTCAAAATTCACCGATTTAACGTTTTTTTCTAAGCCGAGGGGGCCCCCTGAGCTTTGGCGCCCTGGGACATTGCCCCCCCCTTGCCCCTATGTAGCTATGCCACTGGTCCGCACAGACTTACAAAAAGTTGCCTATACAAGGTGCTGTTTTGTAAAGTGATACCAGATTTAGGGATGATTATTAACACGATACTGAAGCCAGAAAATAAAAATATTTCAGTGTAAAATACCTTAAATCATTAAATTGTGGCCTCCCTTATTATTATACTCGTACACTCGGCCACACGCTAGGATACCCCTTTTTGTTCAAATGGCGCCCTTATTCCGCGCGCGGTAAGAGCTGCCATGGGGTATCTGTGACTGTGGCCGACCGTTCCTAACGCTTGTGGCGATGTGGCGCCCGACAATGCGAGTGCTTCCTAGCACTCGCATTGTCGGGCGCCACATCGCGCGCGCGTTTTGAGAACGCACGCACGTGTCCGCACGTCGCGGTTATTATACAACCTGTTACAAAAGATACTAACTCTTTTTACAGGGTGTAACCTGCTGGTCAACATAATGACAAATCTGCAAAAAAAAGTTGAAAAACACAACTTTTTTTTATAACCTCAAAATTGTACAATTTTCAAAAATTTTTTTTTTTACGATTTTGCTCCAATAGGCTTTTTTCGGGGTTTTTTTTTTTGTTGTTTATGAAGACGTCTCTAGATGGCGCTATTCCTCTCACCATAGAAAATTGAGTTTAGCCAGAAAAAATGTCAAAGTCTGCCCACAGACTGTCTATTGGTCTGTGCAGAGGTTTTTTCACAGATAACTACCCCGCCGCGCGCCGCTTGCTTGCTCTTGCTCGTAATTTTTTATTTCACAAATTCACAAGTGTATCCGTCCACGGATTTTCATTATAATAATACCTACCTATAAATTATAAGTGCTTTTGTACATCTTGTACAAGTCATGTATGGGAAGTGTTGTGTTTTGGGTCGAATGGAGAAACCAGTTCAGCCTAGGCCAAACCAGTCTAGCCCTATTTGAGTAGGGGTAATGCAGATTATACTTATTTATGCTAGCCTAGTACTAACCCGCCGTAATTATATGAACAGTAGGGGACGCATTTAAAGGCCGAATTTGAAAAAGTCTACATTCAAAAAGTCTACGGTATATCCGATTTTGTCCGGTTTGAAGGACCACTCGAAAACAAAAAGAGGTAGGTAGGTATGTCAGTGTGTCGCCAACCAAACCTACTGACCTAACCTTTGTTTTAAATCTTTTTCGACTGTCTGTCACACTTCCAGGAATACCCTGTATGTTTAACACCCTATATGTTGGTTTTTAGAACACCTATATAAGTAAAAGGCCTGGTTTCGGGGTTCTTAAGGGGTTCGAAAATTTCGTTATTTTTGCGCTAGACCTCTTAGTTTACGAGATATGGTAACATTCATACCTAATCGTTCGTCAATATCAGCTCGGGCTAGGCCATACTAGTTTATCCTGGAGCGTACAATATTCTTGCTAGGCCAGACTGGATTGGCCCAGGCCAAACTGGTTTCTCCATACGAGCTTCGGCTAGACTAGTTTGGCCTAGGAAATACCGGTTTATCTATACGAGCTTCGGCTAGACTAGTTTGGCCTAGGCTATACTGGTTCGTTCATACGAGCTTAGGTTAGACTGGTTTGGCCGAGGCGAAACTAGTTTATCATGAAATCGGGTTTGGCCGGTAACATAATACAACAGAAATGGCAAGAAAATAAGGATTATTAGGGGTCAGGTCAAGCGGTTGGTCAGGTGATTATTTTCCATCACAACTTAAATACCACCCGACGCCACGGTACGCCATCCGACGCGTGCAGACTTATCTGGCGTTCTTTTTGGTTATCTGTGATCTAGTTTGACATTTATTCTTACTAAAATACAGCGCCATCTAGAATTTTTATTATAACTAAAGGAAAAAACCCTATTAAAAAATATGGTTGTTTGCTTAGCTGTATTTTAATAGCTTCAGGCTGTTAAAACATAGTGAAAGTCTATGGAAACAGTATTTAAAAAATACTTTTCTCCCGTCACAGCGCTTACATTTTAATTATTTAAAAATCAACGGAACGTCATAGAGCTAAAAAACTATTTTGGTTGTGATCCCTATCATCAGGTACCATGACCCTGTAAAAAGAGTTAGCATCTTTTGTAACACCTTGTAGAACAAATTGAACAAGGTAATTCAGTAAATTATGCATGAAAAAAAAAACTAAGGCCTTTGCATATACATAATGAGATGATTTATACAGCGTCCAGTGGCACCTTCACTCACACTAGATGGGTGAAGAGACCACTCGGCGCTGCAGTGCCTGGGACATTGTTTTAGATGGAGTAGGCTTGCGCAGCACCTATACCATCCTGACAGCTTAGTCGGCCAAGCCCACAGGACAGACAAGTCAATTTATAAATTAGTGTGTGAAAAGTTATAATGTGACAGCAATAAAGGAGGTACAGGAACATACAACGGAACGTCATAGAGTAAAATAGTTATTTGTTATGCAAGAATGCAAAATTATTGTTTGCGGCGAGTGCTTGTATTGAATACCGAGCTAGCGAAGGTTTCTAAAATTGAGCCACGAGCGTAGCGAGTGGTTCAAAAAAAGAAACCTGAGCGTAGCGAGGCATTCAGAAGCTCGAGAAGCAAATAATATTGCATTCGTGCGAAACACAAAACTTTTCATCTCACAGAAGCGAGGAAATGATTTTGTTAGCCAAGCGTGACAAACAATAGACATAGGCAGGTAGGTACCTACCATAGAGGTTAGTGAAATGAGTTTCCTTCTTTTTTGCTTCTTCACAAAGAAGTATGTGGAGTTGCCTAGCGACGGGTTGTTGATTACAAATCTGGGGGCACGGCAGTGCCCCCACCAAGTCGAGCTAAAAAGCGGCACGGCCGTACCATACTTTTCTCGAAGCAATTCAGGCCATTTTCGACCCCCCTATAACTTCGTTTCGGATAAAACTAGAAGCCTGAATTTTCTGTAACCAAGAAAGCATTGTATAAACACGGAATATTTCAAATTTCATTCAATTTGAACCAGTAGTTTAAGAATTATAACTAGTCAAAGTTTCGTATTTTGTCACTCACTCACTCACTCACTCACTGATTGATCATCAAAACTCTAAGGCACTTCTAGCATACATAGAAGCTTCAAATTTAGAATACAATTAGTATTTAGTGTATAAATTAAGGAAAAATTAAAATATTTTGCAATTTCAGTCCAGGTACCTAGAAACACTGCATATATAACTTTGTATTCCTATATAAATGTATGGGATTACAAAGTTATATATGCATACATTTACAATGCATTTCATTTGCATACATTTACAATGCAAATGTAATTATGCATTTTGTATTTCGTAAACGGTTATTACGGTGTATTATGTCGGTTTAGCCGACTAGTTTCGTAAAATGTGCAGTGCTTACGAAATTTTAAGTGTAAAAAGTTATTTATGCAGTTGGTGTATCTAGAAAACTGGACCGAAATTGCAAATTATTTTAGTTTTTCCTTATTTATACACTAAATACTTATTCTAAATATAATGGAATAAATCAGTGTATATAGTTACCTACATATAATTATGTTCAAAGGTAACTTGTAAAATGGTCAACCGAATGAAAAAAACAAAATCCGTTGTTGGTATTCAAGAAGTAGAAGGTACTGGAAAGCAAAAAAAGTAGGACTATCTACAAAAAGAAATGAGATGCCATCAAAAACATAACTTGTAAAAAAAAACCAAGCCTCGCTGCTCAGTTCTTCTACCGTAAAAAGTTTTGAGATCGATGTAATACCAAGTCGGTTAATTTACGCAGTTCTGTCTTAAGTTATTTATTACGTAATTATCTAACCTAACAACATCTTATAGTGACGCATATCAATATTAAATATCTTTTATGTTTTAAATAAATAGATTGACTTGGCAATCGCATGAAAACACTAAGTATCTCAAAAGTAATACATATTATATTAAATTTGATTATTTAGTGCGATTGCCAAGTCAATACATTTATTTGAAACATAAAAGATATTTAATATTGATATGCGTCACTATAAGATGTTGTTAGGTTAGATAATTACGTAATAAATAACTTAAGACAGAACTGCGTAAATTAACCGACTTGGTATTACATCGATCTCAAAACTTTTTACGGTAGAAGAACTGAGCAGCGAGGCTTGGTTTTTTTTTACAAGTTATGTTTTTGATGGCATCGTGTCTTCTTGAAGTGTCATAAAATCAACAACCCGTTGCTAGGCAATGCTACAAGTTGAAGGAGTTCCTTATATTTTTTTTATTAGGGCGTCGAGTTCAAATTTCGAAGCGCACAAAAATACAAAGCGGTTTAAAAAAGAATCTTCTACGATCGCATGTTTAAAGTAACAGCGTACTTTCCGAGCATGGGAGATGAAAAAAATATTTACGTTGAGATCCCTGTCACCGGGTGCTACTACCCTGTAAAAAGAGTAAGGATCTTTACACCTTGTATATTTTAACTATTTTGTATTGTAAAACTTTACACCTTGTATATTTAAAGATGATGGGGTGTTCCCTTTCAAAGACACCAAGGGTAGGTATCTATAATGCACGCGGGTTGAGAATGGGATGCGACCTTTTGGAACTGAGACGCGCGTGGTAAGCAAACTCGCGTCGAAGCAACTTTGTCAAAGTAAAATAACGTATATTTTCGAATGATTTTGACAAGGTTCCACCCCAGTCTCATTCCGCGCGGTTTATAAAGGTTAAGGTGGAAAGATAGCGACGTGGCGGGAAATTCAAAATGTTCACTGTTTTTTACATTTTATAGCTAAACTGAGCTATTTTTAACCACTTTTTGTATTTTCACTTTAAAGCACTAACCCGTGCCGTCCTATTATTTTCATTATTGTAAACAAAAGAACAACAATAATTCAGCCGATTATGTGTTCTGGTCTACGAAGCAGTGGCACTGCCCAAAAACTTTTCGTAGACCGAACAAATAATCGGCTGAATTATTGTTGTACTTTTGTTTACAATAAAGAAAAGAATACTATGTTATTACCGCGAACGAAAAATCGCTGAACAAAAATAGCTCAATTTAGCTACAAAATGTAAAAATTTGGAATTTCCCGCCTCGTTGCTATCGTCCACCCTTAACATTAGACAGTCAGACCCCTTTTTACTCAGCTAGCTCATATCAGATGGAAAAGTACCTACAATATTCCTTTCTTCTACCCAAGTACCTACCTAGTGCTTATTTAAACTAACACTAGGGTACTTGGCAACCCAACTCGGTTTTATTAAAATTTTTAATTAAACCACTTGAAGTGCGTTGAAACGGAAATCATAAAAAGTATTTCAACGAATTCGGGGAGAAAGGGGTTTCTTATAATTTAAATGGATTTTGTAGCCGGCCGCTCTGTTATAAATTTTCTTGAGCAAAAACTTCTTTCTGAAATATTGCGAAGCAAATTCAATTTTGTAAACGCTATGGCTGGTTGAATTACGAGAAAATAAAGGGTAGGTACCTACATAATAATATACTGCCAGCACCACGACGTCTTGCTTTTTGTACAGGTCAAAATATTTAAAAAACGACAACTTTGCGACCTAATAACCAGGGCTTGAAGCCGGTGTCGAAAATACCGGTAAATAAAGGTTTTTGGAAAAGGTTACTTTCGGAGCGGAACCGAAATGAGAGAGCGTAAAAATGTTTGTCGCATTTTGTTTTGTAAAATACCTACAACAAAAACCGCAAGAACCACAAAAATTCCGCTCGTTACCTTCGTCAAAAGAAGACATTGTTTACGTGAGGGAGGTGTGGAAACCGATATCCGGAGACAAATAACGAATGCAGTGGAAGAGATGTCGTTACACGGCGCACTTGTTTTCAGGGTGGGTGGACTCAATAAATATTCGACAAAAAGCTAATTATTGTTGTTTTTATATGTTGTTTTATGGTGTTGTTTTATGTTAGTGACACCAGTTCTGAATGCGCGCGCGCGGTGTGGCGTCTGATATTACGAGTGCGGTCGCAAGCGCATCACCAGATAAAGAGTGTAATAAATAATTTAGTAAGAAAAGCCACAATTTAATAATTTTTCGATGTTCTTTTTTGCTTCAGTGTCGTGTAAATAATCGTGTAAATAATCACCCCTAAGTCGGGTATCACTTTACAAAATAACAACGCTATGTATTGGCTGAGGTATGCCTAGATGACACTCAAACTATATCCTCTCTTTCTCTTGTCTGTCTGATGCAACACTTCTGTCTTTCTGCTGCTTTCTGTTGCTCTAAACCCAACAACGAAAGAAAAATAGAGTGGCTTTTTAGTGAATGCAGCAATTTGTAAGTTTTATAATATTGAATTTGTCTCTTTTGTTTGTGTTTTTTACTTAGTTGTATCTACATACTTAGTTTTAGTTTTAGACATACTTAGGCCGTCTTGCACCACTTTCTAAGATGTGATTTCATCAGCATTTAACTAAATCTTCATACAAAAGTCGATTTAAATGGCGATTTGAGTGGCATTTGAGAGGTGGTGCGGGACGGCCTTAGTCTTAGTTTTAGTTTTACTTCTAGTTTTAGTCTTAGTTTTAGTTTTACTTATTAAGTACTTTAAAAATGGGAGAAGTTGTGGCAGAATAACAGCGCTACGGGCAACCGTAGCATTATGCTGAGCCACAACCTTTTTACGGCCATTGCATACTCTGTACCAATTTACCTGATCTTCTGTACAGTCGGCCACAGTCTCAGATACCCCTTTTTGTTCGATTGGCGCCCTTATGCCGCGCGCGATAAGAGCTGCCATGGGGTATGCTGCACTGTGGCCGACCGTACCACCGGTATTTTTTCGGAAGCTTTAAGCACACATAGGTATCTATCTCACGCACACAGACACAAAGCTCAGTTCCTAGCCGTATCCGAATCAGAAAGTGTTAGTCACCCACCGCTGTCTCTTCGTCACAGTTTAATTACACATAAACATGGCAACGAGCTGTTTACGAGTGTCGGGAAGCCAGGGCAAGTTACAGCGCAATGAACAAGGCGCTTTATTGACAGTATCGCTCAACAAGCGGCCGATTTAACAACGCCGAGTTTACTCAAAGAATTAGGAAGTTTCGGGGTTTGCCTACCTTTTGGAACTAACGATTCGTCATGCGGCTGTTTGCATAAGAACATAGGGTCAGCAGACGTGGAAAAGAGGACTAAGTTTCAGTCCCTGTGTTCTCTAAAAGAAGTACCGTCAACATGATAAAAATCTTAAAGATTATCCCCTCAAAATTATTGTTTTTTATTGTCAGTACATTTTTTTACCAATATTTTTTTATTGCTTTTTGATTCGATTATTATAGGTACCTACTTATTAGATGAACTTAATAATCCTTTTAATTACATTAAAATCTATTAGTAAATAATAAACTTCATAATTAATTTACAACTTTATTATTTTTATTATACTACTAGTTGTGCCCGCGACTTCGTATGCGTTTTTACACATTTGACATTGAATTTAAATTCGAATGCGGAGGAAAACTCAAAAGAAAGGTTTTTTTAGCCCCCGATCACAAAAGAGGGGTGTTATAAGTTTGATAGCTTTATGTGTGTGTCTGTTTATGTGTTTATGAGGGTGTGCCTGTCTGTGTGTCTGTCTGTGTGTGCCCTAATCTAAACAATACATTTATAATAAAAAATATGTATTGTTTAGATTAGGTATCGCTCGTGTAAGATACCAGGAAGCTTAGCATAAGAATTGCTTAGGAAGTAAAGGGGTTTATGCGTATCGCCCTCGACGTAGAGTGGGATAGATAAAGTTTTAAGCCCATAGATAAGGTCTTACCCATTCTCATGCTAAGCCAGCAAGCAAAGCATAAGGTTGGGTTGGAGCGTATCTACGGCAAATAACTCTGTCTATCCCGCTTTACGGCAAAGAAAATATATTTTTTTAAATATCAAGTTGAGCTCAGTAGAGTAAATATTTTAAAAAGGCACAAAAAAAAATTTCAACTTCGCGTGGGTTCAAACCCAGAACAGTACTTTATTTCTAACAATACTTTGTCCGACCTCCACCGAAAACCACTCACAATTCCCTCCAGCAAGGATCATAAGGCTGGGTTAGAGCGTATCTATGGCTCTGTCCATCCCGCTCTACGTCAAACAAAAGAGTGAGATACCTATTGTTTTAAACCCATAGATACGATCTAACCCGGCCTTATAGAACTAACATTTTCCGCCAAAATAAAATAAAAACAAATGCCAACTTTTCATTTTCAATACGGCGCCCCAAATGCCAAAAGTCGTAGCGTGATATTATACAGAGTGTTAAAAGACCGCCAACAAAGTGGGAGACCACGATAGTCCTCATCATAACGATCATTTTTGCCCAAGGAACTATGTCTGGCAAATCAACGGTTTCCGAGATAATAAAGTCGGACTTGTTTTTTTTTTTTTTCAGCAATGAACATATTGCTCACATATTGTATCACGTTCTTAACATACCTTCTCAAGAAGCCATATCAAAATTATGGATATTTCTTACAAAAAATCAAGTAAAAATTGCAACCCGCAATGTAGGTTTCCGAGAGAATGAGGTTCAAAGTCGGTTTTTTTTTTTTGCAGAAATATGTTCAGTATCACGTTCTTAACATATCTTCTTAAGAAGCCATGACCAAATTATGAATATTTCTTACAAAAAACGAAGTTAAAATTGCAACCCGCAATGTATTCTAAACATTGGATAGCCTAAGTTACGCCCAGAAACGTGAGTTACAACCATGTTAAGTTTGGTTGAAAACTATTCAGCGGTGTTCGCGTTTATCGTGTTCATACAGACAGACAGACAGACAGACAGACAGAAAGACAGACAGACAGACAGACAGACAGACAGACATAGACCGTTTTTTTTGCATTTTTGGATTCAGTATAGTTTACTTAGTAACCCCTGCTAGTTTTTTTCTAAAAATATTCAATGTACAGAATTGACTTCGCTAGAGTTTTATTATAAGTATAGATTATACTTTATTAATACATAATTTAAAATTTTTATGGATTACATGGTAGAACACTTATTTTTATTTCATATTTTCATTTATTTTATGCATATCTATGTCCAGTTGGCAGCTGGTTGGCAATATATCTATCCCACTAATAATAAAATGGTGCCTATTTGCAAAATGGGGCCACTTTTTATTTGCGCGGGATTTATTCGTAGGTTCTAGAATCTGGAATCTAGACTGTTCTCATTTGACATCCAAAAATAAGATGTGTTTTTTTTTTCATTTGTGGCGCTAGTGTGATTTCAGGTTGGACGATAGCTACGTGGCGAAAAATTCAAAATTTTCACAGATTTTGACATTTTGTAGCTAAACTGAGCTATTTTTGTTCAGCGATTTTTCGTTCGCGGCAATAAAACAGTATTCTTTTCATTATTGTAAAAAACAGAACAACAATAATTCAGCGATTATGTGTTCTGGTCTACGAAGCAGTGGCACTGCCCAAAAAACTTGTCGTAGACCAGAACACATAATCGGCTGAATTATTGTTGTTATGTTGTTTACAATAATGAAAAGAATACTGTTTTATTGCCGCGAACGAAAAATCGCTGAACAAAAATAGGTCAGTCTAGCTACAAAATGTAAAAAACTGTGAAAATTTTGAATTTCCCGCCACGCTACCTATCTTCCAGCCTTAAATCGCCGATCACGAAACGGTGAAATGTGAAAGACAATCTTTTGGCCCGCTCTGGCTAAGTTACATGGTGTACCTAATGATGTCCACTTATGATGCTTAAATCACTTGAGAATTGTTTGGGTAAGTACATTTCGAGCGAGGATGTGAAAGAGTTAAATATTCAGAGTCAACATTCACACTAACTTACCAATGAAGAAGAGAAAAGGAGAAAGGTACAGTCAGACAAAGAGTAGCCTGCCTAGCTTGGCATTTTTTTTTTAAATTTGCTTTTGACTTGCATGATTTTACAGTAACTTCAAAAAGGAGGAGGTACTCAATTCGACTCGTATGTTTTTTTTAATGTGTTTTGACGATTTGATGATTCTTTTTTTGTTTGTGTGGTGTCCTAGCCAATAACTAGCCAGCACACAGCGATACACTACACCATCTTGGAAGCGAAGAAAGAGAGAGAGAATATGGGAACGAGACGGAACTGCGTTCCAAGATAATATACTTTTAAGCTGCGTTCTCACAGTTTGAAAGAGTAAGTATACTTTCCATGTGGTCCCATGAAAATTTGACAGTCGTGATTTTGTGTTTTGAAAACGGCTTATTGGGATATCATCATTATTCTTCGTTCTCTATCTTAAAATTGCTGAAATTTGGGGCGCGTGTTGTTCCCTATCTAGGCACAGTTAATTACATGACGAATATTACCTAGAAGATGACAGTATTTCCGTGAACGAAAGTTATCAAGAATGGGACGGCTGGTATAATAGGGTGGCCAAGACTGCAAATCCACCTCTAGATGCAGTTGCACCATGCACCCCCTGAAAGTATTCCTGGTGTCGCGATCCTCTTCAGTATCACAGTACCTTTCTGTGTTTTCCTTTCTGTCGGGAATTGAGCGAGCCTTACAGCTCCAGTGCTTGCCAAGGAGAGCAAGTAGCCAGGGCCCTTAGCCTGTAACGCAATGGCGGGTCAATTATGGCATCCCGGCAGAAGGACAAAACCGGGCTCTCCTCGTTTTTCTCCTACAACCAGAGAACTAATCCTCTAGAATTAGAATCAAAATATTATTTGCTGTACTACAAAAACATTAAAAGGACAGACAGCGTTAGCAAATCGTAATTGAAGCCGTCACCTGACAGCCCATTTTGGCACCATTGTGTTACAGGCTAAGGGCCCTGCTTAACGGGTGTCCCGAGCGGGGATTGAACCGATAGCAGTTTTACGAATTGCGAGTTGTGAGCAGACTCGCTGCTCCGGCACCTTCCTGGACAGAAGGTAGTGGAAAGTGGAAACATGCATCCACGAGCCACTCGCAGAGTACCGAAGCACAAGCTAAGGCGGCAAGACCTACCGCACATAGGTCCCGGCACTCGGTTTCGATCGTTTGTTGGACTTAGTGTGCCCTTTTCATGACCTAGGCTGTCGGTAAAAGGGCCACTATATTAAAAAGAGGTAGTCTGGAGAGGGAAGTACCTTACTGTATCACCCTGTAGAGAATAGACGCGCAGTAAATGCGATTTCTTTTACCATTTATGATTATAACTGTATTATTATTATGTGGCATTATACGAACGAGGCGGACACATCGGCGCTATATTAGAAACTTGGGCAATTGTAATGTAACCCCTATGTTTCGACGGAGCAATTTCAACAACAAGTTCGTACTTTTACGATAATGTCAGCCATTGCCATTCAAACGTGCCAAACTTTATCAGTGCGAAACGATACGCGCCTGAAAGTAACTTGTGCGTATAATTTCTAGATTATGTCGGAAGGGGTTATGTGATGAAGGCACCGCGAGGCCTTTGGCTGGATGGCATTAACTAAATTGTTCGACTCAGCCACCTTTTATTGTTTTGCCGGTGAGTAGTAAGTAACCCACGTGTGGGTGAGGCCTATTCTACAAAGAGATCAATAATATGGTTGTTCTTCTTCTACATCGGTCCCTCTATTCTGAGGATCACACTGTTGCACTGAAACACCCAGTTCTTTTTCTGTATTGTGTCACAGTCATGGGTGCTATGGGATGCGTGCTGGATGGAACCCCCTGCTGCCTTCTTTAGGGCATCAGATAAAAGTAAAAAAAAAAAATTGTTGTAGCATTGAATTTGATTGCTCAAGGCATCAAAAGTAAAAAAAATCCTCAAGGTAGATAAAATTTTCCAATTAAATTTTGGAAACTCAGGAAGTACTCACTCTTTTTGACATTTCATATTTGTTGATTCATACGTAATACACTAACTTCCACCGCGACTTTACGTCCGTCTCTACAATTTTGGCTTTGTAAACATTGTAAGTAAACATTTTTTTTCTTTAGCATTTGATGTAGTTTTTTCTAAAATAACTTGTAATTTGTCCTTGAAGTTTACGACTGGGGACTGGCATACCTAAGGGGTAAGGGACCTTTTTCATGTTTATATCTTCAGTAGCAACTAGCAACTGTTATTCTTCAGTCATGCATGAGCCTTAGCGGAGTAGTGAAACGTATTTTTTTTATTTAGCCTTCAATTAGGTATGCCTAACTGCAGGTGAACGATTAATTTTATTGATCCAAGTTGTCCTGCTCGTCACTCGATCCTCGAGCCTACGTTAATCCGAGGGTGCAAGCTAATGCGGCGCGATCCAAAGCCTACCTTGTACGATTTCTTGGCTATTATATTTCAGTGTCGACGTACCTTTACATGATACATGCTCTTAATTGGGAACTAGCGTTGTGCTCGTGTCTTCGTTCACGCCACTGCAACTCTGTGATGGTGCTTTGATAGGTTAATACCTACATCGCAGAAACCTGCCGTAATGACAGCAATAAATCTATACTAAATAAATAAAAACCCTAATTGTTTAGATTAGGGTTTTTATTATATTTTATTATATTGCTTTCTTTTGAGCCCTGCTACCGCAAGTTAAGAAGTAATAACTATTAAATTAAAATACCCCCGACATTTTAGCTTCAAATAAGCATATTTAATAAATAGCTGAACCAATTTTGACAAAACATGACTAAGAACATTCGCAAGAAACCCTGCTTACAAATCTTAAAAAAACTTAAAGATTCTAAATCGTTCACCTATTTAAGAGCTACGGTCCCACAGCCAGACACACCCTCATAAACACACCTATACAGACACACTCACAAAGCTGTCAAACATATAACACCCCTCTTTTTTGGTTGGGGGTTAAAAAAAACCTTCCTTTTGAGTTTTCCTCCACTGTCGAAATTAAATTAAACGTCAAATATGTAAAAACGCATACGAAGTCGCGGGCACAACTAGTTCAAAATAAAATAGAAGCCTTGCTCTTTGGTTTCAGGTAGACACTACCGGTAAGCGTTAGCTCATAAAAGTAATTTTTCTTCTTTTGGTTCCATCTCCTATCGGAGGTCGGCTATCAATACGGCCACTTTGGCCTGTGATGTTGCGGCTCGGAAGAGTTGTGTGTGGCTTGTGTTGAACCATTCTGCGAGATTTTGTAGCCATGATGTTTTTGGGCGGCCAGGTCTTCGGCGACCATGTATTTTCCCTTGCAGAATCAGTTGCAGAAGGATATATATTTGTCGTTGCGCATTACCTCGTGGCCAAAAGTAATTAAGTAATTTAATTAATTTTGCGAGTGGCATTGTGCTCGAAATGCTATACGGTGAAAGGCCTTACTAATAATGATGTTTATTCATTGAATAAGCTGTGAATAAGAAAAACGCTATCAATAATGCCTGAATTGATAAATCGGTTGTATATTATGTACACTTATGTTGTAAAGTTGCCTGTAACGTAACCGAGTAGAGTGCTATAGCGTGTAAGGGTCGACGTGCTGTCGTGTACGAGTACAAATAAATTGGCGTCGACACTGAGCACTCGTGGCGAACTCGTTGCAAACTCGCGGCAGATTCGCCGCGCATTCGCTTCGCTTTCAACTCGCTAGTGTCATAAGGCTCTAAGGAACTAATAAGGCTCTACGTAATTGTAGAGCGAGCGATTAAATCACTCAAGTAGAAGCACTTGAGCAGAGCAGCTGTTTGCATGAAATATTCGACGCAAAGCTCGAACAACAAAGCGCCTCATTGTTGAGGGCAGGGCTTCCCAACCGAGGGTCCGAGGACCTGGGAGGCCATGGACATAATAACAATTTATTCGTTGTGTGACATTTTACAAAGGTCTACTCTTATTATAGTTACACTAATTGATTATTGGTTTTGGGAATTTAGTTGGCTCACATTTATAATTTTTCAGTTTCAAGATGGAATGACCCGGGGTCTTGGGTGTGCGGTCCTTGTGCTGTGGTCAGTGGGGCTCCGAGCTGCTGGAGTTTTGCGGACGAAGTCACGGGAAAATCTGGTTATCTGGTATGTTAACAATCCCAGAATCCGTCCAGCCGTAAAAGAATAACAAACATCCACTAAAACAAACTTAAATAATAGTATCATTCAGTATTTTGTAGGTAAGGGGATCCTTCTAAGGGGTCCCGCCCTTAAAAAAGGTAGGGAAAGGCTGGAGTAGGGCAAAATACTCTCCTTTATTAAAGGTACTCAATTTACGCCCTAGTACCGTTTGAGTGGTTTAATTTTTCGCGGACAAAAGACACGGGAAGAGATTACTTGGCCTAATTAAAGTTGAGGTGATCGCACATTTGTCACCACGCCCCGGTAGGACGTCGCCTCGGAATGGGTTAGATTTTGAGAGGAAGATAAAAATAAGAAAAGTTTAAAAATAAGAAAACCCACGATTTAGTTTTTGGTAAAACATAGGTACTCGATATTTTGTCACCGTTGCAGGCACCACGCCGGTCACGGGTAGACTGAAGAAATTACATGAAAATAATAATTTAACAACATACGAGCTCATTCCAATGCTTACACTAACACTGGGAAACTCTTGCTGGCCCAGGCAATAATAGGTACCTACTTAAGGTTCAACGAAAGTAGCGTGGCGGAAAATATTCACAGTAAATAAGCTGATTTGTTTTTTTGTTCTAAAGAATGAGCTGCCCAAAAAAGTTGTGGGTACTTAGTTTGAGCAAATCTCACAATCTTATAATCAACTGAATTAATGACATTTTGTTGTTTAGGTAGAATAATGAAAAAAATATTGTTTTACCGTCGTGAAAGAAAAACAGCTCAGTTTAACTGCAAAATAAAATAAAACTGAAAATTGTGCATCTCCCGCCACGCTACATTCGTTGAACCTTAACGCGAATTTGAAATTACTGCCCACTGTAGCTTTACCAAAACTTTAGATAATTTTATAATTTTGTAGTGTAAATTCGCTCAGGTTTGCTTAGTAGGTAAATAGAGTTTGTAGCCTAAATTAAAGTTAGGCGTTGCCTCGTGAGGCTAGGTGGTAAATGCACGGGTAGCTTTATGCTTAGAGCGTGAGCACTCAATTATTCACAACTTGATGCGTGGTCACGACGAAATCCGACCGCAACGCGTCGTCGCATCGCGGGCTCACTCCTGCGCGCTAGTCGGGTTTCACTCCACAATTTTGTCAAAATTCAGTAATGAGCCGTTTTCACGGCTGTAAAATTTCGCTTTTTCTGAAGATATTATTAATCTGTGTAAGCGAAATTTGACAGCCAATTCCCAGTTTTTGTATGGCCAAGCCTATGAACGCCATCTACCAAGGGCTTCGAATTCAGCTTTTAACTGCCTGTTGAAAACGGGCCATTCAATAATTGATTGGCAACATCGGGCGCGGTCAGTCTATGGATGGGTGACCAATAATAATTGAGCGGTTAAATAATGAACTTATTACATGAATCTTGAAGCTTAATTAATGATGACACGTTAAATCGTTGGTCCCGATTGTTGTTGAGCCATGTTAGCGGCCTAATGTTATTTATTGTTATTTTTGTGTGTTTTTTAGAAAAATAAATATTAAAAAAAAAAACGCTGACACCTGTAATACAAGGCAGAAGGAGACGGAAAAAACCCTTACTTTAATATAATAGTAATAAAAATACATTGCGTACAAAGGTACGCAGTGTCACGCTGAAGAGTGAAATACGCACGAAATGTTTTCGACCCAATGTCAAAAAACCAATACAAAACAAACAAAAAAAATATACAGGGCGTCCCACGGCTATGCCACATGAAGGGAAAGTACCTTAAATATTGTAGATGGAACATTTTACTGAAAGAAGACATTATTTTAATTTAAAAAACAATTTAAACTGAATTCATAGATATTGAAATAATTACATGGTTGAACCGGGAATCGAACCCGTTACATGAGAAAAATAATTACCCTGTAGTTTTATCATACCGATTGAAAGGCTTTATCATAAGGATTATTTTTTGCTAAATAACATAGTGTCAGAAATAAAAGGAAGACCATGAATTTTTTTATTCAATTAATGTCTTCTTTTAGTAAAATGTTCCATCTACAATATTCAAGGTACTTTCCATGTGGCATAGCCGTGGGACGCCCTGTATATCATGGCTACAAAACCTGAGCGACCATCAGCTAAGCACCGGCTAATTATTACGTTTTACAGCTTCGAAGGGCGAGATATCCAAAAATCGCCGACCTCCAATATAGGAGATGGTAGGTACTACCTAAAGAAGAAGAAGAATGCCAAATCTCCAGTCACGAACGAGACTGCCCCCGTAATACGTGGTAGTAAGAACTCAGACAGATCACGCGAAATTAAGTGAGAAGCCGGGATTAACTGAGCTCGCGGGGGATCATACGGGTGCTATGGGGCTGGCAGGGGTATGGTTTCACACTTCGTCGCGAGCAGACTTATATAAATATAAATTAATGTGAATGTATGTACCCGTTTCAATTGTTGTATTCATGTGTGTGTTGTGGTGTTTAAATAAATGATCATTCTATTCTATTCTATTCTTCTAAAACGCTAGTTTCTGGATTGAGTAAGCAAATTCTTAGGTCCGGTTTCTGAATTGAGAATTTTACTAAGTAAATACTTATCGTTCTATCACGTTCTTTTATGAGAAATCTGTAAGTATCGTTCTGTCACGTTCTTTTATGAGAAATCTGTAAGTATCGTTCTGTCACGTTCTTTTATGAGAAATCTGCAGAGACAGAACGATTCTTAGGTGCTTGCTTAGGGAATTTCTTAATTCAGAAATCGGCAGTTAGGCAGCTAATTCTGAACGGTGGTGCATGGAGCGGGCGTTGTTGATGAGCTCTTGAATATACAAATACAGGGTGTTTCAGAGAAGTCCTGTGACACTCTGACAGGTTTGTCACAGGACCCCTTTAAGCAGATCCACTGACAAGGGGTGGAGCGGCGGGGATTGTGAAAATCTAAACCTGTATGTTTTTCGCTAACGGTGAAGGAAAAACATCGTGAGGAAACACGCAGCTTAGTTGGCTCCACACGTATTGACTCTTTCCTGTGGGCTCGGCTGACTAAGCTGTCAGGATGGTATAGGTGCTGGGCAAGCCTACTCCATCTAAAACAATGTCACAGGCACTGCAGCGCCGAGTTGTCTCTCCACCCATCTAGAGGTAGTATGATTGAAGGTAACACTGGACGCTGTATGAATCAACTCATTACGTAGATGCAAAGATGCCTCTAAAATGTTTTTCGCTATCGCACATTTATTCCCAAGATAAATTTGTGTGTATCAAACTGTCGAAGCTCATCAGTTGACCCTACTGTGGTTCCTCTTCGTTATTATTGTAAGCCAAGAATAACATAGTCGGAAAGGGTATTAAACCGATGTAGGCCCTCGTATCTGCGGTAGGGATACAGATGAAACAATATTTATCGTGTAATAGGGGGAGATCAACCTTCAATTACATCCTTCCTTATTAGAGTACATATCAAATATGATATGAGGGTATACAACGTGTAAAAAAAACTCTTTTTACAGGGTTTCACCAGGATATCAATTCTGTAAAAAAAGTAAAAAAAAAGTGACTGCATACAAAGTCTATGGACCGCCACACACATACGGTTGTTTTTCGTCCGGAATTTTCATAGACTGATCAAGTACACAGTTTGCATTCGTTTCGTTTTTCCGAACGGGAAAATTCCGTCTATACTCGTATATGGCCGGCCTTAAACGATGTAGAGCGTTTACAGCATAAGCCGCGTTTACACAGTCTTACTGCCTATCTTATCTTAAGTTCAACTAAAACTTTAAATAATTCGGATTGCGGTGTACCAACACCTTTGAATGAATTTGAATTTTTGGTCATTGTATAAGTAGGTACTGTAAGACCATAAAAACTCGGCTTTAAAGTACGCACTACTTTTAAATCAACATCCAAAGTTAAATTAAAACACGTCTTTTGGCCAAGTGAAGTGAACTTACCCTGCCCAAGAAAATAAAATTGATAAAAAATTTAATGTTGATATTATTCAAAAAGTATTGCTCATTTGAATCTTTTATCTTTGCGGCCGTTGTAAAATGATCTCTTAGGTGTTCGCGGTAAGACAAACATTTGGGGGGCCTACGGTTGTTCTACTTGTTCTTAGCCGTAACATCGTGAGATTAGGGTGTGTCGTTACGATGCTCGTTTAGATATGGGGGATGAAGTATGGCAGATCTGCTCGGTAGGCGCTTGCCTCGGCTTTTATAAGTCTTTAAGCTGCCACCTCCGCCTTACTTTGGAGCAATTTTCTTTGTTTCTATCTCCGGGATCCAATTGGCTAGATCTTATTTCTGACAATGACGCTGATTCCAAAACCATTTCGAGGAATAGGCTCCCCTAACAGTTTGGAGTATTTGTTATTTTTTTTAAACCAGTATATTTTTAGATAAATTGAGAAAACCCAACGACTTTTATTAGACTCTTGTGAAGTCACATGAGAAGATATTTTGAACGCATCGGTATGTGACGTCACATTAACTGTATAATTGGAACGCATCCATAAGGCGAAAGTTCCTCATAGTAATACCATCAGTGATAAAAATCCCGGATTAATAGTGATAATGAGCCAAAAGATTAAACCAATAGGAAGGCAAAATTATAATTTGTGTGTGACCACACTTATAAGAGATGTGAAGTTAGCAAATAAAAACAGGAATGTATCGATACATCGATACTGAATACAAAACATCGGTCTTTGAAAACTTTTATATTATTATGAGCGTAGAAGTGTCGTTTAGTGCTTTTTATGGTGCCGTACCCGAAGGGTGCCAAACGGGACCCTATTACTAAGACTGCGCTGTCCGTCAGTCTGTCTGTCCGTCTCTCACCAGGCTTTACCCATCTCATGAACCGGGATAGTAAGACAGTTGAAATTTTCACAGATTATGTATAAAATGTTGCCGCTATAACAACAAATACAAAAAAACAGAATGAAATAAATATTTAAGGGGCCTTCCATGCAACAAACATGATTTTTTTGCTCGTTTTTGCTTGATATCGACAACGGCAATAGGTAGACTCTTGAAACATTAACAGAATATTCAGTTTTATATTCACTTTAAACATAAATAATTAAATTAAAACAAATACTTAAGGCCTACTTATACTTATTCCCATACAATTATAAGGTACACACGACAGCACGTAGACGCTTACACACGTGCACTCTATTCACATGATAGTCACGCACGACAGCACCCCTTCAACCCAGTCTACCCTTAAACGCTAGCACTCTCTACTCGGTTACGTTATGGGCGACTTTACAACAAAAGTGTACGCTCTGATGTGTAAGTACATATTTTTTTGGTAGTTTATCATTTTGTGAAGAAGTAGGTACTTAGTTGTTTTATTGGCCTGTTAACCAGTTAACTAACTTGAAACGCAAACGAACGATCGTTGGCATTCGCCAATCCGACCACACAAGGTATTCGTTGGCCTTCGTTGGGCCAGTGTGTACGCAGCAAAAGACGTGAACTACATCGATGAAAGAGATCGCTGAAACTACCCATCTTTGTTTTTTATTTTTTGTAAAATATCGACTTCGCGAAATTATCGATACTTTGATTGAACCCATCGATGAAAGTATTTTTAAACGGTTTTATTTAGCTCACCCCGTTTGTTTTATTTATTCTTCATTCTTTCTTGGGTCAAATTTAGTAATTCAAATTTCACCCTCTTCCTGTCAACCGATTAATCTGAAATTTTGTATACACTTTGTATTTTGGTGACAATACAATTATGTTTATTCATTATCATTATAAATTCAAGATGGCCGCCGCTACAAAATGGCGGATAATTTATGTTTTATTAATCCCATCAATATGGGTATCAAATAAAAGGGCTCAACAAGCAGAATACAATATACTATAAAAAATTGAAATCCAAGATGGCGGCCGCTACAAAATGGCGGATAACGTAGGTTTTATCAATCCCATCAATATGGGTATCAAATGAAAGGGCTCAACAAGCAGAATACAATATACTATAAAAAATTTAAATACAAGATGGCGGCCGCTACAAAATGGCGGATAACGTAGGTTTTATCGATCCCATCAATATGGGTATCAAATGAAAGTGCTCAACCAGTATAATACAATGTACTATATGAATTAAACAGAATGCGAAATAAAAACTAAAAACTAGAAAATAAAAATAGGTAAAAAAACTTTTTAAGTTAAACGGTTTTATGTTAAACATACATTGCAATGTTTAAGATAAATGTACTAAAAACCAAAAAATAATAAAATAGATACAGTCGTGGGAATTATAAACATATGCATAGACTAGACTAAAATAAAACCGTGGGGCACGTCAACTGCCTAATTATAGTGTAACATTACAAAACAAACATTTTAATCAACGATTGTAGACAATTGACGTGCCCCACGGTTTTATTTTAGTCTAGTCTATGCATATGTTTATAATTCCCACGACTGTATCTATTTTATTATTTTTTGGTTTTTAGTACATTTATCTTAAACATTGCAATGTATGTTTAACATAAAACCGTTTAACTTAAAAAGTTTTTTTACCTATTTTTTTAACATCCCTACACGAGCATAGCTTTTTTGAACTGTCATGTCAGTCAACGTTTGATTGTGTTGTTTGTTTACATGTTAACTTCGTGAGTCTTCCAGTTTTCTTTCTTGTATCATTGACTGGCTGTGCCTTTACCCATTGGACCTCAAGATCGTTATCTGCTATACATATGTGATATGTATGACTCGCGCACGCACATGGACACCTACATTTCCAAACCATGCCTACGACTTTTTGTTTTGGATTCAACTTGACCCCACCAACCGCAGGAATCTGCAGAGATGGTTCTGGTTCACAACCTGTTGTCGATACCTATGGCAAGGCCGACTATCGCATGGTCATGATTGAAATTATACGGATGTCAGTAATAACCACAACATTGCTGAAATAAGAGGACGATAACATTTATGTAAGTATAGTTTAGTCTCCATAAAAACCCATGTTTGCTACCATTTGGCCACTCTTTCTTTCCACTTCACTGCATGAAGTGCTTTTTGGCATACTTATAGCAGACTGGTAGTAGATAACCTATAGCAGGGTGAGATTCACGCTGGGCAAAGTGACGTTGTGATTTCATTTGTGTATTTGTTAGTATGAATACCCAATCGCTACTGTTGAAAGAAGAAATTGCGTGACAACCTCAGTGTCTAGTTATAGTACAATATGTGCCACGAAAGAAGATACTTTGGACACCATGTGGTTTGGCAATGTATGTCTCTTTAGCGTTATGAGGTCATCAAGGTAGGGGAAAGAGTATGAGAATGGCTCTTCTTTCGTGACATGTGTGCATAGAGATTAAACATACTCATAAGCAATTTTTTTTACAGGTTATGTTGTGATTCAAGCGTGAACAGGGCAGTTGGATATGTGGACAAAACACAGGGACAAAAGGACTTGCTGGCAGACGCAGCATGAAAACAAATTATGCCAGTACATCAAATAGGTAGCAAAGTTAAGTTATCCAAACCTGATTCAAGGTGCTAAAGTATGAAAATAAATAAAATTTATACTAATCAGAGTTTTATTCATAAGAAATCCCTGTAAATATACAACGTTCTAAAAAAGGTCCTCACTCTTTTTGCAGGGTGTAACCTACTGGTTAACATGATGTAAAACAATATTGAAAAATATATTTTTATTTTATAACCTCAAAATTTTTGGATTTAGGTCAAATTCAAACAAAAGATGCAAACACATAGGTGCCTTTTCACAGTTTTAAGTTAAACAAAACATTGTGAAACTGATAATATCTATGAAAACCATATTAAAAAGATTATTTTCCCCCGTAACATGTGCTTATATTTTATTAATTTAGAAAGCCACGGAACATCTTGAGTAAAAGAAACATTTGGGATGTCATCCCGATCACCGGGTGCCCTGTAAAAAGAGTTAGAACCTTTTATAAGTTACAGTCAATGACTACCATCTCATCTAAACAACTAACTAGGATATGGTGTATACCACAGAACGTAGGTATTCTCATCGTCAAAACATCAAACTTATACATCAACACTTGCTCTAGTTTTCGTCTGTAGGACTGTTCTTTGCTTTAACTGTCCAAATTCTCTTCAAGCTGTAAATAAAATAAACAATATTAAGTTATCATAATAATAAATAAAGTAATTTAGGAAATATTGAATGGTATATTTTCTGGATCAAACAAAAGGTAAAGTATGGTTAATTAAGCTTCAAGGATGTAAACCACCTTTAGATTGAAGTTCAAAATCTGTATAAAAGTGAACCAAAGCTACAAAAACATACTTTGAACTTACATTACGATGGTCTTTGTAAATAAATATTTCTGGTATTTTGCATTAACTTTGGGGCAGCATTCCTGTTTAATAATTATTCTCTCTTAGCCTGACGAAACGAAGTGGAGTAGACAAGACATCATAGCATTTGTGCACGTCGAAATAGAGCAGCTCGTTTTGATTCCGTAAACATAGTCTGGCTGGGCCAATCAATGTCCAGGTAAATGGTGAAGAAAAGTCGAAGTCCATCCGTGAATCAAGCGTAGGTAATCGGGTATGCAATCAGTTAAATAAGATCCAGTAATAATAGTAAAGATAACTAGATAACGAAATAAAATAAATTAAACACGAATTTACTTAGGGATTTTCTGACAGCTCATAAGTTGTAGTTCCAAATTTGTAACTAGATGTCGCTGACGAGACATGTTCTTTTTATATGCCAGTTCGCGCTCGTTGGCCTTCGTATATTAGTCCAAACACATTTAGGTATTAGTTGTGGAGGAAAATGAAGTGTTTCCGGATTTACCATTCACTCATACAAGAAAATTAACAAAGTCTTGCACTTTTTCAAGTACTGTAAAATGGAATGACGGCTACGACGATGAAAGATGAAGTCACAGAGCAATGAAGTGAAGAAGTATTTTTGCTGTAGTAAGCACTAATTTACTTTTTGATAGAAAACATGTCGTATCAACACCATCTGTCACAGCTATTAGAACTATTTTTTTATTTTTTTTATCTGTCAGAAAATCCCTTATTCAAGTGACAGCACAGAATACATAGAAGTGACTGACAGTTTTTTTTTATTAATTAATTAACAGATTACGTTACGCTCCAATGACGCTGACGTCATATCCGGGAAGAACTGAGAAAACTTTAAAACTGCAATAAAAACCTAATAAAGCCACGTAATTTTTTTTTTGTTCAAATTAGTTCTCTAAAATGGTCCATTCTTTCGAAAAAACAGGAATTTAGAAGATTTAATTTTTTCTCGACCTACCGAATTGTGCACTTTCCTCAACTTATTTTTGTTGAAACACAAGGAAAGGTGACTTCGATTGGTCAACTTTACAATTTTACATTTTGAAGCTGCATTGGAACTTTTATTTGTTCCATTTTCAGGGGATATGGTAATTAAATAATGTCGAAACGGCGAAACCAATTTATTTATCATCTTTAAGGTACCTTTACAGGATAACTTTTAAATAGCTTTGTTCCTTAAAAACACCAACTTCTAATGTGATTTCTAATAACTTTTGTTACACTACACTTCGAATAGATCGATACTTTTTATTTACGAAACGTTACTTGTTCTTTAAAAGTTTTCGTTTGTACCATTTCAGAGCTTATTAATTGCAAAAAAAAAGTTGGAAATATATTTCGTATAGAAAAGTAAAATTGCGCTTTCATGAAAGTCGTAGAAAAAAAGTTGTTGGAAATCTCATTTAGAAATTGACGTGTTTTAGGAATAAATCTATTTAAAAAAAAACCTGTATAATCTTGCATTAACTTTTAAATCCACGTCACCGATTGCTTATTGTAATATTTTCTAGCCAATACAAAGAGCGAAGAGAAGGCCTTTCCCCAGCTTCTGGGATGACATCTTTCTTACCTAGAAAAAGCGAAGCATATCGCGCTGAAATAACTTCATAGGCAACACACACAAATAAATCATTCATATAGGACTCAGTACCGAATAGTCGGAGAGCTGGTGACCAATCGAGATATTTTTTCGTAAAGGCTGGGAGTTGGTAGGCTGATAGAGTAGACTTCGCTGAGTCTGGGAAAAATATTTTTTTAGCCCGGTCGCGGTTGAAAGTTAGATTTTTTCGACTTTGAAAGTTTCAATGTATGGGTTGAGTCATTTATTTTTGGTCTACAAGGCTGGGAGTTTCTAGGCTGCCTTTTTAGTCTCTGCTGATCACTAAATCACTATTTATTAGTAGCCGAACGCGGTAGAAATATTGTTTTTTATAACCTAGAAAGTGTGAATTTTTGGGTTATAAAAATCAAACTTTCAACCACGCTCGACCAAAAAAAAATTATTTTCTTGTTCAACGGAGTCTCAACAATTAATCTATAATTAATCTGCCTTGTACGATAAAAAAAAAAAATAACCCATACATTTAAAATTTCAAAGTCGAAAAAATCTAACTCAGCGAAGTCTACTCTATCAGTCTACCAACTCCCAGCCTTGTACGAAAAAATATCTCGATTGGTCACCCACCAGCTCTCCAACTATAAGCTAGCAGCAACTAATTGGAAGCATGTTAGAAAATAAGGTCATAAAGACGCATATACTTGAGCAAAGCAACTAGGATATATGAGCGCAATAACTTCGAGTGAGGCCACGTCATAAGCTATGGAATATTGCTCAATATATTTAGAACCTAATAAACAGTAAAAGAATACAATTGCATACCTATTGGTCGTCGTAAAAGTTTAAAATTTTATCGCTCGTCATAAATTTAAATTTAATCGACCTCCTGCGACCGATGTTTAGTTTTACGATTCGCTAATATCCCAGATGATGTTGTCTCAGTGGTGTGGGTGAGGATTCTCGATCGTGGACGCCGGGTTTGATGCCCGGTCGTAGGTACGCTCGGCCACAGTCACAGATACCCCATGGTAGCTATTACCGCGCGCGGCATAAGGGCGCCAATCGAACAAAAAGGGATATCCTAGCATGTGGCCCACTGTATATAGTACTTTTTAGAAACCTATACCTAAAACGTGTTAAAAAACATCCTCTTTTGAAAGAGTGTAACATTTTAAAAGTCAATGAAAACAATATTTAAAAAAGATTTTTCTCTCGCCACAGCTTTCACATTTTATTAATTTAAAAATGAACGGATCATCTTAAAGCAAAAAAAATCTTTATGGGGTAAAAACCTTTTTTAAAACTTAAACTTTCGTAAGCACTGCACATTTTTATATCGCTTTAACGGTTTCAGTTACTTTTATTTTGGGTAAAAACCTGCTACCCCTTGATTGAAAGCCCGGCCTACGCACTCGGCCATCGCCGCTTCCCCGATCATATTATTTCAGTTACGATTAGTTGATGTGCCTCCAAACCGACTTGCTAATTTAGTCTCATACATAACTTTGCATAAACCACACGCTTCTGAAGACTCTTGCCAGGGGCGGATCTAGTTTTTCTATGGGATATCCGTCTATCCTCCGGTACGTACCTACCAATTTCTCTGGAAAAACTCCGTCCATTTTTAAAAGGCATTTACAGGGCAAAGTCGACGCGCTTTGGTTTGTTTTGTTTTTTTACAATATTGACCATTAAATTCCGACCTCTTAGGGTGGTATTCTAGAACGCTACTTAAACTCAGTTCAAACTAGAACGCTACTTAAACTCTGTTTAAACTGAGTTCAAACTAGAACGCTCCTTGAACTCTGTTTAAACTCAGTTTAAGTAGAGTTTAGTCGTGTCGACTGTCGATAAAAAAATATATGTTTTGATTTAAATATCCCTCCCTTCATATCAAAACATGCTCTGTTTTATCGACAGTCTGAACTCTGTTTAAACTGAGTTTAAGTAGCGTTCTAGAATACCACCCTTAGACCGTTGACTTTGATTTTGATGGCATGACCAGTAGTAACACACCCAGATGCTTAACTCTTTGTAGCTTATATCGCGCGCGGCATAAGTGCAGCGCGTCTATTAGGAATATTGATGTTCCGTTCCTTTATTAGGAATATTGATGTTCCGTTCCGTAACATTGCCAATCGCTGGAAACATTGCCGGAAACATTGCCGGCAATGCTCCCCCAACTGGGAATTTAACGGGAACTTTCAGTATACAAGGGTACAAAACCAGGTGCTCCATGACACCATTGCACTAATCTGACGCCAGAACCGCTTGTGTACCCTTCAACGGCCAAGTCACACAACATTAACTATAATACTAAAGAAATCGCAGTAAGGAACCTTAGACTTGGCACGACTTTGTCTAGATTTCATTACTTTTTAGAGATAAACAAGCAGCTCCATCGAGACCTGGCTAGTTTTTTACAGAATGTTTTTAGTAGGATTCTTTATACACCAAATAATAAGTTATAAACACAAAATTCATACGAATTTGATAGGTAGTACGGATTTAAGATGGATTTTTTTATGTAATACCGATTTAATGCAGTCTCCATTGTGGCAACACTGCACGTATAAGACACTTATGCAAATATACATGTCATTAGACTAACGTATGCGATACTTTAAGAATTAGCATGAATTTCCAAAAAAATATCACTGGGAGTTTATGGAAACATTGGGAAACTTTCGGATACTTTCCGGGAACATTGCCAGTGGAAACATTGCCGGGAGTGGGAATGTTTCCAAGCGTACATCAATAATTGGGAACAAAAAGATGTACCCAGTCGCTAATTGGAGAGAAGGAGAGATAAGACCAACCTACACCCAAAAATAATAATGATTTAAAAGAATTAGGTAGCCAGGTGCCTGTTTCATATAAATACAATTCATAGTTTATTATGACAATTCGATATAGATTGCGTTGTCGATTTGACATGAGGTTACAAAAAAGGTTTGTTTACAAACCGACCTATCAATGAACATCGAATTGTCATAATAAAATATTTATGTCAGTTATATGAAACGCGGGCCTGATCTTCATCAAAAATACGCATTATTGTTTGTCTCCCTCTAGCTTGGTAGTTAAAAACAGACTCATTTTATAGCGTTCTTCAGTTGGATAAAAGTCAGGGGTTGGTGTCCAATTCTAGGAAACACGCAATTACTGTCCAAAGAAATCTGCAAAAAATGAACAAATTCTTTCGACAATAGCATGTTCGGCGTTCCCCAGTTTATTTTTTTTACATTTCCACCTTTATGTAATAAAATGTGACGTAAAGATCATCCACTAAAAAAAACTACGGCCACTATGGTTTTATCGCAAAATACTGACATTTATTTAATTCATAACTTTTTTTTTAAATTTATTTATGACCCCCATCCCTGGATCCGCTGCTGACGGCTTCGCGTTTCATCGGTCAACAACCTTGCCGAAGTTATGAAGACTGAATCTAAACTGCTATTACTTACTTAGAAAGCCGAACTAAGCTATGTTACATACAACAACACAGCACTTTTGAAAATAGAGAGATAGTTTTAAAACTCGGCCATCGTAAAGCATTGGCTGCATCACTGCATGTCATAAGAGGAGCATAGGAGCAAAAGAGGACAAATCCGCTTTTGACAAATCTCGCAGCATTAGTTACCTAAATCATGCACTATCAAACATGCAAAAAGTGGTCATATCCCCTTTGTTTTCTTACTCCAAACTACTTAGCTTCTTCGATCAAAAAGTTTTTTCGGTGACAGCTGTGATTTTTTGTCTACTTGCCTCTACCCAATATTAGGTACTAGCGGCACTCGGATATTTTATATTGTGCGCGTTTTACAAAGGATGATTTTGAAACAATTTGCTTAAAACCTAAATTAATCGTTCAATAGTTTGAATTGAGGTAAACTCTCGCCGCACCTTTGTAACAGCATTCATATTACAATTAATGTTAATTCTAATCGTAAGTGAAAACCGAAGCCGTGGCTCTTTGATCTTATTATTATAATAAAGTTAGTTCATTTTGCCCCAGTAATGAATATTAATGGCCTTGCTTAAGTCATAAAATAAACTTTATCTGAGAAACGGGCGTCGTACAGCCACCTCTGGCTTTGGCCACGAAAACAGCGGTTTTCAAAGCACAAATTCAAAGCAGTTCATAGATGGCGCTTCCAGATGCGGCCATACAAGAACCGGGACACGACTGTTTCGCTTAGCACGGATTAATTTTGACAGTCGCGTTCCGGTTCTTGTATGGCCAAGTCTGTAACCGCCATCTATTGACTGCTTTGAATTGCTTTGAAAACGGCTCATTGGTCGGTAAGTCATCTTACCTTTCCATGTTTTGCACGTGGAAAAACCTCAGTTTGCAATCACGTTTTGTCGAAGCCAATCTTTCTAAGGGAGAAAAGTAAAGTTTGCATTCTCCTTGAACATTGTTATAAATGGATTCTTTCCCAAAGTTCCGGTGAAGGCTTTCCAAACTTTAGTATCGGAGAGGAAAGTCGTAGCCCTCCCTTTATGTCGCTAGTATAAATTTTACAAAGAACGGAGAAAACACCAGTCCGTTTTCAATTAAAACAGAAATTTCAAACTTCAGTATTAAATATTTGTTTACGAAGCAGGTGTGATATAAAAGCTAGCCAGCTAATAATTAATTAGATAAATTTATCTGCTTAACGAATCACCTAATGTCGAGAAATAATTGTTTTTCATAAGTTAAACCATCTACGAAAATCTAGAAGAGAAAGAAATAACCATTGCCTAAGATTTTCTCTGACTTCAGATATTACTTTCTCAAAGTGTGCTCCACGGAACGCTAGGGCTCCGCAAAGCCTCTGTGGGGGCTCAGCGAGAGTACTTGTAATACGAGTACTAAGAAAAAAAAACAAAAACCAGATTTTCTATAGTCTGGTCCACAGTTCAACAGTGACGAAAGCGAGACGTTTGACGCGAAGTTAGGTTGGTGTGGGGAAATTTGGGGCTCCGTCAAATATTTCGCTTTCTGACGGACAACAAAGTGATCCTATAATGGTTCCATTTTACTTCTTGAGGTCCGGAACCCTAAAAACGACCTTTCAAGCGCGTCCGGCCAAAAAAAATTATTTTCGTGATCAGCGGAGTCTTGACAACCAGCCGAGAAGCTCCCAGCCTTGTAAGACAAAATAAGTCAATCGAGATATTTTTTCGTACAAGGCTGGGAGTTGGTAGGCTGATAGAGTAGACTTCGCTGAGTCTGGGAAAAATATTTTTTTGGCCCGGTTGCGGTTGAAAGATAGATTTTTTCGACTTTGGGTATGGGTTCAGTATACTTTTTTTGTCGTAAAAAAAAAAAACTAAATATAGTTGTTGAGACTCCGTTTAACAGGAAAATATTTTTTTGTTGCCGAGCGTGGCGGAAAGTTTGATTTTTCTAACCCAAAAATGGACACTTTCTAGGTTATAAAAAACAATATTTCTACCGCGTTCGGGGAGTAATAAATAGTGATTTCGTGATCAGCGGAGACTAAAAAGGCAGCCTAGCAACTCCCAGCCTTGTAGACAAAAAAATAATGACTCAACCCATACATTTAAACTTTCAAAGTCGAAAAAATCTAACTTTCAACCGCGACAGGGCCAAAAAAAATATTTTTCTCCGACTCAGCGAAGTCTACTCTATCAGCCTACCAACTCCCAGCCTTGTACGAAAAAATTTCTCGATTGGTCACCAGCTCTTCAGCACAATCCTGAAACTTTTGGAACCACACAGATTTATTCCACAGATTTTCCTATTTTGTTTGAATATGTTAATTTTAGCTCTCCAAATAATTAAACAGCGTCTTTACCGCAGCAAACAGTGCAGCAAGTTACAGTGTATACATGACATCACGTCGACTCTTACACGCTAGCACTCTACTCGGTTACGTTACGGGCGACTTTACAACAAAAGTGAACACTCTGACTGATGTGCTGTCGTGTGTACACCGTCGGCGCATAACTTTAGCAAAAATCTGCGTAGTGGGAATGAGTTCACGCATTTCAAACAAAATTTTACCAATCGGGGCCGTCCGAAGCAATAGCAATTCCGTCGCACCCCTTGTCCCCCGCCAAAGAGACCCAAAAATCGTCTAGTCAAGGTAATTTTTCAAGTAAAGTTATACGCCGGGAACTGTAACCGAAAACGATATGCAAATATGTAGCAGCGCATAGACAGGGCCGGGGCAGTAAGTAAATCAACACAACCACAAACACAACAGTCCACAGACAGACTCCCGTTACGTTTGCTTTGTAAACAGTAAGGCCTGTTTGTTCGTCCAATGGCGAAGAAAGATAAGTCCACTAGAAGAAGTAGAGCAGGGGCCTGAGTCTGTAACGCAATGGTGCCTCGATAGGCTCCCAGTTGCAGGCTTCAATTACCTACGATTTGTCAATGTAGTCTGTCCCTTTAATGTTTTTCTAGTACAGCAAAGAATATTCGAATTCTAATTCTAGAGAGGACTAGTTCGCCGGTTGTTGGAGAAAAACGAGGAAACCCCGGTTATCTCCTTCTACTGGAACGCCATCGAAACGCCATTGCGTAACAGACTTAAGACCCTGGATGTCCACCTTCGACGCATCTCTTGGTGGTGCAAAGTGGCATTACTACGCCAAGAACTTTTCAACGCCAAGGACTTCGGCCAAGTGAATTTAGTATTGTACGGAGTTTCGGGGCTGTGTTTAGACCGATAGGTTAAAATGGCCCTTGAAGCTAATGGCACAGCTTTCTTAGCTCGATGTGCCTACCCAAGTGTCTCGAGCTCTACTCAGTCAAGTGTCCCTGGAGCGGCGGAATGTTTGTCTATGATAATGAGATGGTAATGAGTGGCCGCGTGGCCCTCTAACTGGATCATTCGGGCGGCGGGCGAGTCAGTAGACAGTGGGGTGCTAGCGGGAGTTGGACGTATCGAATGCAGGTGAATGAAGGTATCACTAAAAAATCCAATATGGTCTCTCAGAGGGCATGCACGTACTCAATTCGACCCGTGTGTTTTTTTTAATGTATGTTACCTCAGAACTTTTTTTCTAGGTAGACCGATTTTGATGGATGATTTTTTGTTTGAAAGGTTTTCGTGTGGTCCCCTAAATAAATGGTGAAGATCTGATGAAGAACTTCGGAGATGGAGAATGGAACTCCTAAACGGACAGTAGCACATCATTCAAAATCAGTGCAGTAGCTTATTAACAATGTACCTTTTCAGTCGTTTTTTTTTTGTTAATTATTGTAATTTTGTTTTGTTTTGTGTGTTTGTATTTTATGCGAAGTTTGCGGTGGATTTATTTTAGAATTGAGTTGAAAATACTCGTAGGTAATGTTTTTGCAATTAAATTTTATTCTTTAAAAATAGTACGTGGCAAACGATGGCATTACGAGTACCTATCACTAGTAATTATTAGTTCAATTATTGAACATACATTTTTGGGACAGAATACTAACCATGGTTATCGAGACGTTTCATTACTGTCTCTCGTAATCTAAAACTCGCAATAGGGGTGCGGTTCGACAGTCATCGCAGCAAACACGCGGGTAATCTTGAGGTTTGCTCGAGAAACACAACGGTAGGTTAGCTCTGCACACAGCGACATTACCCGGTAATGAAAGTTTAAACGCTGACTCAACTAGAACACAGCGGTAAACAGGGCATTATATCCAATGTAGTTAGGTAAATCATAAAGCTTTATGTCGAATGGGTGGTGATTCTGATCGTGAATAGATGTCCTCTGAGACTTTTGAAAAGACGCAAACGTGGCCAAATTGCGAAATCGCAAAATCAAAGAGATTATAAGGCTAAAACACGAATACAACAACACGCCTGTAGAGTGTGGAGATCTAACGCGAAAACGCAAATCGCAAGAACGTGTAATCGGAAATACAAATTTTTGTGTGAGGCCTTCGGCGGTCAATGCAAACACGCTTACACGCGGGTATGGAGATCTACTAACGCTAAAACGCAAAAGTGGAGTGTGGAGATCTAACGCGAAAACGCAAATCGCAAGAACGTGAAACCGGAAATGAAATTTGTCTGTGTGAGGCCTTAAAATCGGCATCGCCGGTCAATGCAACAACACGCCAGTGTGGTATGGAGATCTAACGCGAAAACGGAAATCGCAAGAACATGAAACCGGAAATACAAATAATGTCTGTGTGAAGCCTTAAAATCGGCATCGCCGGTCAATCCACTCTCGAATGATGCGGCAGAAACGTCGTCGGTAAGTAACACAATCAGGGCACACCTTTTGTGTTGGTGGATAAAAAATGCCACCGGCTCCCGAGTGGTCAAAGAAATCACTTACGAGGAATGGAGACGGATGACGCACATGGTAGCGCGGATGAGCACCACTCGCGGCAAATTGCTCCCAAATTGCATTCGTAGGGTCACCGGGCGACGATGGATCTTCGCTACCTGGGGCCTTAGCCTGTAACACAATGGCGTATCAATGGCGTCCCAGGTAGAAGGTCAAAACCGGGATTTTTTCGTTGTTCTCCTACAACCAGCGGACTAATCCTTTAGAATTAGACTTATAATATTCTTTGCTTTACTACAAAAACATTGAAAGGACCGACACTGGACCGACAGCATTCTTATATCGTAATTTAAACCGTCAACCGGGAGCCCATTTTGGCACCATTGCGTTACATAAGGGCCCTGGGGCCTGAGACTGTAACGCAATGGTGCCAAAATGGGCTCCCAGTTGACGGCTTTCATTACGATTTATTAATGCTGTCGGTACTTTTAATGTGTTGTGCCTTACTACGGCAAAGAATATTTTTATTCTAATGGTAGCTAGAGGATTAGATCGCAGGTTGTAGGAGAAAAATGAGGAAAGCCCGGTTTTGTCCTTCTACTCGTACTGGGACACCATCGATATACCATAGCGTTACAGACTTAAGCCCCATGATGCGCAACGCGACTTCTTTCGCGGCGCAAAAAGATGTTTGCGCCAAATATGTCGCAAAAGCTAACATGGCTACCCTCCGCGACTAATAAGGTTTTGAAAGCAAACGCAAACGCATCATTGACAAGTATTAGTCTTTTTAGTGACTAGTCGCGTTTCGCGAAAAGACATGACATTAACATGACTTCCCGTAGATAAAAGGTCGCGTCGCGGCCTGGCATCCTAGCAGGACTGGTAGGTACCTATATCCTGTGTTTGCTACTTAGAGCTAGTTTTGTTGGCAGCAGGGTGGTAGACTAATAGGTCACCATGTGATCAGAAACGGACATCTTATTGTATTTCTATTGTTTCGCCAATTGACAATTATTTATGTTGTCATTGTAGAAATCTCGTATTGTATATTTTTTTATTAACGACTCTTGATTTAAAATGTGCTTCAAAAGAGGGTAAAACACCTGTATCCCAAGCTAAAGACGCCTAATTGGGGTCAACAAATATTCGATAAAAATCTTAATTATTCATAATTTTGGCATTAGTTAGTTAGATAACTGTTAGTAAACTGGGTTTTAGTTAGTTAGATATGTATATTTTCCAATTTTAGGTCACTGGGACGAAAAAACAGTTAAAACCCGACGATGCATTCAGCCGAAACCACACTGCATATGGCAAAACTATAAAATCCGAGCCAAACGAAATAAAATAAACAAATCGCACATGCTAAAAAGACAAATCGAATCTCGTCTCCCAATTTTACAATGTCGAGCGGTAAACGGCCGCCGCCCGAGTCTATAAAGCTGGCACTAGTCCATAAAACTTGACAAAAAAAACAAAAACTGGCCAACAAATGTCCTCCGTCTGTTTTGTCAAATGGTTGTCGTACGTGCGCCTGATGTCGCCACCACCTCCCGCCGCCGCCGCTGCCGCCGCGAGCGTCGCGAGCTGATTTTATAGCGCAATAAAATCTCGTGGAACTCGCCCTTAAATCACAACACGATGTCGTATTTCATCGTTTCGGTTGTCAATGTTTATTTTATATCATATTTTACACATCCCCTCCGTATAAATCATGCCCGGATTGATATACATTAAGGTCACGTACTTTTGGCAGAGCCGCTTAGTTTCGCCGCTTTTCCAGCGCGCTCGTGTTGACATATGGCCCCAAAGGTCGTGATATATTGTGTAATTGTTTGCAGGAAACTTCGAGGACAAAAGACGAACAGGAAAATTACACAGAACACTTAAGCTGGCCGCTGCTATCGACATGCCGCGGTGGCGGCGCTGAGTGGCTCTAATCGTGATTCAGATTATTTCAAATGGGTGGATAAACATAAATAATTATGGGGAATTCCAGCTGGTCAAGCAATAGAGTTCGACAGCGCGCAAAACAGTGCTCACTATCGCAACTTTTCACTATTTTTTGGTGTACACAGGACAGCACGTACCAGTACACGCTAGCACTGTACTCGGTTATGTTACGGCCGACTTTACAACAAAAGTGTGCAGTCTGATGTGCTGTCGTGTGTACCACAATAAAGTTTAGGTATATATCCTATCTTCATCACCATCGTATTGAAATAAAATAGGATAGGGAGCTTTGTATTAAGCTGTCAAAGTTAAGCATTATGTGGTTGCTGGTACATGCGTACCTACGGCTGGTAGTAATATTACCTATTTAGATTGGTAATTTATCTATTGACAATGCTCTACAAATTGTAATTATCACCAATAACGTACGAAATGAGGTATTAGCCAAATCGATACTTTATGTAGAGATACCACAGTATGGAAGATTTTTCGCATGAAAGAGACAAAAATGGCCTCCGAAAATACCAGCCCCTCGGAAAGATAACGATAAAACGAGGATAATCATATTTGTCTTCATTTACGAATTTCTGTTTAACTTGCCCATGAGCCGGAGATTGATTATGCTGAAAAGGTTTTTAAATAAAGGTGTTGTTTCTCGATAGTATGGAGCTCAGGCTAAGACTGAAATTAAACAAGGACCAGAAAAGACAGAACTATTAATTGAATGCTAAACCATATTTTAACAACCACTCCTCAATATCTACAGGGTGCACTCTAAGTCGATAGCGGAACTTTAAGTAGGCGGTCTACTGATCAATACAAACAACTTGTACTAGGTGGTGACAAAAATGGAGCGAAAAAAATATCAGCTGTTTCATACATTTGGCGCAGTACTGAGTCGACCTTTTCTATGGAATAGCTGATATTTTTTTCACTCCATTTTTTTCACCACCTAGTACAAGTTGTTTGTATTGATCAGGGCCCTTAGCCTGTAACACAATGGTGCCAAAATGGGCTGTCAGGTGACGACTTCAATTACGATTTGCTAACGCTGTCTGTCCTTTTAATGTTTTTGTAGTACAGCAAAGAATATTTTGATTCTAATTCTAGAGGATTAGTTCTCTGGTTGCAGGAGAAAAACGAGGAGAGCCCGGTTTTGTCCTTCTGCCGGGACGCCATTGACCCGCCATTGCGTTACAGCCTAAGGGCCCAGTAGATAGCCTACTTAAAGTTTCGCTATCGACTTACCCCTTTACTAATAAACGTTATACCGAGGATAAATATATGGTTAAACCTCGTTATAACTTTTATTCCACGTTTATTAGTAAGGGGGTTAGAGTGCACCCTGTATAACTGGTTCCATGTATAAAATGTTTTCATTTGATTGCAATGCAACACACACTCCACACAGACAAAATGGCGAACTCACAGTCAGCTGTCGAAGTCACAGACTCATCAACACACACCAACATGCACCCCACGCCACGAACGAAACACCACAGATAAAATTCGCAACGGAGGGAAACGTTACAAAACCAGAACATAAAGGTGGCGCGAGGTGGTGGAAGGTGGTTAGTTAAAAAATAAACTCCTGTCAATAACTTGCGCATAAAGCTTGATAATAAATAATGAGGGTCTTTTGTCTCGAATGGCAAGTTTTACGCTATATTTGAATATGGTTATGTTTATATTTTGGGTAAAAATTATTGTTTTAAAATCAAAAGCATTTACCTCGCTCGTGTAAACCGTATCTGAGCGCCTATAATGGAACTTTCATGAAATGAAAAACTGTTCGTACATGAAAATAACACTGAAATGAAATATTTTATGCAGCAGAGATACTGTTCAGGGGATTTTTCTCTTTGATATTGTCGGGTCATAGTAAACTTAAATCGATTACAAAATAATTAAAAAAATGGCCCAGAAAGAAACAAAACCTTTGCTTCAAGACCACTTTATTTGTTGGGTTGGTACCTACATCCAAATTAACTCATTATTATTGTAATAAATTTTCAATCAAAATGTAGAGTTATCTTTGATGTCTAACTTCGCACAAATTATAATGGAAATTGCAGACGAAAATAATAAAAAAACAGGCCAAGCGGATCAGACAATGAGACGTGTTTTACGTGTTTTGTTTAGGTTTATCTACTGTGGCGTAAAATAGGTTCTGTTGACATTAGGTATACGTCAATATTGTGGGCAATGGCAGTAACAGAGTGGCGTCCAAGAACTGGACGACGGTCGGTGGGCAGACCAGCAGACCGATGGTCGGACGACATCGTTGTGTCGGCGGAGGGTCCATGGTTGCGGATGGCGAGGAACCGTGAGAGGTGGCGTGAGGGGGAAAAGGCCTATACCCAGCAGTGGGCAGAGGTGGGCTGATGATGATGTTCATGACGGGCGACTTTCAAAAGAAAATCTCGGTTTACTTGCAGTTGACTCTACTTCTTTAAATGATCAGATGGCTTCGAATGAGTGCCGTGGAACAGCAGATAATTTATTTATTTGTCCCTTAGAAAGAGTTGTTTCTATTGATTAGTAGAAAGCCTGGGGGATTACCTTGGGTTACCCTAGTTTTTTAATTTATTTATTTGTGAATTTTCATAGTCCTGCTTTGATTTTATATACTTTTTAATGTTTATTCATATGTGATATATATAAGTCTGTGGGTAAAGCTTTTTGTAGAATAAAAATATAAAATGTGTCTTAATTCGTGAAATATCGCATTTTGTAAATTGCGTCATATTGAAAAAATTGCGTCAAGGGTAGAGGGGCTGGTTAAAGTTCCACCATGGAATTTGATTGCACCGTGTAAATGAACAGAATTTATACAGATCGTACATTTGTAAAATTTCACAACAAAACTCGTTCAGATTCACCTTTAAAAACAGGGGGTCTACCGGCTAAGACGAAACCGATTACCATTAGTGAAAATCGAAGTTCGATTTTTGAAAAATGTACTGCCACCCAGTTTATTTTACTGCCACCCAGTTCATTTTTCATAAATCGAACTTCGATTTTCGCCAATGATAATCGGCTTCGTCTTAACCGGTAGACCCCCTGAAAAGATTTATTTGCTTTTAATGACTCGCAAGTCGCAATATTCACTCATACCTACTTTTGAATACTTACCAGAAAATGTTAGTCATCAATTTGAATAAAGATGGTGGCAAATTTCATTATAATTTCTGCATAGACCACTGCCAATTTATTTATCTTCAAATCCACTTAACCTGCCTTCAAGATAAGAGAAAAGCAGATAAAAACCGTGATGAGGTGCGTAATGAAAATTTTAATTTAATTGCTGAGAAATAAAACGTTTACAAGCGTAGGTAGGTAATCAACATTTTTCTCTTGTCAATTATTATGCTTTATAATGAGCTTTCCTAGGGTGGTATTAATAGTCGTCTGAGTTCACCTACTTGAGATCGATCTCAAGGAGGTAAATGTCAAGCCTTGGGTAATGTCAAACTTGAGTAGCTGTTTGCTTATTAATAGACACGATCTTGAGATTGACATTGACATTAGCCGACTTGCTTGAGTGAGTCGACTTACTTGAGTCGACGCCATATTAATAGAGCCGACTTGAGCTCGGAATTGAGTGAGTCATTCATCTTTTGACAGTCCGTGACGTCTCAATTTCAATACAACGTGGTTTAGAGTACCAGGCATGCATAAAATGTTAAGAAGCTGTAAGATCACTTACTTGAGACCGGAGTCGCTGGCATATTAATAGACACAATCTTACGTGAGTTCACCTACTTGAGACCAGACTTGCGACTGTCATTTCCAAGTGCAGGCGATAGCCGACTCAAGTTCGTGTTTTTCATTACCCGACTACGCAAAGCAAGAAGGGGAGTTATTTTCTTTGATAATTAATATACAAAAATGATGTTTAGTCAGCGCGCATCCAAAGCGAACCTACCGCAAGAAGTTGCAGCTTAACAATATACTTAGGACCATCGTCGACATCGGAAGTTACGTGGAAAGGGACCTTGTGGTGTGAAATAATTTGTCGTCGTCATTCGACCGGCACCTCTACGACATCGCTATGACTAGCCAGAAAAGTGTTTCTATCAGCCCGAGTTCTTCGAGCTGCAAAACTCCAGCAGTTCAGAGCCCCACAGTCATATTACCAAGAAAGAACTCCGAGGAGCTGAGGTTTAAAAAAATAAGCTGGTACTAAGTTTGAGTTTAGTTTGGTATATAGCCTCAGACGCTCCGGTTTCCTCACGATGTTTTCCTTCACAGTCAGGGAGTGGTATGTATGCGACTTTGAAATAAATTAATGTCATGGGTAGGGTACATGCCCTCATCGGGACTCGAACCAGGATCCCTCGATTCCGAGTCCATTGTTCTACCCATTATGCCACCACCGCGTCACCATCTAAAACTCAAATACTACCTATAAAGGCATGGTAGAATCAGAAGCTACGAGCTTGTACTTGGCCAAATACAGAAGTGTTGTCAAAATTAAGTTTTAATTTCAAAGAAAAACTACTATTTGCAGGCTCCCATAATCTTGTAAGAAACTACACCACACACTAATAAAAAGGCAGAAAGTATATTTCAACTCTTTCCTTACTGAAAATCCGGGCGCTATTGCGTTTCACGAAAGAGTTCCCTTGACGAAACTCTTATTACGATGTAATAGGGACTATTTTTGTACAATCCAAGGGAATTATTTCGTGAAACGCACGTACACACGACAACACGTCGACCTTTACACGCTAGTACTCTACTCGGTTACGTTACGGGCGACTTTACAACAAAAGTGTACACTTTGACGTGTGTACAATAGAATTTGAGTGCTGTAACGTGAATGACGTCATGTCAATGGTCTGAAGGTATTAGGCGTGCATAAACATCCGGAATCTCTTATATGGCGACTGGTGACAGAAAGTTTCATGTAGTATGATACATATCATGTAGATGGCAGCACAACATACAATTCAAACCTCTTTACTCGTACCTAGTTTTTTTAAGACAATTTGCCGGCCTTCAAAGCCCAGTTGGACCATAGAGGTTACTAGGCATGCATAAAATATAAAGCGGATATAGTAGGGAAAACTTGAGGGTGTGGTATCATTCATACGAGTAGTAGGTATTCAGTAAATTGATACTTGAAGATAAATCTGAATAGGGAAGACCTTCATTAAATTTAATGTTACATAATAATATCATTTTTTTTTTCTAATTGGAAAATAAACAAGCCTGGGAGAGTTGTAACATATTTATTAATACAATATTGTTTCCTAATCATCATCAAAAATTTCCACACCTGACATGAATTTGCGCTGAATTCTTCCCTTCATTTTATGTGTTCATTCTCCACACATTATTCCAGGTTTCGGGACCAAAGCTGGTGTTCTAAAATGCCTTGGTTTTTATCCCTCTTATCATAACGCCCTAACTTCGTCGATTATGCGTCGGACAGTAGGTACTTTCTGATTTTCCTGTAATCAAAATAAAACATTAATGTAGTAGAATGATGTGCGCAACGATCAAACGTTAGGTTTGCAGTCGCTCTATAATTTATTATAAATTCGCTTGGCAAATTACTACTTTCTCTACGTAAACATAACCTCTAAAGTTATATTAAATGCGCAAAAAACGTTGATGATGGGGTATTTTAAAGACCTAACTGACGATATCTGTAACTTGTATCGTGAACTAGACGATATATGTAACTTGTATCGTGAACTATGTATATTTTATACAATTATAGTGAATAAATACCTGTCTTGTCAGCAACTCGTTTGTAGAGGTCATCCAACTGGGTCCGCTAGGTACTGAAGCTCGAAAAACGGAAGCTCGAATAACGGAAGCTCGAATGAACTGAAGCTCTCTGTTGGAAGTTTCCGGCATGATATTTTTCGGCCAAAATATTGAAAATAACCTCTCTGGCGCCACTTATTATCCATAACCGACTAAAACGTTCAATATACTGAAAATCACAAGAATTTACGAGACATTTTTATAATAATTATTTTCGTAGTTTGACTGTTGTTTGACAGTAGAAAAAGTTTTTTCTTTTATTCGACAGTTCTGAAAACCGTGAAAAAAGTTGTTCACCTTACGAACCTCTTTGAAGGTCAAACTGAGGTTGTGGCTAGCCTCTTTCTAATGTATGGTAGCCTAGTACATTCTTTACTCAAGTCTTGAAATAGTTCATTCTTGACTCAAGTCGAGGACTTGAGATCGGTCTCAAGTAAGCGCTGCTTTATTAATATGCTGAGTTACTCACTCAAGATCAAGCTCTCTGTTGCCAAAGTAACGAATAACAATGCTGAATAAAAATGGCTGAAGGGAGTCAGATCTGTTCCTTTTTGTCTAGACCAGGGTGCCGCTACAAAATTGTGTCGTCATATTGAACGAGCGATCGAAGTATGTTTGTATGTTTGTATGTATGAATTATTGTGTCGTCATAAAAATATAAAGGCGGCTTAATGGAATTAAAAGAATTTTAAAATTCTAATATCCAAATCCAAATCGGACGAAGAGTGGATATGGGGTTAGCAAAAAGTTAGTCATCCTGAGTTCACAGTTCGGGGTGAACCACTAGTTATTATAATCGAGTATCTATTTGGAGTAGAGTTCGTGTTATATCTTGTAACATCACTTTTATGTTTGTGGAATCCTGGACTATTATAGAAATGACAAGTTGACAACTGAATAACACCGGTCCATGGACAATTTTATGGACCAAAAGGAGGCCAAACTCAGGTTGTGCCTTTTCGAATAGTCTCTTTATAATGTATGGGCGCCTAGTACTTTTGAGTTGGGTTTAAGCTTTTTGACCACATTTTGAACTTTAAATGGTATCATTCGTTCAAATAGTTCATTCTTTACTCAAATCGAGGACTCAAGTTCGCGCCTAAGATAGGTTTATTAATAAGCCAATGTCTCAAGTCGGTGATTTTTGTTTTCTGAGTTCACGTACTTGAGACCGATCTCAAGTAGGTGATCTCAGAGGACTATTAATACCAGCTAGATTATCTTATTTCATGAAATTAACTATAAAATATGTTTAAAAGGGAATTGTAAGTTATTTCAAAAGTGTCAGAGATAATGAGCAATTTATTTTAATAATTATTATCCCAACAAACCCAGTGGCACTATTACCTCGACAAATGTTTTTATCATATCATGCCATCGAGTTGCATGCAATCTTCCTTGCACGCTTTGAGTTTGCTAACAACATGAAATTACTAAAAATAAATAAAATACAAGGTGTTACAAAAGGTACTAACTCTTTTTTCAGGGTGTAACCTACTGGTCAACAAAAATATTTTTTTGTAAATAATGTTACAAATTGTTATTTGTTATGCAAGAACGCAAAATTATTGTTTGCGGCGAGTGCTTGTATTGAATACCGAGCTAGCGAAGGCTTCTAAAATTGAGCCACAAGCGTAGTGAGTGGTTCAAAAAAGAAAACTGAGGGTAGCGAGGTATTCAGAAGCACGAGACGCAAATAATATTGCATTCGTGCGAAACACAATACTTTGACGGCGTCGAGTTCAAATTTGGAAGCGCACAAAAATGCAGATTGTTTAAATTCGGCTTTTAGACGATCGTAAGTTACTAGTAACAGCAAACTTTCCGAGCATGAAAGATGAAAAAAAATATATAAGACCAAAATTAAAAAGTTGAAATGTTCAAAAGTTTTTTTTTATTTAGTTCAAATTTAAACACTTCATGATTGTGTGCGTAGGTGCATTTGCATAATTTTAATGAAAGTCAATGAAAACCATATTTTATTAATTACTTTCCTCCGGCCACAGCGCTTACATTTATTTATTTAAAAATCAACGGAACGTCAAAGCTAAAATAATATTTTGAGATGTGATCCCTATCACCGGTGCTATTACCCTGTAAAAAGAGTTAGGACCTTTTGTAACACCTTGTATAGCTCTAGGTTGTACTGAAATAAACGTGTGTCCGGGGCGGACAAAAGCTATTAGACAAAATTACAAAATATGTACATTACCTAACAACTATAAACCACCGCATGTAGCAATCCGACAAACGTATGCACAGCATCAGTTTAATTATTCATACATAAATCTTGACCGCGTCTACACGCGGCCGGGAGAAAATGCAGTTGTTCCCTCATAACAATACATTTTCAAGAATTATTCATATCCTTTGCATTCATATCCAGAACACGGTATAACATACGAGCCAATTTTGGACTGCAATTTACCTGCAGATGTGCAACTAACACAAAGGGGCAATATTTTTAAAAGGGGCACACTGCATACAACAACGTACGGGCACTCCTACCTATCTCGGATATGGCTGGCAGTTTGCGTTAGAGGTGTGTAGTTCGCGAATGAATGCTTCGATTGAATATTTGAATGCATTCGTTATATGAAACCATTCATTCATTCATTCACTACCAATCTTTACATATCACATTCACTCTAGTCCACGTAGTTCATTCTTCAAGAAACATTCTTAAATCTACCACACTAAGAACCAAAATTCTGTAAATCTTTATATGTCACATTCACTCTAGTCCACGTAGTTCATTCTTCAAGAAACATTCTTAAATCTACCACACTAAGAACCAAAATTCTGTAACTCATGTGTCTCGCCTTTGTCACCTTTGTCATTCGCGGACTACCGTGAGTCAAAAGATACGTGAACGAACTACTGAGCTATGAACTATGAATGAGCTATGAACTATGAATGAACTGTGAATGAACTGTGAATGAACTATGAATGAACTATGAATGAGCTGTGAACTATGAATGAACTATAAGTGAACTATGAACTAAAAGAGTGAACTAGTTCAGTGAAGGAAATGAACTATATCATTCTTTTCTTTTCACTGAAGCGTTTCGCGCACCTCTAGTTTGCGTTATATCATATATCTCTGCGGCTGACTCGAATTGGTTGCATCAACCTTGCATCTGATTGTTATCATGCAGTGTCACAGAAAGGTCCTCCGGTTTCTACTTAGATTTATCATAGTGGCCCTTTTATCGACCGCTATGGTCATAAAAAGTTTCGCTTGCGCCAGCGATCGAAACCGAGTGCCAGGACCAAACCATGACCACAGAAAAGTCATGTGGTACATCATCAATACAAACCACAGCTGCTATGGAGAAAAAAATTAACACTATAAAAAACTGTCCTTTAGTAAAATTCGATAGCTTTCAATCGCGGAGTTAATTAATAGTTTTTCAAGTGCCCTGTACAATAAATCGTTAAGGTTCAGTATCCGAAGGGTGTCAAACAGGACCCAATTACTTTGCCTCCGCTGTCTGTTTATCTTTTTTTCATGATTCCAGGATGGGTTCACAATTATTGTATTTTTTATTAACGAGAAGTTAGAGCTTTAACACTGTAGCAAGTTATAGAACAGGTACCTTCACAAACACAACCGAGTCTCCACAGAGTGCCAAAGTTTCGGCAACGCGTGTCCGTTATTCGTTCATAGGACAGCAGTGGTGGATTTAGGGGAGGGGGGGGTTTGGGGTTAAGGGGCTCAAGCCCCCCCATAAGCATCTGAGACCCTGTATAAAACTAAATTGCTTAAATGCTTTTTTATCTTGATAACCTGCGCTCATTGGGTTCAAGCCGCCCCCCAAACCAAAATCCTGGATCCACCACTGCACGACAGCATGTCAGACTGTACACTTTTGTTGTAAAGTCGCCCGTACCGTAACCGAGTTGAGTGCTAGCGTGTAAGCTCGACGTGCTGTCGTGTGTACACGACACAGGAGTTTACACGACCGTCCTCCCATCGGCGAAGCAATCGAAACTCGACACTCAACCCTTGTTTTGTTTTCGCTTTTAAATTTCCAAAAGGACTTGAATTGGTGCACTTCTGGCGCTGAGGGGGAGCCGGGGGGTGTAAAGGGGGGGATCGGATTACGGCGGCCATCTGCCACAGTGCGACAAGGTACAATCAGGCTAACGAGCGCGCGTTCGGATTAAAGCCTACCTAAATACGGCGGCGAACAATGGTGACGTGCGCCTAAAGACGCGTGCACACCACCCAGTAGGTGAAGTCTAAAGTGCCATGCCCAATCGTGAGTTGAATGTTGCGGCACAAACAGAATCCTTATGTTTGGTTTATTGAACGAGCGAGCGAAGCGGGAAAAGTTCTCCGAGTCTACTGGAACAATCCGGCGGCGCTTGTATGTATGTATGAATGTTCGTTCGACGATAACTTGAGGAAATTTCAAAAATTCGTAGGACATAAGTTGTTGGGAATCACATTGAGAAGTTTCAGGAATAAAGCTATTTAAAAATTACCCTGTAGTTGCGTGCTCGTAGCCCTCTTGCAGCGCTTTTGACGCTTATTTCGCATATAGATTGTTCTTTCACCAAGCGCTTTAAGGGTAGACGATAGCAAGGTGGCGGGAAATTCAAAATTTTCACAGTCTTTTACATTTTGTAGCTAAACTGAACTATTTTTGTTCAGCGTTTTTTCGTTCGCGAAAATAAAACAGTATTCTTTTCATTATTGTAAACAACAGAACAACAATAATTCAGCCGATTATGTGTTCTGGTCTACGAAGCAGTGGTACTGCCCAAAAAACTTGTCGTAGACCAGAACACATAATCGGCTGAATTATTGTTGTTCTGTTGTTTACAATAATGAAAAGAATACTTTGTTATTGCCGCGAACGAAAAATAGCTGAACAAAAATAGCTCAGTTTAGCTACAAAATGTAAAAAACTGTGAAAATTTTGAATTTCCCGCCACGTTGCTATCGTCGACCCTTAAAGTGGCTTGTTTCTAGGCGCGTGACGCATAGGAAGATGCCTTCGACAAAGAAGAAAAGTACTATATGTATAACTAACTGGAGCTCGCGTCATCAAAGAAGCAAAGGCCCCCAGCAAAAGCCTTAAATTTATTGCACTAAGAACCAAAATTGCGCTAAGAACCTGAGCTTCTTTCTTGGGCATATCGCCCTGATGACGTGTAAAAGTGACATTATCGCTTCTCTCTTCTTCTTCTTCAGCCCACAGAACACAACTACTAACGCTTCAGCCTGTCGCCACCCAATGCTAAGTTTAGACCTCTTCCATTGCACTTCATTCCTTTCCTATTGCTTACGATATAAAAAATTTTAAAGAGGCAAGAGTGTAAGAGTAAGATGTAGCCTGTACAATTGTACATGTCCCACTAGCTGGGCAAAGGCCTTCTCTCAGAGAGAGAGTTCGAGCTTAATCACCACGCGTGCTCAATGCGGGTTGGCGATTTTTGCGTTGAGGGTATAATACCTCATAAGCTCAGGTTTCCTTACGATGTTTTCCTTCACAGTCAGCGAGTGGTCTTGCTACTACAAATTCACAAATGTACGTAACTTTGAAATTAAACAAAGTCATAGATACGTGCCCGCACCGGGAATCGAACCTAGGACCTTTCGCTTCAGAGTCCACTGTTCTACCCACTTATAGACCACCACCGCCTTGATAAGCCTTCACCAAAGTCGTATAACAAAAGTTGTTGGAAATCACATAGAAGTCAGAAAAAAGGCTATTTACAAATTACCCTGTATATTCATTTATGCTGAGGTTAAATACCGATGACATGCAGCACAAACACGAGGAAGCTTAGCGCTGTAGGCCAGTATGATTAAAGAGGATCCCCCAAAGATACAAGGCGACCAGGCGGACAAGCTTACACTTTGATACTAATGATACAACTTTGATAACACAGAATGATACAGAAAATTCGTATGGTCACACGCAACTATTTAATTTAATAAGAGGGCGTCAAACAAGCTATAAAAAGTTCAATGGCGTATCTTTGCCACGCTTGCTACTGGCTGATTAACTAAATAAACTAAACTTTTACCGGATATAACAATCGTTTTATGCACTTAGATCTTTAATATGTTTGCCAACGTTTCGAGACGAACCCTGCAAAGGTCTCGAATCTGAAAAAAACTAAATGAAATGAGTATTAAACCCGATAAAAGTTTAGCCGCTCCTCGAGGTGCCGGTTGTATCTCGACCGCAGCGACAACTGCAGACTTCCTGAAGCCCGGTTTGTATGTTAAAATACCTCAAAGCTACACAGGGTAAAGCTAGAAACCAATCAAAATAAGAGTTGGCCAGCAAGCGAAAATAGAGCCAATCAGAGATAAATGTGCAGTGCTTACGAAAGTTTAAGTGTAAAGATATTCAATGTTACTAAGACCACCAGTGTTTTCGCAAAAATCCTATCTTTTTTCAGTAAGATTGAGAAGTGTCGTCAGCATTGTCTAATAATTATCCGTGTTTTCGCAAAATCCCTAGTTTTTTTTTTGCAAAAAATCGATTTTTTTATCAAATTATCCTACGATATATTTATGTATTTCTATGCGGTCTCGCCCGGTTCGAATGGTGTAATAAGTACAACAAACCAGTAGTGTCGCCGGGTTTCACGAAGTCTGCGGTTGTCGCTGCGGTCGTGATCCAACCGGCACCTTAAAATGCAGTTTTTAGACTTTAGATGAACCCTATTAATGTCAAAGTCAATTCTACAAGGGGCGTTAGAAAGACAGCGGAGTTTGCCGCTTCACCGCGTGACGTATGTAAGCAGCTTAAGGCCTAATACGACTTGTGAACGGACAAACGAGTTACTTTATCAGCTTCACTTGGACCCTTAAGGCGCCGTGCATAGTGAATAGCCCGCGCAGAAAGAAAAATATACCTACAAAATAGATTCCTAAGTAGGTAAGTATATCAGACACAAAATACTAAACGAATCGAAAAAGTGCTCATATAGAAATCTAACACAGATAGATAGATAGATAGAGAACACTTTATTGTAAACCAGAAAAAATATTTACAAGAATACAGCTAATTTCGTGTTTACATTCATCCAAATTTTCGAAGATATTTATGTTGAAAAAAATAGGTGGCTCACTTTTTTTCAACGATACACAATATCTTGCAAGATGTTAAGCATAACAACATGAAAAATACTGTGTTAGACACGAGTAGCTCTCACCTTATTCTAAGGTTCTGTATGAGCACTTTCTCGATTCGTTTAGTGTATCTGATAAAGTAATTTATTTTGTAGGTACATTTAAGGGGTCTTAGGGGTTTTGCCTGCATGAGGCAAAATTTTTTGTTCATTGTAATTTTTTTTACCTACTACTAATTAGTGCACCACCCATGAACAAACATTATAGCCCCCCGATAACCGGATACCTACGTTTTTTTAATTTATTTAACGGTCAGGGCTGGCTGGAAGAAATTTCTCTAGAAATAAGTCCGCCCTTGTACACTTTCTCCTAATATCATGTTATTTAAGTCTATTTTTTTTTTGTGTGCAATAAAGTGTGACAAACAAACGGTCCGTGAACATTTTTATAATCTAGCAATTAAGAGTTATAGAGTCAATGTAGAGTGATAAAGTCAATGTAAAGTAAAAAAATGTCAATACAAATAAATCTATAAATTGACAAACACAAACACACAATGCAAAAACAACAATAAAACAAAAAAAAAATCACAATCAGTTTTGTCAAACCAAAAACAATAAAACACACACTAATACATAAAAAATCAAAAATTAACTAAAGAGACCACCCCGGGACACATCCGACGCAAAGGTACCCAAAGGTATTATGTAAAGTAATAGAGTCAATGTAGAATGATAGAGTCAACGTAGAGTGATAGAGTCAATGTAGAGGCGATAAAGAGTTCATTAGTCGGTGAAGAGTACACTGACTCTACGACTGTACATAGAGCTTAGAAATAGGTCCAAGTTCGATACCCAGTTGAACAATCACATATCTTCCACATGTAACACAAGATGTGTCATTTGACCACTAGTGATTTTTGAAGCGGACAACTGGCACTAGAATGTGTGCCAAATAACCACTAGTTGTTTTCCTCAAGTGTCAACTGGCACGAATGCCAGATAGTTCTGCTGACTGCCAACCTCTAGTGATGGAGAGGCACTTCAAGAATAAGACAAGAAGACAACGAGAAGGCCTTTGCTGAGCTAGTGGGACATGTAGAATTGAACAGGGTGGTTACCCTTGACGCTATTGCGATCAAATTGAAAAAGTTTTAAAATTAATTTCTCTTTGAATTCGCATAGTAATGCTTTGATTTTAAAAACTTTGTAATCTTTATTCTTTGTTTTATTCAATAAAAACACAAAATGCGTCTTAATTTGTAAAATATTAAATTTTGTAAATTGCGCCATATTGCGGCCGTATTGGAAAAATGCGTCAAGGGTAGAGGGGCAGACAACATCTTACTTTTTTAAATAATGGGAATATAAAGTGTTTTTTTTTACAGAATTGAGGGGCAGGCAAGGTTTAGTTAGCCTTAACAGATCGTCTTGACTTGACAATGGGCCTCCTTATGTACGGACAATAATCCTAAGTGGATTACCTCTGCCCGAGAAGTGAGGATGTCAATAGGAACAAAGAAATTGAGCCTCCTCTTAATATATTTGTTTCGACGCGTCCAACCGAGGACGCTCAATTTGCGATGACCAGCCCCTGTATTATCTAAAATATCCATCGTAAAAATAACGGTTTTAAAAATGTCAAAAAATAGATTGTTCATTTCAATAAGGGCTATTTTCCTCGATATGAACCTCCTTATTGAAATGAACAATCTATTTTTTGACATTTTTGACGCTCGGAGGTTGAGTGGAATTTTAACATAATAGAGGCGCTGATGGCTTAGCCGCCATCTTAAAGTATACCTATAGCTCAATCCGCTGTATGTAGATAAAATCTACAATCGAGCATTAAACAACAAAGTTCGACATTACATTCGATAATTGCGAGTGGATTTTCGAAAATCCATAAAGTATCGAATCTGCTCACGAAATTTCACTCGAATCGGTTGCGAAATTGTGCTCCTATTTAATTATCGTCTCATTATCGAATGCGTGTGGTTAGCGAAGCTCTGAACATAACGTTGAAGTCAGTGACCCACGTCAGGGATCGGGTTACAACGATTAGAAAATCTCCGAGGATTTATTACAGCTATAAATCCTCGGTTGTTGTTGCAATATCGCATAACCACTCACATATCAGCTGTAGTACTTAGGCTCCATTCACGCTTTGACTTTGAATGTTGTTGCTGTCATAAGGTACTCGTACCTCAGAGGTACAAAGGGCCTTTACAAAATCACGCCACGCCTTCCTGTTCTCAACAACTCTTCTGACTTTGCCAGTCGAAAGCAAAATTTGTGCTGTTGCTGTGTCCCCTTCGGATTGTGTGCCCGATCCATCTCCACTTTCGCGAGACTTTGACTTTTAATACCAGAAGTTTAATCACCGATACCGACAGGGTCACGCTAGCTAGGTAAGCTCCATACAAAGGCGCTCGTTCAGCCGCACACACACAGCCACATTCCGTTCCGCGTAAGCACACGCCGCCTAACACACACATAGCCGCATTGAGAGGTGTGCCGGAGGTGTATGAGAGCGGTTGTCGATGCGCCCGGCCGCATGATTTCATTCATTCAAGTTGTGATCTGTGGTTTCTATTTAAATAACTTATTGTTTTTTTTATGACACAACTCCTACTTACTAGGTAGTAAGTTAAATTATTTGTTAAAGTTTAAAGGAAGATTATGATACGATTTATCGCCGTAAATGAATTTTCTTCACTCCTTTTTTCACTACTGCACTAAACACTAAAAACTAACTAAAACAACGAATGAACGAGGGTGGTTATATTTTACTTCGTAGGTATTTGACCTTGCAGCAACAAGCAGCCGTGCGCCCGCGCCTGCCGCTCGCCTGAGCCGCGACAGCCCTCGCCGTTTGAGCATGAGTAGGCTATTATCTGTCGCGGGCGCCGAAGCTTACTTACTATCTTTATCTGTATTGTGACAGGGTCAGTAAAGTAATAAAAGTAAAAAGTAAAAAGTAAAAAAGCCTTTATTTCTACGATTTTTTTAAGTGTATGCTAGTATTCTCAGTATGCTACTTATTACTTAAAAATATTAATATTTCATATATATATATTTTTAAATGTTTTTAAAAGTAGTCACACCAAAAACATAGTAAAGTAATATCACACCAAAAACATTTTCTTGTAAGAAATGTTGCCAAGACGAGACCATATACCTCGCACTGTCAAAACGCTTTCAGATATCAGATATGTAGAGCCAAAGCTTCTAAATCTACACGCCCTAACTTCTCAAACTCTACACCTTAGTCAAAATATGTGTCTTGGCCGTTTCCCGAGAATTTTGTTGATCTGCTAAAACCGAACTCATGTTATGAGGGTTCAAAAAAAACGACGAAGCGTTTCGAGAAAAGGTAGTAAAAAAGGGGCAAAAGGAGAAAAGGGGCTATTCGTCTAGCATGCCCCCAGACTGGTTCGTCTGATAATAGTAATGTCTATCTCTATGTTCTTACTCTTTTAGTTTCTGATTGAAATATTTTTATAATAATGGTTTTTCAATTGATTCGTTTCATCCATGCAGTTGTTTATAATGTGAATAAACCACAGAACCGAAATCTGTGAGATACCGTACCAGTACCAGGCATAAGAACCGATAGTCCTTATGCCTGGTACTGCAACTGATTGGTTGAGGATGCGAACACAAAGGAGCCAACTTCCTCAATATCCGCGCAACTAGGTACACTCGACGACACGCTAGTGTACCCCTTTTTGTTCGATACACGCCCTTATGCCGCGCGCGTTAAGAGCTACGGTATCTTGGCGTGTCGCTGACCGTACAGTCGACAGCAAGTCGGCCCCTACATCCTTGCACTCTATTCAGTTACATTACGACTTCTTATTTACGTGCTGTTGAATGTAGGTACTAGCTAGGCAAATCAGAAACGGCAAGTTGTTTCCGTGTTGTAACGACAATAAAATTTAATACAACTGGGTAGAATTGTCGTGAACTGACGACTGTATAAAGCAAAAATCTACTCTAAGGCTGGAAGATAGCAGCGTGGCGGGAAATACAAAATTTTCACAGTTTTTTTACATTTTGTAGCTAAACTGAGCTATTCTCGCTTCGCTCGCTCGTTCAAAAAGCGTGCCTATTTTTTATTTAAATCAGCAAACACTGAAAAGTAGCCGGTTTTTCTGCTACGAATCCTGTTAGTGTTAAATCAGCGCTTTTTCTTAGGCGAGGCGGACTGCGGGCGTCCCTTTTCAATGTTTAACCAATGTTTATGTAGGTGGAGCAACTTGACACATTAGGTAGGGGATTTTCCCCGGATGTAGGTAAGTTATGTGTTAAAATGCTTTTTAGGATTTATTCGGTGAAAACAAAGAAAGGATCGGGAGGCTTGTTCCCAACGGTGGCCTTTATTCATGGTCTTGGTTGGACCTGCCCTCTACCCTTGACGCTTTTTTTCCAATATGGCGCAATTTACAAAATTCAATATTTTTTATATGTTTATTGTACAAAATAGCCTTACCTTTGAATGAACATTACAAAGTATATAAAATCAAAGCATGACTCTGCGAATTCAAAGAGAAATTAATTTAAAAACTTAGTAAATATGAACGCAATAGCGTCAATAGCCTGTTTCTAAATACTCACTGTTGTCAACAAGCAAATCGGTTGCCATTATAGACTAACTTGACCCTCCTCTCTCTCTTGGATGGTATAGGTGCTGGGCAAGCCTACTCCATCTAAAACAATGTCCCAGGCACTGCAGCGCCGAGTGGTCTCTTCACCCATCTAGTGTGAGTGAAGGTGCCACTGGACGCTGTATAAATCATCTCATTACGTAGATGCAAAGGCCTTAGTTTTTAGGACCTCTAAAATAAGTTCTTGTGTATCTTACCTGTCACCTTATAGGGCTTGATGCCGTAGGCGTTATAGACAGTCCATGCTCCTTTAGGAACCTCAGTTTCAATCGTGTACATTCATATCATATGCCTATGATGTATATGTTAGGGGCAGAATTTCAAAATTGCCGAGTTTTTTTATTTTTTATTTAATACGTCTTGATGAAAATGCGATTAACGCGTTTGTCGCAACCGCAACGCTTATTATATTTTGGTGGTATTTCGGGTAACAAATTTATCTGAACGCGGGGCCTTGAGCTACCGTGGGCTATCCTAACTGGTTGCCTGAGTCTGTAACGCAATGGTGCCAAAATGGACTCCTAGTTGACGGCTTCAATTACGTTGTATTAAGCTGTCGGTCCTCGTTACTGTTATTGTCTCGTTACTGTAAATGTTATTGTAGTACAGCAAAAAATATTCTGATTCTAATTCTAGAGGATTAGTTCGCTGGTTGTAGAAGAAAAATGAGGAATCCCCGGTTTTGTCCTTCTACTGGGACGCCATTGACACGCCATTGCGTTACAGACTTAAGAACGCCCTGAAGCAGCGATTTCCCATACAAACGTAGTTCCGGTTTAATTTCTAAACTACAGGCTGGATTTTGCTGATACTTGGTTTATATCAGTAGATGACCAATATGGAGGTTTGCAAATAGTTTTTATAATAAAAAAAATTGCCTGAAAGAAATTAGAGCGATGCGTTTTTCGCGCCAAAAAAGGGGTTACCTTCAGCTGTTATTTACTTACATTATTACACTGTCTATTGGAGTCTAACTACCTTGGGAACATCAATAATGTGTTGTACTTGTCAGAAAAAAAAAAAAGATTTTTGAAATACCTAATAAAATGTAGAAATGGCGGCTGAACTACGAAACATTTTGGGAAAATAGATCTTTACATTTAAACTACAACTAGATACTCGCGAAAGCACACGAACACACGTAGACTCATACAGCCGCATTGCCTCTCACTTTTCCCGCGCCCCGTCTCGCTCTGGGTGAAACAGCTATAGAAAACAGTGTTTCACGCGCTTGGCCGTCACTGAGTTCCCACGGTCCTGAAGGGGGCTCTTAAGCTCCTGGTCGCTAACTGCAGCTACCCGATTATAATCTTAAGGACAATTGAATGGCCGGGCGAGGAGTCACTCGCGCCACAATGCGCGATATAATTGAAACGTCTGAACCGGATCGCTGGCTCCCGAACAATGGTGGAGACATTATTTTTATAATCTCTCAATAATGGCTCAATGATTCAGCGGTTCTTTAACGAGCTCGTGAAACAATCATGTGGTACTTACGTTAGTATCTATCGGTGTGTGGCGAGCTCCTTTATAAGGGCATGGGTTACGCTCTCGCGACCCAAACAGCCAAGTTCAAAATGTAGAAGCGGTGTAGAGTTAACTTTCTAGTGTCCATGTGGAGTTGATGTTGATGACTGTTTGTGGTGTCAATGTAGATTCTTAGATACAACATAGAACTCTGAAATGTGTCTGGAAAAATAGATGCCCAAATTAATTGCCTTTGGGAGCTTATTTGCTCGTAGTCCATGCAATTAAAGTAAAACTGTACACTAATGCAATAAGGTTGACATTCGAATATTAGACGTATGATCGAAATGATGTTTCGTATTGTTCTATTGCTGATATCTTTTGTTTCTGTGGGGACAAGTTTTTATTGCGATTTTATACGTAATGCGGATTCTATGGGATTTCGTTCGGTGTTTATTTTTCACTGACTCTACATCGACTCACAGCTTAGACCATTTTATAAAATGTCAATGGTGTGAATAAAGTGAAAAATTGTTTCGTGTGCCAGACGACGCCTTAGCCGGGTAATTGAGTAACTGTAGTCCACCTTCAAACAGCGCTATGTGGTAAAATTAAAACTAATCACAATTTAAAAAAAAACTGTTTGTGGAAGAAGTAGATGAGATAAACTTGATCTATTGCTAATATCTTAAAATCACATTCCTATTTTTTTTCTGCTCTATTAAGTTCCGTTGATTTTTAAATTAAGAAAACGTAATTTCTGTGGCGGGTTAAAAGTGTTTTTCAATTATCGTTTTAATTGATTTTCACATGTTTAAACAACTTGAAACTATGCAAATGCACTTACGCACACAAAAATGTGTCATTGAATGACTTTCCTATACAAAATGTCATTGTTGAATTTTAACTAAACCCAAAAAACATAACACTTTTTTTTATTTAAAGCAATATAATGACAAAGGCAGTGACAGAGTGGAGGCCGAGAACTGGACGGCGATCAGTTGGAAGACCAGCAACCCGATGGTCGGACGACATCGTCATTGCGGCGGAGGGTCCATGGATGGATGCGAATCGCTTGTGACCGTGAGAGGAGGCGCGAGGGGGAAAAGGCCTATACCCAGCAGAGGGCAGAGGTGGGCTGATGATGATGAAAGAAATATATATGTCGCAGGGATATTGTCAAACCAGTGATATTATAATTACCCTAGTGAAATTACAATTACCCAGACTATTGTCAATCGCCTCCATTACTTACAATTTCACGGACTTATTTTAGTGTTATTGTAATTTCACGAGAACGCTGTAGTGATTTTATAATAACCCTAGGTATATTATGAGTCAAGTTTTTAGTGGGGGACTTCGTGCGTTTAGATTGGTCAACTCTTCTTTAACCGCCATTTTCTTAGGAATTCAACATAGAGCTAAGAAAATATTACAGTGACCAGACTGATAAAACAAAAAATCTGCCGAATGCTAGTCGGACTCGTGCACTGAGGGTTCCGCACCGCCATACAATTAAAAATATATGGTTGTGTGTACGCTAATGCAAAAGTCCGACTCGCACTTAGCTGTTTTTTATTATTTGTTGTTATACTATAAAGCTCTAGATCTACACCAAGTTTGACGCTTGTAGTATTACCATTTTTGCGATAGAGCATAAAGTATAAAATCACCCCTTATTTTGTTATTAATATCTAATTTGTAGTGTCCCACATGAAAAATATTCTGTCAAAAGGTCAACTGGCTACCTATTACGGTACCAAAGATAAGGGTAGGAAATACAGAAAGAGAGTTCGGGTACGGAACCTTAAAAACCAATCTAACTTATTGTGAGTTACATTAAGATAAAACTGCGATATTAGACATCCTTGCAATAAAGCTTGTGATTTCCAGAAACCTGTCTATTATTTTGTAACTCTATGATTTCAAAATTGACAATTTGAAAACGGACCAATCATCGACCGTCTGACAATCTAACGGCAGTGAAATTGTCAACTTATTGCTGCCTTGCAATATCACTGCGTGAGTCTAGTGAAATTATAATTTCACTGAAATAAGCCCGTGATATTGTGAGAAATGGTGACGGTTGACAATAAACCGGGTAATTGTAATTTCACTAGGGTAATTATAATATCACTGGTTTGACAATATCCCTGCGACATATATAATTTTGCCTAAAGCCAACCGCCATTCGACTCTTTTTGAATACAATAAAATGTCTTCATGTTTACCAGTAGGCTACACCCTCAAAAAGGAGTTAAGGCGCTGGGCATAGTGAATTAGCCCGCGCGCAAAAGAAATGCACAAAATCGATTCCTGTATCAAAAGTGTTAGATAGGTCTCACCTAATTCTAGGGTTTGATATGTGAAAATTTTCGATTTGTTTAGTGTATTTGATACATGAATCAGATTTGTGCATTTTTCTATGCGCGCGGGCTAATTCACTATGCATTTTGTAACACGTTGTATGTAGCTGTTACTTGTCGCACTGGCAGTCTAGTTTTAGCGGGGCCTGAACTACAGTAGCGCTAACGAAGGTCCCACCCATCAATCCGTCGCTTGTTCGTTACATTTTGGGTAATCTGCTGAGAAATTAGGCGCCTTTCAGGACTTCTCGGGCTTGATAAGAATTAATTGGACTTTGATTGAGACAGATTTATTAGGGAGACGGTATAGGCATACTTCAATTTAATTCAATTCATTTATTTCAATAAAAATTATGAACTACATATTCAAAACTTAGGTAAAAACGTACACAGAGCCTGAACTAGAATACAGCTGTATTCTGTATCTCAGGAAACTAAAATATGCAATAATATTGTGAAAAACGAATAATGATATTATGTAATGGTAGAATGTACTAATTAAATAACCAGAAACTAATTTACTAGCCAGATACTAGCGCCAGCACAATCATTAAAAAAAAAATTTTCACTTTGTATGTTTTATTCCTCATTTGTGAGTTTCGATAAAATAGGAATAAAACCTGCATAACAAAAAAAAACGGCCTTTTTTGGAGGTATTAAATAGTTCATTAAAGTTCCTAAAAGTACGAAAGACCATGTGTATCCATGACCATGTGGTCAAGTTTTTGCAAAAAAAAAAACCTCTACTCCATGAGCTTTCATTTATGACATTCAATCATCATCACTTTGGACGGTGTCAGAGGTCAGGCTTCATACTAAAATGCCCACGGTCCTTTTCATTTTCCAATCGATCTCATAGATTTTTTGACCTGCTCCTCTTCCCTAGACGCATTTTTCCAATACGGCCGCAATATGGCGCAATTTACAAAGTTTAATATTTTACAAATTAAGACGCATTTTGTGTTTTTATTGAATAAAACAGCCTTACCTTTGAATAAACATTACAAAGTATTTAAAATCAAAGCTTTACTATGCGAATTAAAAGAGAAATTAATTTTAAAACTTTTTCAATTTTATCGCAATAGCGTCAAGGGTAACCCCCCTGACATATTTGAAGCGTTCGTAGTCATATATTCGTATTTTTGACAGCATTTTTTATTACAAAGTTGTCGGGAGTAAGCTAATATGAGCATGGTTGTGTGCAGTTCACTGTACACACGACAGCACGTCGACCTTTACACGCTAGCACTCTACTCGGTTGTGTTACGAGCGACTTTGCAATAAATACGTACAGTCTGTCGTGCTGCCGTGTGTACCTACAGAATGTACATGTGCCATTAGTTACTCTAGGAAACTGCGAATGCGAACCCAAGACTAGGCTCCTTTAGAGCGACGATATTAATTTGACATTGGACATTTTTAATAACTGGATGGACTCGTCGGAAGTTAATTTATTTAATATTTTAGTTTACAAACGGAACTAATTAACTAAAAGGCAATGAATTGATTGAACGAATGTTTCGCTAGGGTTCAAATAACTTTGGCAATTTCATAGTTAGTTACATTACATAGGTAGCGAGTGATTAGGAATTTTGTAAATTTCTAAAGAGTTCTAACAACAATGCAAAGGAGGATGGCGCGGCGGGTTTTATCAAAATACTGCGGTAAAAATATTCAATATAAGGTCCAATGCCGCAAAGTGTTGGACCAAATTAGCATATTATGGGCTATCCCGGCGCGTAGGTGGCTTCCCTTTCCATATTTGTAAACAAGATTAGGTTGGCAGGCCTAGCATGGCGGACGACGTTTTTTTGGCTGTTGAAACAGGTACCAAGCCTGGTGGCGCGCAGTCAGAGGCTGGCCACGGCGGCGTCGCGAGGGCCGCTCCATGATTAAGGTATCCGAATGAGAACCGAAACTAGTCGGCTACCCTGACATAAATAAAAATAAGTGAAACAGTTTACTAAATAAATAAAAATAGGTAAAAAAACTTTTTAAGTTAAACGGTTTTATGTTAAACATACATTGCAATGTTTAAGATAAATGTACTAAAAATTAAAAAATAATAAAATAGATACAGTCGTGGGAATTATAAACATATGCATAGACTAGACTAAAATAAAACCGTGGGGCACGTCAATTGTCTACAATCGTTGATTAAAATGTTTGTTTTGTAATGTTACACTATAATTAGGCAGTTGACGTGCCCCACGGTTTTATTTTAGTCTAGTCTATGCATATGTTTATAATTCCCACGACTGTATCTATTTTATTATTTTTTAATTTTTAGTACATTTATCTTAAACATTGCAATGTATGTTTAACATAAAACCGTTTAACTTAAAAAGTTTTTTTACCAATTTTTATTTTCTACTTTTTAGTTTTTATTTCGCATTCTGTTTAATTCATATAGTACATTGTATTATACTGGTTGAGCACTTTCATTTGATACCCATATTGATGAGATCGATAAAACCTACGTTATCCGCCATTTTGTAGCGGCCGCCATCTTGTATTTCATATTGTTATAGTATATTGTATTCTGCTTGTTGAGCCCTTTCATTTGATACCCTTATTGATGGGATTAATAAAACATAAATTATCCGCCATTTTGTAGCGGCGGCCATCTTGAATTTATAATGATAATGAATAAACATAATTGTATTGTCACCAAAATCCAAAGTGTATACAAAATTTCAGATTAATCGGTTGACAGGAAGAGGGTTAAATTTGAATTTCTAAATTTGACCCAAGAATAATAAATAAAACAAACGGGGTGAGCTAAATATAAAACCGTTTAATAAAAAAACCGTTTAAAAATACCGAGACTTTCTAATGTTACCTAGGCTTAGGCTTAGGTACAGCCTCCATAAGTCATGGTTTTTTGTTTGTAAGCAGCTCCTAGAAACATTAGTTGTTGGTCTCTATACAGTGTTTCATAAAGGTGCTGTGACTCTGAAGGGTAATTAACCTAAAAAAAAACAAAATATTTCCCAGCAATAATTTATCGAAAAAATAGGTACCTACCTACTTTGTTTTTGGTGTCTAGTATTCTAGTAGTCTAGTAGCCTTTCGGGTCTGTCGGCGGTCTTTTAACACCCTGTATTTGTTACAGGTGTTGAATTTGCTTATATTGATAAGTTAAGCGACCCCTTTAAGTGTCACAGGACTTGTTTGAAACACCCTAAAAATATTTATGAGCCTGTTACCACTAACTAAAAAAACTAGATTCCAGATCCTAGATCCTACAAAGAAATCCCGCTCGAAATAGTTAAGCTTATGGATTCTCATTTAAGGCGCTGGGCATAGTGAATTAGCCCGCGCGCAAAGAAAAATGCACAAAATCGATTCCTGTATCAAATACACTAAAAAAATCGAAAATGTTCACATATCAAACCCTAGAATTAGGTGAGACCTATCTAACACAGCCAGTTTCATGTTGATATCCATAACAGATTGCAAGATACCTATTTTGGCTGAAAAAAAGTGCGCCGCCTATTTTTTTTCAGCGAAAATATTTTCAAAACGTTTATGAATGTCAACACGAAACTGGCTGTGTTAGATAGGTTTTCCCTATTTCTAGGGTTTGATATGCGAAAATTTTCGATTTGTTTAGTGTATTTGATACACGAATCGATTTTGTGCATTTTTCTTTGCGCGCGGGCAATTCACTATGCACGACGTTTTTAGCAAAAAAACGCATCCTAAAAGAAGATAAAATATGATTTTTTTCACTGGCGGTGCTAGTGGTTCCTAGAAATACAACGTGTTACAAAACATCCTAACTCTTTTTACAGGGTGTAACCTACTGGTCAACAGGATGTCAATTCTGTAAAAAAAAGTTGAAAAAAACAATTTTTATTTTATAACCTCGAAATTGGTTTTTTTTCATAACTTCTTTGTTTTTGGTATTAGCTCAAATTTTAAAATATGTTTGTGGGTGTAGGTGCATTTGCATAGCTTTGAGTTGTTAAAACATTGTGAAAGTCAATGAAAAATATATTTAAAAAATACTTTTCTCCCGCCAAGCGTTCACATTTTATTAGTTTAAAATCAACGGAACGTCATAGAGCAAAAAAAATATTTAGGTTGTGATCCCTATCACCGGGTGCTATTACCCTGTAAAAAGAGTTAGCAACTTTTGTAACACCTTGTATTATTATCTCTACAAGCTGTGCTAGGCCGGCCAGGAGTTCGCGAGCGTGCTTCCCCGAATTATGAAATTTATTAAACCAGGGGCCCGTTACGAGACGCTTTTGTACACATTGTCTTAGTAAGTGTTCGCCGCTCCTACTGTATATTACTCAGGTCGCTTTGTGTTATGAGTCTAGGGAGAATCGTAACCGCTGTGATAATCAACGATAGCAATTTAAAAATTAATTGTAGTAAAGAAAAATCTTAGGACATTAAGGCCCGGTTTCTGAATTGAGAATTTTGCTAAGCAAATGGGTAAGTATCGTCCTGTCTCTGCAGATTTCTCACAAAAGAGCCTGTCAGAGCGATACGTAAGTATGTAAGTATGAGAGTATGTGAGTTGAGAGTTTTACTAAGCAAATACTTAAGTATCGTTATGTCACACGTCAGAACGATACTTAAGTATTTGCTTAGTGAATTTCTCAATTCATAAATCGGCAGTTAATCTATGATGCGTTTAGAAAAAAAGCAGCCAAGTCCGAGTCATACTGCCTGTTTCTGAATTGAGAAATTCACTAAGCAAATAGGTAAGTATCTTCTGTCTCCTCAGATTTCTCTCAAAAGAGCGTGACAGAACGATACGTAAGTATTTACCTAGTAAAAATCTCAATTCAGAAACTGGGCCTAATCTAAAACTAAACATTGTTAAAATAATTAAAAATCCGTCCGGAACCCCAAAAATACCAAAGTTGTGAAATATTGACTCTGATTTCTGAATAAGCGGTCCGATTCGCGACTGTACCAAATAAAATGTTTCCAGCTTTAGATTATTTATTAGAAATGAACTGCACGATTTTATTCCAAGCATTCGCATTTATGTCAAGGCGTGGAACATTTTTAAGAGGAACTGAAAAATTCAGTATCGTTTGTAGTATCGATGGATTATAAAGTGTCGCCTCTACGAGTAGTTTCAGTAGCTGCAGGACAGGCACAGGTGCCAGGCTACATAAAAAATCCGGCCAAGTACGACTCCGATACGCGCACTGAGGATTCAGTACAGTAAGGGGGACATGATATATTTTTTTATTTTCGTCTTAAATCGAAAACTATTCATCGGAAAAATATGAATTAGGTTTTAGCTGTGCTAATGATACCCCACATACTCGAAATACGGCTTTATAATTTGGACTACTTACTATTTTTTTGTATACGGACCCCATATTTTGTGAAGTAATTAGAGATTTGCAGTTGTCGGATTTATTATTTTACTTGTTCTGTAAGACAGCTATGATTTTTGCCAAATTTAATTATTCTAGGTCGAAGAGAAGTATCCTATAAGTCTTGATTCCCTTGAAATATGCTGCTTCATGTTTTTATGGATTTAAGGGACTGCAGATCTGAGTATTAAATAATTAATTTCAACTTGATACCTTTACGTGTTCCTGAGAAAAAGAGGGTCTTGACGGACAGAGAGATGGACAAAGTGATCCCATAATGGTTCAGTTTTTCCTTTTGAGGTACGGAACCCTACAAAGAGAACAAATCACGAGCCGTGAAAAAAATAAGCCTTCGCTCGGACAGGCAGCGGGTACACGCTAGGATGCCCCTTATTGTTCGATTTATTGACGCCCTTACGCCACGCGCGATAAGAGCTACAATGAGATAGCCTAAGATGCCGATGACTGTACATGTAAATGGTACACACGATAGCACGTGTGAGTGTACACTTTTGTTATTGATTCACCCGTAACGTAACCAAGTAGAGTGCTAGCGTGTATGGGTCGACGTGCTGTCGTGTGTACAAGTCCTTAACTTTTTAATTAGAAGACAGTGACTTGATGTGATTCGGAAAGCCCAACTTAGGTCAATAATGATTAAAAGTCCGACTACAACGATCGCAGTATAGTTCATCGTGGTCGTTGTATAAGCCGTGCCAATAAAGAAACGATATGAAAATGGCGGCGGGTACCTATGGTAAGGTCTGAAAAAGAGGTTACGAAAATACGATTTCGGTTCATACCTAAAACTTTCTTACATTTTTGGTTAGGAAATATTGTTTTACGAGGCTTTCTTTATTGATTAGGTAATTGTTCTACGTTGGGTTTGTGATTAAACAATAATCTTTATGAAAATAAGATCAAAAATATTAAAACGTAGTAAATAATACAAACCTCAACAAATAACAACACTTAACGTAAACTACAATATTGAAATAACTCGACAAACATTAAAAAATCAATAAGAGGCGAACGTATTTTGGCGTGTTTTATTAGCCAAGCGTAGGTGACTAATCAGGACTGCCTAAAATGACTTTGCTAACGTTACGTGTGAGTATAGACAGCGATATGATTGAAGCGAGAGGGCGCGAGAGTGTCCGCCATTTATATATCGTTTCTTTAATGGCACGGGTTATACGGTCGGCCACAGTCTAGGATACCCCATAGTAACTCTTACGGCGCGCGGCATAAGGGCGCCAATCGAACAAAAAGGGATATCCTAGCGTGTGGCCGACTGTACAAGTAACCACTCGAGGATACTACGAAGAAGAAATGAATCATTGAAAGGAAAATTTCGTGTAAACGGACTGGGGCCGCAGACTCAGTTGGTAGATTAAGCTACGCCCAACCTTCTCGTTGGGAGTAGCAGTGGATAGCTTAATTTATAAATTTTGTTCGACTAAAATTGCCAATCAGTAGCCTTACCTTACTTTGACTGCGCTCTTCGTCATAGTGGTGTACTAACATGAAAATGCGGATTTAGATGCTACTTGGATCGTGAGTACACACGACAGCACGTCGACCTTTACACGCTAGCACTCTACTCGGTTACGTTACGGGCGACTTTGTAATGGTAATGGTAAAACGGGCTGTTTTCCGCAAATCGACGTCTCTACTTGCGCCTATTTTGCGTCAGGTGGGATTTTTCATCCTTGCGGGCGACTTTACAACAAAAGTGTACAGTCTGACGTGCTGTCGTGTGTACCGGCCATTTTAGTGCTCTCGTGTGAAAACGACCAATCATAATCTCAACCCGAGCGCATTATCTGAGACCGTGAAATCACGGCTTTACGGATTTATAAATGAGATGACAAAGCAGTGGCACTGCCCAAAAAACTAGTGACCAGAACACATAATCGGCTGAATTATTGTTGTTCTGTTGTTTACAATAATGAAAAGAATACTATTTTATTGCCGCGAACGAAAAATCCCTGAGCAAAAATAGCTCAGTTTAGCTTGAAAATAAAAAAAAACTGTGAACATTTTGAATTTCCCGCCACGTTGCTTTGCTATCGTCCAACCTTAAGGCTCGGTATAAGGCTAACTAGCGCCACCAATGTTGAAAAAATCATATGTCCCTTCAGAAGAAGTTTCTGACAAAATCCTAAGATGAGCTCATGCGCCATGCTTTTCTAGATTTTTAAGTGTAGGTACGCAACTCAATTTCTAGGCGTAAGCTAAAAAAAATTCGATAACCGCCAAAAACGGCCGCTTTTGGCGGTTATCGAAAATTTTTTAGCTTAAAAGTAAATTTCGAAGAGGGTATCTACACTTAAAAATGTAGAAAAGCATGGCGCATAGGCTCATCTTAGGATTTTTTCAGAAAATTCTTCTAAAGGAAGATATGATTTTTTTAACATTGGTGGCGCTAGTAAGCCTTCTACCGAGCCTTAAGGCTGCGAGTCTGCGAGAGATTAATCTTCAGGCAGGCAAATCGTCAAGACTGTGAGCTAGATTGCTTTACCCCATCCTTTACTTCCTTGCGTTAATAGATACGTTTTTCACGGGGCCAGGCGGCTATTTCTCGGGAACCTCGCATTCGACACATCTCGAAGGAAAAATCTCATGTCATTTCGATCTCGACTGCTCCCGACCACTCGAGTCATGCCGAGTGAAAAAGGCAAACATCTCGCAGAAATCTCGTTGCTTATGTCGAGGATGACTTCGTGAGGATAGGAGATGTGGCATTTGCCGACAAATGATAATTTTCCTTCGAGATGTGCCGAATGCGAGATTCCTGAGATTAGCCCTCTCATTTTGCGGCAAATGTCACATCTCCTATTCTCACGAAGTCATCCTCGACATACGGCACGAGATATCGGTGAGATGTTTGCCTTTTTCGCTCGACATGACTCGCATGGTCGGGAGCAGTCGAGATCGAAATGACATGAGATTTTTCCTTCGAGATGTGTTGAATACGAGATTCCCGAGAATTAGGGGCCAGGGGGTCTACCGGCTAAGACGAAGCCGATTACCATTGGCGAAAATCGAAGTTCGATTTATGAAAAATTAACTGGGTGGCATTAAAATAAACTGGGTGGCAGTACATTATTCAAAAATCGAACTTCGATTTTCGCCAATGGTAATCGGCTTCGTCTTAGCCGGTAGACCCCCTGGTTCGTTCGAAGCAGTTAGGGGCCAGCATCGGCTAAGTGAACAAATTCTAAACAATCCCACGTAAATTGGAATAATTTGCAGCGAGTCGTCTCAGCAATTTGTACGACGATTAATTATTGCCGCAGAAGGGAGCGCCTAATGTCACAGCTTAGTAATCAGCCGTTATTTATTTAGGACGCTTTGTATTGTTTTAAATTTCTGTTTGCAATTAGAGGAAAAAATAAGCAAACGGACGATGTTGTTTTAAAAGACAAATAAGACTTAGATGTTTAGGTAAAGCTATTTGGGGATCAAAATTATTATCAGCCGCGTTTGGCCAGTGGAACCGGCGCTTGATCTTCGATCCCGTAAGTCCTTTAAGGGTAGACGATAGCGACGTGGCGGGAAATTAAAAAAATTCACAGTTTTTTACATTTTGTAGCTAAACTGAGCTATTTTTGTTCAGCGATTTTTCGTTCGCGGCAATAACATAGTATTCTTTTCATTATTGTAAGCAAAAGAACAAAAATAATTCAGCCGATTATGTGTTCTGGTCTACGACAAGTTTTTTGGGCAGTGCCACTGCTTCGTAGACCAGAACACATAATCGGCTGAATTATTGTTGTTCTATTGTTTACAATAATGAAAAGAATACTTGGTTTTTTCCGCGAACGAAAAATCGCTGAAAAAAAATAGCTCAGTTTAGCTACAAAATGTAAAAAACTGTGAAAATTTTGAATTTTCCGCCACGTTGCTATCGTCTACCCTTAAGTCCCAACGATCCCGAAAAGAAAAATTGCCACAGAGGCCTTTCTCGGGACTGTCCCAGAACCACAAAACAGAAAAACCTTTTTCTGTGTGCTACCTACCTACTCTTCATGAAGTTTAGACCCACCTAAAATATAAAATGTAAACAATTGCCAATTTCGATACAAAGAGAGAACGATCCGCCAATAAAAGGATTGAGATGTAAATGGATGCCAAAATTTTATAAATCAAAACTAAAATATTGTATCTTGCTTATAATAAAAAGAATCCCCCTACACTACAGGGTGCACTCTAAGTCGATAGTTCCGCTATCGACTTAGAGTGCACCCTGTAGAGTGCATATAAGTTAGACTTTAAGTAGGTAGGTGTGACATTGATGAAATGTTGAAGTAGGTGCGCGTTTCAGCCAGGGTACATTAGGCAAAGGCTTTTACCGTATAAAAAAGAAAATGCCGACCCACAGCGCACAATTTCGCGAGACAGAACCCAGTAATGGAAATTTGCATACGCACCTTAAAATTTTATTCATAAGGAGAAAATTGTTTCGCCCGAGTATGTAAGCGACATTGGGAGGCCTTATGAAGCACTCAGACGGGAAAAAATCGAATTATGCCACTGGCTGCTGGCTGCCGAGCATTCCACCCATTACCTTTTGGAATAATGGAGGCATTTACCTTATCATAAGATTTACTGGCAATATATTTCACTGGATTCAGTATAATATTACTAAATACCTCTTCATGGTGTTTAATATGTTGCTGTGGGGCTTAGTTGGCTGCGCACGTATTGGTCGTGTCTTTCATGTGGATTTAGCAGATGTTAAACTGGTAAAAAGGATAATAGTATCGTACCGAACCCTCGGTGCTCGAGTCTGACTCGCACTTGGCTTTAAAAACGATGATTTTTAATAGTACAAAAATCGTCTGCGGTTAATACTTTTATTTGGTTATTTGCAAGATCAAGGAAATTCAAATGGAAATAAAACGAATTTACCTCGGTTCATCGGCGCACGCATAGAATTAGGACACCTAGAATCGCAATCAGTGCTCGCAAAGTGAAGCAAATAAATGCATACCAAATTGGTACGCTTTCTAAAACGGCATGTCAGTGTTCAAGGTCACTTTCTAGCGAACGGAGCTCCTGCAATTTTATTCAAAATGAGGGCTTTTTGCTGTGTTTGGCTGCAGAAACAGCACGGATAAGAAAGATGAAGGCACGAGGATCACTTTACACCAGTAATAACAACGATTCCACTTTATATTATGTCGAAAATGATCGTATTTAGATTCAAAATTTTTCTTCCGTATGACATTCAACGTGTTTTATGGGGTTGCCAGTAGGTAGAATGTCGAAAATCACACTACACAATAAAACAATTTTAGAAATATCAATCTAGAGAGCTTTTTTTAGTTTTCCTTTAACAATGAACGACTTATGAACCGACTTCAAAAAAGGAGGAGGTTTCCAATTTGTGTAGCTTTTTTATAACAATAACTTTTTACCTTTCGGACCGATTTAGATTTTTTTTTAACCACCGATCCAAAAAGAGGGGTGTTATAACGTAACTCTTAGTTGCTAGCCTAGTACTTTTTCTTAAAATTAAAAAACCCGCCGTAATTATCTGAACAGTAGGGGACGCATTAAGAGGCCGAATTTGAAAAAGCCTACGTTCAAAAAGTCTACGGTAGGTCCGGTTTTGTCCGGTTTAAAGGACCATTCGTAAACAAAATGAGGTATGCCAGTGTGCCGCCAACCAAACCTACTGACGTAACCTTTGTTTTAAATATGTTTCGACTGTCTGTCACACTTTCAGGAATACCCTGTATGTTTAACACCCTGTATGTCGGTTTTTAGAACACGTATAGAAGTAAAAGGCTTGGTTCCGGGGTTATTAAGGGGTTCGAAAATTTCGTTATTTTTGCGCTAAACCTCTTAGTTTACGAGATATGGTAACATTCATACCTAATCATTCGTCAATATCAGCTCGGACTAGGCCATACTAGTTTATCCTGAAGCTTGCATATTCTTGCTAGGCCAGACTAGATTGGCCTAGGCTAAACTGGTTTCTCCTTACGAGCTTCGGCTAGACTAGTTTGGCCTAGGACATACCAGTTTATCCATACGACGTTCGGATAAACTAGTTTGGCCCAGGCGAAACTAGTTTATCCTTAAATCGGGTTTGGCCGGTAACACATACATACATATACTCGAAAAACATAAACCTCCTTCTAGGGCAGTCGGGTACAACCGTACAACAGATAACTTTTTTTGTTTAGATCGCAGATCCTACCTAGATTTAAAGTTCATACGCACAAATATTGAGAAATGTTACTGTATATAACATGGACTTCTTGTCCGCAAACATAATTTAATGTTTATCACCTTACCAACCAGAAGGAAAGTCACAATATTGTGAAAAGCTTATTACGCTGGCAGCATTATTAGGGTGCATGTGTTGTGTAGGCGATTGTCACAGTCAGCAGCTTTACGCACACATACAAAGCGAGGCGCTTCAATTTCGGGCGGCGTTTTGAATGGACGGACTCCGTCTAGGTGTAGTAAGTCTATGGGCGCACGATTGTCCGGATCACGTTTCGCCGACAGCTACTATTCGCCGATTTAAGGTGGGATGATAGCAACGTGGCGGGAAATTCAAAATTTTCACAGTTTTTTACATTTTGTAGCTAAACTATTTTTGTTCAGCGATTTTTCGTTCGCGGAAACAACAAATTATGCTTTTCATTATTGTAAACAACAGAAATTATGTGTTCTGGTCTACGAAGCAGTGGCACTGCTCAAAAAACTTGTCGTAGACCAGAACACATAATCGGCTGAATTATTGTTGTTCCATTGTTTACAATAATGAAAAGAATACTTTGTTATTTCCGCGAACGAAAAATCGCTGAACAAAAATAGCTCAGTTTAGCTACAAAATGTAAAAAACTGTGAAAATTTTGAATTTCCCGCCACGTTGCTATCGTCTACCCTTAAACTAGCATAATAATCTAATAACTTACCTATTACCTGTTTACAAGTAAAACACCTGCCCCTGTCGATGTGGTCAAGGATGTATAATTCATATTTTGTTGTAATTGCGTTCCAGGCCTATTGTTTTGAATATTTCCGAAATTGTTATGACGCATTACACGAGATAATAAAGCATTTAAATTTCAGCACACACTGTACTGCACTGTACTGGGTAATGTAGTGTGCTGAAAAGCCATGTGCCATGCTTCATATCATCTGGTGTAATGACATTTTTGAATGAACTGTATTGCAACGAAGTGTGCTGAAATGACATGCTTCATATCGTCTGGTGTAATGAAATAAATTAACTGTATTGCAATGAATTGTCATGTTTTATGACGTGTGCTGAATTGTCACGTTTCGTGACGTGCGCTGAATTGTCGTGTTTCATGACCTGTGCTGAATTTTTCATGTGTCATGTTTGGTGTCATGATAATTATAATGTAATATCACGCGGTATGATAATTATGTCATGAAATATATCATGACTTCGAAGTGCACTGTTTCGCGCATGTCTAAAATCAAAGCCTTTGTCCAAAGTTTATACAGCTGGAACTTGATACGAGAGCAACGTACGTTAGGGTGTCCCAGGCTATAAGGGAGATTTTTTTTTTCGCGAAATCAGATACGCATACCCTCTATATTTTTTCTATTTGACCCTAATAACTCAAATACAAAATATTAACTCGATTGGATAATGATAACCCGTGCCGACTTGAAGCCAAAGTTTAGAAATTAAAATTTGTACTGAGCTTGTATGGGCGGATACTTGACTTCGATATTTATCTCGAAATAAGAAATCAATAATGTCTGTAATTGTATATTTAGTGAGTACCTAACATAAAACAAATAGTATTATATAAACGTCAATCAATTTATAGTAGTTTTTAGTACTTTTAAGATCATTGATTGCAGTTTTTCTCTATGGCACTGAATTTTATAAGGGACGATATTTTTCTGGTTTTTCAACACTTTTTTAAGAGTGAAATATCAGGGCTTGCTGTCATTTAACTGACTTTAGCTTCAAAACATGGCGGCAAGCAAAAATAAGCATTTTATAAAAGGGGTTTTCCGATAAGGTTCAACTAAAGTAGTGTTGTGTGAAATTTTTTTTTCACAGTTTTTTTTTCGATTTGGTAGCTAAACTGAGCAATTTTTGTTCAACGATTTTTGTTTTACAACACTAAAACAGTATTCTTTTCATTGTTCGAAACAAGTGAACAATAATAAATCAACTGATAAAGTGTTTTGCTCGGAAAAACCAGTGGTACTGCACCAAAACAAATTTTTTGGCCAAATCTCATAATCAGCTGATTTATTGTTGTTCTGTTGTTTATAATAATCAGCAAAATTCTGTTTTATTGTCGCGGAACAGGAATCACTGAACAAAAAAGCTACAAAATAGAAAAAATCGTGAAAATTTAATTTTCCAGCCACACTACTTCAGTTAAACCTTACGGCGCATTATTTCCGTCTCTCCGTATGAATTGATGATTTTCTTATTGGAAACTCGTCATTATTCTGCTCAAAGGCCTCAATAGTAGCCTCAGGGATACATACATAATCTCTAATACTTAGCTGACCTCTATCTAATGCTGCTGCTAAGATATTTTTTGTTTTGTTTGCATTTTTTTGCAAGTCCTGTAGGGCTTGTTATAAACTTACAAGTTTTTTTACGCAACTATGTATCTACCTATACGTGCCTTTTCCCAATAGGTAATACATTTGCGAATTGAAAGGTTTACATTGTCATTTACAGTTAAATTGACTTCATGAATATTGTAAAACAATACTGCCAAAATTTGCCCATTTGAAGGAAGTTTTGAACCCGTTATTTGATGTTTTAAGTCAACAATAAAACAAATACCTATCTCTTTATAGAACTTGGTAACTTCAGTGCCATGAAGAAAGCATGAAAAAAAATGCGTTCACTAAGAAAAAACTAAGCAATTGCATGCACATCAATACTTAGCGCGCGCTCTCCATAGTGCGTAGTACTGAGAAGTTTCGATCCAAGTCGGCACGGGTTGCCATGATTCTAAGTTCACCAAACTTTATTTACGTTTGTTTTGACATCATTCGAAAAAAATAAGAGGGTATGCGTTTTAAAAAAATCACTTTGATTTTTTTGGGACACCCTAACGTACGTCATACCGTATGTCTGTACAAAGTCTTTTTGTTCTACCTACGTTTTTTTCAAACACGACAAATGAGTTGTCTCAACAAAGACTGACTCCTTTTATGAAATCTTTAAAACAAACCGGCCAAGTACGAGTTTGACTCTGACCCCTAGGCCCTAGGGGTTCCGTTTGAAACGATTATACCGACTGATTTATCATGCTTCCCATATACATATGTATTATATCACGATTTTTTTGTTTTCGATGTAGGTGTTCCTATAAATATTATAACCATACCTAACGAAAAAAGTATGGTACACACGACAGCACGTTAGAGTGTACACTTTTGTTGTAAAGTCACCCGTAACGTAACTGAGTAGAGTGCTAGAGTATAAGGGTCGGCGTGCTGTCCTGTCTACATTCATATTTAAACAACGTGTTACAAAAGATCGTAACTCTTTTTACGGACAGACAAACAGTGGAGGCAGAGTAAGAATTCAATTCATTTATTTATTTACTCAAAATCATACATAATAATCAAACATGGATATATTTAAGTACAGTTAAGTGCAATTTAAGTAACTGCCACTGTACTAGGTTCATCACCTGTATTACAGTAGACAGTGCCTCTTCCAGATTCTGATTAAATTAAGTACTATTTTTAACAAAATATTCGTGTACAAATTATATTATTATTATTAAATTAGATTTCACAAAAACATTAATCAATTAATTCATTATAATATTGTAGTTGGTTCATTGAATTAACAAATAATAATAGTAGTAGGCATGCAATAATTACTAATTATGTAGAGTGTACCTAGACGTCCTCCCGGTGTGTAGAGTGAAGTGTGTGTGTATGTTTGTGTGTGAGGGTGTGTGTTAATTAAAAGTCCCTTTTTTTGCCTATCCCATAGTTTGTGTAGATTTGCCCCTTTTCATCCCTTAGAATATTGTCCAGCCCTCCCCCATGACAACTAGACTGACTGACAGCTAGGTACCTACATATAGCACCGCATTGGCTCTGCGAGGGAGATTCGCGGGGCCCCCCACTCCCGGCGCCCGAACGCGGTCGTGTGCGCACGTATATTTTGTGCTAAATAACCATAAAACTTTCCCTGAGCTTTCCTGGACCCTTACCAGTCTACAAACGCTTCCACTGTGTGTGTGTGCCCGTATTGTGCCTGTGAATCTGGTGCCCGTTGGATAATCTGGTCCCCCTTGGATTTGCGCTTATGCGCGCTATTGAACCTGGACACGCGGTAAGTACCTAGCTACTTCCATACCTAAACCTCATTTTGAGGAACCTCCCTCGTGCCCATTTGTAAAACCCTGGTAGCAGAGATTTAGTGCCCCTGCCTTACCCCTTTCTCTAACATTTTGGTACACAGAGCGTGGTTTGCGGTTCCTCTGGTTGAGGAAAGCCTCTCCTATAGTCTGTTGGTGCATTCCCCCCTTTTTTGCGGTCTTATTTTCCCAAATTTCTCTTTTTAGATCGATAGTCCCTTTCATACCTAAAGTGATCTATTACGCATCAATTCAAATCGTCTATAATTTGACGCCGTCGACGGTCGGCCAACCGGTTCCCTTTGTATTCGCCAGGCGAGCGAGCCGTGTTTTTTCTTTATTGACTTTGTCCTATGCCTATTTTGCAAGTTGTTTACGAGTTGATAATTAGATAGTAATAATAAAAGCCTACTTCCGTAAATTCCTTTTGACTTCTGTTGTTGGGTGATTGACCAGTTGTCATAACAATGCCTGATTACGAAACAGTATTGTATACTGAGACAGAGGAGTACAGATCGTCCTTGGGGTCGGTTAAGTTTTTTGTGAACTGGATAACAGCTACCTACGAAACCCTAGGTGCAGTGTCTCCTGCTAGACTCGTGTTTAGGCTGCGAGACCTAGAGCCCAACTTCGTGAAATTTGTAGACTGTACTTCCCGACTGTTGGGTGGTCTCGACCCCACCACGGATGCCGACGAATATAGATATGTTCAAGACCAGTTGCGGCCCATGTACGACATGGTAGATGACCTGCGATTGAAGTACTCGGAGATCAAGCCTACGGAGTATGTCGCACCTGTCCCTCCTCCTTCGATATATACCAATATGTCCCGCATTTCTGATGGGCAAATACGGCAAAAATTACCCGACTTGCCTATCCCAAAGTTCAGTGGCGTGCCCGATTCATGGATTAGCTTCATGGACCAGTTTGATAGCATCGTTGATTGCCAGCCAGACCTCTCCCCTACCCAAAAACTGCATTACTTGGTAGGCGCCCTCAGTGACGAGCCCCGCCGCCTGGTACAGCACCTGCGCATAGAGGCTGGCAACTACGAGGTCGCGCGTGATTTACTGAAAAGGCGTTATCACAACACGCGCGTCCTTGCCGACACCCACATTGCCCAAATCCTCAATCTCCAAGAGGTCAGCCATAAATTGAGTGGATTACGCGCCGCCTTCCTTAATCCACTCCTAACTGCATATAGGTGCCTCGAGCGGCTCGGATTACCAGTGAAAGAGTGGTCTTATATCTTGGTGCACGTTATCATGACCAAACTTCCCTCCGAGCTTAAATCCCGATTTGAGCGGACCTATGGGGGCGAGAAGAGAAGCCTCCCCACCTTCGATCAGTTGATCGACTTCCTTGAGGAAGAATGTAGGCACCACGATAATGTTGGTAACGCGGCCCTTATTGACAATAATCGTACCGTGTCTGTGCCCGTGCCTACTTCATATTTCCCACCTCCAAGGCAACAGCGCCCGCCACCTTTTTATCGTCGCGTGTATGCGACCGCAGTGTCTCCACCCGAGCCTCAACCGATAGCTACGAGTAGGTGCTACATGTGCTCCTCCTCCTCCCACTACCTGCGTCAATGTGACGAGTTTATTGGCCTTTCCCCTCGCGAACGATCCTCCTTTGTACGACAGGCCGGCCTGTGCTATCGCTGCCTAGACAAGCATTCAATAGCTGCCTGCCCACGTGAATATTGTTGCCGTACTTGTCGCCGATCGACCCATCACACCATGCTGTGCTTTAAGGGCCCTGTCTTGCCGGCACCTTTCTCGAATTCGCACGCACACAGCAATCGACGCGCGGCCGACCGCTCACGCACACTCTTGCACGGTCGACTGCGCGAATAGTGATGTAAAATTGAAGAATCGAAAATGTACTTTTTATTTCAAACTAGCATTTGCGCACGTTGTTTACCCGACTGTCCAAAGGAGGGTTATGTTTTTCACGTTCTGGAAATTATGGGAATTATGAACCACCTCCACCTCTCACGATCCTGTGCCAGACGTAGCCACTGTATTCCGGTTACCAATTCTATGAATAACCCATATCTCCTAAACGGCTAATGCTAAACCCATGTTCGTTCATGGTACCTACATACCCTAAGAAAAGGACTCGACAAAATCTACCCGATTCAAGTATCAAAACTTTAACTGCCCATATCTCCTAAATGGCTAATGCTAGATAAGTCTAAGCTCTACCTCTACCTGATGAAAGAAACAAAAATAACTAGTTGTTCGCCCCGAACTATGAACTCGCGACCCCATATCTCAGCAACCCCTCGATCGATTTGGCTCATGTTCACACTTAAAAATTCTCTTTGCCTCATTTACCTACCGGTGTGAAGTTAGCTGACAAAACTTGGCTGACAATAATAATTATAATACTGCTAAATTAAGATGTTAATTTTTTTAATGCATTTTTCAGGCCTTGTAAGTATCCTGAAAGTCAGTAACTGTAAAAAATGATTGCTCAGATCAAAACGGTCAAGTTCGAGCCGGAATCAAATAGTTTTTCTTAAATATGTTCTCAGTTCAATCTTAATTTTATGCAAACCGATTAAGATTCCAGGCAAGATTAGTTTTTTACCACTCTTGACGCTATGATTTTCTTTAGCACATACTACAATCTGTCCAACAACACCAAACTCAGGCTTGGATTCCATTCAGAAGTACTCAAAAAAATTAGCTGACAAAAATAATTTCACGGTTTTTTCAACTATTTTCAGTTTGGTCAAAATTAAAAGCCGCCAGAGTTTTTTACCACTCTAGACGCTATGGTTTTTTTTAGCACATACTATAAGCTATCCAACAACACCAAAATCAGGCTTGGATTCCATTCAGAATTGTGTCTAGAGTTGTAAAAATTCTGACGGCTTTTAATTTTGACCAAACTGAAAATAGTTGGTAAAATTGTGAAATTACTTTTGGCATTAAATTTTTTGGGTACTTCTGAATGGAATCCAAGCCTGAATTTGGTGTTGTTGTATAGCTTATAGTATGTGCTAAAGGAAATCATAGCGTCTAGAGTGGCAATAAACTCTGGCGGCTTTTAATTATGACTAAACTGAACATAATTGGAAAAATAGTAAAATTATATTTGTCAGCTAACTTTTTTAAAAACTCTGGCGGCTTTTAATTATGACTAAACTGAAAATAGTTGGAAAAATCGTAAAATTATATTTGTCAGCTAACTTTTTTGGGTACTTCTGAATGGAATCCAAGTCTGATTTTGGTGTTGTTGGATAGCTTTTAGTATTTGCTAAAGGAAACCATAGCGTCTAGAGTGATAAAAAACTCTGGTGGCTTTTAATTTTGAAAGAACAGAAAATAGTTTTGGAAAAATAGTGTTATTATTTTTGTCAACTAACTTTTTTGGATACTTCTGAATGAAATCCAAGCCTGATTTTGGTGTTGTTGGATAGCTTATAGTATGTGCTAAAGAAAAAAGTAGCGTCTAGAGTGGTAAAAACCTCTGGCGGCTATTAATTGTGACCAAACTGAAAATAGTTGGTAAAATCGAGAAATTATTTTTGTCAGATAACTTTTTTGTGTACTTCTGAATGGACAAGCTTGATTTTGGTGTTGTTGGATAGCTTATAGTATGTGCTAACGAAAAGGATAGCGTCTAGAATGGTAAAAAACTAATCTAGCCTGGAATCTTGATCGGTTCGCCTAAAAAAGGTTGAACTAAGAACAGTCATATAAAAAAAAAATACTATTTGATTCCGGTTCGAACAATATTTTTAACAGTTACAGGCTTTCAGGATACTTAGAAGGCCTGAAAAATGCATTAAAAAAAAATACAATCTTATTTAGCAGTATTATAATTATATTGTCAGCCAAGTTTTGTCAGCTAACTTCACACCGGTCATTTACCTGTCTACAAAATTCAATGCCGATCCGACTAAATTAACTCAAGTTATCGTCGAACGAACATTCATACATACATACATACAAACATACATACAAACATACATACATACAAACATACAAACGCCGGATTGTTCCAGTAGACTCGGAGAACTTCGCTCGCTTCGCTCGCTCTTTCAATAAAAAAAAACGTTCTACCGCGTTTCGGCCCTAAATCTTGCCGATTATTTTCTTTCGACACGGTCATAAAAAAAATACTTCGTAATTAATACTTCCATACATACACGCGAAGAACATTACGTGACATTAATTACCCTCCTTTACTTGCGTAGAAAAATCAGTTTGCAACTTTGATGTGTAGTAGTTCACGAAAACGCGTGGACCAGTTAGTCCTACGAGTCTGCAGTTTTTCGTTTACTTATGAACACGCCTTCGCGCATTGCAATAACTATACCACGAAGCAACTCTTGAGTCAAGCGACAGCATTCCATTTTTGAAAATCGAATCCCGCGCGAAAACAAACCAGCTTACGTTGAACCTTACATAGTATGTAAACCTACGTGCCGGCAGTCCTTCATTTATTAGTCCACTTTTGATACAATTTGTCCCCACACTACAGTGGGGCGAGGTCGCGCCACCAATCAAGTCTCTCGGTGGAATCTTAAATTCATTGTATTAAGAACCAAAATGCTTTAACTCATCGGTCTTTTTTCGTGGTGCGAGCTATATTCCTACACATCGGGGCCTCATGGAGCCGAGCGACGTGCTCTCTCCTCGATGGCACGCAGCGATCTGAACTCCGAGACGGGGTCGACGCTTGCGTGAAAACAATTCCGTACTCCATACTAATTCGTATGGAGAAATCGCACGCAAAATTTGGTTATGTTTGACGAATTAATGCTCCAAATACCTTTTGTTTTTTGCAAAAATACAAGGTTCACACTATTCTATATATACTCATAACTTACAGGATAAATATTCAACTACCAAAATTATCTGTGGATTCGTCAACGACACAAACTTTAAGAGCAGTTTTACGCGTTTTTTAGAAAATTTAGATATTTTTTTCTAGCTTGCTATCAATTATATGCCAAAATCAATTGTTATGGGATGTAATACAACTCTTCAAAAACTTGTGTAATTATTTAATGGTCATAATACTAATATTTTCTGTCATGAACCACACAAACTGTGCGGTACGTTTAAGTACTAACCCTCCTTAATGACCCTAACAACCCCGAGTTTCCTCGCCGCAACAATGTTAGTTTCCGTGAGTCTCCGCCTCGTCGTTTCTTTCCAGTAACGTCACCTCGTTCCTCACCTCCGCGTACTAGCGGGGACGCTCGCCGCACGGGCGGGGGCACTCGCCGCACGGGCGGGGGCGCCCATTACTATAGTGACACATCTCGTCCCTCAAGCCGTCCCTCATCGCATTCACCTTTTACCACAAGGGATCACAATCCCCATCGTTCACAGACCCCGCCGCGTGAGCGACGCCCTTACCAATCGCCGTCTCCCCCTCGTGATTATAACGGGCCTTCGTCCTCTTCTAGGTCTAGGACTTATAATCGCTCCTACTCATCTGACCGTCAGCCTCAATAACTAGCCTGCCCTCCAAACCGACCTCCCTCCAGTGTTACGATACCTGCCTCGTTAGTGCTTCTTCCCACCGCTGTCATACATGTGCGTTCCGCTTCCGGTTATTATGTCGAAGCGCGTGCACTCTGTGACACCGGCGCCCAAGGCTGTTTACTAACTACTGATCTAGTAGTAGACAAATTAAACATGTCTTTGTGCCCTACTTCCTCCCCCGTGCGAGGTATCGGCAATGTACAGTCTGTACAGGTTCGCGGCAGTGTTTCCTTTACATTTAGACCTGCGGATTCATCCTACCCTGAGATCACTGCCTCGGCCATGGTCCTCGACGTTATTGCCGGTACACATCCTGAGCTAGAGTTACCTTCAAGTTTAGTGTCATGTGTCTCCTCCTTGCCCTTAGCGGACCCTTCCTTTTATATGCCTGGCCCTATAGATGTGCTCCTTGGTGCTGACGTGTTTGGATCCTTGTTGTGCCCTAATATGCCCATAGTTTGCCCTTCCGGCCTAACTGCGGTCCCAACTGTCCTGGGACATATTTTGTCTGGTCCCATACCAATTTTAACTCCCCCCGAGGCCCCTATGACCGGTGTTAGCCTATCAAAAATTGTGGAACGATTCTGGAAGTTAGAAGAACCGCCAGAATCCCCTATAGACCATGTAGATGATGAATGTGAGCTCATCTTCAAGTCCACTACCCTACGTGAACCAGACGGCCTCTTTACGGTTCGTCTCCCTTTCCTACCGGACCGTCCTCAACTTGGTGACTCTAGGTCTACAGCTCTTAGACGGTTTTTTAGCCTTGAGAAGCGCCTACATGCTAATCCTGGGCTGAAGGAAAAGTATGTGAGTTTTATGCGAGAGTACATTGAACTCGGCCATATGTGTCCCTCCTCATTTGAACCCTCCTCAGCGGAACATTATTTTATTCCCCATCACGGCGTATTTAAAAGTGGTGATGAAGCTAAAATCTGTGTAGTGTTTGACGGAAGCTCCCCTACATCCTCAAACGTGTGATTGGAGAGACCACCCTAACATTCGAGGAGTTGACTACAGTGTTCGCAAAGATCGAAGCCGTCCTCAATTCACGTCCCCTGTGCCCATTAGCTTCCAGTCCAGACCTTGAGGTCCTAACACCGGGCCATTTCTTGATTGGGCAACCCTTAGTTGCTGTGCCTGAATACCCCTTCAACGAAGTTAAAGTTAGTCGTCTCACCCGGTTTCAGTTGATTCAACAGGTGACCCAACATTTTTGGTCCCGTTGGCACGCGGAATATTTATCAACCTTGCAGAGTAGGCATAAGTGGACCACTTCCTCGGATCCTCCCTTTGTTGGTGAACTCGTCCTTCTCAAGGAAGATAATACCCCTCCATTACAGTGGCGACGTGGTCGCATCCTTCATATTTACCCCGGCCAGGATAGTGTCGTTCGCGTTGTCGATGTGCAGACGCCCTCCGGTGTTAAGAAGCGCTCTCTCACCAAGCTCGTTCGCCTACCCGTAGACACCACCCCCTCTATCCCTTCGTCGTAAACATTTGTGATGTTTAGGGCGGGGGTTATGTTAATTAAAAGTCCCTTTTTTTGCCTATCCCATAGTTTGTGTAGATTTGCCCCTTTTCATCCCTTAGAATATTGTCCAGCCCTCCCCCATGACAACTAGACTGACTGACAGCTAGGTACCTACATATAGCACCGCATTGGCTCTGCGAGGGAGATTCGCGGGGCCCCCCACTCCCGGCGCCCGAACGCGGTCGTGTGCGCACGTATATTTTGTGCTAAATAACCATAAAACTTTCCCTGAGCTTTCCTGGACCCTTACCAGTCTACAAACGCTTCCACTGTGTGTGTGTGCCCGTATTGTGCCTGTGAATCTGGTGCCCGTTGGATAATCTGGTCCCCCTTGGATTTGCGCTTATGCGCGCTGGTGAACCTGGACACGCGGTAAGTACCTAGCTACTTCCATACCTAAACCTCATTTTGAGGAACCTCCCTCGTGCCCATTTGTAAAACCCTGGTAGCAGAGATTTAGTGCCCCTGCCTTACCCCTTTCTCTAACAGTGTGTGTATGAGGGTGTGTATGTGTGTGTGGGAGAGAGGGTGTGTTAGTGGGTCCCGTTTGGCACTCTTCGGGTACGGAACCCTAAAAAAGCCAGAATACATAGGGACTATACGTAGAGAGAGAGAGAGATTGTCCAAGCCGTTTGACGACAACGTGTAAAATATAATTTGTAGAGTCAGAACAACAGTATTGTATTACCGCTTTATTGTTTTCAGCTTTCAGCTGCTGCAAGCAGGTTTTGCTGATGCAGTGGTTGAATTGAGACATACCTAATTGGGTACGCAAAGTTTTTTGTTCGAAAGTCCGTTATTGGCTTAAACTTATCTTTAGACAATATTGAGAAACTATTTTTTTTTTTTTTTATTTTGGTCCAGTAGTTTTGTTTTTATGCGCTAAAATGTTTTGTTCCTATCACCGCCAACAGTATGCAGACCGTCGCGTGACGTCATAAAACCGTATCTTTGAAACGTTGTAAAATCCAAACTACTGAACCAAAATAAAAAATATTGAAATTAGTTTCTCAATATTGTCTAAAGATAAGATTAAGCCAATAACGGACTTTCGAACAAAAAACTTTGCCTTCCGAATTGTTAAAAAAAAAGGCTTTTTTAAAGTCTTGTTGTTATTTTAAAATAACTTGGTACTAAAAATTGTTTGATCGGTGAAATACCAAAAAATGGATACCTTGCTGATTTTTTTGCTGTCAAAATGTAAGGAAAATACAGGGTGGATTATTGAGACGAAAAAGTTCCTAGGAGACCATCCGTAACTTTTTAAGATAACGTTGTGATCTGCATTCACAGATTTTGAATAAAATGTACAGTCAGCGAGACAAAGGAGAAAAAAAAATAAAAAAAAAATGTACCGGAAAAGTTTTTCGCGATTTCTGTCATTTCTAGTACTCAAACCTCAATTGCCTCCTTAGACTCTTTTTATTTTTTTGGTATTTTAGCATTTTTCTCGCTGACAGTACATTTTAACTGTCAAATACAACAGCGCTTTCACTGTCAAAGTTCGCGAGTCGTCAAAGTCAACTTTGAGGAGTAAAGCCCAGTCCTAGTTGACGTTTTTATCCCGGATTTTACCTCGAATGAAAAGTTCTACATTTTACGAGTTGTTTGATCTGATACAAAATGGCTCCTGACGAAAGTTTGTCGAACGCAAGTGTACAAAATGGCGTGAACGCTGAGCACTCGCGGCAAACTCGCGGCGAACTTGAATTTTGAACCCGGCGGCGAACACTTTGCGAACTCACGGCGAATTCGCTTCGCTTTCAATTCGCAAATCGCTAGTGTGATAAGGCTCTTAACTTCACAGTCGCAAAAGAAAATTGAATCGGACTGTACGGTCGGCAACAGTCACACATACCCATAGCAGCTCTTACCGCGCGCGGCATAAGGGCGCCAATCCAACAAAAAGGGGTATCCTAGCGTGTGGCCGACTGTACCTACTTTGGGACACTTTCCCAATGAGTGTTTGCTTTCACATGCGTTCAGAAACTGCGATGCTGTGTTCGCGTTTTGTGTAAATATTTACTAATGCACTCGAGCGCCGTATTTTTTGCATTACTTATGCATAGAAAATAAATTGGCAACGTGACAACAGGACCAGGGCTTGGTCGACCGTGGGAGCTGCGCCCAACTTTACTTGCATAATGTTTTGTAATAAAAGTTAGACGCTACTTCTATCGATTCCTAACCCATCTTCGTTGGTGTGTAGGGGTGAGCGTTCTTAGAGCCCTCGCACACGGCGACTTTTTGTAGCGATGCGGTCGCGGCGGTTAAACGCGCAACAGCATCGCTACTAACTGCTTTAGTCGCATTTCCAACGCGCTACAGAAGCGATGGCAACACGCTACAGCATCGCGACTGTATCGATGCAAATGCGCGACCGTGTAGGACGACATCGGGGAGAGAACGGAGGAAGGGTGGCGCCTGAACAGCGTTTGCATCGCGAGTCGAGTCGCGATAGAAGCCCTACAGTATCGCGTTTGCATCGCGACCAAATCGTGGTTACGGTGGGCGAGGGAGGGCACACAGTAAGCGACCGCATCGCAACTGTATCGCTACTGTATCGCTACAAAAAGTTGCCGTGGGCGAGGGCTCTAAGACGCACCGTTTAAAAGGACAGTTTCACAGCCAAGAACGAACAGAACGTTTTTCAATAAATTTCGGAAAAAACAGTCGCGTTCCTAAACCAGTCTCACAATTAAACGGAACGGCGCAGACGAGACGAGACCGCGCGATGGCCCGTCTACGCGACGAGACTAGATCTCGAGACGAGACTAGTTCACAAGACGAGACGAGGTATCGTTTCGTCATACAAATATGAACTTCATCTCCATACATTAAATACGGCAATTGCATCAATATTCTGATTCTAATTCTAGAGAATTACTTGGCTGGTTTTAAGAGAAAAGCGAGGAAACCCGCTTTTTTCCTTCTACTGGGACGCCATCCACACGCCATTGCATTACAGACTATTCCAACTTGATGTTGAATTTCGGAACACCCAGTATGAATTAAAGTATCGCTCTTGATTAACGCATTAAAAGTCACCCTGTGTTATTCAGGGAGGGCCCTACCAGTGACCGTACTTGTCGAAGATGCCGAAAGACGAAAGTCTACAAAGTTTCCAAGTCTAGATATTTGTCTCCTTGGACCCAAAATTGTTTTGATTGCATAGTCGCTTCAAGTGACTGAATCTGGAGGGTGATTTGCCCTTTCTATCAAATTGATAAAACTTTGTAGGGATTTAACACCTTCGATTGATTCCCGGGACTGTAAGTTTTTTTTAAACTCTTGAATGCAGTTTTCCGTGTCATCAAAATCGATGACTATTTGCCGATTTGTGAATCGAGAAATTCGCTAAGCAAATGGGTAAGTATCCTTCTGTCTCTGCTGATTTCTCACAAAAGAGCGTGACAGAACGATAGTTAAGTATTTACTTTGTAAAATTCTCAATTCAGAAACCGGGCCTATGTTTCTTTAGAACATATTTTAACCTCCGACCCAAAAAGAGGGTTGTTATAAGATTGACCGCTATTTGTCTGTATGTATGTCTGTCTGTGTGTATGTCTGTGGCACCGTACCTATGTAGCTCTTAAACGGGTAAACCGATTTGGATGCTGTTTTTTTTTAATTTGAAAGAGTGTTCTTTGATATGTTTTATCGAAATAAGTTCAGCTGTTTATGAGATATGCTTATTTGAAGCTCTAACGTCAGAAGTATTTAAAAAAAACCCCTAGTAGTTATCTTATCTTTTATAGTTGCGGACTTTTCCCCACCCTGTATATGAACCACAGCTATCTGCAAAGCCATTCTTAATCTTTTTTATGCCCTATTGAATCTACGCTTACACAGTATGTTCCCTTAGGCCAAACTGCGGGCGGAATACTAATACCCCCTTATTTGATACGATCTTAAATCCGTTACAACTAATATACCTATCGGGGCAAGACATCTTTACGGCGTATTGGGTAAATTACGCCTGCTTGATCCTTTAATAAGGGTTGATTTCTTACCCCCTACCCTTGTAAACCCGTAGCGTAGACGCGTTGATTTTAAATTAAAATTATCCGTCTACCCCGTGCTGTATTTAATTTTAGAATAGAACTTGCGAGCCGCCCCTGTTTTGCACGCATGCAATTTTTTTTATACATATATCTACAGGCCAATTTTTAAATAGCTTTAATAGCTTTATTTTTTAAACAAGTCAACTTCTAAATGTGATCTCCAACAACCTTTGCCCTACGACTTTGGTGAAAGCGCAATGTTATTCTTTGGAAGCCAACTACCTAAGTGGATTTTGACTGCTGAGAGTATTCAGTATATTCAGTTTTTATTTATTCAAAAAGTAGTACATGCAAAAGAAAACACATAAAAAGAAAACAAGCATATAATCTTATCTTAGCATGCACTGATGTGTACATTAAAGGGATGCGAACATTTATGCACTCCATACTAGAGTAATCCGTACTATGGAGTACATATGTTTTTTCAGCTAAATATTGCCTAGCTAAATATAATATTAATTTGGATAGAGAGGATGGTACACCTTCGTTCAAATAACGCTTAGAAGTAATAAATCATCGCAAAATAGAGCTGTCGATACATAGTGTTCGGAGTAAAGACTTTAGAACAAACAAGGTTCGATTTGACGTAGGGAACCCCCTACTATTTAGGTTGTGGGCAAGTCTACTCTATCAAAAACATGACTCAGGCACTGCAGTCATCTGAATGTTTACTTTACCCATCTAGTGTGTGGGAAGGCAATCAAAATGATTGTGTTATAAAACAGAAAAAAAAAAGGTATCTAGAACAATCGCTAACATATTATGGTAGGACGCACTTGGTGGCAATAATGTTATGAATTCAAACGTCAGCAGAAGATGGGTCGATAAGCTGAATGGCCGAGGTTTTATTCGAATAGAATCTAGCAGCTGTAGCAGGGAAGTTCAGAAGTTTTTGAATTTGAGTTTTACAACTCGACTGCCGTAAAAGTGTAAAGGGATGAATGCAAAATGAGCCCCGGATGTTCACTAACTTTTAGTGTAGGCGCCAGAATATTTTAGCGGCGATTAATATTGTAATTGAACTAGAACAAACGCAATAAGTAGGCAAACTGGAATAGATTTTGTTTCATAATAACGAGCAATAATTTAACATTTGAACACTTTTAACTTAAGGCTGTAATAAGGGCTAACTAGCGCCACCAATGATAAAAAATCATGGCTTTTTTTAAAAACCCCTTTTCGAAAAAGTAATCAATCAGAGTTTTCTATATTACTAATAGCGATTTTTAGAACCTAGGTACAACCTGCAATCTAGGAACAACAACCTAGGCTACAATTTCGTTTATGCCAAAAACGGCCGTTTCTGCCAAAAGTTAAATTGTAGCCTAGATTCCTGGGTCTCGGCTATGGGCTGATGGTTTTAAAAATTGCTATTAGTAATATAGAAGACTCTGATTGATTACTTTTTCAAAAAGGGGGTTATAAAAAAAGCCATGATGTTTTTATCATTGGTGGCGCTAGTTAGCCCTTATTTCAGCCTTAAGGCCCAATCCTAGGCCACTTTTGGCGATTAAAGATTTTATTCGTAGGTTCTATAGGTAGAATGTGGAATCTAAACCTTAGGTCCTAAAAATAGTTAAGCCTCGCGTTGATAACCTAATGAAGAGTTTTTAGCAAAAAAAGCATCCAAAAAGAAGATATGTTTTTTTTTTCATTGGCGGCGCTAGATGTGCCTAGGTTTTCACCTTAAGGCGCCGTAAATTGTTGAAACCCAAAATGTTTAATAAGTTAATATTCATCTCCCAGGCTCGGAAAGTTTGCTGTTACCTAATATCATACGATGAGGCAAAAGTTATTTTTCTAGCGCTTCGTTTTAACGTGACGTCCTAGACCTATGGTGTATAAAAAGCAATAAAGGATTTCATTGGTCTCGTCTGTCACTTGCAAATAAGGAATCTCATTTCACTAAACTTTATGTCCTAGTTTTCTATTGTTTTTTTTTGTGCATGTAACATAACTAGTGGTTCGCCCCGAACTTTGAACTCGCGACCACAGTAAAAGATGTGTAACTTGGCTTATGCCATTCACCCAGGCGCGCGCGCGCTTTGCATATAAACTGTACAACCCAATATCTCGTCAAACCCTCAACCGATTTGGCTCATGTTCGATCTTAAAAATTATTTTAATTTCATTTACCCGCCTACCAAATTTCATAACGATCCGACCAAATTTACTCAAGTTATCGTCGAACGAACATTCATACATACAAACATACATACATATAAACGCCGGATTGTTCCAGTAGACTCGGAGAACTTCGCTCGCTTCGCTCGCTCGTTCAAATATTTTTTATTTTGGTCCAGTAGTTTTGTTTTTATGCGCTACAATGTTTTGTTCCTATGACCGCCAACAGTATGCAGACCGTCGCGTGACGTCATAAAACCATATCTTTGAAACGTTGTAAAATCCAAACTACTGAACCAAAATAAAAAATATTGGAATTAGTTTCTCAATATTGTCTAAAGATAAGATTAAGCCAATAACGGACTTTCGAACAAAAAACTTTGGGTTCCGAATTTCCGACTGACGCTAACGTCATGAGATTTCAAGGAGGGAACCCGAATTTTCCTATGTTGCGCACTACGTGAACAGGCGCGAAAGTCATGCACACTCACGCCCATTCACGGGGCTTCACAAGGAGAGTGTGTAGACGGCTTTACGGGACCGTGATAGCCGAGATTAACGTAGACAACCTATAGTAACGTGCCGCGAAGCAATCTCCGCTAAAAGTAACCGCAAATAAGATTAAAATATCAGCCCGGCCGTTATATCAGAGCAATTAAAAATTAACTTTCTAACGGAGAAGCGTTTCGTCTATTTAATACGAGTACCTTCCAGGGCTACATAGCCGTTTTTTTGCCTGAGGCGTGATGATCACCAATTTTCACCAAAAGATGGGTAGAACCGAGTATTTTTTTATTTATTTTGGGTTTTATCTGGGAAACCCTTTTCTTAACAGACAATATACCCACAAGACAGCCAAATTCAGACAAAAACTGCATTTTAGTAATCATCGTACAGTACCGAAGTAAAATAAATAAAGGCATTTTGTAATTTGTCTTTAAAAGTACCTGCTAACCAAGGCAATGCCTGTCCCGTTATTTACCGACTTTATATAAAATTAGGTTATCAATTAGACCCGCATATACCTATTATTAGAATTATGTAATAATTATGTGGCCGAAATACTCGAACTTCCTCTTTTTCATGGTCTTCAGGGTCATTAGTTTCTCCCTCATTTTATGTAGCACTGTGGTGTTTGTTCCGGACCTTTCGGGTCCAGGAGACGCATCAGCATCAGCAACGTTTTGTAATGTTTTTGGTGAGAGTCCAGGGGCCAAAATGGGCTCCCAATTGACAGCTTCAATTACGATTTATCCGCTGTCGGTCCTTTCAATGTTTTTGTAGTACTTACAGCAAAGAATATTCTGATTCTAATTCTAGAGGATTAGTTCACTAGTTATAGGAGAAAAACGAAGAAACCCCGGCTTCTACTGGGACGCCATCGTCAGGCCATTGCGCTACAGGCTAAGGCTTAAGGGGCCTTAGCCTGTAACACAATGGCGTCTCAATGGCGTCCTAGGTAGAAGGACAAAACCGGGATTTTTTCGTTGTTCTCCTAAGCCCATTTTGGCACCATTGTGTTACAGGCTAAGGGCCCAGGCCTCCACACCGTAGATAAGTGCCGGGAAGACCTGATTCCTTTGAGCGTAGATAGAGAAATATTTATACAGGGTTTTTCAGAAAGTTCCTTAACTCACCAATACATTGACAAGCTACTTTTACAATGTGGCTAAGTACGAAATCGCGAAAAAATATCGGGACTTTTCTTAAAGAGGCCCCTTCAGGACCGTGGGAACTCAGTGACGGCCAAGCGCGTGAAACACTGTTTTCTATAGCTGTTTCACCCAGAGCGAGACGGGGCGCATTTTTTTATGACAAGTACAACACATTATTGATGTTCCCAAGGTAGTTAGACTCCCAATAGACAGTAGTAGGTAATAGACAGTGAAATAATGTAAGTAAATAACAGCTGAAAGTAACCCCTTTTTCGGCGCGAAAAACGCATCGCTCTAAATTTCTTTCAGGTATATATTTTTTTTATTATAACAACTATTTGCATACCTCCATATTGGTCATCTACTGATATAAACCAAGTTTCAGCAAAATCCAGCCTGTAGATTAGAAATTAAACCGGAACTACGTTTGTATGGGAAAATGGTGCTCTAACGCGCCCTCTTAACACGCTGTATTAGGCCCGGTTTCTGAGTTGAGAATTTTGCTAATCAAATGGGTAAGATCGTCCTATCTCTGCAGATTTCTCACAAAAGAGCGTGACAGAGCGATACGTAAGTATGTGCTTAGTAAAATTCTCAACTCAGAAACCGGGCCTTAGACCACTGTAAAGCCATTTTAAAGCAATACCGGGAAAGCGTTTCCCCTAGTTGTTGCTTGTGTAATCGGTAGTAAAAGTGGTAGTTTGAATGGTAGGCAAATACAATAGGCCACATGTGTTGTTTGTTTGTTCATTTGTATAACAATCAGGGTAGCGTATACCGCGGTTAACTCCGTCGGCGGCTTTGAATACCGATGACTTATACAACAAGGAGTTACGTTTCAATTTGTACTCTATGCATAAGTAATGCGAAAAATATGGAAACTCCCAGCGAAGGCGGGGTGCGCTATAAAATATCGCTGTATACTTTATATGGAAACTAGTCTTGTTTGTTTTTAGGGTTCCCTGATGCTACGCGGCTCCCTATTACTACGCCTATGCTGCTGTCTCTCCTTTTATCCTACACTAATACCTACATCTTTGGAACTGTATTAGCTGGCCGTAGCTGTACACACGACAGCACGTCAGAATGTACACCTTTGTTGTAAAGTCGCCCCTAACGTAACCGAGTAGAGAGCTAGCGTGTAAGCGTTGACGTGCTGTCGTGGTTACATGCCTCTATAATTATTTTTGAAGATTTTATTAAGTTCTTTTACTCTTTTGTATACTCGTAACTCGTAACGAACCACAAAATATAATTCAAACCGGCCAAGTGCGAGTCAGACTCACGTACTGGGATCCGAACAACCAGATTGATTTTTGTAAATTATTATTCATAGCGCAGATACAGTGCAAAGTATTTTATAGTGGTACGGAACCCTCACTTGGCCGGTTTTTTTTCTAGTATAGAGTCACAATAGATACCTAGTCACAATTGACATGGTCGCAATGGTTTTCGGGGCAATCCTTCATGACAGAAGGTACTTCCTTAGTAGATAAGATTTTCAGGTGGATGTTTTTCGTATTTGTTTGTCGAACAAGCGAGCGACGAGAGAGAAGTTCTCCGAGTCTACTTTAACAATCCGGCGTTTAGGTATATGTTTGTATGTATGTAAGAAGGTTCCATCGAAGATAACTTGAGTAAAGGTCGGATCGTCATGCAATTTAGCAGGCGGGTAAAAATTTAAATATTGTTCTAAGTTCATCAGCAAAATCGCTCGAGGGGTTGCTGAGATATAAAGTTTGTAAAGTTTATAATGCAAATGCAATGCGCGCGCGCCTGCACTAATAAGTAAACAACGAAATGAGGTTAAAAAATTCTCAACGTCATCAAAAAACCAAATACACCACGTTGGAAGCCTTTGTGTTGTGCCAGAGATAAAAAATTAAGCTTTTGAAAGCATAAATTATTATTGAGCTAACAAAAATCGTGACCTGAAAAAATAACACACGATGAAAATGTTCGGTTAGAAACGAGGCTGGTTCAAAAATCACACAGGCAAGGCAATCGCGCAGATGTAGGTACCATTTTAAAATGCATTGTTCGAAAAATGCAATTTGTATGCACACGCAGTGTATGTAAGGTATTATTCAAATTAGCAATAGTATGCAAAAGGAGCGCCATCGGCTTTAGGCGATTGGTTTGACTTATATTATAACCCGTGCCATTAAAGAAACGATATATAAATGGCGGACACTCTCGCGCCCTCTCGCTTTAATCATATCTCCGTCTATACTCACACGTAACGTTAGCAAAGTCATTTTAGGCAGTCCTGCGGGTCTATTATGTAAAAAAACCACCCAACCTTTGAGCATTAAAACACTCGAAAATAGCCCTTATTGAAATGAACAATCTTATTTTTGACATTTAAAAACCGTTATTTTTACGATGGATATTTTAGAGAATACAGGGGCTGATTAGTCACCTACGCTTGGGTTATAAAACATGCCAAAATACGTTCGCCTCTTATTGATTTTTTAATGTTTTTCGAGATATTTCAATATTGTAGTTTACGTTAAGTGTTGTTATTTGTTGGGGTTTGTATTATTTACTACGTTTTAATATTTTTGATCTTATTTTCATAAAGATTGTGGTTTAATCACAAACCCAACGTAGAACAATAACCTAATCAATAAAGAAAGTATAGTAAATAAAGAAACAATATTTCCTAACCAAAAATGTATGAAAGTTTTAGGTATGAACCGAAATCGTATTTTCGTAACCTCTTTTTCAGACCTTACCATAGGTACCCGCCGCCATTTTCATATCGTTTCTCTATTGGCACTATCACTACCACCTATCTATTGTATTTCTACTGTTGGTGGTGGGGGCGCAATCAGGAAATCATGCATTTCCGATGATAGCGATAGCCGTTAGCACTGGGCCCTTAGGCTGCAACGCAATGGCGTGTCGATGGCGTCCCAGCAGAAGCACAAAACCGGGGTTTCCTCGTATTTCTCCTACAACCAGAGAACTAATCCTATGGAATCAGAATCAGAATATTCTTTGCTGTACTACAAAAATATTAAAAGGACCGACATAATTAATAAATAGCAATTGAAGCCGTCAACTGTGAGCCCATTTTGGCACCATTGCGTTACAGGCCCCTGGTCAGCAAAATCCAACCTAGTTTTTGTAATCAATTTGTATTGTAATCCTGTCCAAGATACAATCTAGGTATATCTGACTTTGTTTGGGCGCTTGCAGTTGGGTCAAGCTATAATTCGATGCGGCGTATAGTACGTACAATCCTTGGTAATGCTTTCGCCATTGCAATTTCTGATAAACATTGTACCAACCAAAGTCAATAATCAATATCGCTTAGTAAATCAAAATGCTAAGTAAATTTATTGATTCAGTTGCCTTGATTTAAATTTAGCAGTCTATCCTGAGTCCGCTATCAAATCAAGTCGCTTAGTTAGTTGGGATTAGAGGTAGCTGGGCGTTTGCTAAAAGGGATGGACCAGATTAGATGTGGTTCCATTCCAACTGCTGTTCGTGTTGCTAATAGCTTAGGATAAAATCATAGCTGTTTGATCATAAATAACGGGAAATTATAAGTCAAGCCACAAAGTTTTTTTTTGGCCACGTGATCAAACTTCTCATTTTATAAGTAAGCCACGGGAAAATAATTTAGCTTCTAATAAACTAATTCGTCTTTTTTACATCGCCAACTAAATATTCCAAAGAAAGCGTCAAGTAAAGTTCAACAATTATTTTAACTTGTCCACTGATTTATCTATTGCAACCTAATTTACTAACTCAGCCACGGATTTTACAACTCATCACCATTATACGTTTTACAGCTTCAAAATAAGCTCCTCAAATAAATAAAATTCAAGCTTCAATAGACAACCTCATATATTATAACTTAGCACGTAAATTAATACATCATATTCTTTTATTGTGAAAAAAGCCACTATACGATTTGGGACTCGACAGCGACCAGCCTTTGCACCAATCAGAGAGCGCCATTCGATTCACGTACTGACGAGTAGTCACGTGTATTTGTGACTACGTATCAATTGCGTTTTTTTTACTAAATCTACTTCCAGAAAAATGCTCCTATCAAAATAAAAAAAATACAGGCAGGTGCGCCTTTTTTTCCTCGTTCCGAACATGTATGTAACTTAATTTTGGCAAAAATGTCAGTTGAGTCTTTTTTTCTTATGACGGCAGTATATCTTTATTTTAATTACGACAAGCTGACCCGGTGAACTTCGTATCACTGAAATAGTTTGGCTCTCCGCGTCAAAAATGGCGATTCCAATACAAAATGACCAATTTTTATTTCTTCCGTTTTTCAGCTAATCCTTTAATTTTTCCCATATTTCTTTGCTTTTAAACCTACCCTGAACTATGGTGAACTAAACAAAACAGTAAATATGCAAATCGGTCAAGGCGTTTCTTAGTTTTAGCGAGACTAATGCACGGCGATTAATTTTTATATATATAGATACGTAAAATGAAGGTATTTCAAAGTACACGAATTGATTTTAAAAAAAAAGTATTTTATTTTGTTTCCCTTCAATAGTTCCAGGGTATTTTAGTGGCCATAATTTACTATTTGATGTAAATTTTTGGTAATTTTTTACGATCAATTAATGTAGGTCGAGATAAATTTTAAACGTACTGAGTAGGTACTGAGTTATAAAATTAGAAGCTAATTGAAAATTTTTTTGGTGTCATATATTAATATTTTAGAAGTTTACTGCTTGAATGCATATTACAAATTTAGATGCCAAAAAATAACCACAATGCTGAGTTGTATTTAGAGTGTCTTACATACAGGTTATCTAGTGGCTAAGATAGTATTATTTAGATGCGCGTTGATTGTGGCTGACTTAGTAATTTAGAAGGCAATGTAGATATTTAGAGGCGTATAATGCTATTAAAAAGAAGTCTGTTTAATTACAACCCATAAATAACTCGCAGATACTTTTATCTGGCCTCAAGTAAATTTTTTAACCGACTTCAAAAAAAGGAGAACATGTTCGATGGCAAGTATTTAGAGCTCGGTGAATAAACTTTTTGTATTTTCTAAAGCACTAACCCGTGCTAAGGAACTTTATAAAGATTTTTATAAGGTTAAAAAAATCGCTCGGGACAGGATTTAAACCCGCAACCTCTTGCATTCTGTGCAGGCGCTCTATCAATTGAGCTACCGAGTCAAGTACCTACTGTCTTTGCAAATTTTCCAACCTCATTGATACTCGTCTTACGGACGATGGGGCGCCATCTAGTGTGATAGTTTGCGGACTGCGGCGAATAAAGTCGTGTGAAGTATAATGCCAGTTAGATTTATTTACCGCGACGATGGACGACAAATACCTCATCATCATTATACAGGGTGTTAAAAGACCGCCAACAGACCCGAAAGCCACGCATACTAGACATCAAAACAAAGTACTTTTTCGATAAATTATTGCTGGGAAATTATTTTGGTTTTTTAGGTTATAATTTTGGAAAATATTTTATCACGCAATGGATGTGTAACGCAGAAAACTCATATTGCGCAAGCGTTGATATAAACTTTTGTTACTTACGCTTGAGGTGCCGATGTTAAGAATACATTGCGGGTTGCAATTTTAACGTCGTTTTATGCAAGAAATATTCAATATTTTGATATGGTTCCTTGAGAAGAAATGTTAAGCACTTGATACTGAGTACATTTCAGCAAAAAAAAAAATTGAAAAGTCCGACTTTGAACCTCATTATCTCGGAAACCGTTAATTTCCCAGGCATAGTTCCTTGGGCAAAAATGTTCGATATGATGAGGACAATATGTGGTTTCCCGCTTTGTTGGCGGTCTTTTAACACCCAGTATTTAAGAGTTATCCTCTTGTCGGTGCAGCATTCTCCATGCACTTCGATCACAGGCCAGTTCCTTTGCAGCCTGGTACGTGACGACATCCACCTTCTCTTTAATTTGGTCAAAGTAGCTTCTTCGTGGCCTTCCTCTACCTCTCTTTCCTTCTATCTTTCCTTCTATTATGTTGGTTATGAATTTGTCGTGATGTAGCAAGTGGCCTAGCATCTTTCCTCTTCTGCATTCTATTGTCTTCATCAACGTTCTCCTCTCCCCTACTCTTTCCAGGTAGGACAAATACCTACCGCGAATTAAAATGCTAGCGACATAAGTGTCTACCAACCAGCGTAGATTTGGATAGTTACACAGTAGGTATACAAAACAGCACGGCGAAACTTACACGCCAGCACTCTACTCGGTTACGTTACGGGCGACTTTACAACAAAACTGTACACTCTGGCGTGCTGTCGTGTGTACATGCGCTCTGTTGAACTTAGTACGATCGGCCTCAATCTCAGATACCCCATGGCAGCTCTTACCGCGCGCGGCATAAGGGCGCGAATCGAACAAAAAGGGGTATCTGAGACTGTGGCCGACTGTACTTGGAGCGGGATAGAAAATGATGTCTCAAGTACTTGGACAATCTTGACAGTGTTTATATCGCAGAGTGAGAGAGCACTGGGGGCGAATTCTCGTTTATGTCGCATTCGAGATTTTACGGAGAAAACCTTAGTAACAAGTCACATTCGAGATTGCCGAGAATGAGCCCTCTGGGGGCTAATTCTTGGGAATCTCGCATTCGACAATTCTCGAAGGAAAAATATTATGTCATTTCGATCTCGACTGCTCCCGATCACTCGAGTCATGTCGAGCGAAAAAGGCAAACATCTCGCAGAAATCTCGTGCCTTATGTCGAGGATGATTTTGTGAGAATACAACGTGTTACAAAACATCCTAACTCTTTTTACAGGGTGTAACCTAGTGGTCAAGAGGATGTAAAATCTGTAAAAAAAAGTTGAAAAAAACAATTTTTATTTTATAACCTCAAAATTTAAAAAAAATCATAACTTTTTTGTTTTTGGTATTAGCTCAAATTTTAAAATATGTTTGTGTGTGTAGGTGCATTTACATAGCTTTGAGTTGTTAAAACATTGTGAAAGTCAATGAAAACAATATTTAAAATAATACTTTTCTCCCGCCACAGCGTTCACATTTTATTAATTTAAAAATCAACGAAATAGAGCATAGAGCAAAACAAATATTTAGGTTGTGATCCCTATCACCGGGTGCTATTACCCTGTAAAAAGAGTTAGGTACTTTTGTAACACCTTGTAGAAGATGTGATATTTGCAGCAAAATGAGATTTTTCCTTCGAGATTGTGTCGAATGGGAGATTTCCGAAGATTTGTCCCCTGATTCGAAGGCTGTCGATTTCGATATAAGTAGGTAGTCCTTCGTGCTAAGCTGGGGCCTTAGCCTGTAACGCAATGGTGCCAAAATGGGCTCTCGGTTCACGGTTTCAATTACGATTTATTAATGCTGTCGGTCCAGTGTCGGTCCTTTGAATGTTTTTGTAGTACAGCAAAGAATATTATTAGTCTAATTCTAGAGGATTAGTTCGCTGGTTGTAGGAGAACAACGAAAAAATCCCGGTTTTCTCCTTTTACCTGGGCCCAGTTGCACGTACGCGACAAGTCGACTTATTTGTCGAAAATTGACTTATTTGTCGGATTGTCAAGTAAATGGTATTGCACAAACATTACAAAAAAGTCAGACTGCGACAGGTGAATTATTGACAAATTGTCAGGACTTGACAAGCGTTGCACAAAGCTCGACAATTATTGTAAATAACCATGGTAGGATTCACCGACAATTGTATTCGACAAACTTGTCAGCTCTCGACATATACATAGTCACCTGTCGGAATTGTCTGACATATTGACAAATATGTCGAGTTGTCTTGACAATTTATGGTTGCACAAAGCAAATCCGACAAGTTTTTCACGACAATTTGTGACTTTTTGCCTGTCGCGTAAAATCTTTTGTGCAACAGAAATATGTCAAGTGGTCGCGACAATTCGACAAATTTGTCAATTTTCCACAATGACTTATTTGTCGCTTTAAATCTTTGTGCAACAGAAACTTGTCAAATTGTCGGATTGTCACCTGTCGCCTGTCACCTGTCGTTGTCACGTTCGTGCATCAAGGGCCTGGGACGCCATTGATACGCCATTGTGTTACAGGCTAAGGCCCCTGGAGGAACCAGATATAGCAGGCCCAATAAAGCGGTTTATTAAGCTAAGGACCGCTAACAACTTGCTTATGGGCGTAATTTGTTAATGCTACGTGAAGTCAGCCGAGTTTTGATGTTGGACAAATAACGACGGGTTGGCATGGCTGCTGTCTATTCAGACGTGAACAGTTACTTCATGATTATCCTATTTGTGTATGCGAGGGGGTGCCGCCGAGCGCCCCGCGTTAAATGCCCGCTTTTTTTTATTATTTTCGTCGAAGTTATGGAAATGAACGAAATGAAGGTCGGAGAGCTTTTTGACGTTTAAAGGGTGATTCACACTACAAGGTGTTACAAAAGATGCTAACTCTTTTTACAGGGTCATGGTACCTGATGATAGGGATCAAAACTAAAATATTTTTTTAGCTCTATGACGTTCCGTTCATTTTTAAATAATTAAAATGTAAGCACTGTGACGGGAGAAAAGTATTTTTAAAAACTGTTTCCATAGACTTTCACTATGTTTTAACAGCCTGAAGCTATTAAAATACAGCTAAGCAAAAAACCATATTTTTTAATTAGAGCTAAATCCAAAAACAAAAAAGTTATGAAAATTTTACAATTTTGAGGTTATAAAAAAAAAGTTGTGTTTTTCAACTTTTTTTTGCAGATTTGTCATTATGTTGACCAGCTGGTTACACCCTGTAAAAAGAGTTAGTATCTTTTGTAACACGTTGTATAGCGCGAGCACACTATAGCGTTTACTATGGAGCCAAGTGCGAAATCTCGAAAAAATATCAGCTGTTAAAATCCATATTAAAATTCAATATGCTTCTGTACCAATTAATGTATGGAGCAGCTGATATTGTTTGCGAGATTTTGCACACTTGGTCCAATAGTAAATTTTGCTTGTATTGATGAGTGAAGCGACCCCCTTCAGTGTCACAGGACCTTTCTGAAACTCCATCGACTTGGACCTGCCTCTCTACTGTCGACGGTGTATTTAGATTAGATTAGTTTTCTTTCTTCTAGATTAAGATTGATTTTAGTATCCATAGTAACTTGGCTCGGTAGCTCAATTGGTAGAGCGCTTGCACGGGTTGCAAGAGGCTGTGGGTTCAAGTCCGAGCGAATTTGTAAACTTTTCTTTAAATCATGCGATGTATAAGATTCGCGAGCGCGTGCGCAGTAAACTAGGATTTTGTGATCGATCGAATGTAACTTAATAAAACTAGATTTTCATCGGAAATTATCGCTGCGGTGGTCTGCAACGTAACAGTCATTTGTGATCTAAATCATTTGAACTTATATGACGCCCTTGCTACTTAGATGATAAACTGTCGGTTTTTTATTGGCGACGACGAAAAGCGACATACAGGGATATCAAGAAAGGTCCGTCTGTCATAAAATAAGCGGGTTGTTCTCATGCTACGAGTATTTAAGCAACCATATTTTTTTTGTGATTCAAATTATAATTTTATTTGTGTAGCAATTAGATAATTCCAATGTTGAGCAATTAGACAACGAGAGGCTTTGGATTTAAACCGAAGTTATGCCAATTTTCTTATACGAAGGAGGGGGCAAAAAGCTTAGAATAACTCTACTCCTTCCCTATAATTTGTATCGCCAACAAAGTGCAGTCCGTCTCGAAGGCAATACTCGAAGTTAGATCTTGTTTTTTGTCATTTAAAATTGCCACTCAGCGCGCCATTTTTGTCACCGCCACAGAATGGTAAATAAGTTGCGAAGCTTAAATATTCAGTGGGGGACTGTTTTAAATAAAATAAAGTTTGCGCCATTTATTCCGATACACCGAGAGACTGCGGGCTGTGCAGAGGCTGGAAAAAAGTTAGGCGGAAACGCGATTTCCTAATGCGAATTTAATTCGTTCCGAGCGGGGCGAGGGGCGATATTCTATTAAGTTCGGTCAAGCGTGAACGTTATCAGACCCGTTGAGTTCCCGCGGTATGTATTTTGGCGGGACAACTTCCAGGCCCTTTGTTTCTCATTTTGTTCAGTGTTATTCACGTTTCGAAGAGTAAATTCAAGGACTATATTTTGCTTAATGTTGCTCGCTAAAATGGAAGAGGTCAAGAGTAAAACGCGATGGTCTGGCGGCAGAAGTGATACGCTAGTTCATTGCCTGTTAGAAGGACTTGAAAAAAGTAACGAGAGGCATTGTCCCGTAGAACAAAAACACAATACTACAGGGTAATAAATAAATCATAGAGTGGACTGTGCAACAGGAGGCTAACAGTCTTGGAATGAGCTTATCCGAGCTTGAGATGAAGGCGCAAAATCGGCCTGATTGGAAAACAGTTCACAAAAAAAATTCACTTCTCCTTACAAATGGTGTCGATTGGCGATAGCCGTTTGTATTGGAAAGTTTTTTTTTCGCTTGTTTTGAAGTAAAATTTTGGAATTTGGCTCAGAATCACGAGTGCAACTAAATACCTTCGGCTTTAAAACCACTAAAATTGCACGGTGTATACTTGGCCCCAAAAGGGAAGTCTTTCCAACCGACGGGACCCTGAAAATCGAAGTTAAATATACGAGTAGTTGTTTTTTCTCTGTTTTGGAGTGGCTCGTGTAATTCGCAAGAAAGTTAGACGTGTATAGCTAGGATTTATTCGGGGACGGCCCACCAAGAGTGCTCTCTTGTGTCGGGTACCAGTACTGGTACCACGAGTGCTTACTGTCAATGTCACTGAAAGTGACAAGTTGCATAAACAACCTTACTACTATAGTATTAGGATACATGACAGACGTCCGGCGGACGTCCGGCACAGCTTTTTCGCACTCGTGGTAGCTATACAGAACTTTAGACAAATACTTATTGATTAATTTATTAGCTGCGACGTGCCTGGGAATAAACTGCCTATCTAAAGACTCGTAGGCTCGAGAAAAAAGTTTTTGAGCAAACTGTTATTAGGGCAAATGATTTATAACGAGTAAATGGCAGTGCACTGGGTGGCTTCTTTTCAACACAGATGGGTGAAGTGACTTGTCTCTTGACTTCTTTGCAACTGCAAGGCGTTTTTTTAACGTTTCGTGTATGTCTGTACCGCTCAACGTGAATTAAAATAATGGGGCAGTAATTAATATAGGTCAATTTTTAAATAGCTTTATTCCTCTGACACTTCAACTTCTAAATGTGATTTCCAACAACATTTTCTTCGACTGGTGGAAGCGCAATTTTTTCCATACAAGTATTATTTCCATACATTTATTTTCCATATTACTTTTTTGCGCACACTAATTAATAGGAGCAGGAGAGTCTGGAAACGAATGGATTCGGCGAAAAACGGGGAGACGTAGTAAGCATCATCACACGAAGCAAATGGATCTGGGCAGGCCACATAGCCAGAATAGATAAGAACCGCTGGACCAGGCGAGTCCTACTAGGGGAGCACAATGTCACGATAAAAGTTTTATCCCATTATCGGCTATCGCCATCTTGCTTTATTTCACCGCGTGAAGCGAGACGCCGCTACCCGATAGTGGGATAAAACTTTTATCTCGAAGTTGTGCTTCCCCAGCTAGAATGGAGACCGTGGTAAAATACCAGGCCACGAGGCGCTGGGCGGATGAGTGAGATCCTCGAACGGGATGAAAAGGGCAGCAAACCGCAAATACTGGTAATTTTTGGGAGAGGCCTATGATCAGAAATTGACCCATGGAGGATGCTATTGATGATGATGATGAATTTATAGTGTTCATGTAAGTATGTACATATGGCGTTCATTTTAAGCTAGCTGGACAAAAGATCGAATTACATTGCTATTTAAAATGTATTCTGACACTAAGTCCAAAAGTATCGCTATTATTGTTTTCGTGATTTCAGGAAAGACCTTTATAACCTGACTTCAAAGTGGGCGAAGCCACGGAAAGAAGCTAATGTAGGACAAATGTAACTAATGCCTTTGAAAGGTCTTTATACATAGTTGTCGTGTAACTTTGTAAGCTCCGCACTCCAAACTTTACAAACGTTTCCAGGCAAATTGAAAAAGTGTTTTGTGTCCAACTAGCAATTGGTAAAAAGCGAGTTGAAAAGGTAATGTTTTTTTACCAAACACTCTGTTATATTTAGTGGTAAGTACCTCGTACGTAGGTATCTCGTCCTTATGTGACAAGATTGTAGAGTAATGTTTATTTAACACACAAATAACCTTACACCTGCCTGATCTTCATTCTTGACGTGCATGTTTGGCCCACCCTTTATTTATAACCATACCTTACTTACGGTGAGTGTAAAAAAGCAGTAACAATACTTTTAAAGTATACTTTTAATTGAATATATGTGGAGGACAGATAACGAACGAAACGATGCTGACGAAGAATAAAAAAGGAGAGGTCGCGAAATTTAAATGCGTTGAACAACTCTTTCAAGGTACCTACCTATAATTACATTTCTGTAACACCCTGTGTTCTATTCTACTGGCTTACAATCTAGAGAGCCATTACTTAATTAAAATAAAATTTGTTTACTTACTTCATTGGCCCGAGTTGCTCGTACTCAAAATGAGTGACTTGTTTGCACTTTGTTGCAACAACGTTCATATGCTTGTGAAGGGAACAAAATGTTAAAGATGATACAGTTTTGTTTTATTTTACCCCATAAGTACTACTTTTAAATTATATTTTTTTAGACTGCCATTAGGTTGCGTGGCTGAAATTCAACATTTTCACAACCTTAATTTGAACAACTGAAAATGCTCACACTCCAAACGTCAATTTTGTGCAAAATTTTTTTGCACAATCGTAATTTTAAAAAAACCTGTATGTTTTTTTTCTTTTTGACAGTTCAGCGTCGGGGGGCTCTTACCTGGATGGAGCAGCAGCGCGACCACGAGGCACCCGATCAGGGTCCACCTAGCCGCCATGATGGGTCCACCTAGCTGCGTCTGCGCCGACCGGACCTCACCCGTCGAACCATGGCTCTGCGACCTCTGTAACAAATAAAATGAATGATGCTTTGATGGTTTTCGATATGAATAGCAGTTTATAGGTCACAAAATATGGGGTAGGTTGATACTCGTATCTAACTACCAATCGCGTTTCGTTTCTGGTGGAGTCCTAGGTTTTTGACCCTAGGTTTTAGGTCCTAAAAATATTGTAATAACTACCTACTAAATATTTTAGCTTCAAACAAGCATATACACCGTGGAATTTTAGTGGTTTTAAAGCCGAAGGTATTTTGTTGCACTGGTGATTCTGAGCTAAATTATAAAATTTCATTCCAAAACGCGCGAAAAAAAAAATTACTTCTTCATACAAATGGTGTCGATTGGCGATAGCCGTTTGTATTGGGAAGTGATTTTTTTTTCGCTCGTTTTGAAGTAAAATTTTGGAATTTGGCTCAGAATCACGAGTGCAACTAAATACTTTCGGCTTTAAAACCACTAAAATTCCACGGTGTATATCTCATAAACGGCTGAACCGATTTTGATAAAAAAATAAGTAAGATTGAACACTCGCTAGAAAACTTGCTTTATTTGGTCGGGAGTTTGTTTGATTTGTTATTTTTAAAAATTCTGACATTGTCACCAAATGTCAGAAACGCAATCTACAAGCAATTCGGTACGCAAAGTTTTTTGTTCGAAAGTCCGTTATTGGCCTTATCTTATCTTTAGACAATATTGAGAAACTAATTTCAATATTTTTTATTTTGGTTCAGTAGTTTGGATTTTACAACGTTTCAAAGATACGGTTTTATGACCTTCACGCGACGGTCTGCATACCCAAGTAACATTTCATTTGGGCCTAGGTTGTAAAAATTGCCTTTAGGTTTTAGAAGGGTTGTACAAAGGTTAATGATTTGCTAGTTGGTTAAATTTAGTATTTGAGAATGATTACTAAGTCCTAAAACTAATAGTTTATTGTTAAAACCTTGAAGTTGCTGACAAGAGTTAACGTTAACGTTATTATGACTTGTGTTTCAAGAGCTTACAGCCTCAGGATCTTATAGTTGTCGTAAGCTACTGATAAGGTTCTGGAAAGGCTGTCATTTAACTTATGTGTGATCTAAAGGTTAAATTTTTAACCTTGATATTACCATAAGGTTTTGAAAAGTTGAAATTGCTTATAAGTAGTTTCTAAAACCTACCTACAACTTTGAGGTTAGATCAGAGTTGTCTAGGCAAACAAATTAGGACTGTGTGGTGAAAAACAAAACCAATAAGCTGTTGTTTTGCGCTGAAGGCATGATTCAATTCCTACAGGAATATTTTAAAGCTTGAGAGGCATCCTCAAAACCCGACAGTTGTCTCCGCGACTTCAAAGAATAGGTATACATTGTAAGCATTACGCGTCTTGAAAAATGAACCGACACAGGGTGATACAAAAAAAGGAGTGGACATTTTAAGCGTAAAGTGCGTAAAAATGTTATGAATGATTAATACAACGGTAAGTTTTATTATTTTTATTATTTACTAGTTGTAAACTTCTGTTCTCTGTAAACTTCGTATCAGTTCGATTTCGCTATTTATTTTTTTGTAATTTTCAGCTGTTCCTTTAAATCGATGAAGCCATTTTTTTTCATTTAGTGACACTAATGGAAAGCTGGGTATTCAAGATAATAAGTACACATTAAATTAATATGTATTTTTTTAAATGAAATAGATGTTTTGGTGAAGGTTTTTTTGGAAAGTATTAAAACATTTTTCACACTAAAAAAAATACAAATACCAATTTTTACAGAATGTATGTGTAATAATGGAGGATACGACAACAATAGTACATTACTGCCGCGATCTGTAATGAGTGCGTTTCTGGCGCGCTTTTGATGGCCGACAGAGCGCAGCGTAGCGCAGCTCAAGGCCCTCACAGTGCGGTCAGCATTGCAGCCCTTGATGGACAAGCTGAAATGAAGGCCGAGACCGAAGGTCGAGGCCTTTATAGCGCGGCCAGCAAGGGCTGCAATGATGACCAAACTTGAGGGCCGAGAGCGTAGCTAAGCTAAGCTCGAGGCAATCATAGCGTGGCCAGAAGCGCACTCATTGCAGACCAAGGCTTGTATAGTGCTTTACTCAAACAATGCGAGTAATTAAAATATTAATTAGAATAGTAATTAACATAGTAATTTAATTAGCTTACCATTTGTCGTAGATTAAGTACTTTTTGTCGATTTTCCATTCCGCAAACTTTTTGTTGGTAAGCTTGCTTGTATTTTTCTTTTGACTTCGGTGGCAATAAATTTCCAATTACTAATTTCGCTTGATTTTGAATGTCCGGCGGTGTTAAACACATTAAATCCGAGGATTCGTCGCTTTGAGAGTTCACTTTTTCAACAAAAACACAGAAAAAAATCACTTCGAACAACGCGCGAAAAGTCGAAAACAATATGGCCGCGCTTTTTTTTTCTGTGCAATGTGTCGACTGCCAGTACCCATACAGCCTAATTCTAAATAAATACTTTTTGCACCTGATGTTTGAGTTCTATTTATGAAACAAAACTCGACATTAATGTTTTTCTGGCCGCAAAACACAAGACATTAATGAAATTCCATACAACTTTTCTGGCGCCTAATCCAAGTAGCCCGCAAGTCCGACTTTGCTCAAAGAAGGTTGTCGAATTAATGTCCACATTACGAGCTTTTTTGAGTAAAATAATAATAATGAAAAATAAGGGAGGACCATATACCACAAACATGTTTTTATACTTTTAGAATACCACCCTTAGGCCCGGTTTCTGAATTGAGAATTTCACTAACCAAATGCTTAGGTATCGTTCTATCACTGCAGATGTCACACAAGAGAATGTGACAGAACGATACTTGAGCATTTGGTTAGTGAAATTCTCAATTCAGAAACCGGGCCTTAGGGTGGTATTCATGAACGATACTTAAACTGAGATCCAAATTGAACTCAATTTAAACTTAGTTTAAAGTGAGCTCAATTTTGAACTTACTTTAAACTGAGTTCAAAATTCTAGGGTCGGCAGACTTAACCACATAAGTCCTATACAATTTCTATAGGACTTATGTGGTTATGTCCGCCGACCCTAGAATTGATCTATGTTTAAACTTAGTTTAGTGAGATCAATTTTGAACTTACTTTAAACTGAGTTCTAAATTGATATTATTATTATTCGAATCGAATCGAATCCAACGGAATCTAATCGAATCGAATCGAATCGAATGTAATCGAATCGAATCGAATCGAATGTAATTGAATCGAATCGAATCGAATCGAAACGGATAGAATCGAATCGAATCAGATATTGCTAGATTCATACTGATTCAAGTATCAAAATTTTAACTGCTCATATCTCCGAAACGGCTAATGCTAGACCCATGTTTATGGTACTCTAAAAAAAGGACTTGACGAGCTTTATACCTATGATGAAAGCAACAAAAATAATAAAAAGTTATTAAAAATTAATAAAAAATAAGTACCAAAACTTTAACTGCCTATAACTCCTAAACGGCTAATGCTAGACCCATGTTTATGGTACTCTGAAAAAAAGGGCATGACGAGCTCTACCTGATAAAAGAAAAAAATAAAAATAAAAAAGAAGTATCAAAACTTTAACTACCCATATCTCCTAAACGGCTAATGCTAGACCCATTTTTATGGTACTCAAAAAAAGGGTTCGACGAGCTCTACCTGATGAAAGCAACAAAAATAATAAAATGTTATTAACTAGTGGTTCGCCCCGATCTTTGAACTCGCGACCCCATATCTCAGCAACCCCTCGACCGATTTGGCTCATGTTTGAACTTAAAAATTCTCTTTACCTTATTTACCTGCCCACCTGACGATCCGACTAAATTTACTCAAGTTATCGTCGAACGAACATTCATACATACATACATACATCGATTGAATTGGATTTGATTTGATTTGATATTGATTTAATTCGATTCTATGCGACTCGAATCGAATCAATTTAAATTAAATTACTAATTTGGGTCTAGCATTGGCCGTTTAGGAGATACTAGTGGTTCGCCCCGAACTTTGAACTCGCGACCCTCTATCTCAGTAACCCCTCGACCGATTTGCCTCATTTACCCGCCTACCAAATTTCATGACGATCCGACTACATTTACTCAAGTTATCGTCGAACGAACATTCATACATACATACATACAAACGCCGGATTGTTCCAGTAGACTCGGAGAACTTCGCTCGCTCGTTCAAATATGGGCAGTTAAAGTTTTGATACTTCTTTTTTATTGAACGAGCGAGCGAAGTTCTCCGAGTCTACTGGAACAATCCGGCGTTTGCATGTTTGTATGTATGTATGTATGTTTGTATGTATGTTCGTTCGACGATAACTTGAGTAAATTCGGTCGGATCATTATGAAATTTGGTAGGCGGGTAAATGAAATTAAAAGAATTTTTAAGTTCGAACATGAGCCAAATCGGTCGAGGGGATGCCGAGGGTTGTTAAGTTTATATGGGGTCGCGAGTTCACAGTTCGGGGCGAACTCGTCGAGCCCCTTTTTTAGAGTACTATGAACATGGGTCTAGCGTTAGCCGTTTAGGAGATATGGGCAGTTAAAGTTTTGATACATCTTTTTATTATTTTTGTTGCGTTCATCAGGTAGAGCTCGTTGAACCCTTTTTTTGAGTACCATAAACATGGGTCTAGCATTAGCCGTTTAGGAGATATAGGCAGTTAAAGTTTTGATACTTGAATCAGTACACACGACAGCACGTCGACCCTTACGCTAGCACTTTGCTCGGTTACGTTACGGGCGATTTTACAACAACTGACGTGTTGTCGTGTGTACTATGAATCTAGCAATAGCCGATTCGATTCGATTCGATTCGTTTCGTTTCGATTCGATTCGATTCGATTCGATTCGATTCGACTCGTTTTGTTTCGTTTCGTTTCGATTCGATTCGATTCGATTCGATTCGATTTGATTCGATTCGATTCGAATAATAATAATATCAATTTTGAACTCAGTAATACCAGTTGGTTAAAGTAACTTCAAAATTGATCTCACTAAACTAAATATAAACAGAGATCAATTTTGAACTCAGTTTAAAGTTAGTTCAAAATTGATCTCACTTTATACTAAGTTTAAACAGAGTTCAATTTTGATCTCAGTTCATGACCACCCTTAGAGCAGCCTGTAGCTGTTTGTTGAACGAAGGTCAAACGCATGTCCCCCTACAACCAAAACTTAAAAGCAACAAATTTAGCTCAGTGGTGGTTTTCGCAACTGGTAAGTCTTGGACAACTCCTGGTAATAACCTTGAAGCGTTGAAAACAGCCTTGTCGTTTGAGGTAGCTCCGCGAGATTACCTTCAGCTCTTATTTTGGAAAATCTTAAGAGCTCTTAGCTGTTACAGTTCTGAAAAGGAAAAACATAATACTTTCAAGTAATTTCCTAACGTCAGCCATATTTCATATTAAAAAATGAAAAAAAAAACGAAACAAAACCAATATTTTAATTAAATAAAGCGTAATCAAATACCATGTGCTACACGATTTATAATATATATTTCTCATATGAATAGTAGTTTGATTTCTGATGTGACTTACCACCGATCACCAATTTATTTTATTTTATTTTATTAAAAAATATCCGAAATGTTTAACTTATGAAAGGCCCGTCTTGTATACAGCACTATTATCGTAAAGTTTCACGATGAAGTGCCAATCGCACTATATTTTGATTATTTCCTGACTTTACCAAGCTACTTATTATTTTTATAAACACTTTGCTTATCTAGCCATTTTGAAAGATGGCCGAACGAAAAAGGAATGACGCCATTGTAAATAAGTATTTGAATCTGTGTAAAAAATCTTAAATAGAAGCTATTTAAAACTTGTAAGTCCTGGAAAGGTATTTATTCATATCCATCAAAAAGGTTCTAAGTTGTCATAGAGTTACATCCAAGACTAATTTAGAACTTATAAGTTGTCTTGCAAGGTTATAATAACGTTAAATTAAGGTTGTGAAGGTTATATTTAGGTTCTATGCAAGTATTGGAAAGGTTCTGGATTTGAGCTATAGGTTGTGCTGTAGCTCTCAGAAAGGTTCTAAAACCGGGGCCCTTTTGGCACTCAGAAGGTAATTACAAGGTTAATATAACTTTATTGAGAGTTATAAGACTTACGAGCAGATTTCCATACAAAGGTTCTAGAACCTGTTCAAAACCTTTCTACAACCTAAAATGTTACTTGGGTACTGTTGGCGGTCATAGGAACAAAACATTTTAGCGTATAAAAACAAAACTACTGGACCAAAATAAAAAATATTTAAATTAGTTTCTCAATATTGTCTTAAGATAAGATTAAGCCAATAACGGACTTTCGAACAAAAAACTTTGCCTTCCGAATTGTCGTAGAAAAATTGTTCCTTTTCTTTGAGATTTCATTCCCTAGATGGAAACGGCGTAGAAAATGTCACATGCGAGGTGCTAATGTTAATTTAAACTTTGACCATGGAGTAGTAGTAGGTATACCGACTAGAGAGTGATCCTATTGCTTCGGAATAGATTCCAAAACCAATGAAAGTTTTAAAGTAGCTATGACCAAAAGGGTTAAATGGACCTTTTTACGCAAACTGGAACCAACCCACATTTTTTTCTGAAATTGAGTTAAACACTCTGAGTTAAAAAAAATGCTTTCTACCTTTCCAAAAAAAAATGGTAGCTTTCTACGAACCAAAATTGGAGATTTTAACCTGCTAACGTGGAACAAACGCATCCTAAATTTATTTCCAAACTCATTATATAAAAGTCTCGTTTTCTCGAAATAGAACTGCTGGGTTGGTTCTTTACTATACTATGCCAGGAAAAGACCCTCAGCTTCTTTGGACACATAATGCGGTCGCCCATGCATAGTCTAGAGAAGCTCATAATATTGGGAATTTGGGACAGGTGAATGGCAAACGCGCCAGGGGAAAGGTACCAACCAGATGGTCAGCGGCTGGAGAAAGCATCCACCGGGCAATTCCACCGGGCTGGAAGAGAGCGGTCTTCCGTCATATCTCATACCAATGGAAGCGAGTACGACATGTTCGCGATCCTAACCATGGGGAATCGATTAAGAAGAGAAGAAGGGTTGGTTCTTGTTTGCGTTAATGGGTCCAAATATCTACAGTAAAGTTACTCAATGTGAACGGAGCCTATGCGCCCCAAAAGCCATACGGGCCAAGTTTTAATGAAATGAAATATTCGTTAGTTCCCTTAATTGGTCTCCTTACAAACATTAATCAAGTGTCACACACAAGTAAACTCGGCTGGGGGAGTTTTTTAGAGATCCGTGGGGTTATGTGAGCCAATTCTCGGTAATATCGGACACGCAAGTATTGAATGAATTTGATTCTTCTTCTCTAACCATACACGAGACCATGCTTCTTCTCCAAGAACGATCAGAGCTAGTAAAGCTGGACAAAAAAAAGTAGCTAGGTACTTAGATAAGATAATAATTTTTCTTTGACTTTTTATAATATTTTGACGTTAAATGTATTTTTTTTTTAAATTAAACCCTTTGACTTTATTTTGTTCGATATTTTCGATGTTTGATTTGGTTTTCTATTGGTCCGATTGGACGAAATAATCGGGAGGTCTGTCAAAACGTCTGATTTATGTTTAGTAACAGTGTATATCTAATAAACTCTAGAAAATTAGTGGTAATGACGACGACGCCCAGATAAATATTGTTAAGATTCTTAGTTTTTTTTTTTACTAAATTGGTCTATTGGTTACTCTCGCTTGTTCACAACATCGGCTATTTGCCAAAAAAGTATTGGCCAAAATGACGAATTCAGTGAGCTGAGACCAAACGACGGTCCAAGTCACAGTTTTAAAGTTTAAAGCCGAAGGCATTTGATTACACTGGTCTCTGAAGGTTTGAATAAAGTAAGAATTTTGGAATTGGGTTCAGAATCACTAGTGTAACAAAATGCCTCAAAAATTTCAGCTCTTATTAAAAACTGTAGGTAAGTTAATAAAAATGGTCACATTTTTTTTTCCAATGGTGCTAGCTCCTTGACTGATGAAGTCGTCCGACCTACAGGGTCGGCGTGCATTCATCAAACTCTACTATTTATGTCTTTTGGATCGGCCCGCGCGCGACTGACACATTTGGGCCTATTTTTATGGGCAAACCTGTAAAATATGTTACACGGCGAGCTTTTTATTTGATGAGCATATTCGCTATGATGAATGGGTAAAGGCGATGTGAAATATCGCGCATAAAGTGAACGAATAGCCTCGATACTTACTTTGGTCATGTCTTTAGAAAAAGAAAACTTAGACTTTTGCATTTGCATAATAATATTATTTATACAGCGATTCATACATTTGTTAAGTGAGTGACAAGTGAAGCGAAGCGATTGAACACTGCAGTGCCTGGGACATTGATGAAACCCATTAAATTCAAATCAGTTTTTCTTCTTCTCGGCGTGCCTCTCCACTAATATCTACAGGGTCGCCGTCAGATCTCCATATAATTATACATTTCCTGATGTTTCTGAGCCACGACTTTGTTCTTCTACCAGCACGCATCTTCCCTTCAATCTTGTCCATTACAATCTTTTGGAAAATTCGGTACCTGTCGAAGCAAAGCACCATGTCCTACATAGCTTATCTGTGCAGTAATAAAAGTACAAAGAAAAAAATATAAATGCGCATTAGTTCAGTGGTTGCGCCTGGCGCAGGATCGTGAGAGGTGGCGTGAGCATGAAGAGGCCTTTACTAAGCAGTGGGTGTTAACAAGCTGATGATGATGATGATGATGATTAGTTCCGAAAGATTAAGTTGAAAGTTGACGCCTCACATTTTGTATTAGGGGCGGTACTTCTGCATTTACATAACTCGTAGACACTGCGTCGGAAGCGGCGCGGACGCAGTGTTTACACAAGAAACCGCAACGCGCTTTTATGAAGCAAGCTGCCCGTCTGTTATGATTATTTATTTTATTTTTACTCCTGCGCTCACTGACAGGGGCTTTCTTTTAATATAGACCACCAGAGCTGAATGTACTCGCACACAATGTTACACCTAGGCTCGGTTTCTAAATTGAGAATTTTACTTAGTAAATACCTAAGTATCGTTCTGTCATGTTCTTTTGTGAGAAATCTGCAGAGACAGAACAATACTTAAGTGCTTGCTTAGGGAATTTCTCAATTCAGAAATCGGCAGCTAGTCTGTCAGCCAGTCCAACCGAGCATATCGAACCGACGCGGCGTAAGATCATATCATTAGCTATCTCGTCTTTTGAGTTTCTTTGCCATGCTGCTTCTCGGAGAAAGCGATACGATCCTAGAAAGGCTAAAATGTATACCTAGCTTGATAATATGAATCTACCATATTCAACGTTCACTGAACACATCCTAACTCTTTTTACACGGTGTATCCTACTGGTCAACAGGATTTTAATTCTACAAAATAAAGTTGAGAATAACAATTTTCAAAACCTCAAAATAGAAAAATAAAAACATACCTATCTTTTTTGTTTTTGGTATAGCGCATTTTTTGTTTTTGATCCCTATCACCGGGTGCTATTATTAAAGAGTTAGGATATTTTGTAACACATTGTATTGTATCTAGCTAGCTTCTGGCTTACCTATATCTCGATACACCTATGATGTCTGTACCCTCAAGAGAACAATGATGTATCGAACGCTATCTAGCTCAATAAGGCGGTTATACTAGGCTTGTAGATAGGGGTAACGAAAACGATTACCAAGCCCCGAACTTATGGCAGTTGAATTCACTGACGGCTGAACAAATAAGCACCACAAACACTCCACTGTGTGTGACGAATTATTTATCCATTCTTCCAAGGTAACTTACAAATTTTATTGCTGTTTACTTTCTCGATGACTTTATGTAACTATGTACTTAGTAACTAACTAGCTTCTGCCCACACTGCACTTATTTACTACGGACGGCTACATTATAGTTCTTTCTTATAATAAGGTATATCTAAATAAGGACTGAGGGAGGGCCATCACACCAAGAGTAACCCACAAAGTCCTTCAAATTTGCATTTACAGTCCAGGAAAAATCTCACTAATCAGTAGATCGTGTTTTGTTTTTTGTCGCGGATACTGGAGCTGATACCTATTTGCGCGCCTGAAAAAGACCCCATTTATAAAGAAGCGTGCCCACTTCACCAACGACTGCATGTGTTACCCTTGTTTACTTTGAGTTCTCAAGCTGTCAGCCGAGGAGTGAGTGACAAGGGCAAACGCCTGCCGTTGTGCGGTCTTGAATGAGATGACCCGTCTTAGGCCCGGTTTCTGAGTTGAGAATTTTACTAAGCACATACTTACGTATCGCTCTGTCACGCTCTTTTGTGAGAAATCTGCAGAGACAGGACGATACTTACCCATTTGCTTAGCAAAATTCTCAACTCAGAAAAGGGAGCCTAAGCCCTTCACACATGCGGCATCGGCACTGCCCTTGCAGCAAATTTAACACTGAAGCCTGCAGCGCCTCTGACATAAATCTACTTCTTTCTCCCGCCTGGACAAGGAGATGACGCACCAACTTAGTGTGCACCATGTCCAAGAATGAAGGCCATGCTTCAGAGAGACTGTCCCATCATAGGCATTGATCGCTTGGAGTTTAAAAGATCTAAAGACTTTAAATCTTACAGACTCCGAGTTCTAGCTTCTCCGATGATAATGGGAGAGTCTTTTTGAGTCAGGACCTCTGGTCAGAGGGGGTGATGTTCCATCGCTACACGAAAGCGTGACCGAAAATTAACAAACCCTGTCACGAGGCTAAGATGTGTATACTTTTGATTTATAAAAATGTATTGTTTAGATTAAGGTATTTATAGTATGGCCTAACAAAAAAAAGTTGTCCAAAATAAATGAATTATTGAACGAGCGAGCGAAGCGAGCGAAGTTCTCCGAGTCTACTGGAACAATCCGGCGTTTGTATGTATGTATGTATGTATGTATGTATGTATGTATGAATGTTCGTTCGACGATAACTTGAGTAAATTTAGTCGGATCGTCATGAAATTTTGTAGGCGGGTAAATGAGGCAAAGAGAATTTTTAAGTTCGAACATGAGCCAAATCGGTCGAGGGGTTGCTGAGTTATGGGGTCGCGAGTTCGAGTTCGGGGCGAACCACTAGTTATTAAAATTACTTAGTTGGAAAGAATTTGTGCGCGTGCCCATTGTTGCAACGGTCGCAGTGCGCTACCATGTGTACATTCTACAGCACGTAACCCTTTACATTTTCGTTGCAAAGTCCAGCGCCGGCGCCCGTAAAGTAACTGAATAGAGTGAAAGCGTGTAAGGGTCAAATAGCTGTCGACTGTAGGTACTTCTACGCTCGATTTCAAAAAAATCCTTGCAGTCGCACGTGTGTCGCGGCGGCGCATGGGTCAAAGTGTGAAGGGACCCTTATCCATTCAAAGTGAAGATAAGATGATACTTAGGGTGGCATTAATAGTCGTCGACTCAAGATCGAACTCAAGTAGGTGATCTCAGAAAAGTAAAATGCTGTCAAGCCTTGGCTAATGTCAATGTCAATCTCAAGATAGTGTCTATTAATATGCTGACAACTACTTCAGTTTGACTAAGCCAAGGCTTGACATTAGCATTTGAATTTTCTGAGATCACCTACTTGAGATCGATCTTGAGTCGACGACTATTTAATTAATGCCACCCTAAGTGTCATCTTATCTTCACTTTGAATCAAGTAGGTGATCTCAGACGACTATTAATACAACCCATAATAAATTATAATAGTAAAATATTTTATCTAAAAGGTCCCCAGGTACCAATGAAAAATGTAAACCCGATTTTGGTACTCTATTATCTCTACATCACCACCCGGCGAGGCTATTGGAAAAAAGCTTTAAGACATGCGTCATAATATACAATACATACTGTGCGTGATATTTACTGTGCAGCCGAAATTTTTTCACTAATGTACGTGCGTCAATAAGCCTGCCAAGAAAAACACCTAAGTACATTATGCGTAATGTATTGAAAACAAGGTAAGAGAAATGAAATGGTAAAAGGTACACAACATTAATTTTAACACTGACGTCTATATTGCCACAGATTAAAGCATAAAGCACCCGGTGATAGGGATGGATCACATCCCAAATTTTTCTTTTGCTCTATGATGTTCCGTGGATTTTTTAATCTATATATATAAAAGGCTTAGGTTGACTGACTCATCACGCTACAGCCCAAACGGCTGAACCTATAAGTATGAAATTTGGACAAAAGTTGCGTTATATGGTGGAGGGTTCATTTAAGAAGCGATTTTTTTTTATTTAACCCTTAAGTGGGTCAAAATTGGGTTGAAAGTGTGTATGGGAAAAAATTTTTTTTTGGTCTTTTGTACTTTAATCTTACTTTTTCGTACTTTTATTTAAAAATGATTCGACACCTATTTCAGATTTTTTCTCATTTCTATGCACTTAAGGGTTAAAATGGGTGCTAAAGTTTTTCGATTTTTTTCACCAGTTACGATCAATGCTGGAACAAAACCGCTAATGCCACAACAGTGATAATTTGACAATAGTTGTAATTTGTGAACACGCTACGGGTTAAGATAGATTTACTTCAAGTTTAACCCTTAAAGCGGTAAAAATAGGGTTTAAAGTTTGTATGAAAAAAAAAATTTTTTTGGCCGCATTTACTTGCAACTAAGAATTCGTATATTAAATCAAAAATAAATTAACACCTGTTTTAGCTTTTTTCTAATTTTAGCCGTTTAAGGGTTAAACGAGGTTGAAATGTATGAATATTTTTCGTGATGTAGTGTCAACGTCGGGCCCAAACCATTTAAGCTACAACTATGAAATTGAAACTTCAGCAGCGTTTTGTAGCAAAACTACCCACCATGAAGAAAAAAATATAATTTTAACCCGTCAATTGCCCAAACCGGGGTTCAAAGTTTGTATGAAATAAAATTTTTTTTTGGTCCGATTTACTTGAAACTTAGTATTTGTATATTTAATAAGAAACAATTAAATACGTGTTTCAGCGTTTTTCAAAATTCTGCCCACCAAAGGGTTAAAAGGGGTAGAAAAGTTTGAAGATTTTTCATGATTTAGTATCAATGCCAGGCCTAAACCATTAAAGCTACAACTATGAAATTGAAACTGCAGTAGTGTTTTGTGGCAAAACTACCTACCATGAAGAAAGAAATAAAATTTTAACCCTTCAAATGCCCAAACCAGGGTTCAAAGTTTGTATGAAATAAAAATTTTTTTTGGTCCGATTTATTTGAAATTAAGTATTAGTATACTAAATCAGAAAAAATCAAACACGTTTTTCAGCGTTTTTCTCATTTCAGCCAATGAAGGGTTAGAATGGGTGGAAACGTGGAAGTTTTTTTCCTGATGTAGTAGCAATGCTGGGCCCAAATCATTGAAGCTACAACTTTGAAATTGAATGTGCAGTTGCATTTTATAGCATTACTACCCACCATAAAGAAAAAAATATAATTTTAACCCTTCAAATGCCCAAACCGGGGTTCAAAGTTTGTATGAAATAAAAAAAATTTTTGGTCCGATTTACTTGAAACTTAGTATTTGTATATTAAATAAGAAATCATTAAATACGTGTTTCAGCGTATTTCAAATTTCTGTCCACAAAAGGGTTAAAAGGGGTAGAAAAGTTTGAAGATTTTTCCTGATGTAGTATCAATGCCAGGCCTAAACCATTAAAGCTACAACTATGAAATTGAAACTACAGTAGTGTTTTGTGGCAAAACTACCTACCATGAAAAAAATATATATAATTTTAACCCTTCAAATGCCCAAACCGGGGTTCAAAGTTTGTATGAAATAAAATTTTTTTTTGGTCCGATTTACTTCAAATTAAGTATTCGTATACTAAATCAGAAATAATTAAACACGTGTTTCAGCATTTTTCTCATTTCAGCGAATGAAGGGTTAAAATGGGTGGAAACGTTGAAGATTTTTCCCTGATATAGTAGCAATGCTGGGTCCAAATCACTCAAGTTAGAACTTTGAAATTTGAACTACAGTTGCGTTTTATAGCAAAACTACCAACCATGATGAAAAAAGTAATAATGTTAACCCTTGAAATGCCCAAACCGGGGTTCAAAGTTTGTATTAAATAAAAATTTTTTTTGGTCCTATTTACTTCAAACTAAGTATTTGTATGCTAAATCAGAAATAATCAAACACGTGTTTCAGCAATTTTCTCATTTCAGCGAATGAAGGGTTAAAATGGGTGGAAACGTTGAATATTTTTCTCTGATGTAGTAGCAATGCTGGGCCCAACCCATCTAAGTTACAACTTTGAAAAACTACAGTTGCGTTTTATAGCAAAACTACCAACCATGAAGAAAAAAGTAATAATGTTAACTCTAAAACGGCCAAAACGGGGTTCAAAATTTGTATGAAATTATCATTTTATTGGGTCAGATTAACTTGAAACTAAGTAGTGGTGTATTAAATCAGAAATAATAATTAAACACATGAAAAGCAATAATGAAAAGCATCAAAAAGGGTGGAAACATTTTAAGAGTTTTCCTGATGTAGTATCAATAACAATGCCGGAACCATTAAAGCTACAACTATTCAATGAACATTTAAATACAGTTGCGTTTTATAGCAAATCTACTAAGCATGAAGAAAACAATAATAATGATACACCTAAAACGGCCAGAAGGTTCAAAGTATGTATTTTTTTTTTGTTGGATTCATTTGATCTTTACCAATTTGGTCACACACATACACAACACATACACTTCCACGCTGAAACTGCATGACGGATTTGGATGACATTTAGAATAAAGCTTACAAAAACACACACCCATGACTCTATTCATGCTAATTTGATAATGGTGAAAGATGTACCCAGGCAACTTCTTATAAGTCTTCGCGGACGAAGTCGCGGGCGAAAAGCTAGTTATTAATAAAATGTAAGCGCTACGGGAGAAAAGTATTTTTCTAATAGTTTTCATAGACTTTCACAATGTCTTATCAATTTTAAACTATGCAAATACACTCTCGCACACAATCATGTGTTTAAAATTGAACTAGGTAAATCCAAAAACAAAAATAGTTAAGAAAAAATTAAAATATTGAGGTTACCTATGTTTTTTAACTTTTTTTCCAGAAATATAATCTTGTTGCAAAAATAGTTTTGTTAGGGCCTTTTGTAACACGTTGCGTTATTGTGTCGTTTTCAGTTTGTATGGGGGTTTAAAAGTTGTGCCCAGTCATCGATCACAAATTCGGCAGGAACGCTGTTTATATGAAATCGTGAAAACTTGAGGGCTATCGTTTTAGTGCTTCCTAGTTGGCGCCACTGTCGAGTAAGGCCATGAAGAATAGCTCTTAAAATTATATATTTCTTAAAGATAGCATGTACGTAAAAAAAAACTTACAGCATATTTAATACCTACAACTGTACTAATAAAACAGATCGAGCAAGCTCAGTTTTGTTCGATTTTTTTTTAACTCAATTCTCCGAAAGTCAAAACTGTTTCATAAATATTTAGTACAGGGATAGTAACTATTTGCCATAATTAATCTCAGGTACATATTCCAAAATATTCAGAAGATTATTCTAATTAGAAATAAACCCTTGTAGACCAAACAAACAGTGTCGGTACCTATGCGCCTACGCGCGCGGTATGCCAACCAATTATTTTTTGACAACCACATATCTGTATAATACAATGAAAAGTTACACCGCAAAACTTCAACCGCATAGGTAATTTCAGTAGTGTCCGCTTTTATTCGAATTCTTTGATTGATTATATTTTTATTGATGGCGCCAGTTTAGCACCTTTTAGGCCCTTAGCTGCCAACTGTTTGTTACACGCACACCCCGCGCACGACCACAGCAGTTGTGTTGTGTTGTTGTTGTTGTAGTACAGTCGCCCGTAACATTTTAATTTACTAAGACCTAAACTTACCGATTCCCCTTTTAGTATGTTATATACTCCGTGCAATTTTAGTGGTTTTAAAGCCGAAGGTATTTTGTTGCACTGGTGATTCTGAGCCAAATTACAAAATTTCATTCCAAAACGCGCGAAAAAAAAAACACTTCTCCATACAAATGGTGTCGATTGGCGAAAGCCGTTTGTACTGGGAAGTGTTTTATTTTTTCGCTCGTTTTGAAGTAATATTTTGGAATTTGGCTCAGAATCACGAGTGCAACTAAATACCTTCGGCTTTAAAACCACTAAAATTGCACGGTGTATTAAGTACGTAATTCTTTATATAAAAACATAAGTCTTGCAATAAGGGATTTTCTGACAGCTAAAAAAAATAAAAAAATTGTTCTAAAAGCTGTGACAGATGGCGTTGATACGACATGTTTTCTATCACAAAGTAAATTAGTGCTTAATACAGCGAAAATATTTCTTCACTTCATTGCTCTGTGACTTCATCTTTCATCGTTGTAGCTGTCATTCCATTTTACAGTACATGAAAAAGTGCACGACTTTGTTAATGTTCTTGTATGAGTGAATGGTAAATCCGAAAACACTTCATTTTGCTCCACAACTAATACCTAAATGTGTTTGGACGTATACGAAGGCCAACGAGCGCGAACTGGCATACAAAAAATAACATGTCTCGTCAGTGACATCTAGTTACAAATTTGGAACTACAACTTATGAGCTGTCAGAAAATCCCTAATTCTTAACCCGGCTCAAACATATTTATAAAAAAAACCGCTACCATTTTTTTGTTTTGTTTATTTTTTATAAATTTTGGTGTTCGAATTTAAAAAAATAATTAAAAAAACAATGCGCAATATTTTATGGGTTTTTTCTAATGGCTGCGGCGGGTTAGGTTAGGTTTTTATATGCAGAATTACGTACCTACTTTACATTACAACATATCAAAAGGGGAACCAGTAACCTTTTTTGGTAAATTAAAACGTTACTGGCGACTGTACTTTAGTCAAGTCAAGTCAACTCAGGGGAAGCGAACAAAAATAACATGAGCGTCTCGCTTGTAATAACATTTGTCCTAATATATTACTATTGTGACGGGCTGGGGCGTGCGGGATTTATGTAATACAGTGCGAGCGTCGCCTTAATATTTATTATTATTAATGCCGCTTGTCTCCACCTAAATTATTCTTCATTAGGATCGAACGGGACTTTTTTCGGGACGTGCAAAGCGCTGTTCCCGAGCGGGCGCGATATTGCTTGTGACTTTAGCGTCAGAATAAAATACGTTATAAAAATTGATAATGATACTTAATGATAATGTTTATACAATGGGTATAACCCGTGCCATTAAAGAAACGATATATAAATGGCGGACACTCACGCGCCCTCTCGCTTTAATCATATCTCCGTCTATACTCACACGTAACGTTAGCAAAGACATTTTAGGCAGTCCTGATTGGTCACCTACGCTTGGCTAATAAAACACGCAAAAATACGTTCGCCTCTTATTTATTTTTTAATGTTTGTCGAGTTATTTCAATATTGTAGTTTACGTTAAGTGTTGTTATTTGTTGCGGTTTGTATTATTTACTACGTTTTAATAATTTTGATCTTATTTTCATAAAGATTGTTGTTTAATCAAATCACAAACCCAACGTAGAACAATTACCTAAACAATAAAGAAAGCATAGTAAAACAATATTTCCTAACCAAAAATGTAAGAAAGTTTGAGGTATTATATATTATATATAGTTTGAGTACGTAAATCGTATTTTCGTAACCTCTTTTTCAGACCTTACCATAGGTACCCGCCGCCATTTTCATATCGTTTCTCTATGAGATACTTTCTAGGCCACGTTCTTTCGACATCTCATAGATGGCGGTAAACAACGCTACAGTGTAAAGAGTCTACTGATAGCATAGACATAATTCTTTTTTATAGGCAAGGTTTACACAAAAAAGTTTACAATATAGACCACTGTATCGGCGTTGACAGCCTTGTTCGACCACAGAGGGAAAAAATGTTGGACTAACTATTTGATTGTTAACCGATTGGTTGAGGAGCTAGGTAACTAAAATCCAGCCAAAACTGTTGAAAAGCTATATTGTTTGTGAAATAATTTTGAACATAAAAGTAATATTTTGAAGGCGTGAAAACGGATATGCACAAACATACCTACATTCACCATCGAAAAAATCAGCCCTATTGAAAAATACTTCAAACAACTTTTGTTCCTATTTGAAACCTATTGTGAGGGGATTATTAGGTATCAATGGATTGAGTGGATGGTAAAAGCGGAAACACTACATTTTGCTCCACCACTAATACCCTTAATGTGTTTGGACGTAAGGTACGAAGGCAACGAGCGCGAGCTGCCATAAAAAAACACGTCTCGTCAGCGACATCTATAGTTACAAATTTGGAACTACAACTTATGAGCTGTCAAAAAATCACCCTTTGGTTTAATTTGAAGGAATGAAAGTTTTTCAGTCATTATTTCAAAAGGTGCAATTTTTCTGATGCTGAGTGTAGCTTGTCAACACTTTTGGCTGGATTTTTTGTAACTTATAATAACCTAGCTATCTCAACTTTGCCAATCGGTTAACAATGGCTAGTCCAACCTTTTTCCCTCTGTGGTCCAACTAGGTTGTCAACGCCAATACAGTGGCATATACGTATTGTAAACTTTTTTGTGTAAACCTTAATGGCTCGATTGGTCCGTATCCTTGCCTCAAAAAAAAATTATGTCTATGCTATCAGTAGACTCTTTACACTGTACCGTTGTTTACCGCCATCTATGCAGTGGTGGATTTACCAATAGGCTGAGTAGGCTGAAGCCTAGGGCGGCATATTTTAGGGGCGGCAGATTTGGGGGGCATCTATTTAGATCTTACATAAAAAGAAAAATATGCACGTAAAGTATACGTAAATAAGGTCCACACAAGTGTATTTGTAATTGCATGATTGTATTTACTTGGATAATATTTTGAAGGGGGGTAAAGTGAGCTTTTCTTGAAGCTCAAAGAGGTGACGCGAGAGTGAAAATGTTAGGAATTCATCGGTCGGTAGGGCGGCCAAATTTGAAAAGTCTACTGGCGGCAAATGTGTAAATCCGCCACTGCATCTATGAGATATAGAAAGAACGTGGCCTTGAAAGTATCTTATTGGCACGGCTTATAACACGCTGTTTTAAAGTAGAGGAGCCATAGAATATGTTTTTTAAGTCTGGCATTCTGCAAACAGTATAGGTATATCAGGTTCACTACATCCCCGCGCTAGTCAGTGACTGTGTTGCGGCGGAGTAGGCTCCATCCTTGCTAGTTGGTACCATAAGTTTGTAAGAATACTATTATAAACTTATTAGATGCTAACAACAGCCAATTAATTAGGTAGGTACCTACCTTAAGGAAAATTATAAGTAACTACACTGGATTATCCTAAGGGCTTCTAGGGTATTTGATTGGTTCAAAGTTGTAGGAGAACCGAGGGAAAAAGGACTAGGACCATATTGCAAACAAAATGTCTGAACAAAATTGAGATTTGTAGTTGGCATAATTTTCACGGGTGCCTGGTTTATACGCTCTACACGGATTTTGTCATTACTTCTCATCAGGTCCACGGGCTACATAGTTCAAGGCAGACACTACCCGCTGCCTAGAATTTAGATAATTGTCCCCAAAGCTATGCAAAACCACCATGGTACTAAACTATACGGTATTATAGACGACCCAACGTAGCTAAAAAACTCAGGACTTTTACGACTGAAATGACCACTCGGACGCTGCAGGGGGCTATATCTCGGGAATCTCGCATTCGACACATCTCGAAGGAAAAATCTAATGTCATTTCGATCTCGACTGCTCCCGACCACTTGAGGAACAGGGACTCATGTCGAGCGAAAAAGGCAAACATCTCGCAGAAATCTCGTGCCTTATGTCGAGGATGACTTCGTGAGAATAGGAGATGTGACATTTGCCACAAATTGAGATTTATCCTTCGAGATGTGTCGAATGCGAGATTCCCGAGAATTTGCCCCCTGTGCCTGGGGCATTATTTAAATAGTGAAATGTTTTAAAATCGACGTTGATGAAGTTAATTTTATATCACCAACATTTCTGTTTGCTGGAATTCCGTTTGACCAAGCGTTGCTGACATAGGGTTTAATAAAACATCGATTGAATCGACTTAAAACTACGAACTTGCTTTTTACTCCGTTTTGGTAGCGCACGATAGCCATTTTTGGCTTACTTTACCAAACCAAACTGATTTGTATAGACTTCTATAGCAAGACGAAAATAAAAACCTAAAAAAATGCATTATGTAAGTGAATGCACTATGGAGCCTCCCTAATACAAGGTGGGTTTTAACAATCATGCATTCAAGTAGGTAGATGGGTAGGTAGGTACCTACTTGCGTTTGATAGTTTCAACGATGTCACTATTGGCTTGCAAACGTAGTGGATATCTGTTTACATTTCCCACGAAAATACCTCCGTTTATCTACCCTACCCCTACTAAATAGAGGGTTAACAATCATTCATTATCATCGGCAACATCAACATAAATTGTACCTACGTATTATAGACTGACAATTTTTTGTTGACTCACCTAGGCTTCATCAAATAATGTCTTCGCCGAATTATTTATGTTTCTTACTAATAATGAAGAATCACAGTTGCAAATGAGCCGTTTTCACGGCTGTCAAATTTCTCTTTTTCTGAAGATATTATTAATCTCTGTAAGCGAAATTTGACAGCCACTTCCCGGTTCTTGTATGGCCAAGCCTATGAGCGCCATCTACCAAGGGCTTTAAATTCAGCTTTTAATTACTGTCAGTTGAAAACGGGCCATTGCAAATCACATTTTATTTTCAAAATGCATTTGCCTGGATTCTACATGGTGCATTCGAACTTTAAGTAGGCTACTCATCAATACAAACAACTTGTACCAGGTGGCTAAGAAAAATAGAGCGAAAAAAAATCTCCTGTGTGTGCCATACATAATTAGGTAGACTCAGTAGGTACTGCGCCAAATGCTGATATTTTTTTCGCTCCATTTTTTTTGCCATTTAGTACAAGTTGTTTGTACATATTGATGAGTAGACATCTTGACTTGAAATTCCGCTATCGAATTCGAGTGCACCCTGTAGTGTGGATATTTTGCATATCAAGCTTCTTGTTCCCCACTGGATAAACATCAGTTTTCGAGCTAAGGATGGGCTGTAACAGGAGACAGAATATTAGCAATTTTCTAATTTCCTTTGTTATTCAAGAAAAATACGCAATTTGTCGCGTGACTCCGCCCGTAAAGCAGCATAATGAAGTTGTTATTGAAATTTACGGGACAAAATTTAATCTTGCTGGCTCGAAACGTAACGTAATAATATACATTGTGCCCTGCCCATCCACCGAGGTGACATGTAAGCACTGATACACACCGTCTATCTATTCAATAGGTAGGTACAGTCCTAAGAGTGCCTATATTCCTACCATCACATTGAAGCCACGGATAGCAAGGAAGAGTACCCAACTAGGCTACTAACTACAGAGAAAATTTTTAATAGGTTTACTCCTGCTGTAACCTAACTTTGCTCCTCCTGCTCCTCCTCCTTTAGCTGACTGTGAAGGAAAACATCGTGAGGAAACCTGAGCGTATGAGGCATTATACCCTCAACGCAAAATTCGCCAACCCGCATTGAGCACGCGTGGTGATTAAGCTCGAACTCTCTCTCTGAGAGAAGGCCTTTGCCCAGCTAGTGGGACATGTACAATTGTACAGGCTACATCTAACTTTTTCACTCCAGAAATACGTCAACTTCTAATGTGACTTCCAAAAACTTTTGTGAAAGCGCATTTTTTTTCCATATAATTTTTTTTTTTGCCGTGTAGTAACAAATAGGAGCAAATGAAGCTGAAACTTTGAAAGATGGCAGAGAGTGGAGGGGCACGAAAGCGCGCTGCGCACGCAGTGCAGAGCAGAAATTGTACAAATTCAAACTTTTAAAGAACAAGAAACGTTAAAAAAACAAAAAGTATCGAGCTATCGAGTAATTTGTCCGACAGCCAAACTTTTTTCGTCCGTACTATACATATACGAGTGTAATGGTGCGTCGTGTGAGTGCCGCTTTAGGCTGCCCTTGGGCCGATCGGCCGCTGGGGTCGTTAAACGAACACCCCATCAGACGTTAATTGCTCCACCAAACATGGCCGGCTGATTTGTTTCCAACTCTTCCGACACCATTATATCACAGCATGGGAATATACAGCAGTTTATCTACACACAAACTGCCTTCTTCTTTTTAGGTTTCCTTCCTCAATGGTATCGGGATCATAATCGGGATTGCGACTTTAAAATGGAATTGTCTAAGATTTAAATCACAATCACTAACAGAACGAATGAGTCAAAACGCCATAAAAATTGAATGATTGAGTGAACGATTTTGCTATTTTTTTCACTCAATAACCTTCAAAATCGAGTCACAATCCCTACCACTATCTCAACGCTTTCAGTGACAGTTTGTGTCAAATAAATGCAGCGTGAAGTTCAAAAGTTCCTGAATGAGGCGACACAAGCCGTACCCGGCCAAGTTCTTTCGCTGCTATATTCCTACACTGTGAACCAACTCTTCCAACACCATATTGAATTATACGACTGAGCGTTCTAACAAACGTTTGCGTATGTTTGTAGGATCGCTTGCCTGTCTTTATCTTTCCTCTGGGAAAGATAATGCCCCTGGGGCGAACGAAGTTGATGGCTTCCATAGTTTTTTCAAGACAGGACCACAGTTGGGGTAAAAAAGTATTGGAATGGAGACCCAGAACGAGGAAATATTTCTGCATAGTTTCGATTAATTAGTACTATAATTTATTATGCCAAGGTGGTAATTGTGGTACCCAAAACAACTAGTTAGCGTTTTCTCTTTTTGGGCTGATTCGAAGTGCCGGCCGAAGAAAAAATATGGTACTCGTACCTACACTGTCCGTAAGAACATGTAGATAAATAATACAAAATTAACAAATAAAACAAAAGACCGACTTAACTGGTAAAAAGGTACCTACACTGTTATTATTCTTAGGCCCGTAAGATCAATCACAGTTTAAACCAAAAAGGCTAGTTTAAACCCTATCTGTCGATTAACTTTCATACAAAATGTGAGGTTTAATCTATGGATTGAGTTTAAACTGTGATTGATCTTACGGGCCTTAGTGATTTGCTGCAGTGATGTCCGTTGAAGAGTTCCGTTCTCCATCTCCGAAGTTCTTCATCAGATCTTAACATTTTTTTAATTTTTTTGTACCATAACAATTCACCTTTTTTTTTTAATTTTTTTATTCAATATTATGAGTTTACAGTACATAATTTACAGTTTAAAATCAGCTGAAACCTTGAAAAGGTTTATCTGCTAATTTTTGAGTCGCCTATAGTTGGCTAATGAAAGCCTACTTATGTTTTCGCCGAAATTCCAATGCAATATTATTATGTTTGTTAAGTTTGTCACTGACGACCTTTTTATGACAGACCCTTCCATGAGTAGGTACCTAGATCTAACAAACTAATAAAGAAGAAGTGCAGCTGATTCCACAATGCCTCCCATAGTAATTATTTATTTGATTAAATTCATGCGCAGGCGTTACGAGCATAACAACTAATTGGAGTCAGCAATAATTTATTAGGGATCCTTTGGAGATAAAAGTCGAAGTCATCATCATCATCACCATCATCTTGGCTGGTTGTCTGCCAACCCATCTGTTCCTCTCCGATTTGTGTTCCTAGGTATTTAGGTACAAACAAAAAAATTAGAATATAGGTACCACCTTATGTCGATATTTCAATACTTAAAAAAATATATTGAAAGCTTATTGTTAGTTACCTATCTAAGTTACCTACTGTCAGAGATCCTGTATACAAAGCCTGAAGACCATCCAAAACAGAAAGCTAGAATATTGCTGCGTAACAGTGCAGCCTACAGCGTACAGCCTTCAACTTCCTACTATCCACTACTATTATAAACGCGAAAGTTTGTAAGTGTGGATGGATGCATGGATGGATGGATGGATGGATGTTTGTTACTCTTTCACGCTGAAACGGCTTGACGGATTTGGATGAAATTTGGAATGGATTCGAGATAGCTTAGACATCAGAATAACAGATAGGCTACATATTATCACGCTATTACACTAAGGGGCAATGTAAACCACCTATCTTTTCTCGGTAGTTCACGCGGACGAAGTCGCGGGCAAAAGCTAGTATTATACAAGATACCAGCAAGATACCAGGCAGTAGGAGACCTGGAAAACCCAAGATATCCTCGATACAAAACTTGCTCGAATGGTTTCAGCAAAGTACCGGCTCATTGTTTCGTTTGGCAGCTTCGAAACGATATACTGTACCCTAACGGATCACCTACCTCCGATAGGAAACGGCACGCAAAGAAGAAGAAAGTTATGTCAAGATCTACGGAACCCGACTTAAAAATATAGATAAAATAAGTTAAATATTTATTGTTTACACCTATTTTGGTAACAAATAGTTAAACAAGCGTTTCTTAATTGAACGATTACGTGGGTAATGAAGATGCATTAACTTTCTCCCTATATAAGGTGTGAAAAGACAGCTTTTTCCATCAATTAGGTTTGCAACTCCAACATCAACGTGTAAGGGTAAAAAAAACAAGTTTTTAAGTTTCATCTAATACTGAAGTAGAGATGAAGGCAATATTAGCTCTATTGTTTTTGACAGCCTTGGTAAGCATAACCAATTATATGATATATTTTTTTAGGTAGTATACTGCAAATAAAATGTATATTCCTGGAATAACTTCTGAGCTGTCATAAAAAATATGTATATGAGCGCCATACTCGTATCTGCTTACATGGATACGAATCTCTGTTACTGCTCCTGTATTCGCTAAAAATCCACAGATTGAATTGAATGCAAAGAAGAGCTTTCAATAAGAATACCTTTCCAGTAAAAATACTTTTTTGCTGGTTGACAATGTCCTGGATTTTTTGCGGACAGGCATCCAGGGCAGCGTACCTGCTAAACCAGCTAGCTCGACCAACCAAGACCAAAAAAGGCTGAATAGAAAAAGTAATTCGTGTAAAGCCAAATTTTGGCACATTTGTAGAGAAAAGTGTCCTGAACAACATACTAACAGCACTGATGGGTAGGGGGGAGCTATAGTATGTTGTTCAGGACACTTTCCTCTTCAACTTTGCCAAAATTTGCCTTAAGATGGGATGATAGCAACGTGGCGGGAAATTCAAAATTTTCACAGTTTTTTACATTTTGTAGCTAAACTGTGCTATTTTTGTTCAGCGATTTTTCGTTCGCGGAAATAACAAAGTATTCTTTTCATTATTGTAAACAACAGAACAACAATAATTCAGCCGATAGCTACAAAATGTAAAAAACTGTGAAAATTTTGAATTTCCCGCCACATTGCTATCGTCTACCCTTAACACGAATTATTTTTTCCTATTTTTAGTTCGTTTCCTGCCTGGCGTAAGCATGAAGCAGTGACTTTCATGTGCCGTCGTCGTGACGCATACTCACTTTGGGAATTTGGGACCTTTTTAATTTGGTTTCTAAAATGTCCGTGATGAAAAATGACAGAAAATAAAAGAATACCAAATAAATGTAAATACTTTAAAGGGTATTTGCAACAGTCTCTGCTAACCCATTTAAGGGCTACCCAATGGGCATAGATCAGTGAGGCATCGATTGTCGTAAATTGAAAACCATTTCGAGGAATAGGGATACTGATTGCTATTAGGGTTTTAAATAAGTAAAATTAAAACGGATCGGATATTTATCGCCAAAAAATGTTTACTTAATTTTTCTTTCGATGACGTCATCATAGCCTCTAATGCGGTAGTTCACAGCCTTCTTTATCTCTCAAGCCGTGCTGTGCAAGTCCTGGCAACGTCGCCCGTGAACCGCTTTACGCAGTGCACTGTCTGTCAGAAGCCATTATGATAGTACGACCAAGTTAAAACTAATCCGAGTCTCACTAACTTCAACTCTGGCTGGATACCATTAATTTTAGTCACATAATAATACCCGGCTAAATAACATGGCAGTTATGCTGTTTGTTTTTATACCATTTTTCTTGTAGTTTTTAGTTTGCTGGATAATACGTCATCTTCATTTGTCGTAAGGATTTGTTTTGATTTGTTGTGTGGCTGATATTGTGAGTGAAAATTAAGTAATTTATTAGTTATTCATTGCTTTAAAACAGCCTAACTTGACTTGCCGGCTTAAGGTATGTTTTTAGAGTATTTTCATAGTTTTAGTTACGATTTGTAGTTACAATTTGATCCTAGAGAACCAATCGTAACACAACATTAAATCATGAATTTATTTTCAAATGCCTCGCCGGTGTTGTTTGCCCTGCTGTAAGTCGAATTACGACTCAAGTCTAAAGAGAGAAGAATAGTATATTTCATTACAAGTGTGGAAAGGCTGTCATTGCAACGAGTTCCGACAAATGGCTACCCGAGCCGAGGCGCAGCCGAAGGCGAGGGTTGACAGTCGGAACAAGTTGCAATGACGGTTCCGCACGTGTACTGAACGACTATTTTTAATACAGTTGCGAAAAAATTAAGCAATTTAATAAAATAATAAAAACACAATAAACTCAACTAACCTAGCATTATTGACTTTTCCGGTAAAATGTTCTCCGAAGCATTTTGTGCAATTATACTGAGTTCCTGTGGCTGTTAATTAAAAAAAACTAGGGTCGAAATTACTCATTTTGTGCAACAAACAACTAAAGCAAAGAAAATTTCTGAAAAATCAAAATGGCGCCAACCGTAGAATATAAGCAGAGTTTTTTTTTCTTTACCCATTCTGGTAGGCAAAGGCAACTATGCATACAGCCAAGTCTTCAGTAGAAGTTTTTTATTGATATGAAATGAAAATGAAATTTAATGAAATGAAACCTAACCAAACTCATTCAATAAAATCATTAAATCTGATATTGAAACAAATTTGTAGCTTCTTTTTAGAAATATATACGTATTTGCATGAATCATAAAAACTTTTTTAGTAAAAACTTCATGGTTGGTTTTTCTTTTTAATAGACATTATTTTGACAGTTGGGAAAGAAAACGCACGAGTGCGGGAAAGGTAAAAAAAAGCACGAGTGTGTAATAGCCCACATCCCGAACGCTATACGTCCCTGCAATACGCCACTTTTTGAGCAACTGTATTAAAAAGACCTTTATCGACGTTTTCTTTCCCACGGGATAACGATTTATTAAGTCGCTGGAAAACTAATTATTAGATAGTCTTACAAGACAGACAACCGGTTCACGCAGTCCTTAAATGCGAGGTTGCCAAACTTAACAGCATGGCTTGAGAGATTAAAGAAGGCTGTGGGTAGTTCCATTGCTTACAAATATTTAAAAAAATACACTCGTCAAAAGTGTCAAATAACTGAGAAAATAACCTTCTTGTTGACTTGACACTGACATTTTCAATAGTCAACATATTTTTATTTTTTAAAAGCATGAATGAATGCAATGAACTTGGTACATAATGCCAGTGGTGACGTCATACACACAACTTTTAGAAATTTTAAATAATTATTAAAAAAATATTTACATAACAAATTAAGAAAATATTCAAATTAGATTCTTATATTTGTCTATATTTTCGATTTATAGAATAAAAAATAGGATTTAACGATGCCCATTGGAATTTTATTTTGATTTATCCTGTTTTTCAGGTGGCAATTTCGGAAAGTGCACGTAAGTAGATTACCAACCAAAAGTACAAATAGGCCATTTCATAAAACTACAATTCATAGTATAGTAACCTTACCTTTTCTGTAACATCCTAATCGGCTACGCAATGTAAATCGAACTGTCGTAGTAAATGCTCATTGTCAGTTTTTTTAAATGGCCCACAGCCCACAACACTATTTGGAAATGTTCGCATTACTTCGCATTAATAACATTCACTTCTATTTTCTTCCAGCTTGTCTCGATGTTGGAGTTAAATGTAAGTGTGTTCATGAAAAAAATATACATACAGGGTGGCCCAAACATAGACGTCAAGCGAGAAAATCTAGATAGCTGACACCGAGGGCTACCCGAATCACCCCCATGTATGTTCAGCCATTTTTTGTCGTTTAGAAGTTATGAGGCTTATAGGGTTTTTTTGAAAAAAAATACCTACCATTGGATTTCATTTTCTAACTTTTTTTCCTTTCGACTTTTCAGAGATATTTTTTATTCTTTAGAGTCTCAGATACATGAACAGCTGAGGACTTTTAAAAGATACCGGAATTTTGATCCAAAGTCCAAAAATGTTGTTATCAAGAAAACATCACTGAAATAGTTAGTATGGGGAAAAAAATAAGTAGAGGTCTGAAGGACTTTTTATTGATTTAAAGTTTTTGAAATCAATAAAAAGTCCTTCAGACCTCTACTTATTTTTTTTGGACTTTGGATCAAAATTCCGGTATCTTTTAAAAGTCCTCAGCTGTTCATAATTTTTTTGGTGATAGATAATTTATCTGAGACTCTAAAGAATAAAAAATATCTCTGAAAAGTCCAAAGAAAAAAAAGTTGGAAAATAAAATCCAATGGTAGGTTTTTTTTTCAAAAAAGCCTTAAAAGCCTCACAACTTCTAAACGACAAAAAATGGCTGAACATACATGGGGGTGATTCGGGTAGCCCTTGGTGTCAGCTATTTAGATTTTCTCGCTTGACGTCTATGTTTGGGCCAACCTGTATATCAAAAAAAAAAATCAGATAAAGAAGGACTAAATATTGAGTAAGTAAGCCTTTTATAACTTTACACATTTTACAGTAAAAAAGGACTGTCCGAAACAACCACCATGCCCGAAACCATGTGACGACGATGACGATGATGATGATGATGAAGACTGCGACAAGAAAAAGAAGTGCGTTACCCCGCCACCATGCCCCAAGCCGACACCGCCACCATGCCCCAAGCCGACCCCGCCACCTTGCCCCAAACCGACTCCGCCACCGTGTACAAAGCCGACTCCGCCACCGTGCCCTAAGCCGACACCGCCACCTTGCCCCAAACCGACACCGAAACCGTGCCCCAAAACGACGCCACCACCGTGCGACGACGACGATGAAGATGACGATGATTGCTGATGATTGCTGATGATGGTTGCAAAGACAAAATAGACTGCGGCAAGGGGTAAAAGAAGGGATGCCTGAATATATGCTAATGTTTTTTTTTATTGAAGAATAACTATTTATCACATTATTAAATAATGGGGTTGTTCCTTCTTTGCCACAGTTTTGTTTTGCCACACTTTTCGCTTTCCTGCTTTGCCACAGCGGCTTTAAAATAATATATTATTAATTAAAGTGTTCCTCTTTCACCATTCAGTTTCTCCAGCCCAAGTCCAAGTTTTATTTCAAAAACTTCCACAAAAAGAAATTATATAATGTTTCAGGGCCTTAGTTTGTCTATGGTAGCTGCTATTTAGTGAATATTGTAGCACGAACGGTTCTTTATACCTTTAATGGCAAGCAATCTAGATGGTGTGTTAGAAGAAACCGTTAGACGGTTTCTCTGCCAGTTGGGGACAAATCAAAACTTTACGGGCTAGGCGTGGCAAAAGTGGAAGCCAAAATTAATAAATTAAAAATGTGGTGAAACAGGAGACTTTGTATGAACACAAAAATTGTGCAAAACTGTGGCAAAGAAGAAATAACCCAATGTTGTTTTTAGTACATATTTATGGGGGGATGAACGTCTAACTTTAACATCAACCACGAACCCTTTCATCCGCATCTTTATTATTAGCGTGTAAAAACTTTTTAATAATTTATCTAAGTTTCAAATCACGAATGCTAACCGAATGAAACGGACAAAATGCCTTGCAAATTTAAGGGTAAAATTGAAAAATTTCGAAGTTGGACAATATGACTCCTGGTTTAATTAAGTAAATTATTTGTGATGTGCGTTTTGCATGGCTGAAGTGCACGGTCACTGGGAGGATCAACAGCCTCTTTTTTTAGTGTAGATAATGGCTCATCGGATGACCAGTTCTATCCTGTGAATTCCTGTGGCACTGGATGTAGATGCCTGTCAGGCCTAGAAAGTAAAATGTACTGACCTATATTTTTATTTTATTTAATTATGTTTAATTTTACATGGATGATTATGGTTTTAATAAAATTGAAATAAATATTTAAAATGTTAGTTTTTTTTTTATTCAACGCAATATAACATATAAATAGGCAGGTACGGTCGGACAAAAAATCAGATAAATTTTGGGAAAATAGATCTATTACTTATAACTACAACTAGATACTCGCGAAAGGACACGGACACACGTAGACTCATACAGCCGCATTGCCTCTCACTTTTCCCGCGCCCCGTCTGGCTCTGGGTGAAACAGCTATAGAAAACAGTGTTTCACGCGCTTAGCCGTCACTGAGTTCCCACGGTCCGGAAGGGAAGGGGCCTCTTAATAAGATATGCAAGCCTAGTACTTTGGTTCCGAAATATTACTAACAAATCTCAAGTAATTATATGAACACTGAGGCGGTGAGCCTCCCACGACTTTATGAGGGCCAGTACACCTGACAGCACGTCGACCTTTACACGCTAGCACTCTACTCGTTTACGTTAAGGGCGACTTTACAACAAAAGTGTACAGTCTGACGTGCTGTCGTGTGTACCTTTTCACCAATAACAAAAAGATCAGTAGTTCCTCCAAAGGAACCACTAAATGAACTACTGAGAACAAAGGTTAAACAGAAAGTATTGGGTAAATTAAATACAAATATTATTATTAGATTACTTTTTGCGTAGCCTGACTGTACTTTCAATAGGCTGTGGTGAAAGAAGAAAACTTTTATTAATAATATTTTACTTTAATGCCGTTGTGGCAAACAAGAAAGCGAAAAAAGTTTGGCAAAACAAAACTGTGGCAAAGAAGGAACAACCCGCTATTTCAAGGTTGTTAAAAATATAAAAAATATTGCGTGATGTTCATGTGACCAAAAATCCAGGTTTAGGACTTGTAAAAGTGTAACGAATTATCATGCGTTCGTGATAAATTCAAAGGCTAATGATAGGTTTTTGTATAAACTCAAAAACGCTCGTAATGTGGTCATTATTTTGACAACCTTTTTTGAGCAAATTCGGACTTGCCAGCTACTTTGATTATACGCCAGATAAGTTGTGTTTTGTGGCCAGGAACTTCCTATGAAAATCCAGTAGAGTTTTGTTTCAAAAATAGAACTCATATAAATCAGGCGCAAAAAGTATTTTTTCAGAATTTGGCCGTATACAATAAAAAAAGCTTATTGTTTTCGCGCGTTGTCGACAGAAAGTAAGCAATGGAAAAGATCTTCGACAGAAAATAAGCTCAGCTGGTTCTATTTAATGGACGAGCTGGAATGAAGGCCGAGACTGAAGATCGAGGCTTTTATAGGGCAGACAGCAAGGGCTGTAATGATGAACAAGCTTGAAGGCCGGGAGCGTAGCTAAGCTAAGCTCGAGCCATATATTTTGTATTGTCTCGATCGATCCCAGGATCACAGGATATACACATTAACTTAATTTTTATGTTTCCACTGATCCCGGGATCGATGGAGACAACTCGGCGGGATCCGTGGAGACATCCATCTGATCCCGGGATCGGTGGATACAACTCCATCATAGCGTGGCCAGCAGCGCACTCATTGCGAACCAAGGCTTGTAAGTTCCTTACTCAAATAATGAGAGTAATTTAAGGACTTTAAGGCTGGAAGATAGCAGCGTGGCGGGAAATTCAAAATCTTTACAGTTTTTTACATTTTGTAGCTAAACTGAGCTTTTTTTGTATAGCGATTTTTCGTTTATTGCCGCGAACGAAAAATCGCTGAACAAAAATAGCTCAGATTAGCTACAAAATGTAAAAAACTTTGAAATTTTTAATTTTTTTTTGCCACGTTGCTATCGTCCACTGTGATGGCGGAGCTGCGCTGCGCTGAGCTCTGTCAGCTATCAAAAGCGCGCCAGCATCGCAACATTGTTTTTGCGTGTGTGTCTTTGAATTTCAAATTTTTGACTTACGCACACAAGAGCGTGTGTCTATACGACGCATTACCTACAACCAAGTGGCTCATCGGCCTTAGTGAGATAAAACAATACGTCGTGTTCGTCGAAGTAAATTATTTACTGTAATAAAATTATTTACTTACTCCATAAGCGTAAATATTAAGTTCTCTTACACTACTAATAATTTTGGTATTTGTACAGATGACAAAATAATCCACCGTGAACAAAATTTAATACCGTAGGTACCAAATTCGTAACTTAAGGGTGGACTATAGCAACGTGGCGGGAAATTCAAAGTTTCACCTAAGTTTTCATTATTCCCTAGCACGGGTTAGTGCTTTAGAAAAAACAAAAAGTAAGTTTTCACGATTTTTTACATTTTGTAGTTAAACTGAGCTATTTTTGTTCAGTGATTTTTCGTTCGCGTCAATAAAACAGTATTCTTTTCATTATTGTAAACAACAGAACAACAATAATTCAGCCGTTTATGTGTTCTGGTCTACGAAGCAGTGGCACTGCCCAAAAAACTTGTCGTAGACCAGAACACATAAACGGCTATATTATTGTTGTTATGTTGTTGACAATAATGGAAAGAATACTGTTTTATTGCCGCGAACGAAAAATCGCTAAACAAAAATAGCTCAGTTGAGGTACAAAATGTAAAAAACTGTGAAAATTTTGAATTTCCCGCCACGTTGCTATCTTTCAGCCTTAATGAGAACTTATTTTCTATAATTACCTATATCATCTAATAGTTGATTGTTACCAGAGGAACTAAAACGCAATAATTTTTAAGACGAGGGCGTGACTATGAATTCAGTGCAGAGGAAAGGATTCTAGAGTTCTATTTCTAAAGAAGAATCCTGAGCGTAGCAAAGCAAGGGATTCAAAGTAGGTACTCGAGCTTAAAAAAGTGTTGCTCCCGACTTCAACACACCTATACTTAGCAAAGCGAGACAAGGCAAATAATCATTTTGTAGTCTATCCTAATGACAGTCAACGGTCAAAACAAACCCGGTTCATTTGATCGATAAAACGAGTAGCCCATAGATAATATCGAAATGAACATACTGTAAATGTGAATATTGGAGCCGTTTTCACGGCTGTCTTTTGCTTTTTCTGAAGATATTATTAATCTCCCTTAGGCCACGTGGTCCGACCGGCTTGTTCGATCGGTCGGACGACCAGTATTTTTTTTTACTGATGGTTCGATTGATCGAATTTCTAAGTTCTTGTAGTCCGAGTGTCGAACTACTAGGACTTTTACATTTCCTTGTTGTTCGATCGATCGAACCATAAGACCTTTAAAAATCCTCGTCATCCGACCACACAAAAATTTGGCAGCCACATCCCGGTGCTTGTATGGCCAAGCCCTTAAGCGCCATCTACCAAGGACTTTGAATTCAGCTTTTAACTGTCAGTTGAAAACGGGCCATTGTAGAAAATACAGGGGCTGACTTAGCACAAGGGTTTTCAAGATAAGTATAGGTACAAAATTTATTTTTATAGAGGGTCTCAGATCTTTTGGGGGGGGGGGGGGACTTAAGCCCCTTAGCCCTAAATCCGCTACTGGCCGTACCCCATGCTTGTGCTCTGCCTGGTGATACAATGAATCGTTTTCAAAGCATTTGATGCTAATGATTTTTTTTTATTGAAGAGTAACTATTTATCACATTATTAAATAATGGGGTTGTTCCTTCTTTGCCACAGTTTTGTTTTGCCACTCTTTTCGCTTTCCTGCTTTGCCACAGCGGCTTTAAAATAATATATTATTAATTAAAGTGTTCCTCTTTCACCATTCAGTTTCTCCAGCCCAAGTCCAAGTTTTATTTCAAAAACTTCCACAAAAAGAAATTATATAATGTTTCAGGGCCTTAGTTTGTCTATGGTAGCTGCTATTTAGTGAATATTGTAGCACGAACGGTTCTTTATACCTTTAATGGCAAGCAATCTAGATGGTGTGTTAGAAGAAACCGTTAGACGGTTTCTCTGCCAGTTGGGGACAAATCAAAACTTTACGGGCTAGGCGTGGCAAAAGTGGAAGCCAAAATTAATAAATTAAAAATGGGCACGCCTTCTAAGCGCCCGCCATCTATAAACTGCTTTGAATTTGTACTATAAAAACGGGCCATTTTGATGTGGGCGTGGGCTTAGCACAACCGATCGCGAGTCTGGCTTCGGCGAAAGTATTCGCCTTTAAAAAAGAAGAAGTGCACCTGTGCAGCTGATTCCACATAAACGTAGTTATCATTTATTTGATTATCTCATGCGCATGCACGACTTACGTATGTAATTTGGAGTTGGCGGTAATTAGTAGGTAAGCTTGTTAGGGATCCTGCGGTAAAACAGATTCTTGTATTGAAGATATAATTCAATTGGCACGGCGATAATAACATTTATCGTAAATCAATATCAGCTTAAGGTTAAAGAAGCGTGGCGGGATTTTTTTTTTCGTTTGTTTTTAGCTAGAGTGAGCTATTTAAAAAAATATATAAAATAATAAGGACTTGAACCGGCAACCTCTTGCATACCGTGCAAGCGCTCTACCAATTGAGCATTTTTAACCTTAAAGAATCTTTATAATGTACCATAGCTAGGGTTACTGCTTTAAAAAATACAAAAAGTGAGCTATTTTTGTGATTTTTGTTTTACGACGATAAAACATTTTTTATTTTTTTTCAATCTTCTATCTGAACAACAGAACATCAATAATTCAGCTGATAATTGAACGAGCGAGCGAAGCGAGCGAAGTTCTTCGAGTCTACTGGAACAATCCGGCATTTGTTTGTATGTATGTATGTATGTGCGTTCGACGATAACTTGAGTAAATGTAGTCGGATCGTCATGAAATTTGGTTGGCGGGTAAATGAGGCAAAGAGAATTTTTAAGTTCGAACATGAGCCAAATCGGTCGAGGGGTTACTGAGATAGAGGGTCGCGAGTTCAAAGTTCGGGGCGAACCACTAGTGATAGACCAGTCAATAACAACATCCAAGATCGCAAATGGGCTTGTTATGAGGACCCCTAAGAGTAGTAAATACCTAAATTTGCAACTCTGAAAACCGTGCGCTACTCACGTGATGCTCAAAATTCTGACACCCGTTTCAGTTTTTTCAAAAAATCTACATTAAGGAAGCGTTCTAGGTGTATCTATCTATACCATTAGTTAAATTATGGAAACTAAGTATTTACTTTTAATTGAACCCAAAACAAGCTCCCTACTTAGGTCTTTTGTTTCAGGAGATACAGTGATTTTGGCGATAGCTGTCAGATTCTAAATTAGTCAATTGGGGATCTGTGACAAAATCTTGATTATATTGGCAAAGATGAGCATTTTTTTCCCAATAAGTGACAATTTACTGTAGGATCGCGTTCCAATACACGTACTGGCTGAAATAATTGTCATAGAGAAAATTGAAGAAAAACTTGCATAAAAAATATAATGAATTTTTTATTTCATACTACCTCTAAAATGAAGCCTACCATTACCTCAAAACCCTGTGCTACTCATAGGATTTTGGGAAAAAAACAAAAACGTTATAATGGTTAGTACGAAATCCGACGATCATATTTTTTTTGCATTTGATTCCTAACAATAATGCATTTAAAATCGCCGATTTAGCGCATTTGGCGTGTGGGTGGGTATTGATATAATGTTGTAGATATAATGCTAATCTATGAATTTTCTCAAAAAATTGCAGAATAAATAATAGTTACCACTACTTACCACGGGTTTTTCGAGAATTTCATCCTATCAGCTGAATTATTTTGTCTAAATCATAGGTAGGTATATACGACATTAATTTCATCACCTTACACAATTTAAGTTCCTGTTCTGACTATACATTATACATCCATCTTTGAGCCTTGAGTCTACTGCTATACTTTTTAATAAACAAATTACCTACGGAACCACTTTAAAAAATATAAAGTTATTGACATTTTAACAATGTTTACTTTGAATATTTTGGTCACATTTTGGCAAATGATCGTTACTTTAGTTTAATTACCACGTGATGCATTAATTTTGTATATAAAGAGTGAAAATTCTGCTTTTTTCATCAATTAGTTTTATAACTCCAACCAAAACGTGTTGGAGTCCAAGAAAAAGTTCATCTCAATCTACTTAATACTGAAGTAGAAATGAGGGGATTATTTGCCCTTCTATTTTTGACAGCCATGGTAAGCATCAATTATCATTCATATTTTCTATAGCAAAGAATATCTATCTATCTATCCAGCCCATAAATAAAGCCCACTGCTGGGCATAGGCGTTTTCCATTTCACGCCAACCCCCTCGGTCTAATGCCAATCTCGTCCATCCCCTTCCCGCTGATTTGACAATGTCATCGACCCATCGAGCTTTCGTCTACCCACCGACCGTTGACCCATTCTAGGCCACCATTCCGTGACTGCCTTAGTCCACCGTCCGTCCTCCCGCCTATATTTTAATTTAAGGTGGAAAGATAGCGACGTGGCGGGAAATTCAAAATTTTCACTGTTTTTTACATTTGGTAGCTAAACTGAGCTATTTTTGTTCAGTGATTTTTCGTTCGCGGCAATAACATGTAGACCAGAACACATAATCAGCTGAATTCTTGTTGTTCTGTTGTTTACAATAATGAAAAGAATACTATGTTATTGCCGCGAACGAAAAATCGCTGAACAAAAATAGCTCGTTTAGCTACAAAATGTAAAAAACTGTAAAAAATTTGAATTTCCCGCCACGTTGCTATCGTTTACCCTTAATGTCTTTAAGTCGTCTGCTAGTCCTGCCTGTATTTTTTTTCTAACATAATTTTATACCTTCGGGTCGGCGACGGTGAATATAGTATAAACCAAATTATGTTATATTCCTTTTCAGGTGGCTGTCTCGGAAAGTGCACCAAGTAAGTGACCAGCAACAGTATGATATCAATTAAATTTGGTTTGGTTGTGATCCCTATCACCGGGTGAAAAAAAATTTGGTTGTGATCCCTATCACCGGGTGCTATTACCCTGTAAAAAGAGTTAGGTACTTTTGTAACACCTTGTATAACTTCGTAGAGAGCATGTTTATTTTTAATAGCAAATTAAATTAAATACGCCACGTGTCGCGCGCGTGCGCAGACTCTAAAGCACTGGATGTCAGTTCATAGTTTATTATTAAACAAGTTGTTGTTTTATAAAGTGACACCCGACTAAGCAGGGATTATTTACACGATACTGAAGCCAAAAAATATAAATATAAAAAATATAAATTATTCAGTGAAAAATACCCAAATCATTATTAAATTGTGGCCTTCCTCACTATAATACTATCGCTTACGGCCGCACTCACAATATTGCGGGCGCCCGCTTCGAGAAGGCTGGGGGTGTCCGCACGTTGCGGTAATATAATTACCGCAACATGCAGACACCCCTACAAATATAACAAGGTAATTTGTGAATCAAAACATTATTAGAAGAAAAAAACGTATTTTCAGTTTCGTTACTAAAACTATCGTCCCTGTCACTGACCAAAACAACACCCTGTATACAAACCAAAATAAAATGAAACCAAGTTGTAAACAAAATCACTAGAATAAGTTACCATTGTAACTAAAACTATGAATTCGTCCAAAGTAAAAAGTTTTAAATTTGAATTAATATTTCCGTTTTTATTTCAGCTTTTGGCATAGGTGCATTGTGTAAGTATTTAAAAATAATTATCTAGCCTCTGCAGCATGACGTCATCGATAACGTTTTTATCCCGGTATCGGCTAGCTGCATTTCGATTTACGCAGTGAAATAAAACAAGATAACGCTATCTGAAAGTGGGATAAAACTGTTTATCCTGACATTATGCTCCCCTGGCAGATAACTTATCAGTTAAATAAACAAATTTTAATTAATTCAAGTTAATTTTAAAAAAAAATGTTAGGTCAATAATTTATAACTTGACATTATTTCATAGGTGACCTAAAAGCGAAGAAAGACTTCAAACCACCCCCCTGCCCTGAGGAACCTGAACCGCCCTGCCCTGAGGTGCCAGAACCACCCTGCCCTGAACCACCCTGCCCTGAACCACCCTGCCCTGAGGTGCCGAAATCACCCTGCCCTGAACCACCATGCGACGACAAAGATGACCAACCACCGCCGTTCGACGACAAACCTCCGCCATGCGACGACCCAAAACCGCCATGCGGCGACAAAGATGACAAACCACCGTGCGACGACAAAACTCCGCCATGCGACGACAAAACTCCGCCATGTGACGACAAAACTCCGCCATGTGAGGACAAAGAACCGCCATGCGGCGACAAAGATGACACCCCACCACCGTGCGATGATCCATGCGATTAGGCTGAGAAGGCTGCTTAGGATAAGGGTTGTAATCAGGGCGGCGAAAGCGACACTGATTGCGACGACATACTGAAGGCCTGTGGGTAAAAAGTGAAAGCGAAAGTATCGTAATAAATTATAACGACACCTAAAACAAATAGTTAAATAACGTTCTTCTACTTAGTTATTTATTACTGTAGTCTAGTTTTGACATCGATCACAATTTCAGGATCGCTTCCAAGACGTCAATTATTTATTATATTACAAGGCATAATAATATTTTAGAATGAAGCTATCTAAGTCTGAAATAAATACCCACCATACAAATAATTGAAAGATGTGGAAGTCGGTAAATTCCGATTTAGATTAATTACACTTTGACCATAAGAACGGTCTGAAATTTGCCAACCTCTTTCAAATGTAAAATTTAAAGGGAATGTGATTGATTTTGAACTTAGATAATGGGATCCCTATTTAAATGGATTATTTTATGATAAACATGGCACCAACGACCTCCTTGATTAGATCGCATGAATTCGATGTAAATTGCGTAGCCAGATATAATATATTAATCGTCAGGTATTAATTATTATTTGCCTCTCGGCAACGCAATGTACAAATGATCAAATATCTAATTGTCATACCTTGTTAATTAATTGTCATTGTTAGTTTTATGCAACCTGGCCTAGGCGATAGGATTGACAGTTCCATCCTGTGATACTGGGTATCGATACTGCGTGTTTGGCCAATATACAGTGACGCATCCTGAAAGTTACCTAATTTTGTTTGTTATTTTCACATTGATTAATAATTGAAATAAATAGTTTGAGTCTATTAGATAACATTATTTCTTTTACGCTACCCTAAAACCCTAATCTATGAGATTGCGCTGCGAGTTACAAAAAAATTTCAAGACGGCTGGCGTGGTAGGTAGTGTCTATTTTAAGGTTGTTAATGTTTTTTATGAAACCACTGTAGGTATATGCAGGGTGTTAAAAGACCGCCATCAAAGCGGGAAACCACGTATTGTCCTCATTATAACGATCATTTTTTCCCAAGGAACTAAGCCTAGGAAATCATCGGTTTCCGAGATAATGTTGTTCAAAGTCGGACATTTCAAAAATTTTACAGAAATGTGTTCAGTTTTGAGTATTTAATATTTCTTCTCAAAAAATCATATAAAAAATTTGAATATTTCTTACAAAAAACGACGCTAAAATTTATCTGGGGGCACGGTCAGGTCGAGAGCGAAGCAAACACTGCCGTACCATCCTTTACTGGAACCATTTTGCCGCATTTTTAGGCCCCTATTTGAGAACCTCTGGATAAGACCAGAACGCAGAATTTTTTGTCATCCAGTAAGCTATAATCACATACTTAAACCCCAAAATTTCAAGTCTGTAGGTCATTTAGTTCCGAAGTTAAGCGAAAGCAAAGTTTCGCATTTATGACAGACACTCACTCACTCACTCATGATCATCAAAATAGAACTAGTACTTCCCATACTCAGAAAGCTGAAATTTGGTACAGAGTTAGGGTTTAATGGCCACATAAAGGGAAAACTATAAAAACTAGGATAATCGAAGATCTGGAGTACCTGGTGACCCTGATTAGAAAACATAAGAGCCCAAACTATCAGAGATCGACATATACCGCCTTTACAAAAAATATTCAACTTGGTGGGCCGCTTCATTTGATGTCAAAAATCGAAGGTCTGATGAAGAACCCTCAGCTGGTCTCAGCTGTATTAGAGATATGGTAATGCCCCTTCTACTATTGGTACATAAAAGAATCGACTGTCATTGCAAAAATCCAGCGGCTAGTTTTTACAGGCAAATACATTTAAAAAAATACATGTTAAAACTAGCCGCGTCATATCTTGAGGTTCTATTTATTCTATTGTGTACCTAAATTATTCGACTGTTAAAATTTAACAAGTCAATTTCAGGATTACCTACCTAAAGAACTTGGCATCTATTTAGATCTCAATTCTTTTGTCGGTGAAATCGATAACCACGCATAGTATACTTGAACTTGGCTCCAAAATTTTCACATATTTATGTTTTTGGTGGGTACAATCTTTCGGAAAGGACAGAAGTTTTGAGAAGTATGGAACAGGAAGGGAGAAGAAGAATTCAAGATGTGGTGGAGACAGGGACAGAAAAGGTGACAAATTAACAAATCTTGGAAATGTCTGGAAAATCAAAGAAGGGTAAGATGTAAGAGAACATGATAGAGAACGATTAGAGAAATGTTAGTTGATAGAGAACTTGCAACGTCAGAGCGAAGATATTCTTAGCATTCCATAGATTCACCGTGCGGGAGCCGAGTTTATTACGTTTCAGGAAGGAGCAGGCCGGAGCAACGCCTAGGACTTGTGACCCAGGTGTAGGTTTACGGGGCCCCGTTACGATATGCATCAACGCTCACCTTCACACACACATAGAGTCAACGAAATTAACTTGGCGGGAAATGCAAAATTTTCACAGTTTTTTCAATTTTGCAGTTTTTTCTGAGTTATTTTTGTTCGACGATTTTTGTTATACGCCAATTAAACAGAGCGCGCCTGCATGGTATGCAAGAGGTTTCGGGTTCAAGTCCTATACGGAGTGAATTTAAACTTACTGGTGGTTCGCCCCGAACTGTGAACTCGCGACCCCATATAAACTTAACAACCCCATATCTCGGCAACTCCTTGACCGATTTGGCTCATATTTGAACTCAAAAATTCTTTTAATTTTATTTACCCGCCTACCAAATTTCTTAACGATCCGACCAAATTTACTCAAGTTATCGTCGAACGAACATTCATACATACAAACATACATACAAACATTCATACAAACATACATACAAACATACATATAAACATACATACAAACATACATACATACATACAAACATATAAACGACGGATTGTTCCCAGTAGACTCGGAGAACTTCGCTCGCTTCGCTCGCTCGTTCAATTATAAATGTTTAAAAATGTTCCCATCGGCCATCGTAGCAAGTGTTAGTGCTTTAGAAACAACTAAAAGTAAAAGGGTTGTAATTAAACAGACTTCTTTTTAATAGCATTATACGCCTCTAAAAATCTACATTGCTTTCTAAATTACTAAGTCAGCCACAAGCAACGCGCATCTAAATAATACTATCTTAGCCACTAGATAACTTGTATGTAAGACACTCTAAATACAACTCAGCATCGTGGTTATTTTTTGGCATCTTAATTTTTAATATGCATTCAAGCAGTAAACTTCTAAAATATTAATATATGACACCAAAAACATTGTTCAATTAGCTTCTAATTTTATAACTCAGTACGTTTAAAAGTTATCTCGACCTACATTAATTGATCGTCAAAATTTACCTAAAATTGTCATCAAATAGTAAATTATGGCCACTTAAATACCCTGGAACTGAAAGAAGGGAAACAAAATAAAAAGCTTTTTTAAAAATTAATTCGTGTACTTTGAAATGCCATCATTTTACGTATAGTAATTAAAATAAAGATATACTGCCGTTATAAGAAAAAAAGACGCAACTGACATTTTTGCCAAAATTAAGTTACATACATATTCGGAACGAGGAAAGAAAGGCGCAACTGCCTGTATTTCTTTTATTTCGGTAGGAGCATTTTCCTGGAAGTCGACTGAGTAAAAAAAACGCAACTGATACGTAGTCACAGACACATGTGACTACTCGTCATTGCGTAAATCGAATGGCGCTCTCTGATTGGTGCAAATAGCTGGTCGCTGTCGAGTCCCATATCGTATAGTGGCTTTTTTCACAAGAAAAGAATATGATGTATTAATTTACATGCTAAGTTGTAATATATGAGGTTGTGTATTCAAGCTTGAATTATATTTTTTTGAGGAGCTTATGTTGAAGCTGTAAAATTTATAATTGTGATGAGTTGTAAAATCCGTGGCTGAGTTATTAAATCGGGTTGCAATAAATAAATCAGTGGACAAGTTAAAATAATTGTTGAACTTTACTTGACGCTTTCTTTGGAATATTTAGTTGTCGATGTAAAAAAGACGAATTAGTTTATTAGAAGCTATCTTATTTTCCCGTGGCTTACTTATAAAATGAGAAGTTAGATCACGTGGCCGAAAAAAAACTTTGTGGCTTGACTTATAATTTCCCAAAGTAAAAAATAGCTCAGTTTAGCTTCAAAATTAAAAAAGCTGTGAATAAATGGATTTTCCCGCCACAAAGAAAACCTATCAACTTTTCTGTTTAAAAAAATACCTATATGACATTTTTTTTAAAATTAGTAACCGAACTTTCAGTAGTTGGCCGTCTCACATAGGTAGGTCTGGTCTGTAACTCTGGTCTGGAGGGATGGAGTCGGCAAGGCGGGTTGTTTGTCTAGCACAGTTTTGTTTCACCACACTTTTTTCGTTTTCTTTTTTTACTACAGCAGCATTCAAATAAAATTTTATTAATAAAAGTGTTCCTCGTTCACCACAACCACAGAGGAAAACACAACCTATGGAAAGTACAGTCAAGCTACACAGAAAGTATCATATTTGTATTAAATTTAATACATTATTTTTAACCCTTTTTCTCGGTAGATCCTTTTGTTAGTGTTGATTTTGGATGAATTGCCAAGCTTTTATTACTCAAATACCCAAAGGGAGGGTTATTTAATGTAAAATACTAGACTTACCACCTCAGTACTCATACATGGAATTAGTTAGTAGGTAGGTAATCGAATGAGGTAGTGGCCACCCCTGGTGTCAGAGTTTTTAGGCCACCCAAAGGGTCTCTGACATGGCTTAACGATTGTTATTAATCAACAACAACCGGGACCAACGGTTTAACGTGCCTTCCGAAGCACGGAAGCGCTCAGATATTATTGCCACTAGCGGTCACCCATCCATGGACTGACCGCGGCCGTTGTTGCTTAACTTTGCCAATCGATAAAGAACGGCTAGTACAACTAGGCTGTGAGCTCAACTAACTTCGGGTCGCTGAGCCAAAAACTAGGAAAATTAAAACAAATTGAGTCCAAATGTCCTTTGTATAAACTCACATTTGTCAAAAGTAGAATAATTCTATTAAAATCATTAAAAATGTTAAAAAATGCGAGCGCAAAGGCCCAACTTAGTCCTAAACCTAAGGGATAAATAAATTAAAAGGTTTATCTGCGGCTCTAATAAATGAAAGTTCTATAAAAGAAATAAACAAAAACAAATGGATATTTGCATCCTAAAACCAACAGTCTATTCATGTTGTTTAAACACTTGCACACTGTTTATTGATATTAGTAAATGCGCAGGCAATGAGCAGTTAAACATAAATAGCTATAAATTAACTATTTGTCAATAAATGGGGATCCACTGTTATGAAGCAGGGTTTCTGTTAGTATCTAGAGCTTATGAAAAGTATCGAGGATTTCTTGTGCAGGGGCCTTAGCCTGTAACGAAATGGTGTCAAAATGGGCTCCCAGTTGACGGCTTCAATTACGATTTATTAGTGCTGTCGGTGTCGGTCCTTTAATGTTTTTGTAGTGCAGCAAAGAATATTCTGATTCTAATTCTAAAGGATTAGTTCTCTGGTTGTGGGATAAAAACGAGGAAACCTCGGTTTGGTCCTTCTGCTGGGACGCCATCGACATGCCATTGCGTTACAGGCTAAGGCCCCGGTTTGGTCGTAACTCTTAACCCTTACACGCTAGCACTCTACTACTAGCGACTTTACAATAAAAGTGTACACTCTGACTTGCTGTCGTGAGTCGTGTGTATGTACATAGTTCTGTAGCGCGCCAGGGATAATATTAATTTTGTTTAGAATTTAATTTAATTTTTATAAATCGAAACTTTTGTTCTTTTTGTCACGATTTCACATGTCGTGTTGTTATAATATTATTATGTGGAAGATAAGCCAAATCTGGAACCTCAGGCGTTTGATGGTGGATTCCAAAACTTTCGCGGATATTTATGTTAAAAATGTTATGTTGATATCTGTGCCTAATCCAAAGGATTTAACTAAACTGCTTCCATCGACGTTTTTGGGATATCCGGTACCTACTGGCCGATTTCAATTCGTGGTTTTGCGCATCCCGAATAAACTGCGGTTTCCGCGAATAAGTAAGTAACTAATGATAAAATTATTGATATTAGAGGGAATAGAAGTATTTGAAAATCAGTGCCCACGGGAATGCAGTCTCGGGGCAGCAAAAGCTGAGACTCGTCCTATTCGTAACAGTGTCTCATTAGTTTGTGATAAGTTCTTTTATAATTCTGTTTCTGTTAAAAATGCTACTGAACCCTACGTCAGAAACAATAGAAGAAAAGTCTCTTACTTTTTATTTACAAAGAACCTTTGATCCAATAATGTTTGTCTAGGTGGTTGTCTTGCACTGCCTCGATTCACCCTTTGGATATAAAAGGTCCTGATAGCCAAGAGCTCGATACAATCGACATCAGTAAAGCAAAGCAGTATTAAGAACCTAGTACATCATGAGGGCTTTTACATACCTTGTGTGCATCACTGCTTTGGTAAGTCATTTTGTGTATCGTCAGTTTTATCATTACTTCATCAAAACATCAATCAAGCCCTTTTACTTTACAATATATATTTTGATCGTGATATACCTAAATTTTTAAGTTAAGGAATTCTAAGATGTAACTTCCTTCTGTTAGAGATTGGCAAAATTTTATTGATTCCGGGTGTTTTTGATTAACAATAACTGATACGATTACGTAATATTTTTTTTTGCAATTACGAGTATGTTGTTATTTTTATCTATTTCACCCGATGTAACTTTTCCACATGCACTTCGTGTAGCAACAAAAAATCTGTTACTAAAAGTAACTGCCCTGAAACCTGAGTCTACTGCAATATTTAAATTATGTTTTAATTACTTTTTCTTTTTTAATTACATTTTTTTTACTATTTCAGGCCGCCTTCGTCGATTGCCGCCGTAAGAGCTACATTTTAAACTTCTCTATAACCTAAGCTCCATTTTGTCTTTCTTCTTATTTATTTGCCACATTAATCTCAAAATACATTAATTCGGCAAGAGTTAATGCCAATACCTTTTTATTATCTAGTTTTTTGTTACTTCGACTGATTTATTCTTTTCATTTTCAGCCATGAACTTGGACTGTCGTAAGTTATTTATTTATTAATTTAAATTTTTGTGAAACATTTTTACAACTTATACTTTCTTAAGCACTGCAACTTTTAAATTTAACCGTTTCACTTACTTGTATTAACCTCTGGACAGCCGCCTAGTTTCGACCTCGTCCGGAAGTCCTAGTCATGGAGAAGAATTTATTGCCTTCGCAATCGATCTCTCATCACGTGCTTTCTTTATTCAGCTATCCCGTCGTTAATAATTAGAGATCGGAATTGGGTGTGTAAAAAATCCTAAAGTTTGCAGCGGGAACAAACAACCACGCTCGTTTTCCTTGCATCAATCTGTAGCAAAACTTTTAAACTTAAGATACAGATCGAAAAAAGAAATTGTATTGTGCTTGGTTCACCACAAGGGTGCGTCTGAATGGGTTGCCATTCTAGACCAGCATGGCGACTGGCTTCCCTCGAGGCGTGTGACCCCTCCTTATTAAAACCGCATTAGCATTTTGCAGATATACAAAATTTTGTGTTTGACCGAAAAAGAACAATTAGGACTAAAAGACCGAATTTTAACCGGAAAAGAACAAAACAAAAATTAATTTAGAACTGTATTAGCAGCTTGTAAATGTTTATAGTTCGGTGTTTGAAAGGTAAAGAACATGTAAAACAAAAAAAAACGAAACTAAACCGGTAAAATCCAAAACCGGTTTATCTTAAGTGGTTGTAACAGCTCCATATTATGTCCCGCTGCAAACTTTAGGTATTTTCACACACCCAATTCCGATCTCTGTTATTAACCTTAATTAGTCAGCAAAACTATTAAAAATATTTGTGTTAAAATTGTGTTATTTTTTTTTTTTTTAGTCGATCCCTGCGATTGTTGTGACAAGGGTGACAAGGGATGTGACAACAAGGGTGGAAAAGGGTCCTCGTCACAAAGCCAGTCCCAAGCCCAAGCACAAAGCCAGAGCGGTTCAGGAAATCAGAGTCAAGCGCAAGCGCAGAGTCAAAGTCAATCAAATGGCGGCAAAGGTGGCAAAGGATGTGACAAAGGAAAAAAAGGATGTGGCGGATGTGACATTCCCTGTCTCGACGACTGTGAGAAGAAATGTGATGACTGTTGCCTCGACGATTGCAGCTGTGAGAAGAAGTGTGACACCGGATGCCTCGATGACTGCTGTGACAAGAGTTGTGACCCCTGTGACGATTGTTGTGACCCCTGTGACAAGAGTTGTGACCCCTGTGACTCATGTTGCGACCCCTGTGACAAGGGTTGTGACCCCTGTGACAAGTGTTGTGACCCTTGTGACAAGGGTTGTGACCCCTGTGACGACGGATGTGATGATGGCTGTGGCAAGGGAGGCTCTGGCAAACAAAGCCAAAGCCAAAGTCAGTCACAAAGTCAAAGTCAGAATGGAGGAGGTTGTGACGATGGTTGCGACGATGACTGCGGCTGTTAGTCAACGTCCTGATCAGTGGACTCTTCATTACCACTTTCACTAAAGGTGCATGTTAAATACAATACATTGTGCTAACGATATACATTTTTATAATGTAATAGTACTTAACAATGATTGTAAAACTTTAATAAAATAAACTAATGCATCCAAACTATCTATCTTTGTTTTTATTTAAGGTTCAGTTTTAATAATTATTATAGCAAATAGTTGCTGTCCCTCTTCTAACTACAGGGTGCACTCAGTCGATAGCGAAAATTTAAGTTGGCTGTCTACTGATCACTACAAACAACTTGTACTAGGTGGCGAAAAAAAAATGGAGCGAAAAAAATATCAGCTGTTCCATACAAAAGGTCGACTCAGTACTGCGCCAAATGTATGAAACAGCTGATATTTTTTTCACTCTATTTTTTTCGCCACCTATTACAAGTTGTTTGTAGTGATCAGTGGACAGCCTACTTAAAGTTCCGCTATCGTCTTAGAGTGCACCCTGTAGGTAGATACTACTACGGCTTGCTTGCTTGCCGTGTTTCATTGACACAGTTTTAAGGTAGGTATTAAATATAATTTTACTCAAAAAAGCTCGTAATGTGGTCATTAATTCGACAACCTTCTTTGAGCAAAGGAGGACTTGCGGGCTACTTTGATTAGGCGCCAGAAAAGTTGTATGGAATTTCATTAATGTCGTGTTTGGCGGCTAGAAAAACTGTATGAAAATCCATTAATGTCGAGTTTTGTTTCATAAATAGAACTCAAACATCAGGCGCAAAAAGTATTTATTTAGAATTGGGCTGTATAGGTACTGGCAGTCTACAAATTGCACAGAAAAAAAAAGCGCGGCCATATTGTTTTCGCCGTTTTGCGCTTTCTTCGAAGTGATGTTTTCTGTGTTTTTGTTGAAAAAGTGAACTCATAAAGCGACGAATCCTCCGATTTAATGTGTTTAGCACCGCCGGACATTTAAAAGCAAGCGAAATTAGTAATTGGAAATTTATTGCCATTGCCACCGAAGTCAAAAGAAAAATACAAGCAAAATTACCAACAAAAAGTTTGCGGAATGGAAAATCGTCAGACAGTACCTAATCTACGACAAAAGGTAAGCTAATAAAATTACTATTTTAATTACTCGCATTGTTTGAGTAAAGCACTATACAAGCCTTGGTCTGCAATGAGTGCGCTGCTGGCCACGCTATGATTGCCTCGAGCTTAGCTTAGCTACGCTCTCGGCCCTCAAGTTTGGTCATCATTGCAGCCCTTGCTGGCCGCGCTATAAAGGCCTCGACCTTCGGTCTCGGCCTTCATTCCAGCTTGTCCATCAAGGGCTGCAATGCTGACCGCACTGTGAGGGCCTTGAGCTGCGCTACGCTGCGCTCTGTCGGCCATCAAAAGCCCGCCAGAAACGCACCCATTACAGATCGCGGCAGTAATGTACTATTTCATCTCCCATGCTCGGAAAGTACGCCGCTGTTACTTTAAACCTGCGATCGTAGAAAATCCTTTTTTAAACCATTTTGCATTTTTGTGGGCTTCGAAATATGAACTCGACGCCCTAATAAAAAAGAAATATAAGGAGCTTCTTTAACTTCTAGCGTTGCCAAGCAACGGGTTGTTGATTTTATGACTCTTCAAGAAGACACGATTTTTACAAACCGCCCAATTCGGAAGGCAAAGTTTTTTGTTCGAAAGTCCGTTATTGGCTTAATCTTATCTTTAGACATTATTGAGAATCTAATTTAAATATTTTTTATTTTGGTCCAGTAGTTTTGTTTTTATGCGCTAAAATGTTTTGTTCCTATGACCGCCAACAGTATGCAGACCGTCGCGTGAACTCGCGTGACGTCATAAAACCGTATCTTTGAAACGTTGTAAAATCCAAACAACTGAACCAAAATAAAAAATATTGAAATTAGTTTCTCAATATTGTCTAAAGATAAGATTAAGCCAATAACGGACTTTCGAACAAAAAACTTTGCCTTCCGAATTGCTAGACAACGCCACAGACTCCTTTGTGAAGAAGCAAAGAAGAAGGAAACTCATTTCACTAACCTCTATGTAGGTACCTATTATTGTTTATCTCGCATGGCTAACAAAATCATTTCCTCGCTTCTGTGAGATGAAAACTTTTGTGTTTCGCACGAATGCAATATTATTTGCGTCTCGTGCTTCTGAATACCTCGCTACGCTCAGGTTTATTTTTTTGAACCACTCGCTAAGCTCGTGGCTCAATTTTAGAAACCTCGCTAGCTCGGTATTCATTACTAACACTCGCCGCAAACAATAATTTTGAATTCTTGCATAACAAAATATAGGGCCAAAGTGGCCGTAATGATAGCCGACCTCCGATAGGAGATGGCACCAAAAGAAGAAGAAGTATAACAAAATAACTATTAATGTAGGTAAATCTTTTTTTTCGCCCGAATTAACTAACCTTGAAGGCTATATTAAATATAGCCTTCAAAGTTAGTTAATTTAATTGGCGCCACTGTCGAGTAAGGTCATGAAAGTGGCGCCAACTAGAGAGCATTACAAATTTACAACAATAGCCCTCACTGTTGTCGATTTGAAGTTATAATCCGTGCGAGATCATAATGGGATAATACCTTTTGGAACTGAGAAGCTCGCGGTCCTGTAGCATCAGCATTTCGGCAAACTCTAGTTGTCTATGGCAAACTCGCGTCAAAACTTGCTTGTGTTTTCTGTGCGCGTGGGTGTCTGCTCGAGTTTTATCACGTTTTATTCAATTAATGCAATAACATTAAATCCTTTTAGATTACAAACATTAAACATTTTTGCGTATTTCCAATTTCATAACCCTATGATAGAACGTATAACTAAATTTTTTTTTACTGACGCTTGTCGAGAACTCTCATTTTTGATTCAGTTCCAAAAGGTATTATCCCATTCTGATTCCGCATGGATTATACACAAATTAATATATCAAAGATGTTGAATCTATCGCAAAAAAAACCAGTGGCAAGGGCGACTCATGTTATCCCCTCAGATAGGTACACAAGACAACACGAAGACGCTTACACGCTAGCACTCTATACTCAGTTACGTTACGGGAGACTTTACAACAAAAGTGTACATTCTGAGGTGCTGTCGTGTGTACAAACGCGTGGCGCAGTACCGGCAACATGGCAACATTTGTTTCGCACAGCCAATCCCAATATAACAGAGCGGACGAATAAAGGCCATTACGCGTCACTGTGCATTCTCGATCACTTTGATCGGTCCGGATGTCACGATCGTTTGCCATCGCACCCACCCAACCCTTTGCCGTCGATTTCGCGAACGGCGACCACCGCGATAAATAAAAGTTAATTGTGGAACGGGCACCCCCCTTTTAGGCATGTTTGTTGAAATAAGCCAGACAATATTGTACAATACGCGCCACGAAAGATGAGACTTGACACACCACGCGGTTTGACATGCGCAGTGACGACTTATACAGGGTGTTGTTTTGCTTAGTGAAACCCGTCACCCGACACAGGAAATAATTACCTTTTTTTTGTTCTATAATAACCGCGACGACCTTCTCAAAGCGCGCGCGATGTGGCGCCCGATAATGCGAGTGCGGCCGCAAGCGTTGGTATAATAGTACCCCTAGATAGCTAGAATTTTATGACTTTAGGGTATTTTTCAATGTTTTTTTTTCTTCTTCTTCTTAGGGTGCCTCTCCGACTCAGCGAAGGTTGGCGGTCAGCTCTACATATCCCTCTTTGTCTCTGATGCGAAATAGCTGGGCAGCACTCGCGATCCCAGTCCACTCCCGTAGGTTTCTTAGCCAGGATTTTCTCCTTCGGCCGACGCGTCTCTTGCCAGCGACTTTTTCCATCATTGAACGAGCGAGCGAAGCGAGCGAAGTTCTCCGAGTCTACTTGAACAATCCGGCGTTTGTATGTCTGTATGTATGTATGTATGTATGAATGTTCGTTCGACGATAACTTGAGTAAATTTAGTCGGATCGTTATGAAAGTTGTTAGGCGGGTAAATGAAATTAAAATAATTTTTAAGTTCGAACATGAGCCAAATCGGTCAAGGGGTTGCCGAGATATGGGGTTGTTAAGTTTATATGGGGTCGCGAGTTCACAGTTCGGGGCGAACCACTAGTTATAAGTTGCAGGAGGCTTTATCTCTCGTGTCTGAACAGTCATGTCCCAGATATGTAACCTTTCTCCTTTTGATGGTGTTCCATAGCTCTCGCTTCTTGTTGACACGTCTTAGGACTTCCTTGTTCATAACCTTTTTTTCTTCAGTATCGTATAAATAAATAGTCACCCCTGAGTCGGGTGTCACTTTACAAAAGATACCAGGTCTGAGCGCGGGACGGGCGTCATCGAGTCGGCGGAAAGAGTGCGGGAGGCGCGATCAAGTCTCTTCTTTAAAGGCACTTATTGAACGAGCGAGCGAAGCGAGCAAAGTTCTCCGAGTCAACTTGAACAATCCGGCGTTTGTATGTATGTATGTTCGTTCGACGATAACTTGAGTAAATCTTCATGAAATTTGGTAGGCGGGTAAAAGAGGCAAAGAGAATTTTTAAGTTCAAACATGAGCCAAATCGGTCGACGGGTTGCTGAGATATGGGGTCGCAAGTTCAGAGTTCGGTGCGAACCACTACAGGGTGCACTCTAAGTCGATAGCAGAACTTTAAGTAGGCTGTCTATTGGTCAATACAAACAACTTCTATTAGGTGGTGACAAAAATAGAGCGAAAAAAAATCAGCTGTTTCGTACATTTGGCGCAGTACTGAGTCGACCTTTTGCATGGAACACCAGATATTTTTTTCACTCCATTTTTTTCGTAACCTAGTACAAGTTGTTTGTAGTGATCAGTAGATAGCCTACTTAAAGTTCCGCTATCTACTTAGAGTGCACCCTGTAGTTGTTATTTGTAAACTAAACCCCCGGTTTCAAAGTGGCGGGTTCCCGTAACACTGCGTGCCGGCACGCCCGGCATTCGGTGAGACATCGGCGGGCCCGTTTGGCGACAGCCGCCGCCATTGGCGACTGATTGCTTAATTGCTTCGTTTAATCAATTGGACTAACAACAACGCAACGTTTGAGCATGTTTGAGGACCACGCTGCGGCTAAACCCGCCTTAGCGCCCCTGAGTGCGCGCCTACACTGAGCGCGAAGCTATGCTTGGATGTTTTACTTTCCAGCATCAATTTTTAAGGAGACAATCTTTAAAACTAGTGGTTCGCCCCGAACTTTGAACTCGCGACCCTATATCTCAGCAACCTCTCGACCGATTTGGCTCAGGTTCGAACAAAAAAATTATCTTTGCCTCATTTACCCACCTACCAAATTTCATGACGATCCGACTACATTTACTCAAGTTATCGTCGAACCAACATTCATACATACAAACATACAAACATACATACAAACGCCGGATTGTTCAAGTAGACTCGGAGAACTTCAATCACTTCGCTCGCTCGTTCAAAAATATTATTTAATCTAGCTTGAAGAGCTAACAAAAAAAATACTTTTTGGACACCCAATGTTTTTCTAGAAGAATAATGGTTTTCTGTTAGTCCATACGTTCAATGTGACTCTACAATCATGCATGGTGAGCGAAGCGAAGTTTGATGTTTGAGTTATGAGCGAAGTTCTGCAAGAGAAGATTAATTATTTGCGTAGATACGGTATAAACCTGCACTGGTACCACGAGTGCTTATTATTGTCTGCCGGATGTCTGTCTGTGTCTGCCGGACGTCTGGTCAAAATATGGTATTGTAATGTTGGTTAAACTGCTTCACTAATTGATGTAAAATGCATCCTAATTCTTTAGTAGTAAGGTTGTTTATCCAACTTGACACTTTCAGTGACGTGTTTCCTTGATTAACTAGTTTGATTTAGTAACCTTAATGTAAGCTAATAAGTATTATTTTACTTTGAATAGAGCTTTTGGATTTAAGTCACAGACTTGCAGTGAACAATTGGACAAGCTATTTGCGAGTACTTATAGTAAATCTGACAGCTCCTGAATTTATGAATCTTGGTGGTCGGTATTGATTGAACGAGCGAGCGAAGCGAGCGAAGTTCTCCGAGTCTACTGGAACAATCCGGCGTTTGTATGTATGTATGTATGTATGTATGTATGTATGTATGTATGTATGTATGAATGTTCGTTCGACGATAACTTGAGTAAATTTAGTCGGATCGTGATGAAATTTGGTAGGCAGGTAAATGAGGCCAAGAGAATTTTTAAGTTCGAACATGAGCCAAATCGGTCGAGGGGTTACTGAGATATAGGGTCGCGAGTTCATAGTTCGGGGCGAACCACTAGTTAAAATGAGTTCTATAACATTACCATTGTATATCGCACTTTTGTATTTTTAGCACGTTTAAACTTAAATTGGAACTTATTAGCATCGCGTTTTCTATACATTTTAAATGACACGTGAACATAATCTAATTTCAATCGATATACAACGTGTTACAAAATATCCTAACTCTTTTTGCAGGGTGTAACCTCGTGGTCAACAGGATGTCAAATCTGTAAAAAAAGTTGAAAAAAAACATTTTTATTTTATAACCTCAAAATTTAAAGAAAAAATCATAACTTTGTTATTTTTGGTATTAGCTCATATTTTAAAATATGTTTGTGTGTGTAGGTGCACTTACATAGCTTTGAGTTGTTAAAATATTGTGAAAATCCATGAAAACAATATTTAAAAAATACTTTTCTCCCGCCACACCGGTCACATTTTATTGAACGACCGAGCGAAGCGAGCGAAGTTCTCCGAGTCTACTGGAGCAATTCGGCGTTTGTATGTATGTATGTACGTATGTATGTATGTATGTATGTATGTATGAATGTTCGTTCGACGATAACTTGAGTAAATTTAGTCAGATCGTCATGAAATTTGGTAGGCAGGTAAATGAGGCCAAGATAATTTTTAAGTTCAAACATGAGCCAAATCGGTCGAGGGGTTGCTGAGATATGGTGTCGCAAGTTCATAGTTCGGGGCGAACCACTAGTTAATTTTAAAATCAACGGAACGTCATAGAGCAAAAAAAAAATTAGGTTGTGATCCCTATCACCGGGTGCTATTACCCTGTAAAAAGAGTTGGTACTTTTGTAACACCTTGTATTTGGTAAAAAGGTTTCTGAAACTAATTGACTAATTGTATACCTAAAAAACTAGTGGTTCGCTCCGAACTATGAACTCGCGACCCCAGTTACATATGTGTAACTTTGCTTACGCCATTCGCGCAGGCGAGCGCGCGCTTTGCATATAAACTATACAACCCCATATCTCGGGAACCCCTTGACCGATTTGGCTCATGTTCAAACTTAAAAATTCTTTTAATTTCATTTACCCACCTACCAAATTTAATAACGATCCGACTAAATTTACTCAAGTTATCGTCGAACGAACATTCATACATACATACATACAAACATACATACATACAAACATACAAACGCCGGATTGTTCAAGTAGGCTCGGAGAACTTCGCTCGCTTCGCTCGCTCGTTCAATCAATACATCAATCCATTGACTTGTGTTCTTCAATTCCGGAGAAATCAACAAAGTAACACGCCATCATCCCTCAGCCTGTCCAATGGTTACTTGGAAAATTGGTCAATGATTTTGCAACTTCCGGTGAGCAGCGTACCTACGACATATTATGATGCCGCTACACATAGGTCCGGCATGGTACGCGAGCCAAACACTCACGCTTGTCCTGATACCAAGGAGGTATGTTATGTTGTAATACTTTTTAACAAAAACTCTATATCAGTCTGCAAGCTTAGCATAAGGACGTCCGATTTTTCCATCAGATTGTCTGATCAGACTACATTTCTATGGACAGGCAATACAAGTTCGATCCGATAGTCGGATCGTACGTCCGACTCGGAAACAGCGTACGATTTTATGGCCGATCCGATTATCTGAAGGCGCGGTCTGCATACTTCTGCATAGAGACACAATACACGTCCGATTTGCCATTTTGGCTCTACAAGGTGTTACCAAAGATCCTAACTCTTTTTACAGGGCAATATCACCCGGTGATAGGGATCACAACCAAAATTACCAATACCAAAAACAAAAAAGGTATAACCCGTGTCATTAAAGAAAACATTTAGGATGGACTTCAAAACACTCGCCCCCTCGCTCTAATTAATACAGTAAAAGCGAGACAACGCTAGGTTTTTAACTCCGTCCTAAATGTTTTCTTTAATGACACGGGTTAATATATGCTAAATTTTAAATTTTGAGGTTATAAAATAAAGGTCGATTTTTCCAACTTTTTTTTATAGAATTCACATCCTGTTGACCAGTAGGTTACACCCTGTAAAAAGAGTTTGTTTTGTAACTCGTTGTTTATCGTTCGTGACACTGAACGGACACATGCATCCGTGCAAAAATACCGATATTCAAATAATACTTATGCCTTTGAATTTAAAGTAACGATATGATTTATATGTATAGCGTCAAGTAGCACCTTCACTCACACTAGATGCATGTAGTGACCACTCGGACTATGCAGTGCCTGGGACATTGTTACGATGTAGTAGGCTTGCCAAGCACCTACTTATACCATCCTGCCTGACATCTTAGTCAGAGCCAACGAATCTGCGGGTTTTGTCACGATGGTAAGCGAGTACCAACAGGGTGCACTCTAAGTCGATAGCGGAACTTTAAGTAGGCTGTCTACTGATCAATACAAACAACTTGTACTAGGTGGCGAAAAAAAATGAAGTGAAAAAAATATCTGCTGTTTCATGCATTTGCGCAGTATTGAGTCGACCTTTTGTATGGAACAGCTGATATTTTTTTAGCTCCATTTTTTTCACCACCTAGTACAAGTTGTTTATATTGATCAGTAGACAGCCTACTTAAAGTTCCGCTATCGACTTAGAGTGCAACCTGTAGTATTGATACTACAAATTCACAAATTTACGTAGGTAACTTTGAAAATAGTCCGTCATAGGTATCTCAGTTTAAAGTCCAGTCCATTGCTACCTATGCTATCGCCGCTTATGCAATAAGTAACAGTTTCATCCTTCCGCTCCGTATGCAACCATCGGGATGATAGCTCGAGAACGACTGAGGTCAGAAAAAGTCGGAAGAAAAAATCGTACGTGTATTGCCGTCCATCCGATCCGATTGTCTGATCACTTTTGACCGACCCAGCCACGGTTCATAAAACTACAAATCCTCATAAATAGGTTTCGGTTCTTAAGAAAACTTTTTTTCAGAACTTCTTTTTTGCGTAACGAAAAATTATTGATCTGTACTTTATGTCAATGTCAATGATAGGAAAATGGAAATTCTGACTCTCGTAGGAGAAGAAAAACGACATAATATATATTATTTGGAAGATTTTCCTATACTTTATCCCGCGACCTAAAGTTATAGCATGGAAAAACGTGGCTGACCTTAGGCCTACTCCACAAAGACTGGAAGTCTTTGCGAGATACAGAAAAACTGGAAAAAAAGAACGACGGTAAGTACCTACTTACTTCCTAGTGAGAAACTAAGTACCTACCTACAGGTGGAATCATAGGTACAGTCAGCCACACGCTCGGATACCTACTCCTTTTTGTTTATTGGCGTCCTTAAGCCCCGCGCGGTAAGGGTATCTTAGACTGTGGCCGACCGTAAATCCTGTTCAAAGGTACTTGTTTAAGGGTACTCTTATTAGGTACACACGAGTGAGTGAGTGTTTCGTGACCTAAGCTGTCGGTAAAAGGGCCACTATAATAAAAATAGTAGTCTGGAGATGGTGCTGATGTTCGCTGCAATAATTATTTTCGTTTCATGCCTGTCCCTTGCTATGCTTTGGTTCATCCTTCGCTTGCTCGGTTTTCTATACAATCACTCGCACCTAGAGATGGGCGGTGAGTAAATACTCAATAGTATTTACTCAGTCGGTAAAGAAAATATGAGTATTTACTGAGTATTTACCATTTCTTTGAGTATTTACTCAAAATCATGGGTAAATACTTTTGTATGCAGAAAATTACATTTAAACAAAGTTTACTAGTTATTGTATGCAGTGGATTGGCTTTTAATAAGACCGAATCGAATCGAATGGAATCGAAACGAAACGAATTGAATCGAATCGAATCGAAACGAAACGAAACGAATCGAATCGAAACGAATCGATTCGAAATTAATTGAATCGAATCTAAATTAATTGAATCGGATCGAAAAATATTGAATCGAATCGAATCGAATCGAATTGAATGAAATCGAATCGAATCGAATCGAAACGAAACGAAACGAAACGAATGGAATCGAAACAAATTGAATCGAATCGAAATTAATTGAATCGAATCGAAATGAATAGAATCGAATCGAATCGAAATTAATTGAATTGAATCGACTCGAATCGAATCGAAATGAATTGAATCGAATCGAAATTAGTTGAATCGAATCGAATCGAAACGAAACGAAACAAAACGAAACGAAACGAAACGACAACGAAACGAAATGAAACGAAACGAAACGAAACGAAACGAAACGAAACGAAGCGAAACGAAACGAAACGAAACACTTTTGTGTACAGTCTGACGTGCTGTCATACCATGAATCTAGCAATAGCCGTTTCGATTCGATTTGATTCGATTCGATTCGATTCGATTCGTTTCGTTTCGTTTCAAATCGATTCAATTCGATTCATTTCATTGCGATTCGATTCAATTCGATTCGATTCGATACGTTTCGATTCGATTTGATTCGATTCGATTCATTTCGTTTCTATTCGATTCGATTCGATTCGATTCGATTCGTTTTGATTCGATTCGATTTGATTCGATTCGATTAAATCGATTTTTCGATTTCGATTTTTTCGTTCCTAAAGGAACGTAACTATTTATTCGTTTATACTTTGAAAGAAAATCTCAAAAACGTATGGAGTAAACTTATCTCTTTTTAATTTTCAGGGTCATAAGTTACCCTATTACAAAAAAAAGGTGCACTACTAACCCTTAAATATCGAAAAGTTCCGTAAATCTACAATACCATTTCAACAGATCATACTCAATCAACAAAAAAGTATTTACTCTCGATTTTGATTAAATACTCAGTATAAACGAGTATTTATGAGTATTTACTCACCGTTGAGTATTTACTGAGTCCTTAACCGATCTTTACGCACCTAATAATAGTTTTACAGCCTTGCATAACGAATAACTACTTACCTACCTACTGTTTCAGAAAAAAAGAGAATAGAAGACGGACGGTCTCCGGTGGGGGCACATCCTGCATATTTTATGAAGAAGACAAAATTATATTTAAAATTATTGGTGTAGTGTAGGCTCACCAAACCTAGGGTTGCCAGCCCCGGAGTCGAAGGTAATAAGAATACCACAATAAAACCTTCCTCCACTACCACCACCTCTACCACCATGTGTTCTCTCTCTCTCTCTCTCTCTCTCTCTCTCTCACCGCCACCAACCTTTAAAACCTTTAAAACCACCAACCTTAAAAAAATATTAATTTGGTATACTTACGATGCTGGTTGTACAATTAATTAACACAACGTATGTATTTAAGGCTGGAAGATAGTAGTGTTACGGGAAATTCAAAATTTTCACAGTTTTTTACATTTTGTAGCTAAACTGAGCTATTTTTGTTCAGCGATTTTTCGTTCGCGAGAATAAAACCGTATTCTTTTCATTATTGTAAACAAAAAAACAACAATAATTCAGCCGATTATGTGTTCTGGTCTACGACAAGTTTTTTGGGCACTACCACTGCTTCGTAGACCAGAACACATAATCGGCTGAATTATTGTTGTTCTGTGGTTTACAATAATGAAGATAATACGGTTTTATTCTCGCGAACGAAAAATCGCTGAACAAAAATAGTTCAGTTTAGCTACAAAATGTAAAAGTCTGTGAAAATTTTGGATTTCCCGCCACCTTGCTATCGTCTACCCTTAATCTTTAAATTTAACACTCCTTTGTACTGCTGTTTGTTTTCCTTAATAAATAAAATAAAATAGTCAATCAGACGAGATAACTCAAAAATAATGAATCATCATTCGACGACGAAAAAATACTATTAAAAAAACCGGCCAAGTGCAACTGGCACTCGCGCACCGAGGGTTTCGTACCATCATTTTCTGCATTTAATTGGAAGAAAAAAAAACATCCATCGCGCTCTAGCGTTGATATTTGTAACTAATATAGAGGGCGCTAGTTTCTATGTCATGTTACATTTCTAGAGACCCCATTTTTTGTAGTATCTTTTGATTCTGTTGACTTAGAAGCTTGATTTTTTTAAGGCTCAAAGAGACTGCAGACTTGAGTATTTTGATATCAATTTTAACCTGATACCTCCACGCGTTCTTGAGAGAAAGAAAGGTCTTTACCGACGGACAGACCGACCACAAAGTGATCCTTTAATGATTCCGTTTTTACTTTTTAGGTCCGGAACCCTAAAAACGGTTGGGAAACCAGAATACTTTGTTGGCCTGACAAGAACTATATATCATTATTGCTAACACGTGATAGAAAGAAGGATAGAAGGTAAGAGAGGTAGAAGAAGGCCACGGCGAAGGCATTTTGATCAAATTTAAGAGAAAGCTGTGGTCTAGACGTACCAGGCTGCGAAGGAACTGGCCTGTAACTGAAGTTCATGGAGAATGATGCACCGACAAGAGGATAACTCTTAAATACGTTTATAATGATGATGACAAGCCCTATATAAAAAGAAAACTGCGAAAAATAAACCTGGAAATATTGCTCTTAGAGCAGGGGGCGAGACCCGAACAGACCGCTTGGATGGCCTTTATCAGCAGAATCAGTAAAATTGTTCAATTTACCAACAGTGGAAAGTGAAGTCAACGAAAACAGAGACGTTTAGTTTTAGAAAAACCAGTAGAAAGTGAAATAGTGATTAGCTTATTATTATTATTAGCTCTATTCCTAAAAATAGTTAAGAATAAAGTTCGTTTTGTGCAACAAATCACCTAATATTGTTTTTAGTGCAGCAGCACTTTCTCGATTAGTTTAGTGGATCCGTTGCACTAATCTATACTTCTACACTAATATTGTAAAAAGGAAAAGTTTGTAAGTGCGTTGTTGTTTTGTTGTGGTTCTAACTTCTCAACATAAGACCTTATTAGGTATCTATGAAGAAATAAAAGCATATTTTAAGTACAGATTCCTTTAATTTATTATACTACAAAGGCACCTACAAAGTCACGATCGCAAGTCCCTGCATACGTTTTAGAAATCAAAAATACTGGAATCATTTTCTCCAGGTTATCCAACGTGGTTTATAAGATTGGAATAATCAGCCACTGTCAAAGGCCATTTCCACTGTCGCCCAAAATAATCGCGTCTGGAAATGGCCTCCATCCATTCTCCTATTGCGTGTACAATGAGAAAATCTATCATGCACAGAGCCTGGCCAGCGAGCACGTGCATTGACCTTGACGGACCAATTTCAGGATGCAGTACTTAGTTGCAGGTCGCAGCGGCATCTAGTCGTTTGTTTCCTCATTGGAGTCTCCATTGAGTTCTGTCACTGCGGTATCACATCACGGCACTATCAAGTCATCGGAGGGTTGTGTGGCTCATGCGGGTGCTTTTGGATAGCTTTATTCATTTGGTAATTTAAGCTACAAGCCATAAAATATCTTTGTAGCTTAATGACTTGCTTGACATTATTTGTAAGAGCCAGAGTAGATTATGCTTGTGTTTTTAGCCCCGCTTCTTGGCAGGGTTAGGTTTCCTTGTCTTCTCCCTCTATATTTAGCTAATTTGTGCCATAAATTCATGCCCACAGCACTGCACTGAAGGCGCATTGTATGATCGACTCAATGGATTTGTTTGAGGTTGGATAATTATTATCTGCGTAAACTTGAACCTGCGTAACCATCTGCCGAGAAGTACTACGGCTGTAAATACATAATTTAGTTTGGTTTCATTTCCAAAAGATTTTCCAGGTTTTCTCTTGAGTGAAAGTGAGTGACGCATGACTCATGTCAATTCTGGTAAGTATATGGTCAAGTTGGCAGCACACTTTCATTTGTTTTCACGTCGCGTGGTCGTCTGCCGGACGTCTGCCGGACGTCTGTCCAAACACACTCCTGGTAGACCCTCTGTACCAAAAAAATTATAGACCCCTACTCTACTTTGCAGGATATCCAAACTTTAGATAGAGACATAAATTGACCTTTATGTAGCTAGCATAGCTTGTAGACGAACGAAAGCTTTCGTTTCTAGCTCAGTTATTGGTAAGCGGCCCCAAGGGTCAATAAATCCTTCTGTTAGAGGTCGATTTAATTAAGATCAACGGATAGTTTGAGTCTCCAAAGAAATCTAATAGTTCTGTTTTGCAGTGGCCCCCGAGCCACCAAAATCGACATATGGCTTCGCTCGAATTAATACGTAGCAGATGTTTGAAACCGCCAATCAAGCGTAGTTTAGAACTAAATTGAGCTTGGTGGGAGGGTTAGCTAAAGTTAAGTTGTATAGAAAACGGAAAGGTATATTATGTGCGAGGTAAATTTTGGTCGCGGCCAAATTCGTCCAGAAAATCTCGTTTACTTATTTAGAATTTAGGTACAGTCCAGAGCATGTATAAATTGTATTGCTCGTTTCCGATTTATTTCTCGATGCATTTTCTTCCTAAGTATTAGGTACTATACTAATGTTGACTTTTACTATACCCCAAAAATAATATCTAGTAGGCGGTTATGTTGGAGTCAATAGAGTATGAAATTAATAGTAGTTTGAGTAGTAGGTACCTAATAATCCCCGCGCGATGAGAATGGGATGCGGACTCTTGGAACTGAGACGCGCGCGGTAAGCAAACTCGCGTCAAAGCTACCTTGTTAAAGTAAAATAAAGTAAATTTTCTATTTACGTTGACAAGGTTCCATCCCATTATTTCATCGCGCGCGGTATATAGGTACTTACCTAAATCTATCTATACTTATAATAAAACTCTAGCGAAGTCAATTCTGTACATTGAATATTTTTAGAAAAAAACTAGCAGGGGTTACTAAGTAAACTATACTGAATCCAAAAATGCAAAAAAAACGGTTTATGTCTGTCTGTCTGTCTGTCTGTCTGTCTGTCTGTCTGTCTGTCTGTCTGTCTGTCTGTATGAACACGATAAACGCGAACACCGCTGAATAGTTTTCAACCAAACTTAACATGGTCGTAACTCACGTTTCTGGGAGTAACTTAGGCTATCCGATGTTTAGAATACATTCCGGGTTGCAATTTTAACTTCGTTTTTTGTAAGAAATATTCATAATTTGGATATGGCTTCTTGAGAAGGTATGTTAAGAACGTGATACTGAACATATTTCTGCAAAAAAAAAAAAATTAAGTCCGACTTTGAACCACATTCTCTCGAAAACCTACATTGCGGGTTGCAATTTTAACTTGATTTTTTGTAAGAATTATCCATAATTTTGATATGGCTTCTTGAGAAGTTATGTTAAGAACGTGATACTGAACAATTTCTGAAAAAAAAAAAAAAAGTCCCACTTTATTATCTCGGAAACCGTTGATTTCCCAGGCATAGTTCCTTGGGCAAAAATGTTCGTTATGATGAGGACTATACGTATACGTGGTCTCCCGCTTTGTTGGCGGTCTTTTAACACTCTGAAAATGTTAGTTCTACAAGCGTAGCATAAGGCCGGGTTAGAGCGTATCTATGGGTTTAAAACAATAGGTATCTCACTCTTTTGTTTGACGTAGAGCGGGATGGACAGAGCCATAGATACGCTCTAACCCAGCCTTATGATGCTTGCTGGAGGGAATTGTGAGTGGTTTTCGGTGGAGGTCGGACAAAATCGATGTTAGAAATGTAGTACTGTTGCGTCGCGGTCGAAATGTTCTGGGTTTGAACCCACGCGAGATTGAAATTTTTTTTGTGCCTTTTTTAAAATATTTACTCTACTGAGCCCAACTTGATATTAAAAAAATATATTTTGTTTGCCGTAGAGCGGGATAGACAGAGTTATTTGCGGTAGATACGCTCTAACCCAACCTTATGCTTTGCTTGCTGGCTTAGCATGAGAATGGGTAAGACCTTATCTATGGGCTTATAACTTTATCTATCCCACTCTACGTCGAGGGAGATACATAATAAACCCCCATACTTCCCAGGCAATTCTTATGCTAAGCTTCCTGGTATCTTACACGGGCGATACCTAATCTAAACAAAACATATTTTATCATAAATGTATTGTTTAGATTAGGGCACACACACACAGACAGACACACAGACAGGCACACCCTCATAAACACATAAACAGACACACACACAAAGCTATCAAACTTATGACACCCCTCTTTGTTGGTCGGGGGTTAAAAAAACCTTCCTTTTGAGTTTTCCTCCACAGTCGAATTTAAATTAAATGTCAAATGTGTAAAAACGCATACGAAGTCGCGGGCACAACTAGTACTTATAATAAAACTCTAGCGAAGTCAATTCTGTACATTAAATATTTTTAGAAAAAAACTAGCAGGGGTTACTAAGTAAACTATACTGAATCCAAAAATGCAAAAAAAACGGTCTATGTCTGTCTGTCTGTCTGTCTGTCTGTCTGTCTGTCTGTCTGTCTGTCTGTCTGTATGAACACGATAAACGCGAAAACCGCTGAATAGTTTTCAACCAAACTTAACATGGTCGTAACTCACGTTTCTGGGCATAACTTAGGCTATCCGATGTTGAGAATACATTGCGGGTTGCAATTTTAACTTCGTTTTTTGTAAGAAATATTCATAATTTGGATATGGCTTCTTGAGAAAGTATGTTAAGAACGTAATCCTGAACATATTTCTGCAAAAAAAAATTTGAAAGTCCGACTTTGAACCTCATTATCTCGGAAACCTACATTGCGGGTTGCAATTTTAACTTCATTTTTTGTAAGAAATATCCATAATTTTTATAAGGCTTCTTAAGAAGGTATGTTAAGAACGTGATGATAAACACATTTCTGAAAAAAAAAAATTAAAAGTCCGACCTTATTATGATGAGGACTATACGTGGTCTCCCGCTTTGTTGGCGGTCTTTTAACACTATGTATAATATCACGCTACGACTTTTGGCATTTGGGGCGCCATATTATAAATGAAAAGTCGGCATTTGTTTTTATTTTATTTTGGCGGAAAATGTTAGTTAGTTCTACAAGCGTAGCATAAGGCCGGGTTAGAGCGTATCTATGGGTTTAAAACAATAAGGCGGACTTGCGTCACTCAGGGTTAGCAAACTAACTCCGAGTTAACTTGACATTTCAATACAAATTTTGACGTTAACTCAGAGTTAACTCGCTAACTCTGGGTGACGCAAGTGGACCTAAGTATCTTACTCTTTTGTTTCACGTAGAGCGGAATGGACAGAGCCATAGATACGCTCTAACCCAGCCTTATGATGCTTGCTTGAGGGAATTGTGAGTGGTTTTCGGTGGAGGTCGGACAAAGTTTATCGATGTTAGAAATGTAGTACTGTTGCGTCGCGGTCGAAAGGTTCTGGGTTTGAACCCACGCGAGGTTGAAATTTTTTTTTGTGCATTTTTTTTTTATATTTACTGTACTGAGCCCAACTTGATATTAAAAAAAATATATTTTGTTTGCCGTAGAGCGGGATAGACAGAGTTATTTGCCGTAGATACGCTCTAGCCCAACCTTATGCTTTGTTTGCTGGCTTAGCATGAGAATGGGTAAGACCTTATCTATGGGCCTATAACTTTATCTATCCCACTCTACGTCGAGGGAGGTACATATTAACCCCTTTACTTCCTAAGCAAATCTTATGCTAAGCTTCCTGGTATCTTACACGGGCGATACCTTAATCTAAACAAAAAATATTTTATTATAAATGTATTGTTTAGATTAGGGCACACACAGACAGACACACAGACAGGCACACCCTCATAAACACATAAACAGACACACACACACAAAGCTTTCAAACTTATGACACCCCTCTTTTTTGGTCGGGGGTTAACCAAAAAAAAAACCTTCCTTTTGAGTTTTCCTCCACAGTCGAATTTAAATTAAATGTCAAATGTGTAAAAACGCATACGAAGTCGCGGGCACAACTAGTCCGTAATAAATTCTAATAGCCCATCCAGACTCACGGCGAGACGTCTCGGAGAGAAGTTCGCCGAGACTTCTCGGCGAGAACAAGCAATCTATCCACACTCTCATTTTTCTCACTCGTGTTCTGGATCCCATCAGGTATGGACGACAACTGACGATATTCAAACTGCAGCTGGTTTGGCTCTGATTGCCATTGAATATTAAAACTTTGTGACAATTTTAACGAAAAATAAAGATATAAAAAAATAGAAAAGCTAGACTGTAGGTATATTTTGTTTTCACCAGCTCCCGATTTAGAGGATTCTTTCACCATTTTCCTGTATTTTCTGTAAATCGCAAAAAGAGACTCTTTTTTCCATTAATTCTCCGAGTCTGTTCCACGAATGGTGGTTTAAACTTTTATCCCATAAAAATAAATAGGCTCGGATTGAAAGTATTCAATAAGTTTTAATTCTAGATCGTTATTCTACATTTTGAAAACGAAACAAAAAATACGGGTGACTGATCGACACTGCAAGAAAACCTTCTCTTTTGTCGCCCGAGAAATCCTTTGAAGCGGCAAAATTTACCGACACCGATCGGAGAACAGGCGAGCCAGAGAACGAGAAGGCGAGAAACTCTTCACATTCACGCTTCTCGGGTGTTCTCGGGGTTTCCCGCCGTGAGTCTGGATGGGCTATAACAAATAAAATGTAAAACAAAATTTTGGGAGGAATTGTTTAGGAAGAACTTTTGGAAGCCGAGTTTTTTGGGACGAACGCGACCACGGCCCAAACTTTTCGCTCCACCATTATGTGGCTAGGAAGATAACTCAGATTATTGTTTGGAATTTATGCGGCTCATGTCGTCTATGCCTCTGCGTTGTGGTCATTATGCTCTCACATTGTTCCACGAACATTTTATAACAAAATTAATACTTCCCTTTGAGGATTTTCCTAAGCTTTTGTAGAGCAAATATTTTGAAACTTTTGTGTGCATGTTTGCAGGGCGAGTGGAAACAATTTTATTTAGTTTCGAAGTCACATAGTGTTCGTGGCATAGTCAACGCATTTCTTTGACGCAGTTCCATCCTATCTTAAGTATTCATGGCATGAATGGAATGGCGTGATAAAACTATGAAACTCGGGCCAATTTAAAGTTAGAAACTACGCTTTATAATGCAAACTAAGCGGGGCACAACGCTCTGCAGCCATCTGATATTTTATTATAACTTTGCCCCCAAATATTAAATTAACTAGCCTTGGACTAGGGGATCTATGAATAATCATAGAGCCACGAAGGGACATAATCTTCCGATGGTGCGGTATATGGATCTGCAAACACCTGGGGCCTGGTTCTGTAACGCAACGGTGCCTCGATAGGCTCCCAGTTTCAGGCTTCAATTATGCCCTTTTAATGTTTTTCTAATACAGCAAAGAATAGTCTGTAGTTCGCTGGTTGTGGGAGAAAATCGAGGAAAACCCGGTTTTGTCCTTCTATTGGGAACCTCTCGATAAGCCACTGCGTTACAGACTTAAGGTACCTTCTGTATGTTCTTGATCTATGCCTAGACGCTTAGAAAAGTATGTTGATTAATTTTGAAAATCGGCGCGTTCTATCCGTGTTTATCAAATGTCAAATACCTTTATATGTCATGATTTTACCAGACTGTGGCTTACAATAAAATACATATAATACATTAGTAAATAAGATGTAATTTTTTCGAAGTAAAAATTTTCCATTTCGTAAAAGTCAACGCTGTGCAAGAATTGAAATCCAATTCCGCAGTGAGCCTACCTGCCTCTTTCATGAACAATTTCGGAGACGGGTTAAGAAAGAAAAGTATTTCATTTCTTGCGAAATTCTATTTGTGGCATTTCAATTCGGGCTCCGAGCGAAAAAACAAGGACCAAAAAGAATTTATTAATTAATGGATTCGTCCTTCCCCTAAATAAAGGAGGAGTATTAAACTTCATGAATATTTAATCAACCGAAAATTATGTAAAACGATCTAGCAGGAATAGCGTTCTTGTCTCGTACCTTGAAATATTAGATTACTGTTCACCACTACTTCTGCGCGACTTTCTACGTTCGCCATTGATTTATGATGGCTGTTTGTTAGTTTTTAACCCACTTAAAAAAATGAGGTGGTTCTCAATTCGACACACGTATGTTTTTTATGATCCTTAATGACTTTGGTGATGATTTGATGAAGAACTTCGGAGATTAAGAAACGAACTCCTGAACAAACTGCAGCCAATTACTGTGAATCAAATGAGAACGCTTTATTGTACACCAGAAATTAATTATTTACTCCAGGTGGAGGATTCTAGGGAGTTCGCGTAGCTAGTGGGAGCACAACTTCTCGATAAAAGTTTTATCCGACTATCGGGTAGCTGCGTCTCGCTTTACGCAGTGAAATAAAGCAAGATGGCGCTAGCCGATAGTGAGATGAAACTTGTATCGTGAGTTCGTGACGTTATGGTCCCCTAAAAAAATTAAGGCCGATTTCAAAATTTCAAAAAAAAAAGGCCTTTTGCATCTACGTAATGAGATGATTTATACAGCGTGCGGTGGCACCTTCACTCACACTAAATGGTTGAAGAGACCACTCGGCGCTGCAGTGCCTGCGTTATGGTCCCCTAGCGGACAGGGAAAGCTGGCGTCTTTTGCTTGCGGAGCATCGATATAATTTATATCGATGTTGTGGAGGCCAAAATCCACTTCGGGTCGCTCTGAGACAACAAGGTTGAATGATTGATGCATCGAATATTCATTTGGCCCAGTAGGACGCACAACTAGCGCCGCCAATGAAATCATATCTTCTCAGCTTACTCACAAAAAAAAATCATCGTGATGTCTTTTTTAAATTAGTAACTGCGGGTTTCTGATTTGATAAATTCGCTAAGCAAGTACCTAAATAACGTTCTGCCTCTGCAGATTTCTCACAAAAGAACGTGACACAACGATAGTTAAGTATTTACTTAGTAGAATTCTCAATTCAGAAACCGGGCCTAACTGCCGGTTTCTGAATTGAGAAATTCGCTAAGCAAATGGGTAACTATCGTCCTGTCTTTGCAGATTTCTCACAAAAGAGCGTGACAGAACGATAGTTAAGTATTTGCTTAGCAAAATTCTCAATTCAGAAACCGGGCCTAAGTCAACCTAAAGTCAAATGAAAATAGCTCCAAGTAGGCGAAATAGATACCTAATCCTCCTTTTGTATAAAATGCAGGTATCAGAGTTGGGCGATACATCATTTTGAAGCCATTAGACACTGATAAAGAAGAAAATAAGTTTACTTTTTAATTTTATGTAAAGGCATCTCAGCAAAGATTTACAGCTTTTCAGCCAGTTGAGGCTTCTCTAAAGAGGTTAAGGAGGAGGTTGTTATATATATTTTTTTTATCACTGATACCAATGAGGCTGGTAAAGTAACTTTTTAAATACTTTACAAAATGGATACAAAGCGCCATTATGGCACTATGATAGTACCTACACAAGGCTGTACACTTTTGTCGTAAAGTCGCCCGTAACGTAACCGAGTAGAGTGCTAGAGCGTGTAAGGGTCGACGTGCTGTCGTGTGTACAATTATCTTTGGACTGCGGAATTTACTAGAGATGAAGTACAATGTAGATACGAGTAGATACGGGATTTATTACAGACAGACAGAGAAAGACGACAGAGACAAAAAAATTAGTTTTATTATAAGTATAGGTATAGATATAAAAGAAGATAGATAGATAACTGTGAAAATCAGTCAGTGTGGTTTCCTTAGAAACCACAGATTTAGTTTAGCGATTTCGTTAGAAACGATGTCAAAGACATTTGGAAAAATCCCTATCGAAAAATGACTATTCTGACAAACAGTTTTAGATTTTCGGACTATCTGGTGCACGTTTCATATAACTGACATAAATATTTTATTATGACAATTCGATATAGATTGCGTAGTCGATTTGACATGAGGTTACAAAAAAGGTTTGTTTACAAACCGACCTATCAATGAACATCGAATTGTCATAATAAAATATTTATGTCACTTATATGAAACGCGGGCCTGGTGAAGATCTGTCAATATGATTTATTTTTATTTAGGTGATTCGGTACAGACTTTCTACAGTAGGGAATTCCCCTCCTCTCCGCTTACCCGTAATAACCCGTACCTACCCATATCCCGATATGAACATATTGTAATGTTAAGTTGGTTACGTACGCACCTAATTAAAAAGAAATTATGCTCATATTCAAAGCGTGCCTTAAAACTAAGCAGTGTGTGCAGAGGTCGGGAGAAACGGTTCTACAGTAAACATATTTTAGGCTGGTTAATTACCGCCATGTAGCTGATAAATAAGCCTCCCCTCCTCTATGCAAATTACCCGGTGTAAGTAGCTACAATTTAAGCATAATGTGCGAAAGGAAGTGTGTATATCTACCGGTACCTACATTATTGTCCTTTACATAGGCGACCCCTTATCGCGGCAACCTCTTGCCGATTTCGCTCATGTAGGAATTAAAAAAAAATTTTTTGGTTCTTTTTACCCGCCTACCAAATTTCATGACATTCCGATCAAAGATACTCGAGTTATAGTTAAACGAAAAGTCATGCACAAAAACGCCGGATTTTTCAAGTAATACATATTTTAAATATTTTAGTTTTGATTTAGATAGTTGAATTTTTATGTATTTCTTAATTAATTGTAGACGCTGTGTCAATGTGCGTATTTTTTGTTTTTAGGACATTATTTAATAAATATTTAGTATAATGTGAAGTAATATGTAGCATGTGCACTTGTACAGTCAACAGCACGTAGACCCTTACACTTTCGTTGCAAAGTCGCCCGTACGGTAACTGAATAGAAAGCACGAGTGTAAGGGTACCCGAATCCAAGTGACATGTATTTTTTAGGTGTTAATAAAGTTAATAGATATTTGATATTAAATAAGTAAATAATCTAATAATTTGCCAAAAGACGATCATCTTCCTTCTTCTGGATCGGTCCCTCAATTCTCAGGATCGTGACCATATGCAATGGTTCTCCACTCGTCGCGGTTATGGGCGCGGTGGGATGCGTGCTGGATGGATCCACCTGCTGCCCTCTTTAGGGCATCGGACCAGCGCATTGGTGTTCTGCCCCTCGCACGTCTGCCCTCCATCTGGCCCAAAATTATCTTTTTTTCCGGAGTATGATGTGGTGATCGCATAATATGCCCAAAAAAGCTGACGGCTCTCTGGCGACAGACTGTTGACAGTAGCTTCGTTATTTTGAGCTAGTTTAGGATGGAAATATTGGTTTTGAAGGCGGTCCACGGGATTCTGAGCATTTTCCTCCAACACATCTCATCTTCCTTATGAAGCTCGATAGCTCTTGGGATAGAGAGAGAAATACTTGAAAAAAATGTGTTAAGCTTGAAAAAAAGCTCCATAAGGTCCATAACATTAGTTTGATTTGAAGGTTGTATTCAATGCTTTAGGTGCTCAAAGGCAAAATTTCTTGTTACTACAATTTGTAAGTTAGGTAAGTTATTACCCGAGGGCATTCATTTGATTATGGTACATACAAATAGTTAGCTCTGTTAAAGTTAAATTAACAAAGCCGCTTGTTTTAGGTACGGTCGGCCACAGTCAAGGATTGGTAGATCTTACCGCGCGCGGCAGTAGGGCGCCAATCGAATAAAAAGGAAATCCTAGCATGGTTGACTGTACGTGTACTTAAGGCCCTCTTGTATTCAACCAATATAAAATTTGTAATAGAAAAACTTATCCCATTTTATGGTGACACCATAAACAGCAGTACCTAACTTACTATTATTTGTATTATTAAAAATATATATATTCTTGGGTAGATACCATTTTCATAAACCCTCTGTGATGGAAGCCCAATATAATTACTTTAATGATTTCTTTAAAACGGTAGGCGCCCCCATACAGGGTAATCCTTTACCTCCTGGCCGACCAGTGTTTGCCCCCACAAATAACTCAATATTTATTCACCCAACAAATGCAGCCGAAATTTTCAACATTATACGGAAACTCAAATTAAAACGAAGCTTCGGGTTTGATGAGATCCCGCCCATAATGGTAAAAGAATGTGTAAACGAATTTGTTTCACCTTTATCATTCCTCATAAACCAGTCCTTTTCAGAAGGCATAGTCCCCGATTTATTAAAAACTGCAATAGTTAAGCCACTGCACAAAAAAGATGACCGAAGCAACTGTAATAATTATCGGCCGATAGCGTTGCTCTCAACTTTTTCCAAAATATATGAGTCTGCAATGTGTCAGCGTGTTAATTCTTTCTGTGAAAAATACAAAATTTTTCATGAAAATCAAAATGGATTTCGAAAAGGACGATCTACGTCATTAGCTGTTTACAAGTACGTAAATAATATATTAAATATTATAAATGATAAAAAACACGCAATAGGTATTCTTTTAGACATGTCCAAAGCATATGACAGGGTCTTACATGAGGTGCTCCTTAAAAAGCTCTACGGAATAGGAATAAGGGGTCGAGCCTTGAGCTGGTTTAAGTCCTACCTTACGAACCGTGTGCAATACGTTGATGTGGAACACCATAACTTCATCACCGGTGAGATCGCTAACATAAGGTCCACCAAAGCATATTTAAACCAATCAATTCCCCAGGGTAGCGTGCTTGGCTGTTTGCTCTTTCTAATTTACATTAATGATTTGCCGGAAATAATCAATATTTCATCCACCCTGTTCGCTGATGATATTTCCTTAGTTCTGCCTTGCCGTGACAATGACCAAGTAGTAGAACTTTTAGATTCCAATCTATCAAAATTAACAAGTTGGCTAGATGACCATAACTTAGAAATTAATTTTAGTAAAACCAAACTTATGCAATTTAGACCTTATCAAAAACGTCCACTGAGTATAAAATACACCTTCAATAAAACTAATATAGAACTTGTTGACTCATACTGCCTCCTAGGAATAATAATAGATACTAACCTAAACTGGAAATATCACGTTAAGAAAGTTGCAAGTAAACTATCCAGTTTTGTTTACGCCCTATCGGAGCTCAAAAAAAGTACGGATCTCAAAAGTGCAATGTGCGCCTATTTTGCTTATGCGCAATCCTGGCTTATGTATGGTATCCTCCTCTGGGGCAACAGCACGGACGCTGACCAACTATTCATTCTACAAAAGAAGTGTATTCGAATACTCGCAAACATTGACTCCATGACAAGCTGCAGAACCTATTTTATTAAATATAATATATTAACGTTAACTTCATTATATATTTCAGAAGTGTGTACATTTGTCAAAAATAATTTACACCTGTTCCCTCAATATACACGCCCTGAAAATTTAAGGCCTCGTAATAGATTAGCAACTTGTTCATCAAAATTAGAGTTTGTTAAGTGTGGTCCACAATCCATGTCTGCAAAAATATATAATTGTTTACCAGATTCAATAAAATCTTTAGAAAAAAGCAATCTATTTAAAAACGCACTAAACCAATACCTATTACAAAAAAGCTATTACTCACTGCAAGAGTTTTTTGATGAACATGTAACAAATGGACACTAAACCAATACTTTTTTTTTTTTTTTATTTTTATTGTATGAATCGCTATACCAAAGTACTTATGAAAATAAAAAAATAAACTAAATGTTGTCAAGTTCCTATAAAATTGTAGAGTTATAGATTATTTTTGTTTTGTCCAAACAGAGTCTATGTAGTAAATAAGTACTTTTAAAATAGTATTAGTAAATTAGTCTTAAGTTATTTTAGTTTTTAAACTAAGTTAGCAACGCCCTAGCAGGGTTCTTGTTTGATTCCTAAATTTCACCTAACACCTAATGTATGTACAACAAGAAAGCTAAATAAACATTATCTTATCTTATCTTATCTTATCTAAAGGCGGCGTAGGGTTTAATACCTTACTATTGCTTTTTTTTTCATCACTTGACGCATCCTAATAATTATCTCTTTAAGTTCTGTAACTTACACAAAATTTGTTTAGTTTATTTAACTTAGTTATCGTAATTAGGTACGGTTAGTATCCCAAGTAGCACAGAAGGCTGTATAGGTAGTAGGCTGCTAGGTAACGTGTGTACTTAGTGAATCGCCCGCGCGCCAAGAAAAATGCACCAAATCGAGTCCTGTATCAAATACACTAAACAAATCGAAAATTTTCACATATCAAACCCTAGAATTAGGTGAGACCTATCTAAAACAGCCAGTTTCGAGTTGACATTCATAAAGGTTTGGAAGATATTTTGCTTGAAAAAAAATAGGCGGCGCACTTTTTCTCAAGCAAAATATCTTGCAATCTGTTATGGATATCAACACAAAACTGGCTGTTTTAGATAGGTCTCACCTTATTCTAGGGTTTGATATGTGAACATTTTCGTTTTTTTTTTGTGTATTTGATACAGGAATCGATATTGTGCATTTTTCTTTGCACGCGGGCTAATTCACTATGCCCAGCGCTTTAAGTGCTAAAATCAGTCAGTATAAGAGCAGTAATAGAATAGCTATGTAGCTCTTAAACTTCTTAAATAGGCACACATAATACAGCTTTAAGTTCACAAAACTTAATAGTGGCAAAATAGAGACAATCTAAGAAGTATCAGTGGCGTAAAAGGCTGATATAGGAACTTAAGGGAGTCAATGTGATTTATTATGAAGGCTAGAGAATCATTGAAGAGATCAAGTGACTCAAATTGTCACGTATTTACAAGTTTTGCGGGTGTCCCGCCCCTTGGTAGAACCAGAATCGTAATCCGAAAGGTCACGTGACACGTCCGATAGCAGCCTAAAAAAAACAATCGAAGCATCAATAGAACAAAAATCGTTACCTGTCAAACGTACACAAGTCCTCATTGCAAACAAATCCAAATCCATCAGTGTTTTATTCACGAAGGACACAAACAGAATCCACAGTGACAAAGTTGCAAAGCCGACGTCACAAAACACTGTCAGTCAAACATTATTCGGCATCTGGATTAAAAGCAAAACACAGCACCGTTTTCATTCACAATCCTGGCTGTCAAAAGTCCCGCGTAAAAGTTTTCGTAAGCTTTATGTAGCCCGAGCGAGGCGGACGCCCGTCAGCGGTCGACGCTAGCGCGTGAATGGGAAGCGTTGAAGGGATGGGACCGGCGACCGACTAACCAGGACCCGTGACCCATGCCAAAATAGCCCTTATAGCACCAAGCTACAAGACAAGATAGGGGGTAGTTGGAGGCAAAACTAAAATTGTTTATTACCCGATGACTGAAAAAGTTCAGTTCATTTTTCTAAGTGAATTTCGCGATGTGCAAAAATAGGAGAATTATTCGCCACGCGCCGGAAACCTCGTAGTTTCGTACCGGCCGCGTGGGCTGGTTTTAATTTACAAATGAAGCACATACAAAATTCTGCTATACAGGGTGTTAAATGACTGCCAACAGACCCGAAAGACACGCATACTAGACACCAAAACAAAGTACTTTTTCGATAAATTATTGCTGGGAAATTATTTTGGTTTTTAGGTTTTAATTTTGAAAAATATTTTATCACGCAATGGACGTGTAACGCACAGAAGTCATATTGCGCAAGCGTAGGTAGAAGTTTATGTTACTTAAGCTTGAAGCGTCGATGTTTCGAATACATTGCGGGTTGCAATTTTAACGTCGTTTTTTGCAAGAAATATTCATAATTTTGATATGGCTTCTTGAGAAGATATGTTAAGAACTAGATACTGAATACATTTCTGCAAAAAAAAAGTTTTGAAATGTCCGACTTTGAACCTCATTATCTCGGAAACCGTTGATTTCCCAGGCATAGTTTCTTGGGCAAAAATGTTCCTTATGATGAGGAGAATACGTGGTTTCCCGCTTTGTTGGCGGTCTTTTAACACCCTGTAGAGTACTCTCTCTAAAATTGCATAATTTAATTTTATACAACCCAAAAATTTAGAAATAAATAAAGAACTTTCATCCGCGTCCGGCAAAAAAATATTTTTATGATCAAAGAAGTCTAAATAAAAAAGCCCAGAAGCTCCCATCAGCATTGTACCTACTACAAAATAATTCAAATGGTCACCAGCTCTTCATCAATTTACGTATAGGTACGTTCCAAATGTTTCCAAATGGCATTATTAAAGTTTGTTTTACGTAGGTTACAAGGGACCGATTTGAAATAATTAATATTTAACCAAACCGCGTATAATGAGTTTGATTTGGATTCGAAATCCAAAAGTACGTAATAGGAACTCACACAAAAAGTTTGTAACGTAAATAATAGAGAGCTCCGGGACTTGTAAAACGAAATGAGTACTTCATCTAGCTCTTGCCAGACGTATGTTGCGAGTATGTTGTATATCATAGTAAGTGCGCACGCGATCTCCAGTTTTCGGGACTGTAGCGTTTCATAAGTATCGAAGCTATGATATTTCGAACTGAAATAATTATAGTCTAATGTATTTTTATTTCGCAAAAGTCCGGAAGTCCTAACATCAATCCTACCTTCTAGCTTACATTATGTACATTATTATGGCCTAAAATTACCTGTAAATATTATCTGCTGCCTGGTTTTGCATTTGGCCATTGTAAAATATTTATATATCGAGGAAAACTGCAAAACAAAGGTTGCTCAGTATCACCAATATGATTATCTGTCAAAGTCCCTTCTGCTATAGAGCCACAAAGAAATGCTTGTATTTTTAGGGCAACTTGCGCGAACAGATAAATGTATCATTTCTGGATTACTACCTTATGCCCGCCACTTTATCCGAAGAGAATCCGTTTTTTTTTTTTAATAAACACCTATGTGTCATTCTGGTTTATAGTTAAGCTATCTCCGTTCCAAATTTCATCCAAATCCATTGAGCCGTTTCAGAGCAAAAGTGTAAGAAATACACACACTCACCAACTTTCACATCTAGAATATTAGTCGCTCGTATTACTAGTTTCATTTTCGCTCCCGAATTGCGACCTAGTGGCAGCGAGGCGGAAAATTGATTCCTTACATTATTTATAAATAAACGGGGACTGATGGTGTCGGCGCACAGTGCTGACGTTTCATGCGATGCGATGTGATTTCAGCGGTTGACCTTTTGACCTTCACCATATGCGTTTATAAGTTAATTTTTGTTTTTTTTTTTAAGCACTTACCCGTACTAGGGACGGAGACTAGTTGAAGAAATTCGCATCGACAGTTACTTGACTCGGTATAGCTCAATTGGTAGAGCGCCTGCACGGTATATGCGAGAGGTTGCGGGTTCAAGTCCTGTCCCGAGTGATTTTTTTCAACTTATTATAAATGTTTAACTATACTAGCTATTGTCTGCGATTTCTTCCGCGCAGATTTATATAAAAGGTTGCCTAATTTTAACCTCTTATCGTTGTACGCGCGAATAAAGACATAGGAAAAATCTAGTCATTTATAGCGTTTTTTATGTTGCATAATGCAAACACCATTATACAACATACTAAACGCTATAAATGACTTGCTTTATCTTATCTTAAATAGCTTATCTGTGTATACTAAAATTCATCAAAATCCGTATACCATAATTCATCAAAATCAGTAATTTTTGCATCAAAGTATGACAAACATCCATCCATCCGCCTAAACATACAAACTTAGTGTGATATTTAGTCTTTGTGTCACCCAATCCGAAACAGATCGGGATTTTTTTACTACACCGAGATATGAGATACATTTCGCAACGATATACATTTCAATAAATAAAAAAGGCCGAAATGTGCTTATACTCTATCGGAAAGGTCAATAAATAATGGCCATAAAATTAAATCAAACGCCATCGATTGTGAATAAATTTAATACACTGTTCATTTCCTCGCTCCCCCTCCCCCATCCACCTACTCCTCCCCCGGGTTTGGTCCAACCCAATTATATCATCGACAAAGCGATGGCCCATCAAAATGCATGACTTTGTCAACCGTGGAGATATTGCAATCGATTTCTAGACTAGAGCGTTTTAAATCTCTACACTTAATCAAACTGGTAAGAGGTTAAGTTCGTACTTACTTGGTTTTCAAAAAAAAAACATAATAACGGTAATTAAATAAGAAAAACCCAAAGAAAAAACAAAGCTTTTTTTTGCTTTGTAAACCAGTTGTTAAGTTGTTCAAAAAAAATTTTTTTTTTTTACCAAACAACTTTATGAACAGATAAAGCACTGGCTCTTATATCTGTTGATAAAGCTTTCAAGTTAATGGGTTAGTTATTTATATTCGAAACGGGTCGAATCGTGTTAAATAAGTGACAAAAAAGTAGGTCAAATATATGTGTTGTTCAGTTTCAACCATAATTATTTATTTCCATAATAAATTTTATTCTACAATTATTCTGCACCATCAAAATAGAGGAACACTGAGCGTCCCGCGGCGAGCGAATCCGCGGGCATAAGCAAGTCCGCATTATAATGAGCTTTCGATGCACAAGCGACATGACAGCAATTTTTAAATAGAACCATGAATATTTTAATGCTAAATAGGCATTGTGATTAATCGAACTATTTTTCAGGCTGCTGCGATGGTAGAGTAGTGAGTGTATGTCGGTGGTTTCTCTATCCATGGGAGCCAAGTTCGATACACAGTTCATATTATGTTTTATGGATTGTCGATTCTAGTTCAAGGTGAAGTGGTGTTGTTATGCAACTCTATGTAGCAACAGGTGCTTCCTTCATAAATAATCAAAACCGTCATGTTTACGCACAATCATAGTTTCGCACTATCATGGCTATTGTAGTATGGGCGTCTTTAGTTATTTGTGTGTTATACGTAAGTTACATAATATGCTTTGTTACCTTGTCTCTCTTTTACGTTAATAAAGAATTTTGAAAAACAAAACAGTCTGGGTGGTCTACTCTCTAAAATTTCATATTTAGCAGACTAGTTGAGCGTTTAGCGTATTTCAGAGTCTACTGCGGTTTTGATGTCATCGGACCATCGGCATCGTGCGCCACACGAATAGCCCGTTTTCAACTGACAGTTGAATTCAAAGCCCTTGTTACTCTTTCACGTAAAAACTACTGAATGGATTTTAATGAAACTTTACAATAATATAGCTTATACATCAGAATAACACATAGGCTACATATTATTACGCTTTTACACTTAGGAGCAAAATAAAGCACATATCCTTTTTCTGTAGTCCACGCGGACGAAGTCGCGGGCAAAAGCTAGTATCCTCTGACGCGAAAATTGAGCATGCGTGGTGATTACGCTCGAACTCTCTCTGAAAGAAGGCCTTTGCCCAGCTAGTGGGATATGTACAGGCTACTTAAAAAAAATTAAGTTTGACTCTTATGCTAAGGTACCTCGTACTCTAATATTATACACGGTGACAAAACTTCCTCCGCAAGTGTTCGTACGGAAGTTTGTGGCAAATGGAGGCACACGGCCAGAATGCAATTACGTGCCAACAAGTATTCAATACGGTGACCTACTTCGGGGAACTAATGGGTTCAAGCCCCCCCAAACCAAAATCCTGGATCCACCACTGCACCCCAGTAGCGGCACGTAGTGCAATATTACAAAAAACCGGCCAAGTGCAAGTCGGACTCGCGCATGAAGGGTTCCGTACCATTATCTATAAAAATAACAAAAAATCACGTTTGTTGTATGGAAGCCCCCAAATATTTATTTTATTCTGTTTTTTAGTATTTGTTGTTATAGCGGCAACAGAAATACATCATCTGTGAAAATTTTAACTGTCTAACTTTCACGGTTCATGAGATACAGCCTGGTGACCGACGGACAGACAGACAGACGGACGGACAGCGGAGTCTTAGTAATAGGGTCCTTCGGTGCGAAAAAACTAAAAATATCATTTCTACCTTACAAATTTCTATGGAGCTCTCGGTGCGCGAATCAGACTCACAATTGGTTTTTTGTCAGCGGCACCTTTAAAAATGCAAACATTACCTCAAGCAGCACTAAATTGAGCAGTCAGTCACAACATTATCGTCCGATAAGGTGATAAAGGAACAGCATGGGTGGCGGCTGCGCCTGCGCCGGCCGCCGGTCACGCCAGGTGGCGAGCGCAACATCTGTCGCCCGCCGCGACCCCGCGACTGTGGGCTTTACTCCCTCGCTTTAAGGGTGAAGCGATTTGACAGATAAGCTGGTTAGTTTTGGCTCGATATAGGAATAGACAGCAGTTTATGTACATAGAATCGGTCGACCCGGAATGACGACGGCATCAAATTAATTTTAAAAAAAATCCTTAATAAGGCGCTGTACATAGTGAATAGCCCGCGCGCCAAGAAAAATGCACAAAATCGAGTCCTGTATCAAATACACTAAAAAAATCGAAAATTTTCACATATCAAACCCTAGAATTAGGTGAGACCTATCTAAAACAGGCAGTTTCGTGTTGATATTCATAAACGTTTTGAAGATATTTTTGATGAAAAAAAATAGGCGGCGCATTTTTTTTCAAACAAAATATCTTGCAATCTGTTATGAGTATCAACACAAAACTGGCTGTTTTAGATAGCTCTCACCTAATTCTAGGGTTTGATATGTGAACATTTTCGATTTTTTTAGTGTATTTGATACAGGAATCGTTTTTGTGCATTTTTTTTGCGCGCGGGCTAATTCACTATGCCCAGCGCCTTAAAAAATCACAAAACATCTTCTACAACCTTAAATAACAAGTTTTTATATTTCATGGAACATTTAAAAAGTTCTTTATTTGAATACTGAGACGTGACGTCACAATTAGGTATTTTCATGCAAAAAAGAACTCATTTGACATTAACCTGATACGGCCTAGTTATTGTACTGCTCTGTTCCTGTGTTGTGGCTTTGGTAACATGATCTCAGCTGCTGCGCGTGCGCGTGACTACAACAAAAATGTAGAGTCCATTCACGCGCCGCTGCCATTTCACATTGCGGTAGGTTACCGCAGTTTCAATGTTTTTGTTGTCGTCCTATCATTGGGCATTTTAGGCAGTTTTTTTTTTCCTTAAATTTTTTTTTTCTCGCTAATACTTACTACTTACTCCGATGGCTCAGCGACCCGAAGTGGGTCTTGGCCTCAGACACAAGAAGTCGCCACTGGTCTCGGTCCTGCGCGGTCTCATTCCAGTCGCCTGCTTGTAGGTCGCGCAGGTCTTTGCCGACTTCATCCCTCCAGCGGTATTTGGGACGGCCAACTGGTCTTCGACCGCTTGGTATTCCAAGGTAAGCCCTCTTGACTGCTCGATCCTCCCCCATCCTTTCCAGGTGACCAAGCCAACGGAGTTTTTTCGGTAATGGTAGGATAATTTTTATTTGCGTGAAAATATAAATGAAAATATTTTTTTCCACAAATAATTCGTTTCATTTGTCGAAAAAAAATATTCTTTATTTTTCGAGCTATTTTCCCGCAAATAAACAGGTTTTGAGGACTAACAACGGTGCGTTTTTTTTTTTTTAATAAAGGCTTTTGCATTTACGTAATGAGATGGTTTTTACAGCGTCCAGTGGTACCTTCACTAGAAGAATCACACTAAGTATTAATGAGAGAAAAATTGGTCGTCAAAAATATCGAAAATAAAAATTCCTTTCTTTATTATAAAAAAAAGTATTGATTTCTTACATTTTTCGATCGCGCCGTACAATCAATCCCTAGCCGATTGCTCAGCTCAGTGTGTTTTGACACAGGTACAGTCGGCCACACGCTAGGATACCCCTTTTTGTTCGATTGGCACCCTTATGCCGTGCGCGGTAAGAGCGGCTATGGGATATCTGTGACGGTGGCCGACCGTACCAGGCGATAGAAGCTCAAATCAGGTGATAGCACCAAAAAATTTATCGAGTGCACCCTACTCCGTTACGTTACGGTTGAGTTTGCCTCGGAAAGTCCACCTGTATCTGCGATTACTATCTGCCGATTCTGTATTGAGAAATTCGCTAAGCAAGTGGGTAAGTATCCTTCTGTCTCTGCAGATTTCTCACAAAAGAGCGTGATAGAACGATAGTTAAGTATTTACTTTGTAAAATTCTCAACTAAGCAAATACTTAAGTATCGTTCTATCACGCTCTTTTGTGATAAATCTGGAGAGAGAGGACAATACTTACGTATTTGCTTAGTGAATTTTTCAATTCAGAAACCGGCAGTTAGTCTACAGGGTGCACTCTAAGTCGATAGCGAAACTTTAAGTAGGCTGTCTACTGATCAATACAAACAACTTGTACTAGGTGGTGAAAAAAATGGAGTGAAAAAAATATCAGCTGTTCCATCAAGGTCGACTCAGTACTGCGCCAAATGTATGAAACAGCTGATATTTTTTTCGCTCCATTTTTGTCGCCACCTAGTACAAGTTGTTTGTATTGATCAGTAGACAGCCTACTTAAAGTTCCGCTATCGACTTAAAGTGCACCCTGTAGTAATAGGTGCATCACTTTTTGTCCTCGACCGTCCGTAACTGTATTGGGCGGGCTCCCCGCCCATAGAAATTGGTTTATTTATTTGACCTACACAATTGGTTAGCTAAATAGACGTTTCGTGGAAACTATTCATACGATGTAATTTAGGTAAAAGGGGTAATTCATATAGGTAGGATGACCGGCTAACTTCCCAAGGGTATAATCGAGTGAGGAAAGTTTTAAACTTGCTACAAGCCTCATAGATAATGCATGGGCTGAGAACCAGCTAACTATTTGGCTATCGATATACAACGTGTAACAAAACATCCTCTTTTAACAGGATGTAACCTAATGGTCAATAGGATGTCAATACTGTTAAAAAAAAGTTGAAAAAAAACATTTTTTATTTTATAACCTCAACATTTAAAAATTTTACATGATATTTTTGTTTTTGGTATTAGCTTAAAAAATATGTTTGTATGTGTAGGTGCATTTGCATAGCTTTGATTTGTTAAAACATTGTGAAAGTCAAAGAAAATAATATATAAAAAATACTTTTCTCCCGCCACAGCGTTCACATTTTATTAATTAAAAAATCAACGAAACGAATTTGGTTTTGATCCCTATGTAAAAAGACTATATTTTGGGATATTTTGTAACATTTTACACATATTTCGTAAACGGTTAAAATACAAGATGTGCGTGTAAGGCCAGATTCACACGGCATTGTCCTGCTCGTTTTTGTACAGGTAAACGTCTTAAGGGTGGACGATAGCAACGTGGCGGGAAATTCAAAATGTTCACAGCTTTTTTACATTTTGTAGCTAAACTGAGCTATTTTTGATATTTCGTCTAATTCTAGAGGATTAGTTCGCTGGTTGTAGGAGAACAACGAAAAAATCCCGGTTTTCTACTTCTACCTGGGACGCCATTGATACGCCATTGTGTTACAGGCTAAGGCCCCTGTCTTTCCTGTGGGCTAGGCGGACTAAGCTGTCAGGATGTTATAGGTGCTGGGCAAGCCTACTCCATCTAAAACAATGTCCCAGGCACTACAGCGCTGATTGGTCTCTTCACTCATCTAGTGTCAGGAAGGTGCCACTGGACGCTGTATAAATCATCTCATTACGTAGATGCATAGGCCTTAGTTTTAGTACTAGTGATGTGTGCAAAAGATATATTGAAATATGCTGTTGTACAAAGAAAAAAGGAGAAAGGAATAAAAATTAAAATAAAAAAAGTTAAAAGAAAAGGAAAGGACAGTAGAAAGGAGAAAAGAGAAAGGAGAAAGGAAAAGTTTTGTTAAAAGAAGAAATACTGGACTTATTAAAAAAAAGTTATGTAGTTGTACACACAACAGCACGTCGACGCTTACCTACATGCTAGCACTCTACTCGGTTACGTTAGGAATGACTACAACAAAAGTGTACAGTCTGAAGTGCTGTCGTGTGAACATTGGTTTGAAGAGCGATTCCGAATTTCCGCGAGCACGTAAACAGGACAAGCAATTCGCTTCGCCGCGTACACACGGTACACACACCCTCACATCAGCGGTATCCATAGGTACACACGACAGCACGTCGACCCTTACACACTAGCACTCTATTCGGTTAAGTTACGGGCGACTTTGCAACAAAAGTGTACACTCTGACGTGCTGTCGTGTGTACATATTTGTTCAAACTTCGCATTTACGGGAAAGTGAAAAGTGCTGTGTCTGTCTCTTCTGAACTTTTCGTTAATTTTGATTGACTCGCCGTATCGATCGATGTCATCCGGGAATGCTATTTCGGACGGCGAACCCTAGAATAGAGGAGGACAGGTTACAGGTCAAATGAGTTCCTTTTAAAACGATACATAGTATGAAAATACCTAGGTATTTTATTTTACAGTACTTTTTAGGGTTCCGTACCCGAAGGGTGCCAAACGGGATTTCATTTGGACGAGCGAGCGAGCGAAGCAAGAGAAGTTCTCTAACTCTACTGGAACATGTTTCTATGTTTGTATTTACATTTGTATGTTTAAAATGTTCTTTCAACGATAGGTATACAAAATAAAATTAGGTACCTAGGCGGGTAAATGAAATCCCACCAAAAACATGTTCATGTAAAATGTTGCCAAGACGAGACCCCACACTGTCAAAAAGTTACCAGATCTCATGTAGAGCCAAGCTTCTAGCTCTAAACGCCCTAACTCTACAAGCCCTAACTTCATAAACTCTATACCTTAGTCAAAATATGTGGCTTGGCCGTTTCGTTACCTACTAAAAGTACTATTGTATAATAGAAAAGTAGAAGTAGATTGAACAGTGAATACAACATGTTTCACCTTACGCCCATAATATGACGGTACCGAGATTTTTAGACGTCAATAAAATCTAAAGTATAACAGCTAGGTATGCAATTGAAACTTTTTATGTTTTGTTGATGTGGTATAATTCAAACCCAAATTATGAGGGTTCAAAAAAACGACGAAGCGCTTCGAGAAAAGGTAGTAGTGTCCCCTTGAGCTTCGCTGCTCGTCTTGGCGAGGCCACTAGCGTGGCCCCAGATTAAAATCGTTCAAATTACAAAGCGCACAAAAATCCAGATAGTTTAAAACAGAATTTTCTACAATCATATGTTTAAAGTAACAGCGTACTTTCCGAGCCTGGGTGATGAAACATATATTTTTTGTTTTCGAACTTTTCAATATTGATTTTTACAGGAGACAGAATTCACTGGACAGGGCAACAAGTACCTGCCTACCAAAAATAAATACCGATACCACCGATATCCATATCTTATGAAAGTTTAATTTGTAGCTGTAAAAAATATTAATGTTGAAAACACAACGGAGTTGCTGGAGACTCTTAAGTTTTCCCCTCTTTTTCCGCATTATGTTCGGCGAACTCGATGGAATAAATATAAATAAACTTTATGTTTCAATCAGCGTCTCCCCTTCCGCCGCACTCTCAATCACGGCTGAAACAAAAATTCAATTTGGTCACATCTCATCTGGGCTCGGCTGCGCAACTTCAAAACATAGCAGGTAGAGATCGTCTCACTCAACTGAAACTACGCGCCACGCCGCTGTTGATAGAGGTCAAACTGGCGCCACCAAAGGAAATAAACCATAGCTTCTTTTACAGTATGTTTTTTTTTTTTAAATGTTGAACAATGAAAATATTGGTGCCTTTGTTTTTGGGGTTTTTGGACACTCGTCCTTGGTTTTTGGCTGTACTTTCTATGTCCTACAAATTACTGCTACCAAGCGTGAGATTTACATTGTTCAAGATTTCCAAATACGTACGATAAAAGAATAATATTTAATACGACAGTGTGAAGCTTTTTAACGCGAGAATGTGGTGAAGGACGCGCAGTTATTGGATGTTTTTAAATTGTATTAAGACCTTTTCCTTGCCTTTTAAAAATGGCTTGACTTTTGTCACAATTTTCAATAATATTTAACGATGTTCTATATCAAATCCATATTACTTTACTTTTTAAATTAATTCATATACATATTATAATAATTACACTCCTACTAGTTAATAGCCAGTGAGAACAGGGTTTGGCTGAAAATCAGCGCAGCAACATGCTGAGCCAAGCCCTTTTTTCCACAAAACTCTTGTATTAAATAATTTGTAATAAAAAATGTTTTTTCAATTCAATTTCAATTCAGTTTTGATTTAATTCAGACGATTTCTACCAAAGTGTTTTTTTAGCAATTTTAACAAAAGAACACGGGCATTTTATATATAAAGCCTAGGCCCACTGACACAGACACCGATGCATTACAATTTAAGCTCTCTTTTGACTAAGCTACTAATAATAAAATTAATTTCCAAGAGCTTTCATTTCACATGTGACACGAGTCTCATCACTGTTGGAAAATTTAAGAAAAGTGGGTCCAAAATACCCGTGGATGCTGAAAAATGCTTTGCTTTTGATGCACAAATAAAATCTAACTGCAAAAAGCTATACCTACTTGTTATAGATTGATAAAAGAATAAGCTCCTAGCAATTTTTTTGTGAAGTTGACTTTATCATTGATTTGACAAGAGTATCAATAAAATTATGGGATCCTTGAAAAAATCCTGAAAGTTCGGGAGTCTTTGTGAAACCAGCTTATTCCAGGTTTTGACTTTGCACAGCCGGCCCGCCGCCCGCCCACCACCGCTAAGCCGTCACTTAATTCTTTCGCTTTGCAAAAGTAAATCCTCTGTAATTGATTCTGCTTTACTTCAATTTGTCTTCGTTAAAAGTTGATCTCCGTAGGTGTTCCTGGTTTGGTTTGGGAATAATAAGTTTTGGGATGTGCTTTATGATGTGGGAATAAGCTTCGCTTAGTCTCCTCAGTTTAGGCTCGATTTAGCCCTCAACTCCATAACAGTTACTACTTGAAGAACTGCTCAACAGTAACATAATAATATTGTCTTTTGTTTTCTTTAAGGCTGGAAGATAGCAGCGTGGCGGGAAATTCAAAATGTTTACAGTTTTTTACATTTTGTACCTAAACTGAGCAATTTTTTTTCAGCGATCTTTCGTTCTGGTCTACGAAGCAGTGGCACTGCCCAAAAAACGTGTCGTAGACCAGAACACATAATCGGCAGAATTATTGTTGTTCTGTTATTTACAATAATGAAAAGAATACTATGTTATTGCCGCGAACGAAAAATCGCTCAACAAAAATTGCTCAGTTTAGCTACAAAATGTAAAAAACTGTGAAAATTTTGAATTTCCCGCCTCGTTGCTATCGTCCACCCTTAATATCATCGATTGCCGAATCTCCATAACAATAATCGCCGAGATAGCTCGCGCCCGCAGTGATTGTAACAATGGTATCCAATCCGCAGTCACGTCTGTGGCGACCCTTTAGACCTTATCTCGACCAATCTGGGTCTCCCCCGGGACTGCGTATAGATTATGAATCTAGGCAGTGCCGGATTCAAAGGTGGGTCAGAGGGGTCACAATCCCCCGAGCTGATCGTTGCTTGAATGAATTTTCAACCGTAGCAGGTAACACAAAGTTTTTATGGTTGATAAAAGTTGGCAGGGTAAATAAGGCTAGAAATATTTTTATATGGTTAAACAATTCGCTTGGTACAGGACTTGAACCCGCAACCTCTAGCAGTCTTTGATACCTTACCGTGCAGGCGCTCTTCCAATTGAGCTACCAAGCCAATTAACGATTGATGCGAGTTTCCCAACCTCATTTTTACTCGTTTTACGAACGGCGGGCGACATCTGGTGTGATAGTTTGCACGAGTCTACACCACCCAATGTGTTCACATTTTAATGTTCCCTAGCACTGCTTTATAAAATACTAATAGGTAGGTTAGGTTAGGTCCTTGTCTGAAGCCATGGTTTGTCACGATTGTCCACTGCACCTTCAACGCCAACGTCGACGAGAACGAGGTAGGTACATACATTTTAACTTTGGCCGCTTGTCCACCGAACGTCACGTTACGTCACCCTGTATACAAATTAGATTAGATAACTATTTATTGTACACCAAAGATAAGATAAGATAAGATAAAGATAAAAAGTATTTATTTAAAAACCACACATAAATTATACAGACAGTTATAGTTTAAGTTTTTTTTTCTCAATTACTTTGTTTCTTTAAAACTAATTAAAACTTATACAATTGGCGGTCTTATCACTAACAGCGATCTCCGCCAGATAACCTATGGATGGAAAGGACAGAATAATAAAATATTCTGTAGATAATGGTACAGAATAACATATGAAACTTGACAGAATAACATATAATTTATTGACGATGCGGTGGACAAATGTCCAAAGACCCCCTCCCAAACTGAAGCCTGCATCCTCCCCTGTGCATTCGAGGCCAAATTAGCTCCCAAACAGCCTGTTAGGGTTGACAATCAACATTAGAAGGGTTTCCAGGGTTGCCAGTTCAATCGGTCCACGCATCGGTATTGTTCTATAATAATATGCCTATTATAAACATTGCTTTGTGTTGCTTCTTGTTACGCGTGCCCCTTCGCGGTACGCTTAGAGCTTTGTCACGGGCACCAAGTGACAAAACCCATTGAACGTATCTTCTAATCTAGACCTTATTATGCTCGGCGCAACGACCATGTCGTCGACCGACCTGCCAACCGTACAAACCGAAAATCATTTGTAGCCACGCGTTTGCAAGAATAACGAAATTGTAAGTATGGAAGATTTATCAAAGGTTCGCAGACAGATTCGTATCTCAGCCTACCTCTCATATGGAGGGTACGTCATAATTATGTCATAACAAAGCCGCTACTGGAACGCCGACTTCTACAGCAATTTTGCTCCAGAACAGTGTTTCCTAACATTTAAAAATAAAAATTCCCGTGTATGTAAAAACTTAGATTATAGCATCCAGCCTTCGATCAAGGATAAAACTAGATACAACAAAGAACTCTGAAGTGTGTCTGGAAAAATAGATGCCCAAATTGCCTTTGGGAGCTTATTTATTTGCTCGTAGTCTATGCAATTAAAGTAAAACTGTACACTAATGCAATAAGGTTGACATTCGAATATTAGACGTATGGTCGAAATGATGTTTCGTATTGTTCTATTGCTTATATCATTTGTTTCTGTGGGGACAAGTTTTTATTGTGATTTTATACGTAATGCGGATTCTATGGGATTTAGTTCGGTGCATCCAGCGGCCCTTCCACTCAAACAAAATTCCTCAGATCCCAAGTTGGGAGCCGCTGCTCTGAACGCAAAGTCGCGCGGACTTAAGGTGTCTAGTTAGGAAAGATCGCGCGCGCTACTGTTTTAATGAGTTTTCGGCTAATGCCTTCCTCGCATAGCAATTTTGTGTCATGAATAATAACAACCGGCGCTAAGAAGGCGTCCAAATCCCGGCGCGATACATCCGTCGGGTAATCCCCTGAAATATATTAATAAATGCGCGCGTTCACTGACTGACGCGCGTTGCTGAAGTCTACTTACTTAGGCCCGGTTTCTGAATTGAGAATTTCACTAACCAAATGCTTAAGAGGCCCCTTCAGGACCGTGGGAACTTAGTGACGGCCAAGCGCGTGAAACACTGTTTTCTATAGCTGTTTCACCCAGAGCGAGACGGGGCGCGGGAAAAGTGAGAAGCAATGCGCCTTTATGAGTCTACGTGTGTTCGTGTCCTTTCGCGAGTATCTAGTTGTAGTTGTAATGTAATAGATCTATTTTCCCAAAAAATTTCGTAGTTCAGCTGCCATTTCTACATTTTATTATGTATTTAAAATTTTTTTTTTTTTTCTGACAATTACAACACATTATTGATGTTCCCAAGGTAGTAAGACTCCAATAGACAGTGTAATAATGTAAGTAAATAACAGCTGAAAGTAACCCCTTTTTCGACGCGAAAAAAACATCGCTCTAATTTCTTTCATGCTATTTTTCTTATTATAAAAACTATTTGCAAACCTCCATATTGGTCATCTACTGATATAAACCAATTTTCAGCAAAATCCAGCCTGTAGTTTAGAAATTAAACCGGAACTACGTTTGTATGGGAAAATGGTGCTCTAACGCCCTCTTAAGTATCGTTCTATCACATTCTTTTGAGTGACATCTGCAGAGACAGAACGATACTTAAGCATTTGGTTAGTGAAGTTCTCAATTCAGAAACCGGGCCTTACTGTACTCTTTTTTTGCCCGAATTCTGCAAGCTTGCGGTTTACAAACAGTTTTTTTGTGGTTTTGAGTGTTTTGTAATAGCTTTGGTAATAGGTTCGTTTTGTAGTTAGGTATGAATCTACTTACCTAGCTAATGGTAATGACTCGAAACCGAAACGGTTCGAATCGCCGCTGCAACGCAGCCGAAACGTCGTCGTAGCTTTATAATCCGCGCGCGATGAAAATGGGATGCTACCTTGTCAAAGTAAATCGAAAATGTTGTCAAAGTAAATCGAAACTCCTATTGTCATCGCGCGCTGATTATACAAAAAACAATCGCGATTCGACCCGTTGCAAAATCACTGGTGATACTGAACAACTTTTGAACTGACACTTTCACACAATTTCTATGGAGAAGAAACTAGATGCAGATAACTTCGTTCACCAGATGAAAATTTTTCTTTGGAATATGGTTGGTTTGCTCTAAAACGGGTTAACGGTTAGGTGGCGCTTCAAAAAAATTAAAAAACACTAAGAATTATTATTAACTAGCTTAGTTTTGCCCACGACTTCGTCCGCGCAGACTTTTTTTTTCTCGTGAGTTTTTCCGTTGTTTTAAGACGACGTACGTCTCACAACTAGCGCCGCCAATGGAAAAAAAATCATATCTTTTTTTTGGGTGCGTTTTTAGCAAAAAACGCTCCTGCGATTCCTCAACGCAAGGCTTAACTATTTTTAGGACCTAAGGTTTGGATTCCAGATCCTAGAACTTAAGAATGCAATCGATTCTCGCCAAAAGTGGCCACTTTTGGCGAGAATCGATTGCATTCGTAGGAAATCTAATCCTGGAATCCAAACCTTAGGTCCTAAAAATAGTTAAGCCTCGCGTTGAGGAATCGCAGGAGCGTTTTTTGCTAAAAACGCATCCAAAAAAAAGATATGATTTTTTTTCCATTGGCGGCGCTAGTGGTGAGACGTACGTCGTCTTAAGGGTTATTCTGCTATTCGGGGCAGAGATAAATCCAACAAATCAAAAATCATAAAAATCGGTCCACGCGTTCTCGAGTTATAAATGATGTAACTAACAAGACTTTGTTTTATATTAATTTAGATGTCAGTGTAGAGTAAACATCAAAAGATAACTAGGAACTAAATTAAAAATGATAAATACCCCCGACATTTTAGCATCAAATAAGCTTATCTCATAAATGGCAAAACCGATTTTGATAAAACAAATCTAAGAACACTTCGCACGTCATGACAGTGGAAAAAAATATAGCCAACTTTTTGAACGAGCGAGCGAAGCGTATGTATGAATGTTTGTTCGACGATAACTTGAGTAAATATAATCGAATTGGTGTCCAATTGTCATGAAATATGGTAAGCGGGTAAATGAAATTCCAAGAATTTCCAAGTTCGAACAAGGGCCAAATCGGTCGAGGGGTTGCCGAAATATGGAGTCGCGAGTGGCGAACTACAATTTATCTGTCTCTTCTAATCGCGGGCATTCGCGGGCCAAAGCTAGAAAGCTATAATTCCAGATCGCTGGCTATAATAATGAACCTACAACATTTCAGAGCTTCATCGCTCCGGCTGAAGCTAAACATTCATTGTACATTTCAAAGCAAGGTTGGCGGGTCGTATTTCAATTAAAATTGCAGCGTGCTCCATTTTGTTTGAAATTGAACAAAAGATCTAAATAAAATTATAATCTTGGTTACTCCGGTACGTCTATGCCTTGATACGAGCTTTGTACGTGTGTGAGTGCGGATCGATAGGAAAGAGCGATCTATAAGAAAGGGTTACATTATACACCGTGTTACAAAATATGCTAACTCTTATAAAGTTTTTTTTTTTTATAAGGTCAAAAATTCTCTCGGGACAGGGCTTGACCTCTTGCGGGTCTCACTGTAAGCAAGAGGTTGCGGGTTCAAGCCCTGACCCAAGCGAATTTTTAACCTTAAGTATAAAAAATCTTTATTATGTTCAGAGAGAAAAAAAGTACAACTTCTGTTCGACCATGTGAGAACGACTGATCTTTTCATTATAGCTATAAATAAGAAGCAATCCGTGGAAAGTAAAGACAACCATAATTTTCAGTGCTCAAAGTGTATAAAGTGCAATATATCTACTGTACCTACGATAGGATACGCTAGGATACCCCTTTTTGTTCGATTAGCGCCCTTATTCCGCACGCGGTAAGAACTACCATGGGGTATCGTGGACTGTGGCCGACCGTACCTACAAAGCTCTTAACACACAATTCGCTCTGAGCAGAATTTGCTCAACGAACCGACTTTATCAACTCTTTGTGGATTGCTTAACATTTCAAACGCTGAAATTTTGCATTGAAATTACGCTCCATTGTAGGGCCTTGTCTCTAAAAGAATATTTAATTGGCACCTGTCGAAAGCACGGACTAGCGTATTGACATGTCCATGATTCTTGGGATTCTGAGTAGCTACCACGAGTGCGAAAAAGCTGTGCCGGACGTCTGCCGGACGACTGTCATTTATCCTAATACTATAGTAGTAAGGTTGTTTATCCAACTTATAACTTTCAGTGACAATGACAGTTAGCACTCGTGGTAGCTGCTCTGACTCTCGTTGCTACGATATCGAGTCAAGAATGGCTATTCTTTTATCAATAGTGTAATTTAAATTTAGGACCATATTTTGTAGTTACTTGTGTGTCCACTTTGCATGTAATCTAAGGGTAGTTGTCAGCTCAAGCTAGTACTAGTGGTTCGCCCCGAACTACGAACTCGCGACCCCATGTCTCAGTAAAACCTCGACCGATTTGGCTCATGTTCGAACCTAAAAATTCTCTTTGCCTCATTTACCCGCCTACCAAATTTCATGACGATCCGACTTCATTTACTCAAGTTATCGTCGAACGAACATTCATACATACAAACATACATACAAACATACATACAAACATACATTCAAACATACATACATACATACAAACCTCGGATTGTTCAAGTAGACTCGGAGAACTTCGCTCGCTTCGCTCGCTCGTTTAATAATAGACACGAGCTTGAGCTTGACATTGACATTAGCCAACATCTCGTCAAGTCGGTGATTTTGTTTTCTGAGATCGCCTCTTCTTGAACTCGAGCTTGAACTGACGACTATTAATGCCACCCTTAGAATAGGTAGGTGCTGTACAGCACCCTGTGAAAACATTTTCTTCTTATAGTAAACTTCAGAAAGCTATATGTACGTATCAAGGGCTACCATGGGGTAGCACTCACCGAGTGCCGTCCATTATATTGCTAACTAGTTGTGCCCGCGACTTCGTATGCGTTTTTACACATTTGACATTTAATTTAAATTCGACTGTGGAGGAAAACTCAAAAGGAAGGTTTTTTTTAACCCCCGACCAAAAAAGAGGGGTGTTATAAGTTTGACAGCTTTGTGAGTGTGTCTGTATAAGTGTTTATGAGGGTGTGTCTGTCTGTGGCACCGTAGCTCTTAAGTGGGTGAACGATTTGGAAGCTTTAGGTTTTTTTTTTTAATTTGATAGTAGGTTTTCTAGCGAATGTTCTTAGTTATGTTTTGTCAAAATTGGTTCAGCAATTTATTAAATATGCTTTTTCGAAGCTAAAATGTCGGGGGTATTTTAATAGTTATTATTTCTTAACTTGCGGTAGCAGGGCTCAAAAGAAAGCAATAGAATAAAATAGAATAAAAACCCTAATCTAAACAATACATTTAAAATTTTAATAATAAATATGTATTGTTTACATTAAGGTATCGCCCTTGATAAGATACCAGGAAGCTTAGCATAAGAATTGATTAGGAAGTAAAAGGGTTTATAATATGTATCTCCCTCGACGTAGAGTGGGATAGATAAAGTTATAAGCCCATAGATAAGGTCTTACTCATTCTCATGCTAAGCCAGCAAGCAAAGCATACGGCTAATAACTCTGTCTATCCAGCTTAACAGTAAACAATAGTTATTTGTTATGCAAGAATGCAAAATTATTGTTTGCGGCGAGTGCTTGTATTGAATACCGAGCGGTGTTAAAAGACCGCCAACAAAGTGGGAGACCACATACAGGGTGTTAAAAGACCGCCAACAAAGCGGGAAACCACGTATTTTCCTCATCATAAGGAACATTTTTGCCCAGGGAACTATGCCTGGGAAATCAACGGTTTCCGAGATAATGAGGTTCAAAGTCGGATTTTTCAAAACTTTTTTTTTGCAGAAATGTATTCAGTATCTAGTTCTTAAGAATCCCCTGAAGCTCTGCAGCCCTCTCGCTCGCACTTTTCAACATTTTAATTGATTGTAAGAGAATGATTAAACTTTGGACGATAAAATATAGTTGCAGACATAGATAATAAAGCTATCGACATGTGGACACACTTTTGATTTCATATTCCTACTAATAAAAAAAAATATCACTGAACTTCGGTTAAAAGTAGTAGTTCAGTAATTTTTTTTTTAAACTATAAATGTGAAATTTAAAGTATGTCTACATGTCGATAGCTTTATTATCTATGTCTGCAACTATATTTTATCATCCAAAGTTGAATCATTCTCTTACAATAAATTCAAATGTTCAAAAGTGCGAGCGAGAGGGCTGCAGAGCTTCAGGGGATTCTTAACATACCTTTTCAAGAAGCCATATCAAAATTATGAATATTTCTTACAAAAAACGACGTTAAAGTTGCAACCCGCAATGTATTCTAAACATCGGCACTTCAAGCTTAAGTAACATAATCTGATACCTACGCTTGCGCAATATGACTTCTGTGCGTTACACGTCCATTGCGTAAAAAATATTTTTCAAAATTATAACCTAAAAAACCAAAATAATTTCCCAACAATAATTTATCGAAAAAGTACTTTGTTTTAGTGTCTAGTGGCTTTCGGGTCTATTGGCGGTCTTTTAACACCCTGTATAGTCCTCATCATAACGATCATTTTTGCCCAAAGAACTATTCCTAGGAAATCAACGGTTTCCGAGATAATGAGGTTCCAAGTCGGATTTTTTTTTCCGGAAATGCAATTTTTTTTTCGGAAATGTGTTCTGTATCACGTTATTAACATATCTTCTCAAGAAGCTATATCAAAATTATGAATATTTCTTACAAAAAACTAAGTTAAAATTGCAACCCGCAATGTATTCTGAACATCGGATAGCCTAGATTGTTCCCAGAACCAGGACTTATCACGGTCCTAAATTTGACTGAAAACTGTTCAGCGGTATTCGCGTGATGAGGTAACACACAGACAGACAGACAGACAGACAGACAGACAGACAGACAGACAGACAGACAGACAGACATAGACCGATTTTTTTGCATTTTTGTATTCAGAATAGTTTACTTAGTAACCCCTGATAGTTTTTTTCTAAAAATATTCAATGTACAGAATTGACTTCGCTAGAGTTTTATTATAAGTATAGATTATTTGAAGCTAAAATGTCGTTACTGCCGGTTTCTGAATTGAGAAATTCGGTAAGCAAATGGGTAAGTATCGTCCTGTCTCTGCAGATTTCTCACAAAAGAGCGGGCCTAAGGCCCGGTTTCTGAATTGAGAATTTTACTAAGAAAATACTTAAGTATCGATCTGTCACGCTCTTTTGTGAGAAATCTGCAGAGACAGGACGATACTTACCCATTTGCTTAGCGAATTTTTCAATTCAGAAACCGGCAGTTAGGCCCGGTTTCTTAATTGAGAATTTTACTAAGAAAATACTTAAGTATCGATCTGTCACGCTCTTGTGTGAGAAATCTACAGAGACAGAACGATACTTACCATTTGCTGAGTAAATTTCTCAATTCAGAAATCGGAAATTAAATTATTTTTTTCAAACCAGAAAGTACTTAATTCGACGCGTCTTTTTTATGTTTGTTACCGGATTTTGATCATTCTTTTTATGTTTGAAAGTGTTATACTTCCCATGCGGTCCCATAAAAATGGTGAAGATTTGATGAAGAACTTTGGAGATGGAGAAAGGAACTTCTCAAGGGACAGCAGCAAATCACTAGGAATCAGTGCAAGAGCCCTAAAACAGTGTACCTACCTTTTCACCAGTGAAGTTGGTATTTTTTATATTTTGTTAATTTTGTATTTTTTTTTGTTTAGTATTTATTAAGCAAACAGTAAGTAACTGTCAGTAAATAGCCGCTCCATTTCCCAAGGAGCTTACGGCGAGAAAAACAAATCTACATCTATTTACAATACGTTACCAAGAATTAACATACCGTCGGGTATTCCCATGGTAACATACCCCGGAATATCTTTCGCGGAGCCCAAATTCCTAGAACGCACAACGCTCTAACTAGAAGCAAACACAAACTATGATAACTGGCCCATAATTCGCTCCCCTTTGCGAAAGCGAGTCGGACTTCAAGCTTACCTACGTTTAATGATATACTTAAAGTAAATAAGCTACCGCCCTGTCCAATGGGCATTGTCAAATCCTATTTTTTATTCTATGAATCGAAAATATAGACAAATATAAGAAACTAATTTGAATATTTTCTTAATTTTTAATGTAAGTAACTATTTTTTTATTATGTTTCAAAATTTCTAAAAGTTTTGTGTATGACGTCACCACTGGCAATTATGTACTAAGTTCATTGCATTCATTCATGCTTTCAAAAAATAAAAATATGTTGACGTTTGACAAAATATGTCGGTGTCAAGTCAATAGATTTGAGTTATTTGACACTTTTGACAGTTGTTGTTGTTGACGAATGTATTTTTTTAAATATTTGTAGGCAATTGAACTACACAAAATGCTCTGTATCAAATACACTAAAAAAAATGAAAATGTTCACATATAAAACCCTAGAATTCGTTGAGACCTATCTAACACAGCCAGTTTCATATAATTTTTTTTGCATTTTTTTGCGCGCGGGCGATTTACTATGCCCAGTGCCTTAATCAACTTCGTCAATATTGACTCAATAACGACAAGGGTATACATGTTGCTATTATGGGTAATCGTATGGGCTATTGGCACAATATCAAACGCTAAGTCACCACCGCTCCGCACCGCTCTATAACATGCTGACACCTACATAAACACATGTACAGGAAAGGTATCCAAAATATTATAAGGTAACCAATAATCAAAATCCTACTTTAGACGTCAACCAGCTCCAGGGCTGGGATATCGGCCACAAAAACGTCGCAAGAAACCCGATCGTAGGTGAAGGTAGTTAAAGGCCAATTTCGCTCGCTAACTCTTTTTTCATTAGGAATGTTTGTGCTATTGTAGCGTAAGTCCAGCGGCGCTGTGACAAGGTAATTCGTCGACTGAAACCCTTGAATCTGGAGCAATAAAGCGCCTGTCGCTTCCACGCGCCATTTTAAGGCCCTAGCACAATGGTAGCGTTACGACCGCTCCGTAAAACTCTAATTTTTAAAGTCTGCAAAGCTACAAAGGCTACAAAGGCTTTAACTGACAGTAGCATACTAGCAACTGTCATTCCGTGGACTCTATTTAAAAATGACAGTAGCATACTAAGTAGCAACTTTACTGTCATTCCGTGGACTCGATTAAAAAATTAGAGCATAGAACAGAGTCCATTAGAAGTGCTATTTGGATCCTGGCATATTTGGAAAGGCCTTCTCTCAGAGAGAGAGAGTTCGAGCTTAATCACCACGCGTACTCAATGCGGGTTGGCGATTTTTGCGTTGAGGGTATAATGCCTCATACGCTCAGGTTTCCTCACTATGTTTTCCTTCACCGTCAGCGAGTGGTAAATTCACAAATGTAGGTACGTGACTTTGAAATTAAACAAAGTCATAGATACATGCCAGCACCGGGAATCAAACCGAGGACCTTTCGCTTTTGAGTCCACTGTTCTACCCACTAGACCACCACCGCACCTCCAGGTCCAGGTCATAATAAGAAATATAAAACCGGTCAAGTGCGAACCGGACTCGCGCACGAAGGGTTCCGTACCATTCTATTTAAAAACGGCAAAAAAATCACGTTTGTTGTATGGGAGCCCCCTTAAATATTTATTTTATTCTGTTTTTTAGTATATTGGTTGTTATAGTGGCAACAGAAATTGATCATCTGTGAAAATTTTAACTGTTTAACTATCACGGTTCATGAGAGACAGCCTGATGACAGACGGACAGACAGACAGAACGGGCAGCGGAGTCTTAGTGATAGGGTCCTTTAGCCTTTAGGTACGGAACCCTAAAAAATACAACGGTAAGGAATTTATAAGATTAAGAATAAGAATAATTCGAAACAAAAAACACAAGATTGGAGGTAAAGAACTTTCTTGTATTGTAACAAGAAAGTTCTCTACCTCCTTTTAAATTTATTTCTAAAAAAATCTTGCCTGATAGATTTTCACCGAGACCACGAGCCGTCATCACCAGAGATGTTCCAACAGAACTCAATCCAATCGAAATCCTTTCAAACTTAATTAACAACGTCGTATTGTTCTGCTTCAGTCAATTCGATTATGGAATCAATAGGTATTTCAGATGCGCTTGAATTAGACGGACGATTTCGATGTGACCTTTCTAAATACTAATAGAATATTGGCTTGGTTTCCAACATCGCTCTTTCTCAGTTATTCTTAGGGAATTATTTCAAGTGTCAAAAATGTCAAGTAATATTTTATTAAACCTACCTAAAATCTCCTTATTTGTTTTCATATTTCTACAAATTTTTATAAAGAAATATTTCGCCTGTAGTTAGAAAGGAATTTTAGTTATGTAAAAACTTGAATCAAAGTACTTCCGTGGAAAACTTTAGTCTAAAACGAGCGGAGTATGTTTGGGTCTTTAAAATTTAAATCACTGTTTCATAGCATCATTGAGTGCCGCATCATCATTCTGCCACATGAGCCATTGCACACGAAATAGAGATACTTATTACAGAATTTTCACAGTTTTCTGTCAAAGTTAACATGAAATAATTTTTAGATGTTACTTTCTCGTACTTATTGCTTACTAGCTTTTGTCCACCCTGTTTTTTTTCTCGTTAATAATATTTTTTCCATGTTTTAAAAGTTATTCTGCTATTCGGGACGGAGACAATGCCAACAAATTAAAGATCATAAAAATCGGTCAATCCGTTCTTGAGTTATAAATGGTGTAAATAACCCGACTTCTTTAGATTTATTTGGTGTGCCATTTTTTAGTTCACGCGTAAAAATCACGTAAAAATTTACGCGATTACATTGTTGAGACTTGGGAGACTGTAGCTAGTTATAAATAAAACTCTTTTTAAGCGAGAAGTAATGAACGAATTTATTTACAAAAGTCCCTATTATTATACAAAAAGTAACATCGCACTTAGTACTACGAGAGCAAGCATATTGAAATGAACCAATCCGATTAGCGCTATGACATAGACATAGCCGTCAGTGTATTTGATATAGCGTTGAAGCTCGCGCGGTGAGGTAGGCAGTTAGACTAAAGTCTGTGTGCTACAACACTTTTTAGAGGAGAACGATGGTAGGAAATAAGTGAGAAAAGTTATAGATTCAACCCTATTGTGTTAAGGTTTGGACGCGTTTCTCGCTTCTTCCCCGCGCGAGTTAAATCCCTGAGGTTTTGCGTAGCGGGAGTAGTTTCGTAGCTATGCTACGCTGCTACGCCGCTACGCCGTTGCTACGACGCGCTATGCAGTTTGTAATGTTTTATTACGGTTGGGCCACGGAAAGAACGGTATTGAAATCTCGATGGTAGTTAGGTAATCGTATGAGGTAGCAGCGACCCTCGGTGTCTTAATATTTCAGGCCACCCAAGTTTCACCAAGGGCCTCTGACTATATGTAGTTTAAAGTTCTTAACTCAATAAACTAGCATTAAACACTATAATATTCAGTTGAAAGTTAAACTAACTCTAGTTTTTAAAATATGTGCTTATTGACTAACTTATACAGGGTGATACAGAAAGATCCTGTCATACCGAAGGGGGTCGCTGAACTCATCAATACGAGCAACTTTAACTCAGGGACGAAGTGCAAAATCTCAAAAAAACTGCTCTCAACTAAATCAAACCGCAAGACATCTTCTAAACTCACATCAGAAATAATTAATAATTTAGAATCAATGGAACATTTAAAAAATACTTAGAAAGTAGTTGGTTGTGACGTAGCAACCTAACCTATATTCTTGCAAAATATCGTTTTGAAAGTTACTAATTTTAAAGTTAGTATAAAAGTTATTTGACTAACCTATCAAAAGTGAATATAACCTATCAAAGTCCCTATTTTCACTTTTAATGACTTGCGATTTTCACACAGTATTCGAAACGGGTCAAATCGCGGTTGGTTTTAGGCAAAATTAATTACCTTATTTATCACTGTATTTGTATCCCCATGTACCGTTAGTGTTGTGTACCGGCCCACTTTAAATGACAATAGTGATGTGAGGGTAGTTTCCCAACTGTCACCACAATAATTAAAACACTCGCCGCTCCAGTCTACCCGCGACCACGGCAGCTATAACGCGGCCGAAACGTCGGGATAAATAAGGTAATTAACCACTTTTTGTATTTTCTAAAGCACTGACTCGTGCTAAGGAACATAATCTTTAAAAAAAAAACTTTATAAGGTAATTAATTTTGCCTGAAACCAACCGCGATTACAGTAACGACCGCTTCGAATACAATAACGTCCCTATTTCAAAATAAAATAATGGTGAACCTGGAACCTTACGCTTGTGAATCACAGATCTACCAACTGGACCAGCGTCACGTCTGAGAGGCGCTAGAGTGCGCGCACGTTAACTTTGCACATAGGTATGGCGCTGATGCCATCCAATCATCCAATCACGGAAAGACTTTTTTTTTTTTTTTTTTAATAGTTTGTAATAAAAAAATATTCGCCAAACTGCTTAGCAGTTTGTTGGCGAATCAATCGCACTCTATTATACTCGAACCAATAGTAGAGCTTGTCATTTTAGTTCCTATATTCGCCGCGCGCAGACATACCGTGCGCGCACTCTAGTAAAAGACGCGTTGTATACACAGAGCAATGAAGAAAAATGTCGGGGGGGCCTCCCGTCCTGTCCTGAGCCATCTGAATAGAGATTTATTAAAACGGGACGTCCGTATGCCTCGTTTACTCTCAGCCACCTCACACTGTTTCACAAATTTAAATTTAAGGGTGGACGACGAAAATGTTCACAGTTTTTTGTAGCTAAACTGAGCTATTTTTGTTCAGTGATTTTTCGTTCGCGGCAATAAAACAGTATTCTTTTCATTATTATAAACAACAGAACAACAATAATTCAGCCGATTATGTGTTCTGCTCTACGAAGCAGTGGCACTGCCCAAAAAACTTGTCGTAGACCAGAACACATAATCGGCTGAATTATTGTTGTTCTGTTGTTTACAATAATGAAAAAAATACTATGTTATTGCCGCGAACGAAAAATGGCTCAGCGTTGATTGCAAACCAGAAGGAGAAACCAGGGAAGAAGTTCCAGGTTCGCTGCTTCAGATGCAAACAGCTAGGACATACCATCAAGAAATGCTCAAATAAGGGCAAGGATCCGGACAAAGCGAATAAGACGCTGCTGACTGCATTGTCAGCGAGTATCCGGAGTGACGTTTGGTATGTGGACTCGGGAGCCAGCAGTCACATGTGCAACAATAGGGATACTTATGCTAAAGAACTATAGTGTAGAGACCCCTATACCTGTCAGCGTTGCCAATGGGGAAAGCCTGATGTACTGTCAATGGTGATTTACTAACCAAAATAAAATCCTTTTATATTAAATTCATATCTTTGTTTTCCGGCCCATACCAATAGGTTATGGGCCCAGGACAACGCGCGCTACTTAATTAAAAGTATATTTCGGCTCGCGCGAACTCGAAAAAGCAAAATCATAATTTTCCGACAATGGCTGACAATTCGAAAATTTCCGTGGAAAAACTGCGCGGAATCGAAGACTATGCTACGTGGAAATGTATGACTAAAATGCTACTGATCCATGAAGACTTATGGGATTCTGTGGAACAGAAGTTGGGCGCGGAAGACAAAGTGCAAAGGAAGGCGCTTGCGAGGATATGTCTGATGGTACAGCCTGCAGTGCTAACGCACATAAGGAATGCCAAGACGGCTTACGAGGCGTGGAATAACCTCGAAACCGTGTACGAAGGCAAGGGCCTGACGAGGAGGCTAGGTCTACTGCGAACTTTGTTCGGACTGAAGCTAGACCATTTTCCCGATATGCAGGCGTATCTGACGAAGGCATCTGAGATTGGCCAGCAGCTGGCCGATATGGATGCGGCTGTTGACGATGACTGCCTGGCGGTTGTAATGCTGAGCGGGCTGATAAACGACTACGACCTACTCATCATGACATTGGAGCACTCTTCAATGAAGTTGTCAACAGATATCGTACGATCCAGACTAACGCAAGAGTACCAGAGAAGAAAAGAAAAGGACGAACGGCTAGGACATACCATCAAGAAATGCTCAAATAAGGGCAAGGATCCGGACAAAGCGAATAAGACGCTGCTGACTGCATTGTCAGCGAGTATCCGGAGTGACGTTTGGTATGTGGACTCGGGAGCCAGCAGTCACATGTGCAACAATAGGGATACTTATGCTAAAGAACTATAGTGTAGAGACCCCTATACCTGTCAGCGTTGCCAATGGGGAAAGCCTGATGACTGGCGGCAAAGGTGACGTTACAGTGAAGCTACGCCATGCTGAAAAGACTATCAGTGAGGTTGTGTACGCCCCGAAGCTGTCTACTGATCTGTTATCCGCATTGGCGCGGAAAGGCTTTACTATTGTTTTTAAAAGGCAACTCATGTAAATTGTTACATGGTGCTGATGGTGTTGTGACAGCTAGGTGCCAGAATGGCATGTATGTGCCACGGGGCCATGTGTTTCGTCTTCGTCTGTTGTAGTAGCAAACAAGTAAGTTCAACAGGTTTCAACTCAGCAGGCCAGTGAGACGTCCAAGGAACCACAGGAGGTGTGGCATAAGCGACTTGGGCACCTCAACCATTGCAGTATACGACTACTGAAAGGTGTGGCTGTTGATTTTGATACTTAGTTCAAATTTTGAGACTTGTGTGGCTTGTATTCAGGGCAAGCAGACTAAATTACCTTTCCCTGAGAGCTGTGTGTTAAGGAAATCTCTCACTAAAGAGAAAACTGGAAAATTTGTAAAACTATTTGGTTTGTTCATCAATACAAATGTTTCTTAAGTTCTAACAATGTTAAGTTAAGTTTACTTTATTAAGTACTTAATGGTTTAAGTATTTATTTAGTTAGTTAACTTGAGAGTTTGTGTTTTTGGGATGTACCTATTTATTTGTGTTGATAGTTTTTTGAATTGATAGTTTTTTTGGTAATTTTTTTTTTACCAATTTTGTTTATAATGTGTTAGTAAAGTTAGCAAGTTCAAGTTTTTCAGAGGATCTTTATTGCTGTATTTTGTTACAAATTACTTTAGGTAAAATAACTTCCATTTAAGGGCAAGTGTTAAAAAGTAAATGTTCGGCTCTATGATTTTACCTATGTTGTCTATCGTCTCTCTCTGATGTACTGTCAATGGTGATTTACTAACCAAAATAAAATCCTTTTATATTAAATTCATATCTTTGTTTTCCGGCCCATACCAATAAATTTAGCTACAAAATGTAAAAAACTGTGAACATTTTGAATTTCCCGCCACGCTGCTATTTTCCAGCCTTAAGCAAACATGGGGCCCAGTTAGTGCATGGATAGATGAACGCTAGTTGATATCATACCTGCGCCTCTATTCTCTGAAAAATCCACTCGACCGTTGAGCGTCCAAACACTCGAAAATAGCCCTTATTGAAATAAACATTTCATCTTTTTTTTACAGAATTGACATCCTTCTGACCAGCAAGTTACGCCCTGTAAAAATAGTTATGATGTTTTGTAACACGTTGTTTATCTCACTATGTTTCCCATTACAGTGAGTTTTTAAATGTACGTTTCTTAGAAACTTGTGCCGTAAGATTATTCACAGTTTAAATTCAGACCTTAGATTAAACCTCGCATTTTGTATGAAAATTAATCGACAGATAGGGTTTAAACTAGCCTTTTTGGTTTAAACTGTGATTGATCTTACGGGCCTTAAACTCACAAGTTTAGGTTATTTTGAACAAAGTTAAACAATAGGAAAGTTGCAGCAGGCGTAGTGTAAACGACCATCTTACAGCTCAGCCGCTGTCAGACGTTTAGGGTCGGAAATATTACCTTTTTGTGGACCATTACTGACACCTTTTCTCGTTTTTAATAGAGTTTTGAAACGCAGCTTATGAAGAGTGTGGTGAAGGGATTACATCCCCATCGCTTCTTGGTTTTTTACTGGATGACAGAAATCTGAGAAAACATTGGCATTTTCATCTAAGAAGTAATGAGATGATTTATAGGTAAACCACCCAACGGCTCCTTCACTCACAAAAGATGGGTAAAGTGATCACTCAATGCTGCACGATTTGCTGGTCCTATGCAATTTAAAGATATACCCTACTTTGGGCTTTATTTAAGGGTGGCATTAATAGTCGTCAACTTAAGCTCGATCTCAAGTAGGTGATCTCGGAAAAGTAAAATGCTAATGTCAAGCATTGGCTAATGTCAATGTGAATCTCAAGATAGTGTCTATTAATATGCTGACAGCTACAGCTCAAGTTTGACAGTGGCCAAGGCTTGACATTAACATTTGACTTTTCTGAGTTCACCTATTTGAGATCGAGCTCAAGTAGGTGATCTCAACGACTATTAATACCACCCTAAGACAGGTGAAAATGAAGGTCTTGTAAGTATTCTTTCACGAGTAATAAGGGTGGTATTCTAGAACGCTACTTAAACTCAGTTTAAACAGAGTTCAGACTGTCGATAAAGCAGTGCATGTTTTGATATGAAGGGAGGGATATTCAAATCAAAACATGCACTGTTTTATCGACAGTCGACAATACTAAACTCTACTTAAACTGAGTTTAAACAGAGTTCAAGGAGCTTTCTAGTTTGAACTGAGTTTAAACAGAGTTTTATTAGAGTTCTAGTTTGAACTGAGTTTAAGTAGCGTTCTAGAATACCACCCTAATACATCGCATACCTATTTTAAGTTTGAAATCATGAACGATAACGTACAAGGTGAAACCGAGGATGAATAATTGTAGTAATGCACTTACCTGATATTTTCAAGTTCAAAACATGCATCAGTATCCATTACCGCAGTAGCGTAAAGGCGTTCCCATAAATTCCTATCAAAAACTCTCGGCCGCACTTCTTTTGAGGGGTGTTTTCCATTTGGATGCTCCCAGACCTTTTAGTAAACATAAATTTATTTATAACTTTGAAACTGTACTGAATAAATGTAGGATAGAAGCTGATTCGATTGCATGTCCCGCAGACTGAAATTAAAATGTACAGGGTGCGGTTTTGGTTAGTGACATCCGACTCAGGGAAGATAGTTATTTATTTATTTATTTATTAAATTAGGAAAGCCAACAGAATTCTTAATAAACATTAAAATTATAATTAGGTACATGGTTTTTGGTCTGATAAGGATGCCAATTATAGGCTCACACAACATTCGTAATAATTTATTATTAGGTAATATAAAGTTGAATTATTAGAGTGAATATCAAATCTTACTTACATACTAAAATCATGTAACAATGACATAAACTTTCATACTTAAATACTTGAATCGAAAGAAAAAAGATTCACAAATGAAGTACCTTGTTCAATTTGTTCGCGACGTGCGGAAAACCCCGTCCTTCTCAAAGCGCAACGCTTTTTTTTTGCTTCACTTTCGTGGTTTGGAAATTCTCAGCATGTTAGAGTGTGACATAATGGGAAAAAAGTCCCAGTGTGTGGTGGTGTGACATACTGGGAACAAAGGAAATGAGGTGTCACTTTACAAAACAATACCTTGTTTAAAACGCCCACAAAATAATTTTATTATATTTTTTAGCATTTAGTATATGTATACAACGTGTTACAAAACATCCTAACTCTTTTTACAGGGTGTAACCTACTGGTCAACAGGATGTCAATTCTGTAAAAAAAAGTTGAAAAAAACAATTTTTATTTTATAACCTCAAAATTGAAAAATTTTCATAACTTTTTTGTTTTTGGTATTAGCTCAAATTTAAAAATATGTTTGTGGGAATAGGTGCATTTGCATAGCTTTGAGTTGTTAAAACATTGTGAAAGTCAATGAAAACAATATTTAAAAAAAAAAATTCTCCCGCCACATCGTTCACATTTTATTAATTTAAAAATCAACGGAACGTTATAGAGCAAAAAAAATATTTCGGTTGTGATCCCTATCACTGGGTGCTATTACCCTGTAAAAAGAGTTAGCATCTTTTGTAACACC